>LNAC01000013.1:4126190-4182370 GCA_002007465.1 Ailurus styani | reverse complement strand
GCCCGATGTGGGCCTCGATCCCAGGACCCTGAGATCATGACCTGAGCCGAAGGCAGAGGCTTTAACCCACTGAGCCACCCAGGCGCCCTAATGAATGAATTCTTATAAAATTTTTATAGCATATGGTATTATAGTTATATTCATAATATAATTTGGAAACATTGTTACACTTTTATAAAACCACTTACCTGTAAGGAGAGACATACTGTATGGTAATACCGTTCTTTGAAAGGAACGTTACAGGGTGCCCGGGTGGCTCAGTGGGTTAAAGCCTCTGCCTTCGGGTCAGGTCATGATCTCA
Organism: Ailurus styani; assembly: GCA_002007465.1. NCBI lineage: Eukaryota > Metazoa > Chordata > Mammalia > Carnivora > Ailuridae > Ailurus > Ailurus styani. The sequence goes on along the minus strand of LNAC01000013.1, from coordinate 4,182,069 downwards.
GGGTCCTGGGATTGAGGCCCGCATCGGGCTCCCTGCTCGGCAAGGAGCTTGCTTCCCCCTCTCTCTCTGCCTGCCTCTCAGCCTACTTGTGATCTCTCTCTCTCTCTCTGTCAAATAAATAAATAAAAATCTTAAAAAAAAAAGGAACGTTACAAGGCAGTAAGATAACACATTATTAATTTTATATTAAGTATCTCTCACCTTATGCCTATGTAAGGATAGGCTATCCACTTCCATACAAGTTTTGCACGAGATGTTCTGTACAATGAATATTTGATGATGATGATAATGACGACGACATAAAAATGTCTCATGTTTCTTGCCATACAGTTACTAGATTTTCACGTGGAGGCACACACATATACACAGTTTATTAGTGGTATGGCATGCTAATTATTTACTGTTAATTAAGTGGAAGTGGATCATCATAAAGATCTTCATCCTCATTGTCTTCACATTGAATAGGCTGAAGAGTCGGAGAAAGAGTTGAGGTGATCTTGTCAGGTGTGGTGGAGACAGAAGATGGGGAGGTAAAAGGGGAGGTAGGAGAGGCAGGCATACTTGGTAAAACTTTATGCAATTAAATCATAAATTTTGTCTGACTTTTGCTTTTTCATTTCTCTAAAATTGGTTTTATATGGTACCAGTCCTTCTGCTATTTACCTTAGTTTCACTGTCTGTTATGCCTATATCATAGAAGGTCCATGTCATAAAAGAAGTCAAAAGCAATCTTGAGTAATTGGAAGCCTCCATCAGATTGTCTAATATCAATTTGTTTTCTGGCAGTGCTTCTATATCTTCTTCCACGTCATCTGGTACTGATTTAGAGGTGCTCATCTCCAGACAGTCACCTTCTGTTTATTCCTCTGGTATGATGTCTGTTAGCTCTTCAATTTCTCCAAGATTCTTATTTTGAAACCCTGCACCCCCTGCCTTTTTTTGCCATATCCACAATCTCTTTCATGATTTTTCTTGATTGGCTCTATCATAAATTCTGTGAAGTCATGTACAACATCTGCATATAGTTTTCTCCAGAAATTTATTGCTTTGGGCTTGATGGTTTTCATAGCTTTTTCTATAACAATAATGGTATCTTCAATGCTATAATCCTTCCAGACGTTCATGATGTTCTCTCTGTTGACATATTCCATAACATTGACCATCCTTTCCCTAGAGAACCGTGTGTAACGAGTCTTTAAGGTTCTTCTGATCCCCTAATCTAGAGGCTGGATTAGAGAAGTTGTGTTGGGGGCAAGTATACCATTTTGATTCCTTTACTGTTGAACTCCTGGGGTTTTGGGTAGCCAGTGGCATTGTTCATTATGAGAAGAACTTTAAAAGACAGACTCTTACTGATAGGGTACTTCCTGAATTCAGGGACAAAACATTGATAGAACCAGTCCAGAAGCAGGGTTCTCATTGCTCAGTTTTCTTGGTATGGTACAACCCAAAATCTGGCAGCTGGTGTTTAACTTTTTCCTTCAAAGCTGGTATTTATCAATTTTTTTTTTAAAGATTTTATTTATTTATTTGACACAGAGATAGAGATCACAAGTAGGCAGAGAGGCAGGCAGAGAGAGAGGAGGAAGCAGGCTCTCTGCAGAGCAGAGAGCCCGATGCGGGCCTCGATCCCAGGACCCTGAGATCATGACCTGAGCCAAAGGCAGAGGCTTTAACCCACTGAGCTACCCAGGCGCCCCTCCTCAACGATTCTGATGGATTCCTGTCTCATATTGAGGTCTTTCATCCATTTCAAGTCTATTTTAGTGTGTGGTTTAAGGAAATGGTCCAGTTTCATTCTTCTGCATGTGGCTGTCTAGTTTTCCCAACAGCATTTGTTGAGGAGACTTTTTTCCACTGGACATTCTTTCCTGCTTTGTCAAAGATTAGTTCACCATAGAGTTGGGAGTCCATTTCTGGGCTCTCTATTCTGTTCCACTGATCTGTGTGTCTGTTTTTGTGCCAGTACCATACTGTCTTGATGATTACAGCTTTGTAGTACAAGTTAAAGTCTGGAATTGTGATGCTGCCAACTTTGGTTTTCTTTTTCAACAATCCTCTGGATATTCAAGGTTCTCTTCTATCTAGTTCCATATAAATTTTAGGATTATTTGTTCCATTTCTTTGAATCTAATTGATGGTATTTTGATAGGGATTGCATTAAATGTGTAGATTGCTTTAAGTAGCATAGACATTTTCACAATATTTGTTCTTCCAATCCATGAGCATGGGATGTTTTTCCATTTCATTGTGTCTTCCTCAGTTTTTTTCATGTACTTTATAGTTTCCTGAGTACAGATTCTTTGCCTCTTTGGTTAGGTTTATTCTTAGGTATCTCATGATTTTGGGTGCAATTCTAAATGGGAATAGAAATGTATAGAAATGTAACTGGTGTATAGAAATGTAACTGATTTCTGTACATTGATTTTATATCCTGACACTTTACTGAATTCCTGTATGAGTTCTAGCAGTTTTGAAGTGGAGTTTTTGGGTTTTCCACACTGCAGAGAGTGAGAGTTTCACTTCTTCTTTGCCAATTCAGATGCCTTTTATTTCTTTTTGTTGTCTGATTGCTGAGGCTAGGACACCTAGTACTATGTTGAATAGCAGTGGTGATAGTGGACAGCCCTCCCGGGTTCCTGGCCTTAGGGGAAAAGCTCTCAGTTTTTCCCCATTGAGAATGATATTCGCTGTGGGTTTTTCATAGGTGGCTTTAATGATATTGAGGTGTGTACCCTCTACGCCTACACTGTGAAGAGTTTTGATCAAGAAAGGATGCCGTACTTTGTCAAATGCTTTTCAGCATCTGTTGAGAGTATCATAAGGTTCTTGTTCTTTCTTTTATTTATGTATTGTATCACATTGATTGATTTGCGGATGTTGAACCAGTCTTGCAGTCCAGGAATAAATCCCACTTGGTCGTGGTGAATAATCCTTTAAATGTACTGTTAGGTCTTATTGGCTAGTATTTTGGTGAGAATTTTTGCTTCCATGTTCATCAGGGACATTGGTCTGTAATTCTCCTCTTTGATGGGGTCTTTGGTTTTGCTATCAAGGTAATGGCTGGCCTCATAAAATGAGTTTGGAAGTGTTCCTTCCATTTCTATTTTTTTGGAACAGTTTCAGGAGAATAGGTACTAATTCTTCTTTAAATGTTTGGTAGAATTCCCCTGGGAAGCCATCAGTCCCTGGGCTCTTGTTTGTTGGGAGATTTTTGAGGACTGCTACAATCTCCTTCCTGGTTATGCGTCTGTCCAGGTTTTCTATTTCTTTTTGGTTCAGTTTTGTTAGTTTATACGTCTCTAGGAATGCATCCATTTCTTCCAGATTGTCTAATTTGCTGGCATATAGTTGCTCATAATACGTTCTTATAATTGTTTGTATTTCTTTGGTATTGGTTGTGATCTCTCTTTCATTCATGATTTTACTAATTTGGGTTCTTTCTCTTTTCTTTTTGATAAGTCTGGACAGGGGTTTATCAGTCTTACTAATTCTTTCAAAGAACGAGCTCCTAGTTTCATTGATCTGTTCTACTGTTCTTTTGGTTTCTATTTCATTGATTTCTCCTCTGATCTTTATTATTTCTCTTCTACTGGGTTTAGGCTGTCTTTGTTGTTCTTTCTCCAACTTCATTAGGTGTAAGGTTAGGTTGTATCTTTGAGACCTTTCTTGTTTCTTGGGAAAGGTTTGTATTGCTATATACTTTCCTCTTAGGACCATCTTTGCTGCATCCCAAAGATTTTGAAAAGTTGTGTTTTCATTTTCCTTTGTTTCCATGAATTTTTTTTAATTCTTCTTTAATTTCCTTGTTGATCCACTCATTCTTTAGTAGGATGCTCTTTAGCCGCCATGTATTTGATTTCTTTCCAGCTTTCCTCTTGTGATTGAGTTCAAGTTTCAAAGCATTGTGGTCTGAAAATATATAGGAAATGATCCCAGTCTTTTGGTACCAGTTGAGACCTTATTTGTGACCCAGGATGGGATCTCTTCTGGAGAATGTTCCTTGTGCACTAGAGAAGAATGTGTATTCTGTTGCTTTGGGATGGAATGTTCTGAATGTATCTGTGATGTCCATACGGTCCAGTGTGTCATTTAAAGCCTTTATTTCCTTGTTGATCTTTTGCTTAGATGATCTGTCCATTTCATTGAAGGGGGTGTTAAAGTCCCCTACTATTACTGTATTATTTTCAATGTATTTCTTTGATTTTGTTATTAATTGGTTATATAATTGACTGCTCCCATGTTATGGGCATAGATATTTAAAGTTGTTAGATCTTCTTGGCTGGACAGACCCTTTTTAAGTATGATATATTGCCCTTCCTCATCTCGTATTATAGTCTTTGGTTTAAAATCTAATTTGTATGATATAAGGATTGCCACCCCAGCTTTCTTTTGATGTCCATTAGCATGATAAATTGTTTTCCACCCCCTCACTTTATTTTTTTATTTTTTTATTTTTTAAAGATTTTATTTATTCATTTGACACAGAGAGAGATTACAAGTAGGCAGAGAGACAGGCAGAGAGAGAGGAGAGAGGAGGAAGCAGGCTCCCCGCTGAACAGAGAGCCCGATGTGGGCCTTGATCCCAGGACCCTGGGATCATGACCTGAGCCGAAGGCAGCGGCTTTAACCCACTGAGCCACCCAGGCGCCCCCACCCCCTCACTTTAAATCTGGAGTTGTCTTTGGGTCTAAAATGAGTCTGTTGCAGACAGCATATTGATGGGTCTTATTTTTTTTTTTTTATCCAATCCGATTCCCCGTGTCTTTCGCTTGGGGTATTTAGCCCATTTATATTCAGGGTAACTATTAAAAGATATGCATTTAGTGCCATTGTATTGCCTGTAAGGTGACTGTTACTGTATTTTGTCTTTGTTCCTTTCTGGTCTATGTTACTTTTAGGCTCTCTCTTTGCTTAGAGGACCCCTTTCAATATTTCCTCTAGGGCTGGTTTGGTGTTTGCAAATTCTTTTAATTTTTGTCTTTCCTGGAAGCTTTTTATAAACTCTCCTTCTATTTTCAGTGAGGGCCTAGCTGGATATAGTATTCTTGGCTGTATGTTTTTCTCGTTTAGTGCTCTGAGTATATCATGCCAGTCCTTTCTGGCCTGCCAGATCTCTGGATAGATCTGCTGCCAGTCTAATATTTCTACCATTGTAGGTTATAGACCTCTTGTCCTGAGCTGCTTTCAGGATTTTCTCTTTGTCTCTGAGACGTGTAAGTTTTACGATTAGATGACGAGGTGTAGACCTATTTTTATTGATTTTGAGGGTGGTTCTCTGCGCCTCCTGGATTCTGATGCCTGTTTCCTTCCTCAAGTTAGGGAAGTTCTCCACTATAATTTGCTCCAATATACCTTCTGGCCCTCTCTCTTGCTTCTTCTTCTGGGATCCCAATTATTCTAATATTGTTTCATCTTACGATATTAGTTATCTCTTGAATTCTCCCCCATGATCCAGTTGTTGTTTATCTCTTTTTTTTCCAGCTTCTTTATTCTCCATCATTTGGTCTTCCATATCACTAATTCCCTCTTCTGCCTCATTTATCCCAGCATAAGAGCTTCCATTTTTGATTGCACTTCATTAATAGCCTTTTTTATTTCAATTTGGTTAGATTTTATTTCTTCTGCCATCTTGCTCCTAATCTTGACTTTTTTTTAAAGCCAAGTCTCTTTCTAAATTGTTAAACCATCCTTTGTTGGCATTAAATTCTCCAGCTTTAGATCCTTCACCTTCCTTTCGCTTTAAGATGTCTTATAATAACTTTGCTTTTTCTCAAGCTGTATTAGAATCTATATTTATGCCTTTCTTAAGGCCCTGCAATCCACCTAAGAGCTGTATTTTCAGTACAAGATAAAAAGGTATTTTGTAAAATGCAAGGTTTTGTATCTGCTGGCACAGCAGCAAAGACAACTTCACAAATTTACTTTTTTTTTTTTTTTTACAATGCTGCATTTATTTATCTTGAAATGGCAGACAACCACAGCTGCAGACTTCAGTCAATGGTATATATCAAGTAATTCAACTTTTTCTTACAACATCGTGACAGTCTCTCTATTTCCTGGGAGCATTTCTAGCATCAGTAATGCTACCTTGTTGGGTCCCCTGGTGTTATTCAGGGTTTATGGTATTTCAGTAAACATAATGAAAAATAGGAGAACTGTGAGAGATCACTTTTTACTGCGATCCACAATTTACTGGAGAAGATGAACTGCTCACTCAGAGATGATTAGTGTTAGATGGCATTTTAAGGGGATACTCACTAACACTTGAACTCACCACAATAGCAAAGGAGTAGCTGTAAAATTATTACAGTAGTATAGCATGCAATATAGTTAGTTTTATGCCATTGTGATTTACACTGCATCTTTACATTTCTTCACATCTCTTGACTACAAATAGCACTGCGTATTGTGTGTGTACGTTTTGATAAATTTTAACTTCTAATAGTAGATTTGTCTGTATTTTATGGCCGTAAACTATAAAATAGACTAGTATCTACATGTATTTTATGCATTCATGACATACTTAACTTTTAAAAATATATATTATTTATATATATGTATATATTTTTATATATATTTTACTTATTTACTTTATTATATTTTATTTATATATTTATACTTTAATATATAATATATATTTTATTATATATTACATATCATGTTTTATGTATATTATATATACTTAACTTTATATATATTTATATATTTTTTTTCTTCTAGGCTATGTGGTTTGTCTGTCAGTTTTTTCAAATTGTTGCAAATCTCCAAAAAATTTTCTAGTATGTTTACTGAAAAAAATCTGTGTATGAGTGGTTGAAAAAATCTATGTATGAGTTCAAACCCATATTGTTCAGGGGTCAACTGTATATATAGAACTGGAGAAATCTGAATAAGATTAGTGGACTGTATTGATATCAGTATCCTGGTTGTGTTAGTATAGTATAGTTTTACAAATTGTTACCATTGGGGGAAACTAGATAAAGCGAACAAGGGATTTCCTCTATATTATTTCTTAAAACTGCATGTGAAACTACAGTGAAAATTTTATATTGATTCATAAGCTGCTATTAAGCTTAATAATATTAAATCAAAAATGCATTTGAGAACTTGAAGGGAAGACTGATACTTGGAGCTATTAGGACTTATGACCGTAGAGTTTTTATTAAAGAACTGTTTTAGTACTGATTGGATTTGTTCAAAACCATTTGTATTGTTGTTTAGATATAGCAGTAGTCTAATGTGGCTTTAAATGTGGCTCCTCTTCAATCAAGGAATATAATTGTTAATGTAGATAACGACATACTGCCTCAGATACTTTTCTGGAAACTCTTGGACTCTCAAGTACTTGTTTTGTCCTGAGATAGTAAAGGTGATATTTTTCCCATTAAGTAAAATAACATTTTGTAAAGAGATAGGACATTTTCAAAGGACATGGTAACATAAATAGCAAATGTCTCCTGGAAATGATATTTAACATTTTCCCTTCATTCCTTCTTATTAGAGCACCTGACATTAATACGAAGCAAGGACAGAACATATTGGAAATCTTGCAAGACTGTTTTGAAGAAAATAGTAAGGCATCTTCAAGGTGGACTTTGATGGTTGGGTTGGATGAAAATATAAATTTGTCATATTAATTAATATTAAATTCAACAAATGCGTTCTAACATTTAAATATATATATAAAATATTTTCCCAGAGATGTTGAGTATATGTGCGGTCCTTTATGTACTTCCTGATACACTGAGGATAATAGTAGCAAAAATGAGAATAATTTCTCATTTCCTTTAGTTCATACTAGATTCCTGTACTTTGGGAGTCCATAAATAATACACAAGAGAAAGTATTTCATGTAGTGGGAATAAATGTTTAGAATTCTTAGGATCTCTAAGAGATAATATTTGACGATATGTAGTTCTTTCTACACAAATGGTAAATTGTAGCAAAAACTTTTCTAAGTGCTGGTCAGCATCAGAAGGTATTGAAATAAGGGAATAGACCAACCAAAGAAACAAACACAGATAGTGGGAAAAGAATTCTTCTATATAAGCTCTGAAAGAAGAGCTGGTATATTATTTTTATCAGAATCTTGTTTATCTTTTTCAGTTCCTGATGCCTTCTAGGATCATTTGAATGTTGAAGTGATGTCTGTACTTAATTTTAAACTAATTGTTTTTAAAGAGTTGATGCACTTCTTCACATTTCATGTAGGGCTTCTTGTAATTGTAATCAAAAGATTTTATACTGTGTTTATTTAATTTTTTTTTTAAGGTCTTGCCAATGATTTTAGCACAAATTCTACAAAATCATTGCTTTATTCAACACCTAAAGTAGGAGACATTTGTATTCAGTCACCAAGCAAAGAGGTAAGTCAAAAAGAAGAGCTGGCATAGCTTTAATATTTTAATGATGAAGCATTACACAATATAGTTACGTCGATTGTAGTTGTTTTTAAGTCTAATTCTTAAAAGGGAATCCTATATTCCTACTCACTTTCTTTATAATTTAGAGGTGTTTTGTGAAAATTTTGACTTGACGTTTCATGTGTTTGAAATTGGAGATCTGGGTATAGAATTATTAAATTACAACACAGTCATTTTTTCACTCCTCCTAAAATAATACTTGAATTAGGTTTTTGAGAGAGTGGGCAACTGCTAAAGTTCCTAATCCAGGTTGGCAAATTTGTTTATATTCTGAAAACCAAAGTTAATCTATTGCTATAAGGAGAATCTATCTTTTATAGATTATATCTTAAGAGGATAGGTTGACCTAACTCTACAAAATAGCAAACTTTCAAATAGAGTTTGTGAAGCTAATGAATAAAGACAGGTTATTCAAAAGTACAATACAAATTGAAGAGAAAAATTATGTAGTGCTAGAAATAACATTGATTAGAAGTTTGTATAAATACCTAATTATACAGTTGACCCTTGAACAATGCAGAGGTTAGGGTTGTGGACCCACCCTTGCAGTTGAAAATCCACTTATAATTTTGACTTCCCAAACACTTAACTACTAATAGCCTACTGTTGACTAGAAGCCTTACCGATAACATAAACAGTTGATTAACATATACTTTGCATATGTATTATATATTGTATTCTTATAATAAAGTAAGCTAGAGAGTTGCCTGGATGGTACAGTTGGTAATCATCTGACTCTTGGTTTTGGCTCAGATTGTGATCTCAGGGTTGTGAGATTGAGCCCCACGTCAGGTTCTGAACTCAGCATGGAGTCTGCTTGAGACTCTGTCCCTCTCCTCATTCCCCTCTCCCACACTCTCTCTAAAATAAATAAATCTTAAAAAAAAAAGTAAAGCTAGAGAAAAGAAAGTGTTAAGAAAGTTATAAGGAAGAGAAAATACATTTACAGTACTATATTTTTTGCAAAAAATTGTGACTTAAGTGGACCCTCACAGTTCAAACCCATGTTCAGGGGGTCAGTTATATATAGCCTTTTGGTTCCAAGGAATGAAACAGATCCATTTCTTTCAGAATTGAGAGACCTTCTTTAATGTGGTAAATTATATAATGCTGATTTTTGAAAGTTAAATCAACCTTAAGTTTTCTGGGATAAATTTGACTTGTTCATAAAGTATTAACCTTTTTTTTTTTTTAAAGATTTTATTTATTTATTTGACACAGAGCGAGAGAGAGATTACAAGCAGGCAGAGAGGCAGGCAGAGAGAGAGGAGGAAGCAGGCTCCCCGCTGAGCAGGGAGCCCGATGCAGGCCTTGATCCCAGGACACTGAGATCATGACCTCAGCCGAAAGCAGAGGCTTTACCCCACTGAGCCACCCAGGCGCCCAAGTATTAACCTTTTTTAATTTAGTTTGCTAGTATTTGAAGTATTTGTGTCTATGTTCATGAACAGTATTGTCTTTTATTTCTTTTCTCAAAATGTTCTTATAGGCTTTGGTATCAAAGTTTATGCTAGAGGTTTCACTTCTAGGTAGGAAGGGACAGATTGCAGTCGGCGAGCATTTCTGCTGTAAAAGCTAGTTAAAAAGAATGAAATGCAAACAAATCCTATTTTTAGAGACATGGGGAGCTGTGGAAAGAACAAAGGCTGGATAAAACTCTAAAGAGAGAAGAATCTTGAGATGATTTGGTGATTATTAGTCTTTTTCTTTCCTGAGAGTGTTAGCTCATTTGGTGCAAAAGCTAGGGGCTTTAGGCTGGCCCACACAGAGAGAGAGAGTCTATGTGGAAAAGCACAGTTTTTGTCAGCTGTGCCGGGATGGCATGACAAACTGGATTCCAGGGATGTTCCAAATGGATAGGCACTTTTCCTTAAAGAACATTTGTAAGTTCTGGGGGTGGCACAGAATCCTGGGCCAGAAAGTTGGAGTGACATATATAGTCTTGCTATGCTAAGATCCTGTTGTAGACAAGGGGCCCACCACAAGTAGGCACTTGCCAGATTTTGAAGCAGTCCGAGGCAAGAGGCTAAAAAGTTGAATAGAAACCCCCACAGGACAGAACTGTTGTCTCCCAATATTTAAGGGCTAAGGTGATTCACCTGGCTCTCAGTTTCCCAGGAGACCTCATTCTGAAGAACAGGGCAGACTACAAATGGATTGAATCTCACTAAGATTTCATCTCAGACTGACCCATTTTAATCCTTGAAAGAGTGAGCACCTGTTCATTTCAGTCCAGTCTGCCTACAAGGAGGTAAGGTTTCTTTGTACCCTATAGAAAGATTTTGGGAACTCTGCTTTTTTCACTTCAGCTTTTTGTTTTGAGATGATTATAGATTAATAAGCAGCTGTAAGAAACGGAGTGCAAGCTCATGTATCCTTTACCTAGTTTCTTCTAAAGGTAACATCTTGTAAAACTGTAGTTGCAGTATCACAACCAGGATATTGACATTGATACAGACATGGGACTTGATCTCATAACCCCGCAATTGTGACCTGAGCTGAAATGAAGAGTTGGACGCTCAACTGACTGAGCTACCCAGGTGTCCCCACTTTTAGCGTCATTTTCATGATATTGCTTGGTGTTAGATTCCTCTAACTCTTCTTCTTAAGATTTCTTTTTCCAGTTTCGGTTTCCTGCAAATACCTTGCCTTTTTCTACTAGAGTCTTTTGTCAGATATCCAGTGAATCTTAGTGGCCTCTTCATATTTAAATGTGGAAAACTAAAATGGTGATTGGAAATTCTATTTGTGTAGTAAAATTTGTGCCTTGGCAGATTTTACTGTGATCTGTCTGGGCCACGTCATTGTGGATGTCCAGGTGTTACTATCTACAAGTTTTTTTTAACTTGTCTTGGTAGGTTTTTCCGACAAATGTCTCCTGCTTGGGAGTCTGATTGTAACTACAATTGGTCTCAGCCAGGTGGGGCAGAGGGAAGGTACAAATTGAATGCTTCCACTTAGTATTTCTTTTTATTGTATTACTTTTTCAGCTGTGTGTCTGAATCTATAGTCTGTCTGATTCTGAAACTCAGGAAAGCAAACATCTAATATGCCAGGGTTGGAAGGAGAGGAGGCTCTGTGCCTCTGACTAGTTCTTGTACATACTTTTAGTAACTTTTCTGTTTGTAGGCCCCTCTTGGAACCCCTTTTTTAAAGGTGCATTGCACATCTAATTAATGATCTTACCGGTTTCTCCATAAACATTAGTCTGTCTCTTGTGCTGTCTCCATTGCTAGCATGTTTCTGCTCTCTTTGGACTGATTAGTTGCTGCTGATCTGCTTTCCAGTTTAAGAAAAGTTTGTTGACATCTCCCATCTTTTCCCTTCTCTTTCTCTTCATTCTTTTGGGTTTATACACTTTAAAAAATCCTAATGTTTTAAGAGGAATAAAATACAGTGAAAGCTTGCTTTTGTTTCTTTATGTAATTGAGTTTCATAGTGTATTCACTGAACAGCAGTGCAGTGGTTTCCTTATTTATATATTCCCCTACCAGTAGATTTGCTTCCATCTATTCATTATTACAGTGATGTACACTGATGTACATCTTTGTTTATACCTCCTCGTGCACATGTTGTAAACTGAATTTCTGTAGGATATGCACATTTCAAATGAAATTGTTAAATATTGTCAATTTTTTCTGCAATGTGGTTTACCAGTTTTCTTTCCCACATGCAATGTATGAATGAGATTTCCCTTTTCTAGATTTTAAAAATTTATAACTTGTTATATTTCAAATTTACAAAAGAAAAAGTATTATGTAAGGTATTAAAAATAACATAAATGAACACTTATGTACCCATCCCTCAGTGTAAGAAATATTCATACATCTGTAGCATCAAGGTGTCCCTTTTTGATCCTGTTCTTCTGCCTCTCCTCCCTGCATAAAGGTAACCACTATCTTGAATTTTCTGTTCATCATTCTTATCCTTTATTTTATAGTTTTACCACATAATGAGTGTGTTGCTGGCATTTGTTTCAGCACTTCCTCCCCTACCTCCGACAGAAATCCTGCTGTTATCCACATGTTGGGTGCTTCACTGGAAGGACCCATGATACTCATAGTTGAACTTGTGACTGAAAGTTATTATAGCCATGTAGTCAGGATACACAACCAGATTGGTAAAGGAAAAAAGACATCAGGCAGAGTCTGAAGGAATCCTTGTCAGGCTTTCTGTGTTCCCCACAGAGTCTACACACAGTGCACTTGTTGCTTCCAGCAGTGAAATGTGTGCTTTCTGCCCAGGGAAGTCTTCTGAGGCTTAACCCATTTTTACTGGGGACTGGTTACAGAGGTACCCTCTGCCCACCAAAATCCTATACTCCCTGAAGGAAAAAAAGCAGGTGGCCACTATAAATCACAATTTTATATAGTGTAGGCAGCTGGCATAGTAGGCACAACCTTATCAGCTGATAATGGAGGAAACATTCTGAAAGCCAATTCCCCAGGTGTCAGCCAGGGGCTAGCCCTGTAAAGCACGTTCTTTAAATGATCAGGCCTGTTATGTTAACTCCTCATTGAGTGAATCTCTAAAATATGTACATATTTTATACATATGTACGTAAAATATGTACATATATATGGTTTCACATGCATCTACTTTGAACTTTATGTAAATGTGATTATGACATATTTCTGTGACTTGATTTCTTTTTTTGATTAACGGTATTTATTTCTGTTGCTATAGTTTAGTCATTTCACTGTTGAATGTGTGATGTTGTTATTGGACTGTACCATTATTTATCCAATTTACTGTCAGAGTAGGTTTTTTGCTATTCACAACAGCATTGTTTCCATGTTAGGTTATTTGAAATATCAACTTTACTGGATAATATCAAGTTGTTTTCTAAAGGAGTTACTTCAATATACAACTTTACTAGCTGGTTTATTTTTAATTAGTTATGTATTTTTTTTAAATTAAAAACATGTATTAATCAGAATTACTAATTTTTAATAGCTCTAATGTTATATATCTTTTAGGCTCAGTGCCAGAAATCTCATCCAAAGTCAGGTCCAGTTTCTTTAAGGAAGAAAGAAGCCTCTCTGCCGTTCACTGTAGAACCAAATGAAGTTGTCAACAGATCAGGTTGGTGGCATCCCCATGGATGTTATTTGCTTAGACATATTTAAAAGGAGATGCTGAAGGTGTTGCATGTGTTGGCTTAAGTGACAAACTCATGGGTCCTCCTAGGTAGAGTGGTCAGTGTTTTTTTTTAACATGAATAATAAACTTTATTTGAATATTCATTTGTTTCTTTGTTTTAGTGGTAAAAACATTGATTATTAGGATACAGTAAGAGAAATTAACTAAGTAAGAATTATTATAGGGCTATAGTTTTAAGAATTTTCAAATAGATTTGTCTTTTTTTTTTAAACAAACAATAAATATTATCTCACATAGTTTCTGTGGGTCAGGGATTGAGAAGCAGCTTAGTTTGCCGGTTCTGGTTTGAAATCTCTCATGAGGTGGTGGGGAAGATGTTGACCAGTGTTGCAGTCATCTGAAGGCTTGATGGGGGCTAAGGATATATTTCCAAGATGACTCATGAGGGGCTAGATGTGAGCAGGAAGCCTTAATTCCTTCTCACGTGGCCCCCTCTCCCTGGGCTTCTTGAGCATCTTTTTTTTTTTAAACTGAGGTACAAATGACATGTAACATGTTAGCTTCAAGTATACAACATGATTCCAATATTTGTATGTACATGGTTAGTGTTTTTTCCTCTCTTGTTTTGTTCATTTCCTTTAATTAGTCATATATGCTACAACTTTTAAAAGTTTATTTACAATTTTAAAAATCAATTATGTATTTTATTTTGTTAGTCACTATACAGTACAATATTAGTTTTTGATGTAGTGTTCCATGATTCATTGTTTGTGTATAACACCCAGTGCTCCATGCAGTACATGCCCTCCTTAATACCCATCACTGGGCTAACCCATCCCTACCCCATCCCCTCTAAAACCTCAGTTTGTTTCCCAGAGTCCATAGTGTGTCATGGTTTGTCTCCCCGTCTGATTTTCCCCACCTTCATTTTTCCCTTCCTTCTCCTAATGTCCTCCATTCTATTCCTTATGTTCAAAAATAAGTGAAACCATATGATAATTGACTTTCTCTGCTTGACTTATTTCATTTAGCATAATCTCTTCCAGTCCCGTCCATGTTGATGCAAAAGTTGGGTAGTTCATTCTTTCTGATGGCTGAGTAATATTCCATTGTATAGATAGGCTACATCTTCTTTATCCATTCATCTGTTGAAGGGCATCTTGGCTCTTTCCACAGTTTGGCTGTTTGGGGACATTACTGCTATGAACATTGGGGTGTATATAGCCCTTCTTTTCACTACATCTGTATCTTTGGGGTAAATTCCCAGTATTGCAATTGCTGGGTCATTGGGTAGCTCTATTTTTAAGTTTTTGAGGAACTTTTTTTTTTTTTTTTTTAAAGATTTTATTTATTTATTTCACAGAGGGAGAGAGATCACAAGGAGGCAGAGAGGCAGGCAGAGAGAGAGAGAGGGGGAAGCAGGCTCCCCGCTGAGCAGGGAGCCCGATGCGGGCTTCGATCCCAGGACCCTGAGATCATGACCTGAGCCGAAAGCAGAGGCATTAACCCACTGAGCCACCCAGGTGCCCAAGTTTTTGAGGAACTTTTACACTGTTTTCCAGAGTGGCTGTACCAACTTGCATTCCCACCAACAGTATAAGAGGGTTCCCCTTTCTCCACAGTCTCTCCAACATTTGTTGTTTCTTGCCTTGTCAGTTTTTGCCATTCTAACTGGTGTAAGGTGGTATCACAGTGTGGTTTTGATTTGAATTTCCCTGATGGCTAATGATGATGAACATTTTCTCATATGTCTGTTAGCCATTTTATGTCTTCTTTGGAGAATGGTCTGTTCATGTTTTCTGCCCTTTTTTTGACTTGATCAAAAGGTGTTGAATTTGTTGAGTTTTTTAGGTGTTGAGTTTGAGAAGTTCTTTATAGATCTTGGATATCAGCCCTTTGTCTGTAGTGTCATTTGCAAATATCTTCTCCCATTCTGTGAGTTGCCTCTTTGTTTTGTTGCCTGTTTCCTTTGCTGTGCAGAAGCTTTTTATCTTGATGAAGTCCCCAAAGTTCATTTTTGCTTTTGTTTCCCTTGTCTTTGGAGACGTGTCTTTTTTTTTTTTTTTTTTAAGATTTTATTTATTTATTTGACACACAGAGAGAGATTACAAGTAGGCAGAGAGGCAGGCAGAGAGAGAGGAGAGAGGAAGAAGCAGGATCCCTGCTGAGCAGAGAGCCTGATGTGGGCCTCAATCCCAGGACTCTGGGATCATGACCTGAGCCGAAAGCAGAGGCTTTAACCAACTGAGCCACCCAGGCGCCCTGGAGACGTGTCTTGAAAGAAGTTGCTGTGGCTGATGTCAAAGAGGTTACTGCCTATATTCTCCTCTAGGATTTTGATGGATTCCTGTCTCACATTGAGGTCTTTCATTCATTTTGAGTTTATCTTTGTGTATAGTGTAAGAGAATGGTCAAGTTTCATTCTTCTGTATATAGCTGTCCAATTTTCCCAGCACCATTTATTGAAGAGACTGCCTTTTTTCCATTGGATATTTTTTCCTGCTTTTTCAAAGATTAGTTGACCATAGAGTTGAGGGTCCATATTTGGGCTCTCTATTCTGTTCCATTGATCTCCGTATCTGTTTTTGTGCCAATACCATGCCGACTTGGTGATCATAGCATTATAGTATAACTTGAAATCAGGCAATGTGATGCCCCTAGCTTTGTTTTTCTTTTTCAGCGTTTCTTTGGCGATTTGGGGTCTTCTCTGGTTCCATACAAATTTTAGGATTGTTTGTTCCAGCACTTTGAAAAATGCCATTGGAATTTTGATCAGGGTGGTGTTGAAAGTATAGATTGCTCTGGGCAGCGTAGATCTTTTAACAGTGTTTATTCTTGGGCGCCTGGGTGGCTCAGTGGGTTAAAGCCTCTGCCTTCGGCTCAGGTCATGATCTCAGGGTCCTGGGATCGAGGCCCGCATCGGGCTCTCTGCTCAGCGGGGAGCCTGCTTCCTCCTCTCCCTGTCTCTCTGCCTACTTGTAATCTCTCTCTCTGTGTTAAATAAATAAATAAATAAATAAAATCTTTTAAAAAAACAAAACAGTGTTTATTCTTCCAATCCATGAGCATGGGATGTTTTTCCATCTTTTTATGTCTTCAATTTCTTTTATGAGTGTTCTCTAGTTGCTAGAGTATAGATCCTTTATCTCTTAGGTTAGGTTTATTCCAAGGTATCTTATGGTTTTTTTGTGCTGTTGTAAATAGAATCGATTCTCTAATTTCTCTTTCTACAGTTACATTGTTAGTGTATAAG
The DNA here is from genome assembly GCA_002007465.1 of Ailurus styani. NCBI lineage: Eukaryota > Metazoa > Chordata > Mammalia > Carnivora > Ailuridae > Ailurus > Ailurus styani. The sequence goes on along the minus strand of LNAC01000013.1, from coordinate 4,165,287 downwards.
AAAGCAACTGACTTCTGTGCATTGGTTTTGTATCCTGCCACATTACTGAATTGCTGTATGAGTTCCAATAATTTTGGGGTGGAGTTTTTTTGGGTTTTCCACATGAAGTATCACGTCATCTGCAAAGTGAGAGAGTTCGACTTCTTTGCCAGTTCGAATACCTTTTATTTCTTTTTTGTTATCTGACTGTTGTTGCTAGGACTTCTAGTACTATGTTGAACAGTAGTGATGAGAGTGGGCATCTTTTCATGTTCCTGATTTTAAGGGAAAGGCTCTCAGCTTTTCCCCATTAAGAATGATACTCGCTGTGGGTTTTTCATAGATGTATTTTACAAAATTGAGGAATGTTCCCTCTACCTATACTCTGAAGAGTTTTAATCAGGAAAGGATGCTGTATTTTGTCAAATGCCTTTTCTACATCAATTGAGATGACCATGTGGTTCTTTTCTCTTAATTATGTGTTCTATTACATTGATTGATTTGTGAATGCTGAACCACCCTTGCATCCCAGGGATAAATCCCACCTGGTCGTGGTAGATAATCTTTTCAATGTACGGTTGGATCCTATTAGCTAGGAACTTGTTGAGAATTTTGGCATCCATATTCATCAGGGATATTGATCTGAAATTCTCTTTTTTGATGGGGTCTTTTTCTGGTTTTGGGACCAAGGTAATGTTGGCCTTATAGAAAGAGTCTGGAAGCTTTCCTTTTGTTTCTATTTTTTGCAACAGCTTCAGGAGAATAAGTATTATTTCTTCTTTGAATGTTTAGTAGAATTCCCCAGGGAATCCATCAGGTTCTGGACTCTGGAGTTTTTGGGAGGTTTCTGGTCACTCCTTCAATCTGTTATTGGTCTATTCAGGTTGTCAATTTCTTCCTGTCTCAGTCTTGGTAGTTTATAGGTTTCCAGGAATCCATCCATTTCTTCGAGGTTGATTAACTTAGTGGCATATAGCCATTGATAATAATTTCTGATAATTGTTTCTATTTCCTTGGTATTAGCTGTGATCGCTCTCCTTTCATTCGTATTTTTATTAATTTTGGTCCTTTCTCTTTTCTTTTGGATAAGTCTGGCCAATGGTTTGTCAATCTTATTAATTCTCTCAAAGAACCAGGTTCTAGTTTTGTTCATGTGTTTTTCCATATCTCTGGTTTCTAATTCATTGATCTCTGCTCTAATCTTAATTATTTCTCTTGTGCATGGGATAGGTTTAATTTGTTGTTGATTTTCCAGTTTTTAAGGTGTTAAGAGAGTGTGCACATTCAGAATTTTTCAATTTTTTTGAGTGAGGCTTGTATGGCTATGTATCTCCCCCTTAGAATTGCCTCTGCTGTATCCCATAGGTTTGGACCCATGCGTTTTCATTTTCATTGGTTTCCATGAATTAAGTTCTTCTTTGATTTCCTGGTTGACCCAAACATTCTTGTGCAGGATGGTCTTTTGCTTCCAAGTGTTTGAATTTCTTCCAAACTCTTTCTTATGATTGAGTTCCAGTTTCAAAGCATTGTGGTCTGAGAATATGCAGGGAATAATCAGTCTTTTGGTATGGGTTGAGCCCTGATTCGTGACCCAGCATGTGGTCTGTTCTGGAGAAAATTCCATGTATGCTCAAGAAGAATGAGTATTCTGTTGTTTTAGGGCGGAATATTCTGTATATCTCTATGAGGTCCACCTGGTCCAGTGTGTCAATTCAAAGCACTTGTTTCTTTGTTGATTTTTTGCTGAGATGATTTGTCTATTGCTGAGAGTGGAGTGTTGAGGTCTCCTACAATTAACGTATTATTATCAATATGTCTCTTTATTTTGGTTAACAGTTGTCTTGTGTAGTTGGGTGCTCCCATGTTGGGGCATAGATATTTAAAATTGTTAGATCTTTTTGTTGGATAGACCATTTAAGAATGATATAGTGTTGGGGCGCCTGGGTGGCTCAGTTGATTAAGCCACTGCCTTCGGCTCAGGTCATGATCTCAGGGTCCTGGGATTGAGTCCCGCATCAGGCTCTCTGCTCAGTGGGGAGCCTGCTTTCTCCTCTCTCTCTCTCTCTGCCTACCTGTAATCTGATCTCTCTCTCCTGTGTCAAATAAATAAATAAAATCTTTAAAAAAAAAAAGAATGATATAGTGTCCTTTTGTATCTCTAACCACAGTCTTTAGCTTAAAATCTAGTTTGTCTGATATGAGAGTTGCTTCCCTAGCTTTCATTTGAGGTCTGTTCGCATGAAAGATGGTTCTCCATCCCTTCATTTTCAGTTTGGATGTATCTTTAGGTTCAAAATGTGTCTCTTATAGACAGCGTATGGATGGGTCCTATCTTTTTATCCATTCTGCAATCCTGTACCATTTTATGGGAGCATTTAGGCCATTCACACTGAGAGTGATTATTGAAAGGTATGATTTTATTGTCATCATTTTGCCTGCAAAGTCCTTGTTTCTATAGATTGTAAATTTCTGTTCTATATCACTCTTGGGGTCTTCTTTTCTCCTTTTATAGAACCCCCCTTAGTATTTCTTATAGGGATGGCTTAATGGTCACATATTCTTCAGTTTTTTTTTTTAAAGATTTAATTTATTTATTTGACAGAGAGAGAGATCACAGGTAGGCAGAGAGGCAGGCAGAGACCTGAGCAGAAGGCAGAGGCTTAACCCACTGAGCCACCTAGGTGCTCCTTTAAAGAAGTTTTTATTTAAATTCCAGTTTGTTAACATACAATCTAATATTAGTTTCAGGTGTACAATATAGTGAAGCAACACTTCCATACAACATGTGGTACTCATCACAGGTGCCCTCCTTAGTCCCCATAACCTATTTCACCCATCCTCCCACCCACTTCCCCTCTGTTAAGCATCAGTTTGTTCTGTGTAGTTAAGAGTCTGTTTCTTGGGTGGGGGGATGGTGAGCCTGGTGGTGGATATGTATTGCGTGGACCACTGGGTGTTATACATAAACGATGAATCTTGAAACACTACATCAAAAACTAATGATGTATGGTAACTAACATAGCACAATAAAAATTTTTTTAAAAAGTATGTTTTTTGGGTTACCTGGGTGGTTCGGTCAGTTAAGTGGCTGCCTTCGGCTCAGGTCATGATCCTAGGGTTCTGGGATCGAGCCCCACATTGGGCTCCTTACTCCTTACTCAGTGGGGAGCCTGCTTCTCCCCTGCCTGCCACTCCCCCTGCTTGTGTTTGCTCTCTCCCTCTGTCAAATAAATGAAAAAATCTGTAAAAAAAAAAAAATGGGAGTCTTTTTCTTGGTTTTCCTCTTTCCCCTCTACCCCCCATATGTTCATTTGTTTCTTAAATTTCACGTATGAGTGAAATCATATAGTAATTACCTTTCTCTGACTGATTTATTTCACTTAGTATTATACCTCCTAGATCCATCCATTACTACATTTTGTTTTGTTCATTTACCCATTGATGGATATTTGGGTGGTTTCCACTTTTTGACTATTGTGAATAATGCTGCTGTGAATGCGAGTGTACAAATATCTCTTGCAGTCTCTGCTTTCAGTTCTTTTGGATACATACCCAAAAAGGAGTCATTAGATCACATGGCAATTGTATTTTTAATATTTTGAGGAACCACTAGACTGTTTCTTATACTGGCTGCATCATTTTACATTCCTACCAGCAGTGCTTAAGGGTTCCTTTACAGCTTCCTTAACACTTGTTATTTTCTGTGCATGTGTGTGTTTTGTGATAATAGCCATCCTAATGGTTGTGAAGTAGTATCTCATTATGGCTTTGATTTGTTCATCATCGTCTTTAGGAAACTGTAAATTAAAATAATAATTAGATACCACTGTACACCAAAAAGAATGGGCTAAAATCTAAAAAACTGGTTCTTCTTTGTAACTCATTTCTTTGAGAGTTTCTGTCTTTTCATTTGTTTTGGGAGAAGCAACTGAAAGCCAATTTATAATTGTTAAAACGCTTTTATGAAGTATGCTTTAAAATTCTTCTTAAATAATTTCAACATTTGATTCATCGTGTTTGTGTCCATTGATCATATCATTCTTGTTCAGGTTGTGTGTTTTTGGTATAATCAGTCATTTTGATTGTATTCTTGACATTTGGGTTATTATTTTTAGGAGACTCTTGATTGTATTTAAATTGTTAGAGCTTATAGTTTCCTCATTTAGGTTTAATGTGTAGGTTCTTGCTCACTTTTGTGGATTTTACTTACAGTGACAGTTAAGTGTTTAGAGTCCTAGCAGTGGTATTTTGGACTGTTTCATTTCCTGATGCTGCTGAGATTCCTCCTTTGTTCTTGCTGGTGCTGTGTCAGCTGAATGGAAGGTGTTTTCCTTAGTACCCCATGTCCTCATTCACTCAAATGAGGGTTGGGGTCGGAAGCTTTTGGGATTGGATCTTCTTAAATGACTGGGTAGAGGGCAGGATGGGGGAATGTAGTGTTCTTTTATGTTCTTCCTGCCTTAGATTAGATTGCCCATTGTGGCCTTCTTTGTGAAGTAAGGCCTGGGTTGTCAATACTAACAGTGTTTCAAAATTTTGCCTGGTCTGTGAAGCAGTGATTGGGAAGGTCAAAGGCTTTACTACTTTGCAGCTGTTTGTGGATCATATGGCCTGCTGTCCCTGATTGTTGAAGTGGGGACTGGGTTGGTCGAGGGACAAGGTTAGTCTAGGATTTTGCTCTTCTGCTACTGCTATCCCGTAGAACTTATGGAGTGGGTATTGGCATGGCCTAAGGCTTTGCTCTTCTTACAAGGCCACTGCAGAATGGAGTATTTAAAGTTTTTTTTTTTTTTTAGATTTTTATTTATTTATTTGACAGAGAGAGAGAGATTACAAGTAGGCAGAGAGAGGAGGAAGCAGGCTCCTTGCTGAGCAGGGAGCCCGATGTGAGACTCGATCCCAGGACCCTGAGATCATGACCTGAGCCGAAGGCAGAGGCTTTAACCCACTGAGCCACCCAGGCGCCCAGAATGGAGTATTTAGTGGCCCAGCTTGTAGAATGGGAGTTCGGGTTCCCCATTAGGTCTCTGTTGTGTTTCCCTTCTCCAGGTCTTTCAGCCAGAGAATGCAGGTTCTCCCCCGCCCCCCATTCCTATTTGTGGTTCAGGGTTGCATGCCTCTCTAGAACCCAGTCTGGGGATACATGGGAGATAAAGGGAAAACCCAGAGTGTTCACCGTATTGTCTTTTGTTGCTGAAGACTTGAGGTTCCTAGCAAATACACCTCTCTCCTTCCATCTTTTAGAGTTCTCTTATTGTTACTTGATGGATAGTTACCAGGAATTTAGTTTAGTTGTATTTACAGGGAAAAACAGAGAAAACTGAGTATACTCACTTGTTCTATAACCTTCCAAATGCCCCTGTTTGATTGTATTTAAAATTTTTAATCTGTTTTTTTTTTAATTTTATTTATTGGAGAGACGGAGAGTGCATGGGGATTGGGGAGAAAGAAGGAGAGGGAGAGAGAAACCCAGGCAGACTCTGTGTGGAGTCTGTCTGGAGGGCTATGTGTGGAGCACAACTTGGGGCTTAGTCTCACCACCCTGAAATCATAACCTGAGCTGCAATCAAGAGTCGGATGCTTAACTGGTACTGAGCCAACCAGGTGCCCCTAATCTTTGCTTTTTAAGAATATGAATCAATATGAATATTCTCCAACAGTTCTATTTTTCTTTGATATTTGAAGGTATAAGGCTAAAAGACTATGTATATTCTTTATATATCTCTATACATATCTGTTATGTTTCTTTGTATATATGTATGTGTATAAATATGGTTGTCTAGCTGCCTTAGTTTACTGCCTCTAAACCTAAAGATAGAATCTCATCATTTCTTTAGCATTACTTCATTATTTTAGCTGTGTATAGATTTATTCAAACTTGGGTAAATTGACTATTCATAGAATTGTGAGTTTTCTGTTTGAAAATTTTTGTCATTTCAAAACTTCAGAGCATAGGGTGCCTGGGTGGCTCAGTGGGTTAGAGCCTCTGCCTTCGGCTCAGGTCATGATCTCAGGGTCCTGGGATCGAGGCCCGCATCGGTCTCCCTGCTCAGCAGGGAGCCTGCTTCCTTCTCTCTCTCTGCCTGCCTGTCTGCCTACTTGTAATCTCTCTCTCTCTGTGTCAAATAAATAAAAAAAATCTTTAAGAAAAACCCACAACAAACAAAAACTTCAGAGCATAGAATAAATACACCTTTATATTCATTAATTTCATAAGTTAGAACTTTTAAAGCACTTATGTATTTTAGTCATAGATCTTTGATTATAAACTTAATGAACTGTGAGTCTTCTGAAAACTATTTCTAGTTATTGCTGCTGAATTTTAAAAAGCACATTTAGTTCTAATATTATTATTTAAAAAGTTTTTAATGTCTTCCTGTAATTTTCTTCTAGTTCAGGACCATGAAGTTCATCAGCAAATTTTGGCAGCTGGTGTTGGTTCTAAAAATACACCTGACTCAAGAAAAATGTCAAGTAAAAAACTAAAAGATCATCACAGTGAAGCCAATGAGGAATTATACTTATCAGTTGGTTCACCTTTTGTTCTTTTGGATGCAAAAGCTGTAATGCAAAATGCGATTCCATCCATTGCCCAGAAGAGAGAGATGTACACTTCTGAAAATTCAGTAAATACGTTGTCTTCAAGTATGGAGATTTCTCTTAAAACCAGAAAACGGTGAATATTTATTTACTGAAATAATATGAATCCTGCTTTAAAATTTTTAAGTTATTTTTAAATTAATTTGTTAACTTATTTTTAATGTATTTTATAGTAAGTATTGAGGAATATTAACATGAGAAGAGCATAACATACATCAGTTTATATTCAGTTTATATTTAATAAGGAAGGGTTAAAGTATACTTCAGAGAAGTTTGTGGGTAAACATTTCTATAGTTTATGGAAAAAAAGTACTTTCTTCTGACAATATGTTTTCTATAACTTCCTAAGTGTATTTTCTCTGTCATTTGTAATTACAATGATAGGTATATATCATTTCTAGGGTAGCAAAGGATAAGTATTTTGAAGATAAGTTGTGGTAAATCTGTGTCTGTTTCTTGGGTCTCATTTTGGCCTTTAAGAAGCAGAGTAGATCATTCAAATTCCTTTGTTATTGGGGACTTTTGCACTGAGTGTACTTAATGTCTGTTTAGTGTCTTGTGTAGTTCTTGGAGCTGACGAGTTAAGTACATTCTAAGATTTTGCTGTTCAAAATGTGGTATGCAGCTCAGGATCAAGAGCAATGCATTATCTGACCGCTTGTTAGAAATATAGAATCTCAAACCCTATTCTAGACCTACTAAGTCAGAATCTACATTTTAATAAGATTATTCAGATGATTCAAAATCTTACTAAATGTTTGAGAATGAGTTCTTAGAGGTACAGATTTTCTTGGTCTTTTCTTTTTTTTCCCATTGACAAATGAGAAATGTCGTTTTCCTGAGCAATTGCCTTGTGTATTTTAAGAGATTACAAATCAGAATTTGTGGACTTTAAATAAAGGCTTAGTGAAAAATTTTGTAAGTGGTCTGTATTGTTACTAAAAGGAGTTCGGGAAAACTCCTAACTCAGCAATCTGAAGTATTCAGCTTGCCTTCCTTTTAACCTTTTAGGTTAAACTTTGAAGATAAAAATGCTTTGAAGAAAGTAGAAATAGCAAATAAAGTATCAGAAATAGAGGATAAAGTATCAGAAGAACCACGAAAGAGGAAATCGTCAAGAACATCTCAGAAAAGAGTGCCAGATGTAGAAGATGAAATTCAGCCACAAACTAAAAAGAGTTTTTCAACATTGTTTTTAGAAACTGTAAAAAGAAAAAGTGAATCCAGGTAAGTTATTAAGAGACTATCCTTTGAGGCATTTTTCTTTTATATTCTGTGAGCAATATCAAGGATTCTTAATGTTATTTAACTAAAAGTTAATCTTAATTGGTGTAAATTTTAATTGAAATTATTTCTAACCCTAAGGTTAGTGTAGTTTCTTCTCAGCAAATCACCCCCAAAGCCATCATTAAGTACTCTCTAAATTAAATGTGAAAGAAAGTAAGTTTGTTCATAATTCATTGCTTTCATTGCTTATTCAGTGCTTTTGCTCATTAGTACTTTCTAGTCTGTATGATATCAAAGAATGAAGGCAGTATTTAGAAATAGAATTATGTCATGGTGTATTTCACTATTAAGAGCTTTAAATCTTCTTTCCTTTTCTTCTGCTTGTGTTAATAAAAGTGTGGTCCTAAAATAAATTTTAATCTGTTCTTGCCTACTTAAAAACCTTCAGCAGTTTTTCAGTGTCCACACAGTGATTCTTAACTGCGGCTGCACACTGGAGAAACTTCAGATTTGTCTGCTGGTATTTATGGCCTTCACTCTCCTTTGTTAAACTGTTTCTTCCAACTTGGTCATACACATTTGTGTTTGTCCCTGTTTTGGCATACCATTTTCCCTTGTCATTTGCCAGTTTCCTTTTTCTTTTCTGGTGACATCTGCTTCTTGGTTCATGGATGGCTATCTTCTTGCTTTAACCTCATATGGCAGAAGATGGCAAGGTGGCTTTCCGCGGCTTCTTTTATGAGGGTGTTAATTCTGTTCAAGAGTGTTCTACCCTCATGACTTAATCACCTCGTAAAGGCCCCACCCCCCAATACCATCCCATTGGGGATTAGGTTTCAGTTTATGAATTTTGGAAGTATACAGACATTCAGTCTGAAGCAAGTGTCAACATTGTTTCCTAAGGATATCTTCAGTTCGAATAATCTTGATGTTATGGAAGTCCCTTGAAGTAGAATAGAGGAGCAGAGTTAGAGAATTCTTTTATTTATTATTTGACAGAGAGAGAGAGAGAGCATGTTTGTGCAAGCCAAGCAGTGGGGAGTGACCGGGAGAGGGAGTAGAGGGCTTTCTGATGCAGAGCTCCCAGGACCCTGGGATCATGACCTGAGCTGAAGGCAGATACTTAACTGACTGAGCCACCCAGGGGCCCCTAGAGAATTCTTATTGGCTGGTTTAGGAAGGCTTAATTTTTAAATTCTTAGTATTACTCCTTATATATAAAAACTAACAGATACTGTGAGTTATATAAAGCAAATTAAACCTATTTATAACAGATTGGGTATTTCTTTAAATGTTGAAAAGTAACATTTTGTTTAAATATTCATTCATTGTGGTTTTCTGTTCATATTGACTTTGTTTTTCATTAGATTTTCTGGAGTTTTCTAATTATATAAACTTGCAAAACCCTACCTATTAGAAGATAGTATATTTCTTAGCATGCACACACACACACACACACACAGGTGTGTGTGTGTGTGTGTGTGTGTATACTGTTTTACATTATAAGAGTTATCAGGGGTTTGAGATTAGGGAAGTAGAGAAGGTATTTTCATTTCATAATTTTTTTATTTTATTAGTGGAAAGATAGAAAAAGTAGACACAATGATGGTTAAGCATCCTTATTCAAGTGGAAAAGGCAGAAGTAGGAGTGCATATGCTAGCTTCAGAGTTTGGATGTTTACCCTAAGGTTTTACATATGCATATCTCATTTCAGTATGTGGTTTGCTTGAGGCTATTGTTACAAAGGAAGGAAGTTCAAAAGAGTCCATCAGATTACTGTCCTTCAAATAATTCTTCCTTTCTCTAGAAAGCTTTTCCAAGGGCACCTGGGTGGCTCAGTGGGTTAAAGCCTCTGCTTTCGGCTCAGGTCATGATCTCAGCGTCCTGGGATCGAGGCCCGCATCAGGCTCTCTGCTCAGCGGGGAGCCTGCTTCCTCCTCTCCCTGTCTCTCTCTGCCTGCCTCTCTGCCTACTTGTAGTCTCTCTCTCTGTGTCAAATAAATAAATAAAATCTAAAAAAAAAAAAAAGAAAGCTTTCCCAACTAATTGGAAGAGATACTGTTTAATCCCAATCTGCCTGCCTTTCTTGATACTTTCCATTTATTTCTATACTGTGATCGTGATATTAAACTTATTTGAAAATGTATGTGAATTATTCAAACTTGGAATGAATTTTTACATAATACAATTTAGTGCATAATTTAGTAGTGAATATTTGACTTGAAGAATATTAGACTTGAAGATGTCTTGGAAATAATCTTGTTTTGGATGTTAAGACATCTGGCCCTAAGAGACAGCTATACATCTATACATACATATAATTAGTATAACATTATATATAATAATGGCATGCATTTTTGGACTGTCAATGTGTCTGGGCTATGTTTAACACACTTCTGAGTTTCAACTGTTCAGTATATATAATGGGTTGGGGGGCATTAAATTAATTGATGTCTAGGCTTCCTTCTTAATTGATGTCTAGGCTTTCTTCCAGCTCTGAATTTCTGTGATCTCATTAGTGTTATAATTGAGTATAATCAGGTATTATAGAAATGTAAAAGAAGAGGAGAATTTTCAAGGGTAAGAGAAAATTGAGGAAATGTGCACTGTTCTTTAAAAGATACATGGAGGGGCACTTGGGTGGCTCAGTTATTAGTGGCTGCCTTCAGCTCAGGTCATGATCCCAGTGTCCTGGGATCCAGCCCCGCATCAGACTCCCTGTTCCTCAGGAAGCCTGCTTCTCCCTCTCCCACTCCCCTGGTGCTGTGTTTTTGCTCTCGCTATCTCTGTCGAATAAATAAATAAAATCTTTAAAAAAAAAATTAAAAAAAAGATACATAGATTTTCTTTCTTTTTTTTTCTTTTTTTTTTTTTAAGATTTATTTATTTATTTATTTGACAGAGAGAGAGATCACAAGTAGTCAGAGAAGCAGGCAGAGAGAGAGGAGGAAGCGGGCTCTCCGCGGAGCAGAGAGCCCGATGCGGGCCTCGATCCCAGGACTCTGAGATCATGACCTGAGCCGAAGGCAGAGGCTTTAATCCACTGAGCCACCCAGGCGCCCTAGATTTTATTTCTTATATAAGTTTTTTCTTCTTTACTAAGCAAAGGTAAAACTACTTTTTGAGCTATTATTTACTATAACATCCTGTTTTAGTCCTATTGTTAGGCATATAGCAACTGCTCCACTTCATTCATCTCCTTCAAATGAACTAAAGTTGTTAGAGGATGAATTTATAATTGATGAATCAGAAAGAAGTTTTGCCAGTCGATCTTGGATAACTGTACCCAGAAAGGCTGGGCCTCTGAAACAATGCACAGTATACCCTGCAGAGAACTCTGCCCTCCTTCAAAGTAAGAAGTCAAGAGAAGAACATCACAATGTATCACCTGCAACTTTGACAAGTGACAAACATTCTGACACTGCTTACCCAATAGAGAAATCTCAGCCTTCTGAACAAAAAAGACCGGGTGGGAGTTGTGCTTTGACAGATGAACTGGAAAATCATTATAGATCTACAAAATATGAAATGTATAATGAGAATGCAGAGAAATCATCTGGAAAGAAAAGGACTATAAAACAAAAACAGAGAAGAAAATTTAAAGACAATGTACTTGAAGAACAGGTTGATATGGATCAATCTAAAGATAAAAATATAAATATGTCACATATCACCCAAGGTAAGTTACAGAGAAATTCAGACAGAAATATGGAAGAGTGTGAAGAGATGATAAATGTTGATATTTCCAAAAAACAGATGCTGCCTGTGGGTGTTTCATATTAAATACAACTGTGAACATTATTCTACCATTTTATGTTCTTGTACTATTTCTATTTAGCTTTGGGAAGGAGGCAAAGTAAAACTAAATCTATAAGTACTTTCCTAGCATCTCTGTTTTACATGTAATTAAATTCTGAGTCACTTGAGTTCTGTGTAACTTCTAAGATGGCAGCATATATAAAAGGAAAAGTGAAGGGAAAAGGCTTGAAAACAGATGGTTACCAGAATATGAGTAAGACAACATTACATATTCTTTGAGGTTTATTAAAATATAAACTTGGAAAAAAAACCCCTAAGGTAGTATGGGGCTATTTCTTACAGGATAAGACTTCATACTTTTCTATTCCATCATTTACTTATTTATCCAACGTTTAGTCAGTTGCCAGGCACTATATTCGGCACTGCGATTACAAAGATGACTAAGACAGTTATCAGCATTAAAAAAAATCAATGTGGTAGTGTCTGTAGACTAGCAGATATACACATGTATTCACAGGATGATAATAGAACCACAGAGAACAGTTATCTAAGTAATATCTCAATAGACCTTTTTATCTTGGATCACTATAGTATTTGTCATCCAAACTAGGACACTTGAGAATGAGAGGGAGTGTCAGGATAGGAAGCATAAACGGATTGTCTCAGACAAATTTGGAGTATGGCTCCCTTCTTTATGTCATCATGGTGTAGTTATTGAAGTTTGTAATGATGACACTGTCATGAAGAAAAAATTTGTTGATATAAAGAACATATTCTTTATACCGCTTTTTTTTTTTTAAAGATTTTATTTCTTTATTTGACACAGAGAGAGAGAGAGATCACAAGTAGGCAGAGAGGCAGAGAGAGAGGAGGAAGCAGGCTCCCTGCCAAGCAGAGAGCCCGATATGGGCCTCAATCCCAGGACCCTGAGATCATGACCTGAGCCGAAAGCAGAGGCTTTAACCCACTGAGCCACCCAGGCGCCCTTTATACCGCTTTTTAAGTAATAGAAAAGGTAGTTATTCATAGAGAATTTCTTTAGAGAATGGAATAGAAACACTTAACAAATGTATTAGACACTTTATATGTATAAAATATAATTTAATCCTTCTTGACAGTCCTGTAAGTACGGCAAAAATACTGAAGGTTAAAAAATACTGGCTCAGGATCTGTCCCCTCATTGGAGCCTATATTTTTTCAGCACTATCAAAAAGTTTTGAAATAAGTCAAAATGTTTTTGATGCTGATCTGAAAAAACTATTAGCTAACCAGAAAACTCTCTTCACTAGAATTGTATTTATACCTAGAGGTTCTAGATGACTAAAATATAATATAATATGGCTGATACAGAAGGGAGAAAGAGTATATATTAAAGCACAGTATTTAAGCTAGTTTTTATGAAGACAAATTCTACTTTAATTATTCAATTATTTTAGCTTTCTTTTTGTATAATCTACAACATAAACTTTATATCATTTAGAATAATAGTTGTCAGACTACGTTTTGTCTGTGCGTACCTTTGTGTATCCACCTTTTCTATTTTGTGGACCTCTCTTTTAAATGTCTGACATGTCTCATTATTATTATTATTATTATTATTATTTTTTTTTTAAGATTTTATTTATTTATTTGACACACAGAGAGAGATTACAAGTAGGCAGAGAGGCAGGCAGAGAGAGAGAGAGGAGGAAGCAGGCTCCCTGCTGAGCAGAGAGCCCGATGCGGGCCTCGATCCCAGGACGCTGAGATCATGACCTGAGCCGAAAGCAGAGGCCTTAACCCACTGAGCCACCCAGGTGCCCTATTATTATTATTTTTAAAAAGATTTTTATTTATTTGAGAGAGGGAGAGCACAAGTTGGGTGGGTGGCAGAGAGAAAGGGATAAGCAGACATTGAACAGGGAGCCAGGTGGAGCTGGGCTCACTCCCAGGACCCTGAGATCATGACCTGAGCTGAAGGCAGATACTTAACTGTCTAAGCCACCCAGGTGCCCCCATATTATTTTTACTGAATTAATTAATTCATCTATCCCTCCCTCCCTCCCTTCCTTCCTTCCTTCCTTCCTTCCTTCCTTCCTTCCTCCCTCCCTCCCTCTTTCTTTGTCTCTCTCTCTCTCTTTCTCACTCTTTCTCTCTTTTTCTCCCTCCCTTCCTTCCTTTCTTCCTGTCTCTCTTTTTTGTTCTCTCTCTCCTTCTTTCTCTCTCTTTCAATTTCCTTCACTTTCTCATTAGCAGCTGGCTATTTTAAGAAAATATAAAGAATCTGACTAAACTGAAGGTATATTATAGGTTTTTTTTTTATTAGTCCTTTAAGTAGTATTTTAATTCATAAAATTTGAAGGTACAAAATTTTGATTTAAGTTCTTAGGGAAAAACATTGTATCAAGAAAGTATACTTGAAAGATACAGTTAAATATAAATGTTAAACATTTATTAAGTACCTGCCAAATTCTTCACATTGATATTCAGATATATTAAATTCTTCTTTATCTAGATTGACTAGTGAATATAATGTCTAGGTTAATTACCAATGTATTTTCTATCACTGTCGCAATAAATTATCACATACTTAGTGACTTAAAACAACACACAATTATTATCTTACAGTTCTGTGGGTCACAAGTCTGAAGTACATCTCACTGAGCTAAAATCAATGTGTTGACAAAGTTGCTTTTCTTTCTGGTGATTCTAGGAAAGAATATGTTTCCTTGTCTTTTCCAGCCTCTTGAAGTTGTTTATATCCTTGAATCATGGTTCCCTTCTTTCATCTTCAAAGGCAGCAATACCAGCTTTCTCACATTTCCAATTTTTTTTTGCCTCTTCTTCCATTGTCCTATCTTTCTGACCACTACTTTTAAGAACAAATATAATTAGATTGGACCAGCCTAAATAATTCAGGATAATCTCCCTATTTTAAGGTTTATTTTATTTTATTTTTTATTTTTTTAAAGATTTTATTTATTTATTTGACAGAGAGAGAGATCACAAGTAGTCAGAGAGGCAGGCAGAGAGAGAGAGAAGCAGGCTCCCCACTGAGCAGAGAGTCCGATGCGGGGCTTGATCCTAGGACCCTGAGATCACGACCTGAGCTGAAGGCAGAGGCTTAACCCACTGAGCCCCCCAGGTACCCCTATTTTAAGTTTTATACCTTTAGTCACATATGCAAAGTCTCTTGCCATGTAAGATAACATTTTCACAGATTTTGTGGATTAGGGTGAGTACATTTTTGGAAGAATATTATTCTGGTAACCATATCAGTTCAAAGACTAGTAATTTGAAAATAACTTAATTCCAAGGATATTTTTACTTTGAAGATATTTTTTCTTTAATTCAAAAGGCACTTGACAAATTTGTAATGCCTTAGCTAATGATTTATGTTGAGGCAGTAGACTTTTCCACTTCTCATATCTGTTAGGCTTCTCAAACTGGATAATACAGAAGCTAATAAATTCTTCCAAACTTGCTCCTTCTTTAATTTTCCTATCTTTATAAATGGGACCATAATAAATTTAGTAGCTCAGGAAAGAAACCTGAATCATCTTTGACTCTGTTTTCCTTTAGCAACCTGTATAAAGTTTGACTTTCATATCTGTAGCTTTCATATCTTTTACTTCTCTCCTTTCCTCTCGCTGTTCTCTGTAGCCAAGTTAGAATCATTTATTTCTTAGATTATTGTAGCAGTTTACGCACATACTCTTTGTCTTCTGTCTACTCTCCAGATTCATCTCCTGGGTTACTTTATAGTGAATTTCTTCTAGTTCCATGAACAGACTACTATCTCAACTGTGGGCCTTTTAAAATGCTGTAACTTTTGGGGTTCCTGGGTGGCTCAGTCATTAAGTGTCTGCCTTCGGCTCTGGTCATGATCCCAGGGTCCTGGGATCAAGCCCCGCATCAGGCTCCTTGCTCGGCGGGAAGCCTGCTTTGTCCTCTCCCACTCCCCCTGCTTGCGTCCCGTCTCTCACTGTCTCTTTCTCTCTGTCAAATAAATAAAATCTTAAAAAAAAAAATGCTGTAACTTTTGCTTAGAAAAATTTTCCTAAATGTACGCTGTCCCCTACCAAGCTTTGTACCCATTTTAAATATTACTTTACTTGATTATTACTCCCTAGCCCAGTATGTTCCTATATATGCTCCATTGGCATCCTTTTTATTTTATCAAACATACAATTACCTGCTAAATTTCCATCTTTCCTTCTGGCAGTTAGATTGAAAGTTCCATGAGAACAGGAACTATATCTCTTTTATCCCTAAAATATACCTTAGATCTTAGCCTTAGCAGTTACCTCTGTGGGTCATTGGAATACATTATTAATGACAGAGGTATTCTATTTTGGATGAAAAATTTTGCTGTTTCTTAAAACATGTCCCACCTTCAGAATAATACTTCTTTACATGTAAATATGCAAAATTTCCTACAGTAATAGAAATGTATCACTTCTGAGTCACCTCTTTTTCTGGCCATTGCCCTACTTAGGACATATGTCCCCTCAGTTCTAAGTCAGCTTTCTTCACATTACCATCTGTTCATATATCAGTTGTATCTTCTTTATGTGCTCTTGTTTATTAGTTTTCTAAATTGTTTGTTTTTCAGTTTCTGATCTTCTCTGACCTGGAATTATTTTCTGGAATAACTAATTGGTTTGTTTTTTGACTTTGTATGATATTCTTTTTCTGTGTCACTGTCTGAGTCTTTCATGATAGCATTTCCTCCTCAGATTCTTTTCCCCTAAATCATTGTTCACATTGATTTTTTTTTTAAATTTATTCATGAACATGAGCAATTTCTGTCATCATGAGCACCTCTCATTTGTTAGAACAGTTCCTGAGGGGGCACCTGGGTGGCTCAGTTGTTAAGCGTCTGCCTTCAGCCCAGTCATGATGCTGGGGTCCTGGGATTGAGCTCCACATTGAGCTCCTTGCTTAGTGGGGAGCCTGCTTCTCCCTTTGCCGATCCCCCTATTCTCTCTCTCTCAAATAAATAAACAAATAAACTCTTTATTGAAAAAAAAAACAGTTCCTGCAGATACTTTTGATAAGGGAAAGAAGAAAAGGGGGAAATGGAAGAAAAGGAGTTGGAGAAGAGAAATGAGGGTGGACATATAGGAGGCCTGAAAATGATGCTCACTGGTGAGGATTCCTGCAATTGTACAGGTAATTCCTTAAACCCACTCATCAGTGGCAACCATGTTGAAAGTTCTTGGTCTTTGCTTTAGCGTTTTGTAAACTGACACTTTATTATTTTCTATATCCATTCCCTCAAATATATTCTTTTGAGTTTTGCTATCTGTGGTGGCTTTTCCAATATCTCTCATTCTCATCACTTCTAGTGTATTGGTTGATTTCCATATTAAGCGCACTATTGGTAAAGTACATTCTTTCCTTTTTCATCAACTTTTTTTGTGCTGGTTCAGATCATTAAGGCTAATATTTTTCTTTTACTCCTTCTTATAAGCATAAATCATTTTCTTTGTCTCAAATTCAGAGTTGCCAAATCCTGTAACTTATTCTCAAACTGGACTCAGAGAGTTACACTGCTATAAGGGATCTTGACATAATTTGGCTTGTTTTCTATCTCTCTACTCCTCAATCACATTTAACTGGGAGAATGACTAAAACAGCAGAACAGTGCTTTTCAGGCTTGCATATGCATTTGAATTCCCTGAGGATTTTCTTAACATTTTGATTCATAAACTGGCTTGTTAGGTCTCAGGTGAGACCCAAAATTAATTAATTCATTCTTTTCTCTTCTCTTCTCTTCTCTTCTCTTTCTTCTCTTTCTTTTCCCTTCCTTCCTGCCTTCCAAAGATTATTTGAAAAAAAAAGAGCAAGCAGAGAGAGGGGGAGGGACAAGCAGACTCCCTGCTGAGCTGGGTTTGAGCTTAGGATCCTGAGTTCATGACCTAAGCTGAAATCAAGAGTTGGATGTTTAACCAACTGAGCCACTCAGGCACCCCAAGATTCTGTATTACTAAATAGTCTCTCCTAGGTGATGCCGATATAGCTGATCTGTGAAGTGTACTTAGTGTATCAAAAACTTGGATCCCGTCTAAAATAGCTCATGGTGGGAAGTACTTTTGCCAGTTTCAATGCCCACTGTAACACTGGCTTCACCCTGAATTCATATTTCAAGCCTCCGTGCCAAACACAAATGTTATATGCTACATGTAGTAAAGATGATGAGATGTAGTTTTCATTATAGCCTAATTAAACACTAGCTAATTTCTGATGCTATAGTATTCTGAATCTCCCTATTTTTCTGTTTGATTTCCTTCTATGTCTTTATTGATTACTTTTCCTCATCTCATCTATAAATTTTGATGATTCTTTCTATATTCCCCAAGTTTAATAGTTTGCCCTTTGCTCTTCCATTATATTCATACCTTGAGAAAATTATTCTTTTGCTTTAGGTATCATATCCATCTGAATTATTTCCCCAAATTTACCTTCTTAGTGAAAGTCTGGTCTTGTATTTCCCATATTTCCAGATTTCAACCCGTATTATGTTCTCCTTTCATCTTTTTAAAAAGTTCTATATAGTTTCATATTTAATTATGTGATTATATATAATACCTGTTCAATTAGTCTTACATACTTTTATGTGGTTTATTTACTCCATGAATATTTCCTACTTGATATGAATGTAATTCCTTCTTTGGATCAGAAATCTTTGTCTCAGTTGCTTAATACATGATGGTTTCTTGATTTATTTGACGATCAAGAAAATTTTCTATTCTATCTACTAACACCTGATATTTTAAACCTATTTCTGAAGAAAAGAAATTTTCCATTTTGGTGATTGTGCCCCTCTTAGCTGTAATATTTATATCGAAATATCTTGCATTTCCCTGATTTTTTTCTTCTGGTTGTCAGACATGAAAAACAAAACCAGAATTGATTTTACCGTTCTGTTAGATACTTTTCTTACCTATTTGTTGTGCTAGTGAAATGAGGTTACTAGACACCAAACGTTTTCATTAGGTATGTATTGCTTGCCATATTCATTGTTTCTTTTCATTCTCCTTTCTTTTTTAAAATTCTATTTACAAAAATGTTTTTCCTTCATATAGGAACATCTCTTTATTGAAACCTCACTTTAAAATCTCTTCCTTCAAAAATTAGATTGACAAAATAATGACTTAATTCAAAACAGAAAAGAAGTAGTTACTTTTTTTTTTTTAACTTGGGACATTGGTAAGTAGTTGGAAGAAGCCATATATTTTTCCTTTTCAGAGTGTACTCATTTTTTTGGCTCAGGAGTATATGTTATCAAGGAATGTGAAAAATTTACATTTAACTGACAAACAGATCTTATGGAGAACATTTGGCTTAAAAAAAAAGAGAGAGGGCGCCTGGGTGGCTCAGTGGGTTAAAGCCTCTGCTTTCGGCCCAGGTCGTGATCTCAGGGTCCTGGGATCGAGGCCCGCGTCGGGCTCTCTGCTTGGCAGGGAGCCTGCTTCCCCCTCTCTCTCTCTCTCTGCCTGCCTCTCTGCCTCCTTGTGATCTCTCTCCCGCTGTGAAATAAATAAATAAAAATTTTAAAAAAAAAAAAAAAAAGAGAGAGATGAAAGAAGCCCACAGAATAAATTTAAAACATTCCTATAATTGAGGGTTTTTTATAACGTATTGTGATTTTCTGAAAACTCTTTGGTTCCATAGATTGTAAATTTTATGTTTTTTATGGTTTTCTTTAATTTAGGAAACAAGAAAAATAGCACTAGTGTTCCTTATGCAGAGAATCAGAAAAAAGATAAGGAATATAAAAAGAAGCATTTTCCAAGTGGGTCCAAGAAGAATAAACTTGTACCTGACGAAGTGACTTCAACTATTACAAGAAGTCGAAGAATTTCCAGGCGTCCATCTAATTGGTGGGTGGTTAAGTCAGAACAGAGTAAGTATTTTATTTAAATGATGTTCATTGAGAGCTCCAAAAAGTCATTCTATAAGAGGCTTTATGTTTGTTTTATACACCCATTTTCCACAGAAAATCTAATGAGGACAAAGTTAAATGGGGTCATTAATAGAAATATTAAATCAGTTAAGTGTGAAGATATTGGGCTCTACTACATACTATATTCTGGATAACGGGATATATAACTGTGGAAAAACAAACCCCTGCTCTCATGGGACTTACATTTGAGTGGAGGAAGACCAGCAGTATAAATGTATATATAAGTCATGCAGAGATAGGCAGTAATGAAAAATAAAGCAGATAAAGGATAGGGATGGGAAGTAGGTGGCAGAAGTAGGCATGGATAAGAAGATAGAATAGTGTTTTTATAAAAGGTAGTAAGAAGAGTCCATTTTGATTTTTCAGAGCACATATCTGAGAAAAATGAAGAGGGAAACCATACAGATAACTTGGTGTGTAACATTTTAGACCAAGGGAACAGTATTTTTAAAGGTGCTAATGGAGTATACTTGGCATGTTTGAGGAAGTCAGGAAGGCCAGTCTGGCTAAAGATGAGTAAGCCAGGAGAGATGAAGTCAGAGAGGGAGGCTGTGATAAGCAATTTAGATGAAGTATATTCGGAAACTACTGAAGGATTTTAAGCAATAAAGTGACATGATTGAGTCCTCTTTTAAAAGAATTATTCTTTTTTTTAAATATTTTATTTATTCATTATTTGAGAGAGAGAGAGAGTGAGAGAGAACACGAGTGGGGTGAGGGTCAGAGGGAGAAGCAGGCTCCCCACTGAGCAGGGACCCTGATGCAGGGCTAGATCCTGGGACTCCGGGATCATAACCTGAGCCAAAGGCAGATGCTTAACTGACTGAGCCACCCAGGCGTACCTAAAAGAATTATTTTTACTGCTGTATAGAGAGGAAACTAGGGCATGGACACTAGTTAAGAGATTGTTGGAGGGAAGAGATGGAAAGTGGTTGGATTTGGTAGTAACAGATTGGAGTTAGAACCAGGAGTTTAGGATGACTCAGATTTTTTTTTTTTTTTCCTGAGCAAATAGAATAAGGGAGCTCTACTATTTACTGAGATGAGGGAAAGTATGAAAGAAGCAGATTTGGGAAGGATGTCAAGATTTCAGGTTGTAAGAAATTACTTAGCTATCAAAGTAGATACATTGAGGAAATAGCCAGGTAAATGAGTTTAAAGTTAGAGGGAGAGATTTGAGAAGACATATAATTAGGGACTTACCAGTATATGGATGGTATTTAAAACTTTAGGACTACCTGAAATCACCTAGTGATAGACTGAACCTAGAGAAGAAAGAAAGCTAAGGATTGAATCCTGGGAGACTCCAATGCCAAGAGTCAAGATGGGAAGGAAGATCCGCCAAAAGAAACTAAACAGAAACAGTAGTAAGGTTAAAGGAAAATGAAGAGAACTTAGGGTTATGGAAGCACAGTAATGAAAGCATTTTAAGGATTGAGTGATGAACTCTTTTAAATACTGCTGATGGCTTGAAGTAGTTGAGAGTTAAGAACTGACAATACAGGGGTGCCTGGGTGGCTCAGTGTGTTAAGCCTCTGCCTTCAGCTCAGGTCATGATCTCAGAGTCCTGGGATTGAGCCCTGTATCGGGCTCTCTGCTCCCCGGAGAGCCTTTTCCCCCTCTCTCTCTGCTTGCCTCTCTGCCTACTTGTGATCTCTCTCTCTCTCTTTCTCTGTCAAATCAATCAATCAATCAATCAACCTTAAAAAAGGAAAAAGAAAACTGACAATATAATTTTGGCTACATGGAGGTTTTGGTCACTTTGATAGAAATGGTTTCTGTGGAATGATCAGGTCAAAAGCCTGACTGAAGTGGTTTTAAGAGTAGGAAGTGAGGAAGGAGAGATAGTAAGATAAGGGAGCATAAAGATGTGGGGTCAAGGGAAGGTCTTTTTGTGTGTGTGTGTGATGTACAAGATGTTATGTCGATTTATCTGCTCATTTAAAATAACCTCATAGAATTTGGAGAAAGGAGAACCCTTTTGTACTATTGGTGGGAATGCAAACTGGTGCAGCCAGTGTGGAAAACAGTATGGAAGTTCCTCAAAAAGTTAAAAATAGCTGTGATCCAGCAATTGTACTACTTGGTATTTACCCAAAGAATATAGACATACTAATTCATAGGGACACATGCACCCCGATGTTTATAGCAGCATTATATACAGTAACCAAATTATGAAAACAGCCCAAGTGTCTATTGACAGATGAATGGATAAAGTAGATGTGGTATATGTGTACACAACAGAATATTACTCAGCCATAAAAAATGAAATCTTGCCATCTGCAATGACATGGATGGAACTAGAGTGTTAAGCTAAGTGAAATATGTCAATTAGAGAAAGACAAATACCATATGATTTCTCTCATACATGGAATTTAAACAAAACAAATGAAGGGAAAAAAAGAGATAGGCAAGCCAAGAAACAAACTCTTTAACTATAGAGAACAAACTGATGGTTACCAGAAGGAAGGTAAGTAGGGGGACAGGTTAAATAGGTGATGGGGATTAAGGACTGCACCTGTCATGATGAACACTGGGTGATATATGGAAGTGTTGAATCACTATATTGTACACGTGAACTAATATTATACTGTATATTAACTAACTGGATTTTTTTTTTAAAGATTCCATTTATTTTAGAGAGAGAGTAAGAGAGAGCACAAGCAGTGGAGAGGGGAAGAGGGAGAAGCAGGCTCCCCATTCAGTAGGGAGCTCCACATGGGGCTCTATTCCAGGACCCTGGGATCATGACCTGAGCTGAAGGCAGACGCTTAACCAACTGAGCCACCCAGGTGCCCCTACTAAGTAAAAACTTTAAAAAGACTCCTGAATGAAACAAACAAAAACCCAACCTCCTAGAAAGTTAGAGCATAAATAGGATCACAGTCCTTGAATAGGTAAGGAGAGGGCTGTTTTGCAGTACGTAGATGGAAGTAAGTTGATAGAGTTGATGGTGAGAAGATGAATATGTACTCTTCTGAATTTTTTGTTTTCTCAGTGAAGTAGTAAGCAGGGCCATCAGGTGAAAGTGAAGTGAGATCAGTGATAATGGAAGTCTGAAGTTTCCTTATAGCAAGAGGATACAAAGCAAAATCAGAGAAAAAGTACATGGGCAAAGTCTGAAGGAGTCCTCTCTCAAAGGATTCAAACCAGAGGCACTTAGTTCTTTTGGCAATGAGTACTTGTGTGAAATGTTATGTGCTAGGGAAGCTCATTAGAGATTTAGTACCCAAGATTTTTACTGGAGGTGGTTACTTAGGCACTCTCTGCCTAGCAAGTACTAAAATTCCAGACTCCCTGAAGGAAAGCAAGTATTTGACATAAATCATTTTTTTCAAAGCAGTTTAGGTACACTAAACCACATTTATCAGTAAGGAAATGATGGGAACCCTCCAAAATTAAAGTTCCAAATGCTAGCCAAGAACTAACTTTGCAAGCATGTCTTTCAAAGGATAACATTCTTAGGTCTGCTATGCCAACTCTTTTCTGTACAATGTGAAACATTTATTGTTTTGGAAACATTTTGATCTTTTAAAGGTGGTAACCTTGAAAAGATGTTAGATAATAAGGTAATATTTACATATGCAGATACTGTTGACTTTGTGGTATTTAGGTCAACAAGTGAGAGTAGAACAAGTATAGCACTACATTTGAGGCCTTGTGAATTTTTGAGTCACTGGGATCCTTGATTGATAGTAGAAAGAAATATTCTTTTGCAGCCTTCCTTGGATTTTGTACTTAGATCTGAGTTTAAATTATGCTTTCTCCACTTTGGTAAGTTATTTTGTTCAGTTTCTTATTCTGTAACATAATTACAAATCTTTCTACCTCATTATAAGGACTAAGTGGTATGTAGTTAGTATATAAAATATTATCTACTATTACTGCTCTGAGGAACTCACTTTTCTGGCCCAGGTGCCTGAAGCTGTACTATAGCAGATGAGTGGGTAAATAAAAATCTTACAAAGCCTGGATAAGTTTTCTAGAACTCTGAGACTTACCAAAAAAGACTTAAGTAGCAGTCTTTTTTTTTTTTTTTTAATTTTATTTATTTATTTATTTGACAGAGATAGATATAGTGAAAGAGGGAACACCAGCAGGGGGTGTGGGAGAGGGAGAAGCAGGCTTCCCCACAGAGCAGATGCGGGACTCGATCCCAGGACCCTGGGATCATGACCTGAGCCAAAGGCAGATGCTTAAGGACTGAGCCATCCAGGCGCCCTTTATGTAGCAGTCTTAAAACAGATGTTGAGTTTCTGATCAAGTAGGGACTCGAAAAAATGGAAGTATGCTTATAGATCTCATAGTTAAAACAATCCTTCATCTGCTAGAAAAGCAAAGTCTGAAGCTCAAAAAAGCATCACTTGCAACCTAAGGTTATAGACCTTTGTGCTAGAACTGGAAAACAGTAGAACCCAGGTTTCCTGACTGTTGGTGCATTGTTTATTTCCTTAATAATCAACTATGCTGCCTATAGTAGATGTGTGGCCTTCCTGCTTTTTCATGTATGTTGAAAAACATTTATGGAGTGCCCCCCCCCTGTGAGGCAGGAATGGTGTTAGACATGGCCAGTACTAGAGTGGGGCAAGTGAGTAACATAGAATGAGAAATTTGAGGAGGCACTTGGTCTCAGGGTTGTGTGAGTTCAGGTTCAGTCCTNTGTGAGGCAGGAATGGTGTTAGACATGGCCAGTACTAGAGTGGGGCAAGTGAGTAATATAGAATGAGAAATTTGAGGAGGCACTTGGTCTCAGGGTTGTGTGAGTTCAGGTTCAGTCCTCGTATGACTCTGAAGAGTGAGCACCTTCTTAAATTTTCTACCCTAAATTTTTTTTTTTTATCATGAGAATTTTAAAGGTTTACTCTTTGGTATTCATTTTGCAATATATACATATATAAAATTATTACGTCGTGTATCCTAAACTTAAACAATGTTATATGTCAATTATATCTCAGTAGACTGGAAAAAATTGCTTTGCCATGGTCCTGCCCCTGCGTTAGGCATTGGGAATATAAAGTTAGGTAAAAGAGCAATCTTGGTCTCAAGGAATTATCAGTCTGCTGGAAGAGAAAGATAAGTGAACAGTTAGATGGATGATAAATATTATTAAAGGGTTGAAAGAAAGCTACTTAATTTAGGCATGGGAATTAGGGAAAGCTTCCTGAAGGATGAATTAGGAATCAGCTGGTGACTGGGTGGGGTGAGGAGGAAGGATGGAATATTTCCAGTAGGGTAGCATGTACAGAGATCTGGAGCTGAGAGTTTAGCCTTTTAAAAACTGTTTTATCAGAATTACATGGAGGGCTTGTTAAAACACATTATTGGGCTCTACTCTGAGCTTCTGATTTAGTAGGTTTGAAGTGAAGCCTGAAAATTTGCATTTGAAACAAATTCTCAAGTGATGCTGATCCTTCTGATCTAAGGACCTTTTAAGAACCAGTAGTTTAGAGACATGCAGGTAGTTCAGTATTGCTGGCTTTTGGTTTGTTTATTTGGAGGAGAATGTTGAAATTTTGATTAATGAAGTAAATACTGTAGGTGTAGAAATAATTATTGAAAATATTTGGACTTAATCCTTAAGTCATAGATAATCACTAAAAGATTTTAGCAAGGTTGTCATGACCCAACTTGTGTTTTCTTAAGATGATTCTTGAAGCAGTGTGAAGAATGGATTGAAGAATAGCAAGGCTAGAGAAAGGGAGACCAACAGGAGAGCTTGAAAGAAGTGGATTTGAGAGGTATTAAGAATGTAGAAATGATAGGATTAGGGAATTTGATTGTGGATAGGGACAGGAGTTTTGGATGACTCAGATTTCTGATGTNGAAGTGCTTTAATAGTCCAGTTAAGAAATGTTGAGGGTCCAGAGATAGGCAGGAGAGCTTGAAAGAAGTGGATTTGAGAGGTATTAAGAATGTAGAAATGACAGGATTAGGGAATTTGATTGTGGATAGGGACAGGAGTTTTGGATGACTCAGATTTCTGATGTAGGTATTTGGGTAAATAGTTATGCTTTTCATTAAGATAGGAACTAAAGCCAAAGGGTCAGATTTGGGGGAGAGTGGTAGGTGAATATTAACGATACCAGCATCTACATAGTAATTAAAGTTAAGAGTAGAAGGGTCCCTCAGTAGGTACACAGAGTGAGAAGCTGAAGCTGGAAGCTTGGCAAATAACAGGATCTTAAGAATGGCCAAAGGAGTAGTGGGCAGAGACACAGAGGGTGGTTTTGGAAGCTTGTGATAAATTTAAAGGGGTTGAAAAGCTGCATAGTTTATGAATTTAATTTGAAAGCAAACATAGCTTATGAGATTGGTATGTGTATGTGTTTACATGTAAATAAATAATGTTGGTATTTCAGTGAGCCCAATAATCCAGATGAACATAATGCTAACTTTAGGTTATCATTGAATCCTTCAGGTCTTGTTTATAGCAATTCTTCAAGAAGAAATGAATTGTCAGTGTGTCACAACAGTAGACGAAAACCTGCTGAAAAATCAAATCAATCATCTAAGACCATTGAGGAAAAAACCATTTCACTTAAAAGGCAGAAGAGAACTACTTCGGGCAGGTCAAGAGCACAGGAGTTTTTAAATGCTAAAGATTCTGGAAGAATTATTGACCATGATGATGATGAAATTTCTAGTTGTTTCCAGAATGAGTCACTGGAAAATGATGAGGAAGACCTGGCTAAGAAGAAAAATCTTGATCGTTCTGGGTAATGTCTATTAGGTATACGATATAGTTATTTTTGCTGTTCAGCATTAAATAGTTTGTCAGTGTCATTTAATCATTTATGGAGAAACAGTATTAGCATAAAGGACTCTGCAATCTCCAAACCTGGCTGTAAATCCATACTCAACTTTAGTTGGAGGATGCCCCAGGCAAGGTAGTAATCTGAATTTGTTTCCTCATATTAAAACAGGAATATATATAGTACATTGGCTGTGAGTGATATATTTAATAAGTATTATCATCAAGAGTTGCTTTTTTAAAAAAAGTGGTAAAAACATAAAATTTACCATTTTAGTCATTTTTTTCCCAAAGATTTTATTTATTTATTCATCAGAGACAGAGAGAGAGAGAGGCAGAGGGAGAAGCAGTGTCCCCCACTGAGCAGGGAGCCTGATGAGGGACTTGATCCCAGGACCCCAGGATCATGACCTGAGCCAAAGGCAGACGCTTAACCATCTGAGCCACCCAGGCACCCCCATTTTAGTCATTTTTTAAAATATAATTTATTTTTTAATTTCAGTATAATTAGCCATCTTTGTCATTTTTTAAAAAAATATTTTGTTTATTTGAGAGAGAAGAGACTGAGAGACAGGCATGAGCAGTGGGGAGGGGCAGAGGGAGAGGGAGAAGCAGGAGCAGGCTCCCCGCTGGGCAGGGAACCCAAGGCAGACCTCAGTCCCTGGACCCTGGGATCATTACCTGAGCCAAAAGCAGAAGCTTAACCAATTGAGCCAGTCAGGCACCGTTTAGTCATTTTTAATGTATAGTTTGATTTGTTTCCTTTTAAGTGAGGTTAATGTGATTTCAATAATTAGGAATACATCTTAATACTTCTCTCCCTAAGGTGATAATAGTTAATATACTTTGAGTGCTTATTATGTGCCAAATATTTGCTGGGATCTTTCAGTGAATTTTCATCAGTCCTAACAACCTAGTGAGTTAAGTGTTGTTCTTGCATATTTTTGCTTATTGACATAGTATTTATTCTTTCATTTATTCAACATATAATACATGTATATGAAAAACTGCAAGGTGTTAGGGATGTATGGAAATAAATTATAGTGCCCTAAAATGTAGTAGTGTGTGTCATTGTAGTACAGAAGAAAAATCCCATACACATTCTCTTTAACTTTTTTACACCATTTCCATGCTACTTTCCAGGTTTACAAAATATTTTGGGTTTACCAAAAAAAAAAAAAAAAAATTAACACCTGAGTCCCCCGATGATCTCACTTAAGAAATAAAATATTATAGTGACCATTAAAATCCCATGTGTACCTTTGTTGAGCCCATTCTTCTCCCTTGTTTGTGGTAACCTATATACTGAATTTGGTAGTTACCATTCTTGTGGCTATTTTTACACTTTTCTTATGTGTGGATGTTTATATGAATAGCAGGTGGTATGGATTTAGAAGTTTATAAAAATGGTTTTATTAGTATACACATCCTTCTGTGACTTGCTTTTCCCCCACAGTTCATTTTTGAGATTATTCATGTTGATAAGTGATTTATTTTTATTCCTTTATAAAGAGTAGAGGTTGGTAAACTTTTCTTAAAGGGCCAGATAGTAAATGTTTTAGGCTTTGCTGGCCAAAAGGCAAAATGGAAACAGATAATGTATATAGTTAAGTAATCATTTAAGATGTGACCTTTGAAAAATATACAAACCATCCTTAGCTCTCAGAATATTAAAAAAAAAAGTGGTGGCTGGTTGAATTTATAGTTAACACCTTGTATGGTTGTATGAAAATACTCAGTTTCTCCTTTTTTTAGTACTTCATTCCTTTTTACTGCAAATAACATAACACTTTTTATCCATTCATTAAAGGATGAGCATTTAGGTGGTTTCCAATTTTGCTGTTATTTTTTTAAATGATAATAATTTTTATTTATTTCCAGATGCTACTATTCGTTTTCTTCAAATATAATTAACACAGTGTTATATTTTCAGGTGTACAATGTTTTTAGTCTCTTGATAATTTTTCACTATGAAAAATGATTTTTTTAAAAGATTTTATTTTGAGGGAGTGAGAGAGAGAGTGAACACGAACGGTGGGAGGGGTGTAGGGAAAGGGAGAAGCAGACTCCCTGCTGAGCAGGGAGGCCAATGCAGGACTTGATCCTAGGACCCTGGTTATGACCCAAGCTGAATGCAGATGCTTAACCTACTGAGCCACCCAGGCACCCTGAAAAACGATTTTTGAGTGGAATTTTAGACATGTTTCTTTGTGCACATATGTAAGAGATTCCTTGTAGTATTATATATACAGGAAGTGGAATTGCTGAATTTTAGGATATGTACATGTTTAACTTGCCTCCCCCTCTCCCTCTCCCTCTGTTTGTGCTCTTTCTCTAAAATAAGTAAATAAATCTTAAAAAAAATAATTTTTTTTAGGTATAGGTATATTACCTATTATTATTTAACTTAGTTGGGTACATAATTTTATATTTTTATGGTGTTCAAAGATGTTATTGCCACCATTAAAACCAGTAGAGGAATTTTAGGAATTAAAACAAGTTTTTTTGGAGAGAATAAATTTAAACCTTTCAATTCTAGAATATTATGTGACACAACACATGCACGCACGTACGCGCGTGCACACACACACATTAAAATCAGGGATGATGAGGTGGATAATGCTATTTTAGCCCAAATCAATAAATTAATTCGTTTAAGGAGTCTTCCTTTTTTTTTTTTTTTTAATTTTTAAGGCATCTTCCTGGTTAGAAATGTTAGTTGAGTTACTTCTCCTCTCTGTATGTATGTAAACAGATATTGAAACTTTTAACTTGTTTAAAAGTGGTATTTTTTGCTTTTTTATAACCATGAGCATTAATTAAACTACAAGCTAACTTCCTTTTTCCCTATTAAAACCTTTTGGAAATAAAATAAACCAATCTTTAGGAGCTAGAGCACTTCCAGTATAAGCAATTTCCAGGGTGCCTGGGTGGCTCAGTGGGTTAAAGCCTCTGCCTTCAGCTCAGGTCATGATCTCAGGGTCCTGGGATTGAGCCCCGCATCGGGCTCTCTGCTTAGTGGGGAAACTGCTTCCCCTTCTCTCTCTGCCTGCCTCTCTGCCTACTTGTGATCTCTCTCTGTCAAATAAATAAGTAAAATCTTAAAAAAAAACCAAAACAATTTCCACTGAGTTTCTTTCATTCAAATTTATGTAGTCACTTAATTTCTATATTATTTCTATAAACCAAATGGAACAGAAGCTAATTACAGT
Source organism: Ailurus styani (assembly GCA_002007465.1). Taxonomy (NCBI): domain Eukaryota; kingdom Metazoa; phylum Chordata; class Mammalia; order Carnivora; family Ailuridae; genus Ailurus; species Ailurus styani. The sequence goes on along the minus strand of LNAC01000013.1, from coordinate 4,135,807 downwards.
AGATTTCTTTTTAAGAAGGTTTATGAAGGATACCTCACATACCATATTTACTCATGAAATATGTACAATGCAGTGGTTTTATAGTATATTCACAGATAGGTGCAAACCATCAATATAGTCAATTTTAGAGCATTTTCAGCACTTCACAAAGAAGCCAGTACCCTTTAGTTAATATTTCCCTATTCCCTCTCCCATTGCTCTAAGCAACCACTAATATACTTTTTGTTTGTATAGATTTTACATTTTGGATATTCACCTGAATAAAATCCTGTAGTATGAGCTTTTTTGTACTGGTTTCTTTCTGAACATGGAATGTTTTCCATCTATTGAGATCTTTAACTTATTACAACAGTGTTTTCAGAGCATAAGTTTCATACTTCTTTTGTTAAATTCATTCTTAGGCATTTTATTTTGATGCTATTGTGAATAGAATTTAAAAAATTTTATTTTTGGATGTTCATTTCAAGTGTATAGAAATACAGTTGGTTATTGTATTTGATCTTGTATTCTGCGACCTTGCTGAAGTCATTTATTAGTTTTGGTAGCTTTTTAGTGTATTTCATAGAATTTTCTGAGTATAAAAATCATGTTATTTGTGAATAGAGGTAGTTTTACCCTTCCTTCCCAATCTATTTTTTATTTGTCTTATATTGCCTAATTGCCCTGGCTAAAATCTTTAGTACAGTATTTAATAGAGTGGCAACAGCAGATTTCCTTGTCTGGTTCCTAAATTTTAGGAGAAAAGCATCTAGTCTTTTACTGTTTAGTATATTGCTAGGTGTAGGTTTTTTATATATACCCTTTATCAGGTTGAGGCAGTTCCCTTCTAGTTTGTTGAGCGTTTTTATTATAAAAAGGTATTGGAGGGCGCCTGGGTGGCTCAGTGGGTTAAAGCCGCTGCCTTCGGCTCAGGTCATGATCCCAGGGTCCTGGGATCGAGGCCCACGTCGGGCTCTCTGCTCGGCAGGGAGCCTGCTTCCTCCTCTCTCTCTGCCTGCCTCTCTGCCTACTTGTAATCTCTCTCTCTCTGTGTCGAATGAATGAATAAAAAATCTTTAAAAAAATGTCTTAGAAGTATTTGTAAAAAAAAAAAAAGGTATTGGATTTTGTTAAATGCTTTTTTGTTTGTTTGTTTGTTATTGATCCGATGTATTATATTAATTGGTTTTTGGGGCGCCTGGGTGGCTCAGTGGGTTAAAGCCACTGCCTTCGGCTCAGGTCATGACCCCAGGGTCCTGGGATCGAGGCCCACATCGGGCTCTCTGCTCAGCGGGGAGCCTGCTTCCTCCTCTCTCCACTCTCTGCCTGCCTCTCTGCCAACTTATAATTTCTCTCTCTGCGTCAAATGAATAAATAAAATCTTAAAAAAAAAAATTGGTTTTTGGATGGTAGACCAAACCGCATCTCTGGTATAAATCCCATTTGGTCATGATGTATGTATAATTCTATTTATACATTGTTAGATTTCTTTTGCTAGTATGTTGAGATTTTTGGTTTGTAGTTTTCTTGTGATATCTTTGTCCAGTTTTGGTATCAAGATAATCCTGGTTTTATAGAGTGAGTTGAGGAGTTCTCTTCTGTTTTTTAAAAGAGTCTGTGAAGAATTTGTATTCTTTGAATGCTTGGTAGAATTTACCAGTGAAACCATTTGGGCCTGAGCTTTTCTTTCTGGGTAGTTTTTTGATTACTGATTCATTCTCTTGTTACAGGTCTGTTGAGATTTTTTTCTTCTTGAATCAGTTTTAGTAATTTTTGTGTCTCTAGGAATTTATCCATTTCATCTAGGTTATCTAATTTGTTGACATAATTGTTCATAGTATTCTCTTATAATACCTTTTATTTCTTTAGACTGTGATCGTAGGACTGAAGTCTGCATATTCTTTAGTTACGTTGCATGCAATTTATTTTCTCATATAGGTTAAGAATTGGTTGATAGACTGAGTCAAGAAACAAATTAAAACAAGACTTATAAGAGAAATGTGAGAGAAGAGAAAAATTATACAGACTGGGAATAGCATATCCTATTTGCATGTATTGGAGATAAACTAATTAGCTGTTAGCTATTAAAGAGATGAGCCTGAGGGCGCCTGGGTGGCTCAGTGGGTTAAAGCCGCTGCCTTCTGCTCAGGTCATGATCCCAGAGTTCTGGGATTGAGGCCCACATCGGGCTCTCTGCTCAAGCAGGGAGCCTGCTTCCTCCTCTCTCCTCTCTCTCTGCCTGCCTCTCTGCCTACTTGTAATCTCTCTCTCTGTGTCAAATAAATAAATAAAATCTTTAAAAAAAAAAAAAAAGAGATGAGCCTGAGTCCCTCTGAGCACCCTACTGTTTCTCAATAGGCTGACTAGGGGTGTCAAAGAAAACAATTTCAGTTTGTGGATTTAAAAAAAAATGATTGATTAAATGTGTAATATAGATCATATGTTGCCTGTAGGTAATGTCTCCTTGTATACCCCTGTCATCACCTCCATCTTAGGCCAGGTCTGTACCATTTCAGAATTTTTTTTAGTAGGTCGTAGAATCAAAATTTCCTAGGCTGGTTGTAAGTCTTAGGGCCTGAACAGGATTATCTAATATTTGTTACAGCCAGTATTATGTTGTCTACTCATTGTGTATTATTTCTGGAAGAAATATTTTATGGAGAAATGAAAACAATTTTACACTTTACATTTTCACAGAGGTACAAGAAGCACAAAGGATCAAGATAATATGACTGGACGAAATGTTCCTCTGAAGTCTCAGATCAAGGGATTTACACGCAAGACACCGGCAGAAACTAACTTGGACTCTAGAGAGCCTAAGACTTCAGTTTTAGAAGGAAGGTATGCATGTGTTCTAAGGATAATTGGATTTACATTATATTAGTCACTCATTGGTATATAACAGATTACCCCATACTTTAATAGTGGCTTGGAAACATCTGTGGTTTCATAATCTCTGTGGCCCAGAAGTCTGGGTTAGCTGGCTAGTTTTTACTCAGGGGTTCTAATGAGGTATAGCATTCCAGATATCTATCCGTTGTAGTCCTTTAAAGGCTTGACTGTGACTGGAGAATCTACTTATAAGGTAGTTTGCTCACATGGCTGTTAGCTGCAGGCCTTCCTTGTCATGTGGCCCTCTCTGTAGTGCTGTTCAATATGACAGCTGGCTTTTTACAAAGCAAGTAATCCAAGAGGAAGTGTGACTATGATGGAGGTTAAAATTTCCTTTTAATGACCTAGTCTCTGAAGTTGCATACTGTCACTTCCACTTCATTCTGTTTGTTAGAGACAAGTCATTAAGTCCAGGCCACATTCAGGGAATGGGGGATTAGGCTCTCTCTCTTGAAAAGAGGAGTATTTAAGAATTTGTAGGTATGTGTTTAAAATAGGTACACTCAGTGAACAAACCAAATTAACCTACTCTTATAATATCTGAAGTTATATACCCTTTTTTAAAACAAGGAATGGTAAATTACAACAGATTCTCAAGACTTAAATGATGGCTAAGATTTCTTTACTATTTGGTGGCTTGTGATTACTAGGCCTATCCAGGATTCATAATAGAAGGAAAGGAATCTAGGACTGGGATAAGCTGAATTATCTCTGAGCAATTTCTGGACTCTATTTTAAATTCCACTTGTTTCTGACTGTATTTTTTAATTAAGACAAGCTGATTTATTTCTAATATTTTTTTATAATTTGATTTTTTTCAAGGGGTGTTACTTGATGTTAAAATTTATAATTAATTTATAAATTTTAAAAGGTTATAAAATTCAGTATTTGTCCTGCTTGACAGTTATAGGATAATAGATTCTTTGTTTTATTTAGTATGTAAATATATTTTTGGAGATCTATAACATTACTCTTGGTTTTATAAGAAGGAAATCTTTGGCAGTTTTTGGGAGAAAAATGACCATTAGGGTAGATAATTAGATGTATGTATTATAAAAGCACAAACTTGATGGTTTACTTTTTTATCTTAAAGTGGACCTTTCAGGCTCAAGAATTATTTAACACCTGGAAAGAATAATTCTGATGTGGATGACAAGGAAGTTCAGGAAACTTCAAGTAGGTTATTATTTATTGTCTGTTGTCTTGATATTTATGGCATTATGCATGGAAAGTAGGGTGTGCTATGTTTTATATAACTTATCACCCGTGGCAAATGTGTATTGAATATTTACTCTTAAGAGCCTTACTATATGTTTAGAAATTTGTAAGATTTTATACCTATGTGATAGAGGGAGGAAGAGAAAGAAAGAATGACAGAGTGACAGTCCTTTCTTTGATATAGAACATAAAGAAATAATTGACACTTAAAATATCTACTCTAGTATTGAAAAAATGTTAAGGGACGCCTGGGTGGCCAGTTGGTTGGGTGCCTGATTCTTGATTTCGGCTCAGGTCATGATCTCAGGGTTGTGAGATAGGGCCTGGTGTTGGGCTCATGCTCAGTGCAGAGTCTGCTTGAGACTTTCTCTCCCTCTCCCTCTGCCCACCTCACACTTTCTCTCTCTCTCTCAAGAAATAAATCTTAAAAAAAAAAAAAAAAGAAAATGTTAAGCTATTAAGGGTATAAATGAAGAAAGGTTAGCCATGTATACTGTAGCTATATAGTGGGTATATCAGTATTATATCATTTTTTCTATTTTTAAATATGTTTGAAACTTTACATAGTAAAGTTTTTAAAATTCCTCTTAATAATTTTGTAATTTTTATGCTCTAAAGAATGTGTGCTTGGAATTTAATCTGTTATACTATTTTTTCTTTCCTAATTCACTAATTCATTTTCCTTTTATTTTTAAATTGGAATCTCTCTCTCTCTCTCTCTCTCTCTCTCTCTCTCTCTCTCTCTCTTTTTTTTTTTTTTTAAGATTTTATTTATTTATTTCACAGCGGGAGAGAGATCACAAGGAGGCAGAGAGGCAGGCAGAGAGAGAGAGAGAGGGGGAAGCAGGCTCCCTGCTGAGCAGAGAGCCCGATGCGGGCCTCGACCCCAGGACCCTGAGATCATGACCTGGGCCGAAAGCAGAGGCTTTAACCCACTGAGCCACCCAGGCGCCCTCTCTCTCTCTTTTTTTGAGGGAAAGAGAGCACACGCAGGTGTGCCCATGAGTGGGGCTGGCTGTTGGGGGTGGGGTGGCCAGAAGGAAAGGGAGAGAATCTTAAGCAGACTCCTTGCTGAGCTCAGAGCTGATCTCACAACCCTGAGATCATGATCTGAGCCAAAATCAAGAGTTGGATGCTCAACTGACTGAGCCGTTCAACACTCCTCTTTTTCCTTTTGATTTAGATTTCTTGAAATGCTAGGAACGTGCAATTTGTTTTTTTAAAGATTCTATTTTTAAATACTCTCTATACTTAAATGTGGGGCTTGAACTTACAACGCTGATAATAAGAGTCGCAGGCTCTCTCAACTGAGCCAGCCATGTGCCCCCTATGTTTTTCCTTTTAAATTGTTTTTTTTCTCTTGTGTTGAGATTTATTTTTTTTCTTCTCTAAGTTGAATGCTTTCTCTAGTTATTTTTCTATTTTGTATATGATAAAAATTTTTTTATTTGAGAGAACAGTGAATTTTCCTGAGTACAATTTTGGCTAATTTTACAGCTTTTTATTTATTTATTTTTAAAACCTTTTAAGGAAGATTTTATGTATGTATGTATGTATTTATAGTGTGAGCGGGGTTGGGGCAGAGTGAGGGAGAGAGAGAATCTGATGCAGACTCTGTGCTGAGTGTATAGCCCCACCTGGGGCTTGATCTCACAACCCTGAGATCATGACCTGAGTCAAAATCAAAAGTCGACTCTCAACTGACTGAGCCTCCCAGGTGCCCCAGTTTTATAGCTTTTTAAATGTTGTGTTCTTTTTTCTTTTTAAAGATTAATTCATTTATTTTAGAGAGAATGAGAGAGAGAAAGCCTGCAAGCAGGGGGAAGGGCAGGAGGAGGGGCATAGGGAGAAAGAATCTCCAGCAGACTCCCTGTGGAGTGCAGAGCCTGACGTGGGGCTCAGTCCCACAACCCTGAGATCATGGCCTATGCTGAAAACAAGAGCTAGGGCGCCTGGGTGGCTCAGTGGGTTAAAGCCACTGCCTTCGGCTCAGGTCATGATCCCAGGGTCCTGGGATCGAGGCCCACATCGGGCTCTCTGCTCAGCAGGGAGCCTGCTTCCTCCTCTCTCCTCTCTCTCTGCCTGCCTCTCTGCCTACTTGTAATCTCTCTCTCTGTGTCAGATGAATAAATAAAATCTTTAAAAAAAAAAAAAATGAAAACAAGAGCTAGGTACTAAACCAATGAGCCACCCAGGCTGCCCCAGATGTTGTATTCTTATTGTAGTATACCCTAAATTAGAGTGATTTTTCTTTGATCCAGGAGTTTTTTTAAGGGTATATTAGTCAACAGCTTGGCCTCCAGAGTCCCTGGGGTTGAATCCAGCTCTACCACTTATTTACTATCTTGAGTAAAAAATTTCATTGCTCTTACCTTCAGCATCCTTATCTGTAAAATGGGGATATCATTTCTAATTGCATAGCTTTCTTGTTTAGTTTAATATTTGGTTTATGTTAAAATATAATCTTGGCTGTTATGCTGAAGTGTTTTGTTCTTTGTTAACAGTTTCTAATTTCATTTCTTTGTTCTAGGGAACTTTGGCTTGTATTTATTTTTTGAATTTATTAAGGTTTTCTTTGTGATCTATAGTATGCTTAGAACATATAAAATTCATGGAAGAATTTTATAATTCTATGGGTGCTTGAAAAAATATTCTTCTGTGTACATGTATGGATATAGTAATATATATCCACTTATTTTATTGATATAAGTGGATATAGATTTTTGAATATGTTTTGGATATTTATGAACTCAAATTTTTTTATTTTTAAAGATTTTTATTTATTTGAGAGAAAGTGAGAGAGCATGAGCAGGAGTTGGGGTTGGGGGGAGAGGAAGAGGGAGACACAGACTCCCCATTGAGCAGGGAGCCGGACGCAGGACTTGGACCCTGAGATCATGACCTGAGCCAAAGGCAGGTGCTTACACCCAGGTGCCCCAGAACTCTTAAATATTTATAGAATATTATGGAATATTTACTATGTATCCTTCTAGAGTCTGCAGATGTAGTAGTGAACAAAACTGACAAGAACTTCTGTCTACCTGGAGCTTACTTTCTGGGGACCAGAATAGAAGACAATAAAAAATATGGCAAAACTTATGATTTGCTGGATTGAGAGTAGAAAAATAAAGCAGGGATTTTGCGGTGGGAAATGGCAGTTACATTCTTAGGTAGATGGGCAGAAAAGACCTTAGTGAGGATGTGATCATTTGAGTGAAATATGAAAAAGACGAGGAAGCAAATCATGCAGCTGTATGAGGAAATAATGCCTCAGGTAGAGCGAAGACCAAGGGCAGTTCTGATACAATAATGAGTCTGATAGCAAAACACTAAGGAGACTGGGTAGAGGGCGCCTAGGTGGCTCAGTGGGTTAAAGCCTCTGCTTTCGGCTCAGGTCATGATCTCAGGGTCCTGGGATTGAGGCCCACATTGGGCTCCCCGCTCAGCGGGGAGCCTGCTTCCCCGCCCCCCCTGCCTGCCTCTCTGCCTCCTTGTGATCTCTCTCCGTCTGTGAAATAAATAAATAAAATCTTAAAAAAAAAAAGGAGACTGGTAGAGTAAAGGAAGAGAGGGATATAGTAGGAGATGATGTCACAGAGATAATAAGAATGAAAGATCACGTAGGATGTTAAAGGCTATTTTAAGGATTTTTGACTTTTCCTAACAGAGTTGATAAAGCATTGGAGGGTTTTGAGCAGAGGAGAGACATGATGGACCTATAAACAGAATGACTGTCGCTGCTGTCTTAGGGAGGGACTGGTGAGTTTGAGGGGGCTGGTATTAAGGTTGGAGGCAGGGAGACTGGTTGGAGAGACATTAATAATCCCAGTGAGAGTTTGCTTAGACTAGGGTGGTAGCAGTAGAAGGTGGAGAAAGATATTAGAATTTTGAATGATTTTGAAGATAGAATCAACAGGATTTCCTGATGGGATGTGGGATATAAGAGAGAGATGTCAGGAATAACTTTAAGGCTTTTGGCTTGAGCACCTGAAAGAATCGTGTTGTCATTACTTGATTTGGAGACTATTAGGTAAGAAGCAGATTTTGGGGAAAAGAACAGGGTATTAGTTGAACATGTTACATTAGATATTAATTTGATCCTTTATATCCTTGCTTGTGATTTGTGAAATCTGCGAAGACTGCCAGAGTTGAAGTAAACTGTATCCACTGCAATTGTCTGCTTTTCTCTCCTTCTATTTTTTGCAGTGTTTGCTCTGTACATTTCAGTGCTGTTGCGAAGCATATAAGCCTTTATATGGAATGTACCTGCTTTGGTCAAATTTATCTACTTGATCCTGTTACAATGCTTTTACCCTGTAGCTTGTTTTGTCTAATATTAATATTTTGACCCCTGCTTTCTTTTGGTTCATTGTCCTTTTTTACACTTTTATTCATTTTTTTTTTAAGATTTTATTTATTCATTTGACACACAGAGAGAGATTACAAGTAGGCAGAGAGGCAGGCAGAGAGAGAGAGGAGAGAGGAGGAAGCAGGCTCCCTGCTGAGCAGAAAGCCCGATGTGGGCCTCGATCCCAGGACCCTGGGATCATGACCTGAGCCGAAGGCAGTGGCTTTAACCCACTGAGCCACCCAGGCGCCCGTTTTTATTCATTTTTTTACTTAACCTTTCCTACAGACCTAAAACAAAGTGGTTTAGAAACGGTACAGGATTGAATTTTTATTTCTAACTTTATTATTTATTATTATTTATTTCTAACTCTCTCAAATCAAGTCTTTAAAAAAAATTCCACATGAGTGAAATCATATGGTATTTGTCTTTGACTGACTTGTTTCACTAGCATTACACCCTCTAAGTCCATCCAGTCCATCCATGTTGTGGCAAATGGCAAGATGTGTGTGTGGTTTGTATACATAACCACATCATCTTTATCCATTCACCTTTGGATGGACACTTGGTGTTGCTTCTGTATCTTGGCTATTATAAATAATGCTGCAGTAAATGTAGGGGTTCAACATACCTTTTTAAATTAGTGTTTTTGTTTTCTTTGGGTAAATACCGAGTAGTGGAATTACTGGATCACATGATAATTCTATTTTTAATTTTTTGAGGAGCCTCCATGCTATTTTCCACAGTGGCTACACCAGTTTTCTTTTCTACCAACCTGCATGAAGTTTCATTTTTCTTCACATCCTCACCAATATGTTTCTTACCTTTTTGATTCTAGCCATTCTGCCAGATATAAGGTGGTAGTTCATTAAGGTTTTGATTTGCATTTCCCTTATGATGAATGATGTTGAGCATCTTTGTATGTGTCTGCTGCCCATCTGGATGTCGTCTCTGGAAAAATGTCTATTCAGGTCCTCTGCCTGTTTTTAATTGGATTATTTGATTTTTTTGGTGTTGCATTCTTTACATATTTTGAATATTAACTATTATTGCATATATCATTTGCAAATAATCTTCTCCCATTCGGTAGGTTGCCTTTTCATTTTGTTGTTGGTTTCCTTTGCTGTGCAAAAGCTTTTTTTTTTTTTTTTTTTTTTTTTTTTTTTTTTTTACCAGAGAG
>LNAC01000013.1:4105121-4126064 GCA_002007465.1 Ailurus styani | reverse complement strand
GCAGCGGCTTTAACTCACTGAGCCACCCAGGCGCCCTGCAAAAGCTTTTTATTTTGATGTAGTCCTAATAGTTTATTTTTGCTTTTGTTTCCCTTGCCCAAGGAGACATTATCTAGAAAAATGTTGCTACAGTCAGTGTCAATGAGATTATTGCACCTCTTTTCTTTTTTTTTTTTTAAGATTTTATTTATTTATTTGACACAGAGAGAGAGATTACAAGTAGGCAGAGAGGCAGGCAGAGAGAGAGGGGGGGAAGCAGGCTCCCTGCTGAGCAGAGAGCCAGATGCGGGCCTCGATCCCAGGACGCTGAGATCATGACCTGAGCCGAAAGCAGAGACTTTAACCCACTGAGCCACCCAGGCGCCCTGCATCTCTTTTCTTCTAGGAGTTTTATGGTTTCAGGTCTTACTTTCAGGTCGGTAATCCATTTTGAGTTTATTTTTGTATAAAGTGTAAGGAAGTGTGGTCCTCTTTCATTTTTTCTTGCACGTAGCTCTCTGTTTTTTCCAACACCATTGATTGAATATGCTATCTTTTCCCTGTTGTATATTCTTGCCTCATAGATTAATTGATTATATAAGCATGAGTTTATAGCTGGGTTCTTTCTTTTATTCCATTGATCTATGTGTCTTTTTTTTTTTTTTTTTTTTTTCNTCATACTGTTTTGATGTACTACAGTTTTGTGGTATATCTCGAAGTCTGGTATTGTGAAACCTGCACCTTTGTTCTTTCTCAAGATTGCTTTGGCTATTATTATTAGCCTTTTCTGTACTATTGAGAACAAGTTGCAGACATAGTATTGTGTGTAAGTAAATGTGGATATGATGTATGACAAGAACATAATTGCCCTTTAACTGTCCATGAGAGGAAATCAGCATTAATACAGTACTACTATTCCTTCACTGATTCAGTGCAGATTTCACCAGCAGTTCCATTAGTGTTTTGGTTCAGGATCCAATCCAGGATCATAGATTGGATTTAGCTCTCATGTCCATTAGGTTTCCTTCAATAAGGAACAGTTCATTAGGCATTTTCTAACTTTTCTAACATTTTCTAACATTTTTTTTGAGAGAGTACAACTTTTTATTTTTTATTTTTTAATTTTTTAATTTTTAAAGATTTTATTTACTTGACAGAGAGAGACACAGTGAGAGAAGGGACACAAGCAGGGGGAGTGAGAGAGGGAGAAACAGGCTTCCTACTGAGCAGGGAACCTGATGTGGGGCTCGATCCCAGGACCCCAGGATCATGCCCTGCGCCGAAGGCAGATACCCAATGACTGAGCCACCCAGGCACTTCCTTTTTATTCTTTAGAATGATTTTCTACCTGAGTCTTTCTGATGTTTCCTCGTGATCAGATGCCAGGCATGTGCATGTGACAGAATTAGTACAGAAATGATGCTGTGTTCTTTGTGCCTCACATTAGGAGACACAGTGTTTACCTATCTCCTGTTGGTGATGTTAATCTTGATCACCTGTTCAAGTTATTATTTTTTTTTAAAGATTTTATTTATTCATTTGACACAGAGAGAGAGATTACAAGTAGGCAGAGGCAGGCAGAGAGAGAGAGAGAGAGAGAGGAGGAAGCAGGCTCCCTCCTGAGCAGGAAGCCTGATGTGGGCCTCGATCCCAGGACCCTGGGATCATGACCTGAGCCAAAGGCAGCGGCTTTAACCCACTGAGCCACCCAGGCGCCCACCTGTTCAAGTTATTATCTCTACTCTAAAGATATGGTTGTTCTCTTTTATAATTGGTAAGTATTTTATGGTGTGATATTCTGATGCTGTTATCTAATGTGTTTCTTTTCAAACCTTCACATGAATCTTAGCATCTATTGAAGACTCCCCCTCGAATCATCAGCCACTAATGATGATACCAAATTGTGCTGTTCTATTTTCCTAATTCCTGTCAGTTAATTAGTAAGAAATAGTTTTTCTTACCCCTTCTCTCAATTGTTTATTTATATAATTATGGGCTGCTATTGGATTCCTGTTTTATTTGATGGTTGTAATCTCTTTCATTTATTCTGATAATTCACATTGTGCCAGATTTGGTCAGTAAGCATCCTTTCAAACTGGTCCTTATGTCCTTTTATTACATTTCTGTCATTTTTTGAAAAATCTCTCTCTTTTTTTTTTTTTTTTTGGCTTAAGATGTTCCTGTCTCAACTCTGGAATCACTTATTTCTCCTAAGAAACCTGGTTCTTTTTAGTGGAAAATGGCATTTAGAAACTCACATCTGGGTACTTGGTGTGCTCACTGTTACTGGGATATCATTGTTTCCAGGCTCTTTCAGTAGACTGTCCTCAGTGTATTTACTTATTTGCTTCATTCTTCTCTGTTCCCATCACCTACTTCCCACAGCTCACTGCTATGGGAGAATTTTCAGTGACTAGTCCTCTACTTTTTCTAGTGGGGATTGCATGAGAAATTAGATTTTTTTTTTAAATTACAGCTTTATTGAGATACATATTGAGATAGTCATGCACCATAAAATTTACCCATTTATGGGATATAATTCAATGGTGTGTAACCATCACCACAATAAATTTTAGAACATTTTTATCAACCCCAGGAGAAACACCATATTCTTTATCTTTAGCAGGCACCTTTCATTCCCTCACCTCTCCATACCTCTTAAGCCTATGGCATCCACTAATCTACTTTTAATTTCTGTAGATCTCTATAGATTTGCCAGTTCTGGACAGGGAAATTCGGTTTTATGATTACTAAAGTTTCTTCTTAGCCAGCAATTTTATAAAATATCGAATTCAGTCATTTAATTTTAATTTCTTTTTTTTTTAGAGAGAGGATGCATGTGTGCGCGAGTGGGATGGGGAAGGGCAGAGGGAGAGGGAGAGAGAAAATCTAAAGCCGGTTCCATGCTCAGCATGGTACCCAATTTGGGGCTCGATTTCATGACCCAGAGATCATGACCTGAGCTGAAATCAAGAGTTGGACACTTAAATGACTGAGCCCGCTGAGCCCGCCACCCAGGTGCCCCAGTTCAGTCATTTTAAACAGTCTTTTTCTATCATGGACTCATTTGAGAATATAATGAAAGCTTAGACTTATTTTTAGGAAATGTATATTACATGTAAGATTGTATCAAAAATTTTAGGTCATTCATGGACATTAAGTGTTCCAGTTACATATTGCTCCATAAAAAACACCCAAAACGTAGTAGCTTAGTACAACAGTTGATTTATCTCTCATTGTTCTGTGGGTTGACTTGGCTTAGTTGGGCAATTCTCACTTCGGCTCTCTCAATGCATTCATGCTTAAATGCAAGCTGTTGGGGCTGGAGTCATTTGTAAGCTCAACTGGGCTGGAAGTCCAGGGTGACTTTTTTCACTTTTATATTTAGCACTTAACTGGAGGGGCTGGAACAGTTGAGGGCTGGCCAAGTGTATCTTTTTTCTCTGCATGTTCTTTTCATGTGCTTATCTTGGGTTTCCTCGCAGCATGGCAGTCTTGGGGTGGTCAGACTTCACATAAGCTATCTTTCTCCAGAGTGAAGTTCTAAGAGACTCAGTTAGAACCTGAATATCTTCTTAGTACTTAGCCTTTGAGGTTCCAGAATGTCATTTCTTCTGTGTTCTGTTAGTCAAGCAAGTCATTAAGATCAGCAGAGATTCAGGGAATCAGGGAATTCAGAGAAAAGGGAATTAGACTCTGCTTCTTGATAAGGAATAACATTTGTTGTATGTTTAGATGCTATTTCAATACCAAAGTTGAAAACTCTGGCCTAATTGGCATACTGTTAAATTTAGTATACTTGTACTATTTTAGAACTTGAAAGATCATATACTACATTATTAGCATATTGATTGTTTTTTATTACACCCTACATTTTAATCTACTAAGTTGCTTATTTTACCTTAAGTCTAGAAAACTTGCTTATTTTTTGTTATTTTTAATTGTTAGGCTCTTTAGACATACACATTGTAGCAAAATCTAGAGAAATGTTACATACACTGTTTTTCATTAGTCTTTATTTCTCAGCAATAAAAAGTAAAAGAAGTAATAACGTGATTGTCAGGTTAAATTTAATTAAAATACTTATATTGAAATTGACAAGTTTAATTCGATGTGGAATTAGCAGTCTTTGCTCATGATATTATCATTTGCATTTTGCAGGTGACTCAAGAGTAAAAATATCTACAGTAATACCAGAGGATAAAATACATCACAAGTTAGGTAAGATTATTTCTCTTTTAATATCTTCATATTATAAAATCTCTGTTACTAAATAGGTCTTAATTTTTCTCACACAGGGAGGAAGTATTTGGATTAATTGGCAGATAAATTAAAACTATTTGTTTAGTTTTTATGAATTTCATAATAAGTCATCACAGGCCAATGATGATCTTTATTATTTATTTATAAATCCTGTGTCCCTCTCACTCTTTGCTCCATATTAAGGAGCATGGTTTCACCTAGGCTAAGAAGTTAGGGTGGAGAATTCTATAAATAATAACTGCTAGGTAGATGACATCTCTGATAACTCCCATTTTTATCGAGTTCACTTGAAAACAAAGCAGTTGCTGGAATAAGTAGGCAATGGTGGAGGCTGGGGAACCCATGGAGAGGCTATGGAGGATTTTTTTTTTTAAGATTTTATTTATTTATTTGACAGAGAGAGAGAGAGATCACAAGTAGGCAGAGAGGCAGGCAGAGGGAGAGGGGGAAGCAGGCTCCCCGCTGAGCAGAGAGCCCGATGCAGGGCTCGATCCCAGGACCCTGAGATCATGACTTGAGCTGAAGGCAGAGGCTTAACCCACTGAGCCACCCAGGCACCCCATGAGGCTATGGAGGATTAAAACTCTTCGGTTCCCAATGATATATTTGCCACTCAGGATTCATGGGACCTCTCACCTTTGTGGGATTGCAGTGGCCTTTTATGTTTCTCTCTATGCCTGAAGTTGTGAGTGCTCTTGCACTTGTACCTGAAGAAAACCAGTAGAATTGAAGCTTCCTCAAATTGCTTCAACCAAAAACTCATATTTTGTCAATATTTTGGGCCAATATGAAGAAAGACTGTTCTACCTCTTAGTGCTTAATACTTTCTTGAACCAGAATGATAACTAGTCAGGAGTAGGCAAACAGCAATAAAAATGTTTCTGAGCAGGGCTTTAGCAAGTAGAGAGTGGAAAATCAAACATAATGCCTAAGAACAGTAGGTAACTGCTGATGAGCTAGAAGTTTTGTAGTAGATGCATAACAGTTTTAGCAATAAAAAACATGAGGATTTTCAGAGATTCGGTTATAGCATAGAAAACTTTATGGGACTGAAAAACCCAATTTTTTTTAATTTAAAAAGTCAGTAGATGAAGTGAAATTAAAGGGTAGTCACTGTTGCTGAGAACTGAATCAGTAACTGGTGTTGACATGGAAGAAATTCGTCAGAGACAAAATATAAAAAGATGGAAAGCGTGAGGAAAAAAGGTGTACAGTGGAAATAATATGGAGACAGCTGAGAAAACTTGCAAACAATAGGATTTCCAGAAAAGAGAAACAGGTGGAGGAGGGAAAAGAGTTAAAAGAAGTATGTTAAAGCAAACTTATCTGAATCAAAGATGGCTTAAATCTGCAATTTGAATGAGTTTGCCAACTGACTGTCAAAATTATTGAAATAGATATACTTCTAGACATCAATGAATAAAATTCCTAAATTTTAAGAATATAGAAGCTTCTAGACAGAAAAATTTATATGTAAGGGAGAAAAAATGATGAGTACTGTTAATATGTGTAACATTGGAAGAATAAAATAATATCTATAGCCTATTTTAAGAAATGTATTACAATCCTGTAGTCTTATACCTAGCCAAGATATTTTCCTTTCTGATAAGTGAATTTACTTTGCAGATAATGCAAAGATTGAGTTGACTCTAAATCCTCCTGGTAAAATACTCATGTATTGTAACCAAGTTTATAAATCAAAACTGACTTCAAAGAGAGGAAACAGTGGTGAGAAGTAATTCTTGTAATACATGTGGTTAAATTTAAATAACGTGTATTTGTTTTCTGTTGCTGTGTACTAAACTACCACAATTTAGTGGCTTAGACAACACACATTTATTTATTATCCATATTTTCTTTGTGTCAAAAGCCCAGGCACAGATTAGCTGGGTCCTCTGTTCACGAGTCACAGGCTGCAGTCAAAAGTGTCAGCCTGGGGCGCCTGGGTGGCTCAGTGGGTTAAAGCCGCTGCCTTCGGCTCAGGTCATGATCTCAGGGTCCTGGGATCGAGGCCCGCATCGGGCTCTCTGCTCGGCGGGGAGCCTGCTTCCTCCTCTCTCCTCTCTCTCTGCCTGCCTCTCTGCCTACCTGTAATCTCTCTCTCTTGTGTCAAATGAATAAATAAAATCTTTAAAAAAAAAAAAAAAAGAGTGTCAGCCTGGGTTATGGTCTCATCTGAGGTTTGAGGTCCTATTCCAAGCTCATGTGGTTGTTAGATTTCAGTTCCTTGAAACTATGGGGCTAAGGTACCTGTTTTTTTGCTGGCTGTCAGCCATGGGCCATTACTTTGAGCTTCTAAAGGCTACCTGCAGTTTCTTTCCACATGACCCTTTCCCTAAGCCCCGTCATGGTATGGCATCTTGGTTCTTCAGAGTCAGCAAGGCAGAATTTCTGCTTCTGCTCGATGGTGTCTTATATGTATAATATCATATATTGTCACATATATAATCATAATGTAATCATAGTATTCCCTGTCAATATTGCCATATTCTGCAGATGAGAAGAAAGTCACAGTTTCCACATACATCTTAGGGGAGGGGATTATTACACAAGGAGGTGAATCATTCATTGATGATTACCTTAAGGTGTGACTACTACCTAATGTAATGTGAATGGGGATTTATAAGTGCTAAATAATGACTTTTGTAATAATACCTTGAAATCCATACTATAATTAAAACTTTATGTGTTAAGGAAGAGAGTAGGAGCAGAAGAGCAGTAGTAAAAGTAGTCTAAAAGTTTTATTTTATTGAATAAAGGAGGAGAAGATAACATATCTTGGTAAGGGATATAGTTTTTAACATAATCATGGAAAAGTGAGAATTTGATTTTTGAGTGTCAAGAATGGGAAGGTGACCAATATTAGAGTGAAAAAACACACTAAAACTTTAAAATGACCAAGGGAGGGGAGAAAAAAGATATGGTCATTTGCTTAAATCAATAAAAATGAGAAAGAAGCACTGATGCAAAATAACTAGTTAAATATAAAGTAAGATGGAAGGAATAAAAAGAAACATCTTACTTGTTACACTAAATAAGGGACTGAATTCCTCTAAAAAGGTAGGACTCTCAGATTTGGTTTAATAGTACAACAGAATAAAGAAGGACATGTAATGATAAAAAATTAATGAAGAAGATAGAAAAATCATTAAGTGCTTATGCACCAAACAACTTATCAAATAAAATGTATAAAGAAAAAAACGAAGAAAAACCCCAATTTTTACTTAAACAGTATAGTTAGACTGGGAGATTTTAATAAACTACTTTCAGGATTGGAAGCTTCTAGCAAACAAAGTAGGTAAAAGCATAGGAATTTGATTATATAGGCAACAAAGTCAGCTTAGCATATAGAACTTTGCATTGTGTTCAGATAAAATTAGTGGATTTATGTGTATACACACAAACACATGACACATAACTACCCCAGTTTATAAATTTTCTCTTGTGGAGCATTTAGATGGTGTTCAATTTGGTTTTTGTTTTCTGAATATAAATAGTACTATCATGAACGTTCTTGTAAATACAACTTTATCCATTTTTTTTAAAAAACAGTAATAGCGGGATGCCTGGCTGGCTCAGTCAGAAGAACATGTGACTCTTGTTCTTGGGGTCATGAGTTCGAGCCCCATGTTGAGTGTAGAGACTACTTAAATAAATAAGTAAATAAATAAGTAAATAAAGTTAAAAAAACAGTAATAGCTAATGTTTAGTGAATTGCTTTATGTCATGGATATTACAGCATTATATTAATTTATATTTCATAAAACTCCGTGAGGTGGGTTCTGTTATTTATCTGTTATTTACTTTATTAGGCTGATAGAAAAAACTAGTTTACATTAGAGAGGTTGAGTGACTTTAGCTTCTGGGATGTTTCAAAACTAGTTCATAATAAAGTTAGTATGTAAGTTTGACTCCAAAAACTAGCTCTTGAGAATTCAGGAGAAATACCTCCAACAGAAAATTAGCTAGATGGTTATGGTATATTGTAACAACCGAAGTATTTTGCAACCAAGGTTGTAATGATTATGAGAGTTTCAGTTTATTGATACTTTTTTTTTCCTGCTGCTGCTTTTTAAAAAAATATTTACTTATTTAAGTTTTTCTTATTTTCTAAATTTTATTTTATTTAAATTGAATTAACATATAGTGTTTTATTAGTTTTAGAGTTCAGCGATTCATCAGTCTTTTTAAAATTTTTTTACTTAAATTCAATTAACATATAATGTATTATTGGTTTCAGAGGTAGAGGTCAGTGATTCATCAGTCTTATGTAATACTCGGTGCTCATTCCATCACCCTCCTTAATGCCCATCACCCAGTTCCCCATCCCCCTACCACCCTCCCCTCTAGCATCCCTCAGTTTGTTTCGTACGATTAAGAGTCTTTTATGGTTTATCTCTCTCTTTGATTTTGTCTTGTTTTATTTTTCCCTCCCATCCCCTATGAATCCTGTTTTGTTTCTTAAATTCCATATATGAGTGAAATCATATGATTGTCTTTCTCTGATTGACTTATTTTGCTTAACATAATATCCTCTAGTTCCAATTACATTGTTGCGAATGGCAAGATTTCATTTTTTGATGGCTGAGTAATATTCCATTGTGTGTGTATATGTGTGTGTGTGTATACACACACCACATTTTCTTTATCCATTCCTCTGTTGATGGACGTCTAGGCTCTTTCCATAGTTTGGCTATTGTGGACATTGCTGCTATAAACATTGGGGTGCATGTGCCCTTCAGATCACTATGTTTGTGTCTTCGGGTAAATACCTAGTAGTGTAATTGCTGGGTTGTAGGGTAGTTCTTATTTTTAACTTTTTGAGGAGCCTCCATCCTGTTTTTCAGAGTGGCTGCATCATCTTGCATTCCCAACAGTGTTAGAGGGTTCCCCTTTCTCTGCATCCTCACCAACATGTCATTTCCTGACATGTAGCCATTCTGACTGGTGTGAGATGGTATCTCATTGTAGTTTTGATTTGTGTTTCCCTGATACTGAGTGACGTTGAGCATTTTTTCATGTGTCTGTTGGATTTGGATGTCTTCTTTGGAGAAATGTCTGTTCATGTCTTCTGCCCATTTCTTGACTGGATTATTTTTCTTTTTATTGTTGAGTTTGATAAGTTCTTTATAGATTTTGGATACTAGTCCTTTATCTGATATGTCATTTGAAGATATCTTCTCTCAATGTGTCTGTTGTCTTTTGGTTTCGTCAGCTGTTCCTTTGCTGTGCAAAAGCTTTTCATCTTGATGAAGTCCCAGTAGTTCATTTTTACCTTTGTTTCCCTTGCCTTTGGAGATGTGTCTAGCAAGAAGTTGATGCAGCTGAGTTCACAGAAGTTGCTGCCTGTGTTCTCCTCTAGGATTTTGTTGGATTCCTATCTCACATGTTGGTCTTTCATCCATTTTGAAAAGCTTATTCTTGTATATGGTATAAGAGGATAATCCAGTTTCAGACTTCTGCCTATGGCTGTCCAATTTTCCCAACACCATTTGTTGAAGAGACTATCTTTTTTTCCACCAAATATTCTTTCCTGCTTTGTCGAAGATTAGTTGACCATAGAGTTGAGAGGGTCCATTTCCAGGTTCTGTCTTCTGTTCTATTGATATATATGTCTTTTTTTGTGCCAGTACCATACTGTCTTGATGATTACAGCTTTGTAATAGAGCTGGAAGTCTGGAATTGTGATGCCACAAGCTTTGGTTTTCTTTTTCAACATTCCTTTGGCTATTCAGGGTCTTTTCTGGTTCCATACAAATTTTAGGATGATTTATTCCAGTTCTGTGTTAAAGTTGATGGTATATTGATAGGGATTGCATTGAATGTATAGATTGCTCTAGGTAGCATAGACATTTTCACAATATTTGTTGTTCTAATCCATGATTATGGAATATTTTTCCATTACTTTGTGTCTTCCTCCATTTCTTTCATGAGTGTTCTATAGTTTTCTGAGTACAGATCCTTTGCCTCTTTGGTTAGGTTTATTCCTAGGTATCTAATGGTTTTTGGTGTAATTGTAAGTGGGACCAACTCTTTAATTTCTCTTTCTTCTCTCTCATTGTTAGTGTGTAGAAATGCAGCTGATTTCTGTTCATTGATTTTATATCCTATTACTGTCCTGAATTCCTGTATGAGTTTTAGTGGAGTTTTGTAGTGGAATCTTTTGTGTTTTCCACATAGAGTATCACGTCATCTGCAAAGACAATTTTTTTTTTAAGATTTATTTATTAGAGAGAGAGAGTGCATGCACAAGTGGGGGGGTGCAGAGGGAAAGGGAGAAGCAGACTCCCTACTGAGTAGGGAGCCAGACATGGGGCTTGTTCACAGGACTCTGTAATCATGACCTGAGCCAAAGGCAGATGCTTAGCCCAGTGAGCCACCCAGTTACCCCTGAAGTCTACTGCTGTTGTATTACTGTCAGTTTCTCCCTTTATGTCTGTTAATATTTACTTTAAATATTTAAGTGTTCCTATGTTAGGTTCATATATACTTACAACTGTTAAATCCTCTTGTTGGATTGATCCCGTATAATTATGTAATTCCCTTCTTTGTCTCTCTTAGTCTTTAAAGTTTTTTTGGTTTGATGTAGTTATTGCTACCCTAGCTTTTTTTTTTTTTTACCTCCATTTGCATGGACTCTTTTTTGGTCCCAAATTCAGTTTGTATGTGCTGTTAAGTATGAAATGAGTTTATTGTAGACAGCATGTTGATGGGGATCATTTTTTTATCCATTCACTCACCCTATGTTTTTTCATTAGAGCATTCAGTCCATTTACATTTAAAGCAGTTTTTGATGGGTGTGTACTTATTATGATTTTTTTCATTGTTTTCTAGTTGCTTTTGTAGTGTTCTCTGTTTCTTTTGTTTTTGTAGTTTGATGACTTTCTTTAGTGTTAATGCTTCTGTTTTTTTCTCTTTTTTGTTTCATGTTTCCATTACAGGTTTTTATTTATGGTTTTAACATGAGGTTCATATATAACATTCTATGTATATAGGAATCTATATTAAGTTGATGGTTGGTTAGGTTCCAACACATTTTAAAAGCACTATATTTTGCTTCCCCTCCATGTTTTATGTATATGATGTAAAATTTTACATCTTTATTTGTGAGTCCCATAAGTAATTTTTCTAGATATAATTGATTTTACTACTTGTGTCTTTTAACTTTCATACTAGCTTTATAAATGACTGATGTATTACCTTTTTCATATGTTTCTTTTTTAGCAGTGAAAATTTTCCTTTCCTAATTTTCATCTAGTTATGGCCTTTTCTGCTTAAAGGAATCCTTTTAATATTTCTTGTAAGACTGGTTTAGTGGTGATGAACTTCTTTAACTTGTTTGGAAAATTCATATCTCTCCTTCAGTTTTGAATGATAATCTTCCCTGGAAGAGAATTCTTGATTTTGTTGTTTTGTTTTGTTTTTCCTTTCAGGACTTTGAATATATCCTGCTTCTTTCTTCTGGCGTGCAAAGTTTCTGCTGAAAAATCAGTTGATATCCTTACGGGTTTTCCCTTGTACATAACTATCTGCTTTTCTCTTGTTGCTTTTAAGATTTTTGCTTTATCTTAACTTTTGGTATTTAAATTATTATGTGTGTTGGTGTGGACCTCTTTGGGTTCATATTATTTGGTGCTTTCTGTTCTTCCTGAACTTGGGTGTCTGTTTCCTTTCCCAAATTAGGGAAGTTTTCAGTTATTTCTTCAGTTAAGTTTTCTGCCCTTCTATCTCTGTTTCCTTCTCCTCCTCTTCCTCCTTCTCCCCCACCTTCTTCTTCTTCTTCTTCTTCTTCTTCTTCTTCTTCTTCTTCTTCTTCTACCCCTGTAGTACTACTGTTACTACACTTGATGTTGTCCCAGGGTTCCCTTAACCTGTCCCCATTTAAAAAAATTTTCTTTTTGCTTTTCAGTATAGGTGCTTTTTTACTCCTGTCTTCCATCTCACTGATCCATTCTTCTACATCCTCTAAATTGCTGTCAATTCCTCTAGTCTGTTTTTCCTTTCAGTTTTGTATTCTTCAGCTCTGTTTGGTTCTTTTTTATATTTTCTGTCTCTTTATTGAAGTTCTCACTGAGGTCATCATTCTTCTCTCAAGTTTGATGAGCATTTTTATGATCATTACTTTGAACTCACTTTCAGGTGGATTATTTATGTGTTTTTTGTTTAGGTTTTGTTGTTGTTGTTGTTGAGTTTTATCTTACTCTTTCATTTGGAACATGAGCATGAATATGTCTCCTTATTTTGTCGAATGTTCTGTCCGTATCTATGAATAAGTTGGACAGTTACTGCTCCTGGTCTTGAAGAAGTGGACTTGTGTAGGACTATCCCCTATGTATACTCTGTGTGTTTGGTGGTTTTCGTTGGCCAGCTAGACCTGGAGTGTGCTTGGGCTCTGGTCACCCTGACATGATGAGGCAAGGCAGGTGGGGTGCTACCTTATGGGGGTGGTTGGAGCTTGAGTCCTGGGTCTGGCTATGGTAGCCCTAGCAGGCCAGCTAGAGCACCTGAATTCTGATCCCATCTGCGTTATCAAGGTGAAGGAACATAAACAATGGTGCTTGCCAGCACCTGTTGACCTGGAGAGAGTTCCAGTAGCTGTGCCCCTTTTAGGCAGATGCTCTAGGGTTAGTAAATGGATTTTCTTCAGTTATTGTCTAGTTACCCTTTAAACCATTGTTTTTTTGTTTGTTTGTTTGTTTTGGGTTTTTTTGTGCCTCAGGACAGGTGAGTCTGTGCATCTCTCAGTGACATCCTTCCCTTCTGCAGGTCATCAGATGGGATCGAGTTTCAGATACTACTGTGTCTTGTCTCTCCTTTCTCTCTATTGTCCTCTGTCCTTTGTTGAGCAGAAGTTGTTCAGTCAGCTCTCAGTTCTTCAGAAGGAATTGGTCTATATGTAGGTGCAGGTTCAGTGTGTCCATGGAGGATGTGAGCTCAGGGTCTTCCTTGTGCTACCATCTTAGACCCATCTCTAGCTTTGCCTCTTTTTGTGAATATTTTTGCAGATTCATTTTCTTTTTTTCTTTTCTTTTTTTTAAAAATATTTTATTTATTTATTTGACTGAGAGAGAGAGAAAAATCACAAGTAGGCAGAGAGGTAAGCAGAGGGAGAGGGGGAAGCAGGCTACCTGCTGAGCAGAGAGCCAGATGCAGAGCTCAATCCCAGGACCCTAAGATCATGACCTGAGCCGAAGGCAGAGGCTTAACCCACTGAGCTACCCAGGCACCCCTGCAGATTCATTTTCTATAAAGTAAATTATAAATCAAGTTATGGCTAAATTGCCTTCAATCAGTTTACATTTCTACTTACAGTATGTTTGAGTTTCTGTGTACCTTCAACATCATTCACCCTGGGTATTATCAAGTTTTCTAATCTTTGCCAATCTAGTGGCTTATTTTTTCATTGGTATTTCTTTAACTGTTAGCACAAATATATTGTAAAAATTTTTTTCTACTATTTTGTCTAGAAACATTAGTGTTTTAGAGGGTAATATCAATCTTTCCACTACAAAGACCACCAATTAAACATTTATGTGTGTACATTTTTGTGTAATATCTTTTTACAGTATTGCCTTCCAACACACCAAATGTTCGCAGGACCAAGAGGACACGATTGAAACCTTTGGAATATTGGCGAGGGGAGCGAATAGATTACCATGGAAGGCCATCAGGTAAATTCCAATTTACACTTTAATATCTGACAAATAATAATGAAGATGCAACAGTTTATTTATGTATGTTATGTGTAAAGCACTGTCTTACATATGTACATAAATTACCTCATTTTATCATTATCCTCAAAAAATGAGGCCAGAATAGATTCAAGTACAGATTTACCTAATTACTATAGAAATGCTTGTCTTTTTCTCTCTTTGGTAGCAGTTTGAGGTGAGTGTGTGGCTTGAGAGTATTTTTATTCCATTCTATTGCACAAGGTTTTTAATTGCAAGAAATAAGTCGTTAGATCAGAACATGAGAAAATTATAAGTGGCATAGATTAAGTATTCCCCTTTATTGTTCTCATCCCATTTGCTCCTAATATTTCTCTACAGAAATACAGACAGTGGGCAAGAAAATTATTTCCTGGGCGCCTGGGTGGCTCAGTGGGTTAAAGCCTCTGCCTTCGGCTCAGGTCATGATCTCAGGGTCCTGGGATCAAGTCCCACATCAGGCTCTCTGCTCAGCAGGGAGCCTGCTTCCTCCTCTCTCTCTGCCTGCATCTCTGCCTACTTGTAATCTCTCTGTGTCAAATAAATAAAATCTTTAAAAAAAAAAAAGAAAATTATTTCCTTTCTGTGATGGATATATCTAAGTCAAAGAACTAAGCTCACTGTGAATTATTATAAATATTTCATTGCTGCCTTTCGTATTCTTTGTTTTTCAAACTGACTTCTGATTTCAAACAATAGAGGTCATTCTATCATGTTTCATCAGTGCATCTAGATTTAGGGTAGTAGAAACATAAGTGAAATTGGTTATTTGTGTTGTTTGAGTTACTAGCTGTAGAGTATAGTAATAGTAACTTATTCTTTGGTAGTCTGAAAAGAAATATGCGATAGTAATTTAAATTTTGGTTCAGTATTTTTACTTTCTCAGGTATGATACTTTACCTTTTTTGTTGTTAACTTTCAGGAGGATTTGTGATTGGTGGAATACTGTCCCCGGACACAGTATCATCTAAAAGGAAGTCAAAAGGAAACATTGGAAAAGTCAACAAAATGGTTAATAGGAAAAGGATCTGTCTTGATAATGAGGAAAGAAGTATGAGCTATTCCTGAACGTAACTTTTAGATTTTATTTTAAATAATAGTGCTCTGAGAAGTAGCTCTTTACAAATTTTGTAATTTATTTGTAAAAATGTTAGATGTAACACTTCAGAGTGAATTCACCTTTTTTTCATTATTTTATTTTATATTAAGTTTTTTAATTTTAATTCCAGTATAGTTAACATAGTGTTATATTAGTTTCAGGTGTACAATATAGTAATTCAACAATTCTAAACATCATTACTGGGTGCCTGGGTGGCTCAGTGGGTTAAAGCCTCTGTCTTCGGCTCAGGTCATGATCCCAGGGTCCTGGGATCAAGGCCCGCATCGGGCTCTCTGCTCGGCGGGGAGCCTGCTTCCTCCTCTCTCCTCTCTCTCTGCCTGCTTCTCTGCCTACTTGTAATCTCTCTCTCTGTGTCAAATAAATAAATAAAATCTTTAAAAAAAAATAAAAAAATAAACATCATTACTCAGTGCTCATCATAAGTATACTTTTAATCCCCTCCACCTACTTCACCCATCCTCCCACCCACCTCCCTTCTGATGTGCTTTATTTTAAATGAGTACCCTCAAAATTATTTTTTTTCCAACAAGAATTTTTTTTTTAAGATTTTATTTATTTATTTCACAGAGGGAGATAGATCACAAGGAGGCAGAGAGGCAGGCGGGGGGGGGCGGGGAAGCAGGCTCCCCGCTCAGCAGGGAGCCCGATGCGGGCCTCGATCCTAGGACCCTGAGATCATGACCTGAGCCAAAAGCAGAGGCTTTAACCCACTGAGCCACCCAGGCGCCCTCAACAAGAACATTTTTAACTTGAAACATATTTCAGAATACATGGTTCTAAAATATATATATAAAACATTCCATCCAAGAAAAATAGAATACACATTTTCTTCAAAATGAAGAAGAATCCCCTGGTTAAACCACATAAAAAGAGACATAAGATACACTACAAATTTAAGAAGACTGAAATCATACCAAGTATATTTTCCAACCACAATGGTACAAAACTAAAGATCAACAATAAAATGAAGCTGGAAAATCTACAGCGTAAACTATTAAATATTTAGTATGTAAGTATTAAACAATGCACTACTGCACAGGCAAGCATTGGGCCAAATAAGAAATCAAATGGTAAAACTGCTTGTTACTTTCAATATTATGTTATTGTTTATTCTGATCTCTATTTTATTTATTTCTGATTTTTCTTTGTTCCTTCCTTCCTCTACTAAATCTCAGCTAAGTTTTGTCCTAGTCCTTATGGTGTAATGTTAAGTTGTTTCTTTGAACTTTATTTATTTATTTATTTTTTAAAAGATTTTATTTATTTATTTGACAGAGAGAGAGATCACAAGTAGGCAGAGAGGCAGGCAGAGAGAGGAGGAAGCAGGCTCCCTGCTGAGCAGGGAGCCTGATGCTTGCCTCGATCCCAGGACCCTGAGATCATGACCTGAGCTGAAGGCAGAGGCTTTAACCCACTGAGCCACCCAGGCGCCCCAATAAATTTCACTTTTAACATCTGCTTTTGCTGCATCCTATAGGTTTTGGAATATTGTGTTTTCTTTTTCTGTTGTTTTGAATTCACTTTTTAATGTCCACTTTTTTCCCAAATTCTAAAAGTAAATAGATTTTTGCGTTTTTAAAAAATCATTAGTAAAACACTTCCTCATGATTAAATTACCCTGTCATTGAGGCTAACTTTTCCCGCTCAAATTATGATTAAAATAGACATTTTTAATGAATTTTTTTCTGAAGTGTATTATATATTTCTTGCTCTCTGAGGGAATATTCAAAACTTTCTTGATGATGCAAGAGTATCAAGAGTTGTCATAACAGGTTTATAGAAAATAATTTTAATATGTTTGTTTCTATATTAAATCATTGTGGTTTTGAATTTGTGTTTATTATAAATATAAATAGGAAAATAGAAAAAGATTGTTATGCCTGCGGCAGTCTTTTTTTTTTTTTAACAACTTGTCCATAGCTGTATTTCATACTAGACTTTTTTTTAATTGAGAAGAATTTTAAGTAGTTTGTATTATAGTAATATTTCTTTTGCAGAGAATAAACTCATGGTAAATCTGAGTATACCTCTGGGAGATCCGTTGCAACCAACAAGGGTAAAGGACCCAGAAACAAGAGAGATTATTGCCATGGGTAAGATTAGGGATAATGTAAATGCTTAATTTAATAATTAGTAAGGACAGATTGCTGGCTTGATGACTAGCCTATCTACTTTCTCTTTTTCTTCCCAGCTCTTTTAGAGCCGAAGTCCAGTAGGGTATCTAATTCCAGTTAGCAGCCTATGTGAGGACTACTCTGGGGGAGCTGTGATAACAATGTCTAGGGACACATTAGCACAATGCATTTATCCTCTAGGGTGCAGGTGCTATCATCAGGACTGTTGCCTCCCCCAGGAGGGCCCAGGCCTTCTTTAACCAAGATGACACATGGGAATAGGGGTTTTTTATGGGTAGTTGTTGCAATTTAGCTGGTAGATCCCAGAGTACACCCTTACTGTGAGTCCTGGCAGGGATTGTGGGCAGGATTTAGAGAGCCTTCTGGCCTATGGGATGCCAATAATAGTATCTGGGAAATCAGACCTTTAGGGTGATGACCAGCAAGGACATTGATCTGCCACATAAATGCCAGGCTTAACCTTAAGGCCAGCAGAGGGTCCTAGAGGCCTACTGTTGTGTCTAATAGGCATTGAAAGTACATTGTCTCTGAGACCATGATTGGTTCCAAAAGATGAGCTCTAGTGTGGTAAGGGGAAATAGGGGACACTTAGCTATTTACCAACAGGCAATATTTACATATAGGAAATATTTAAATGTTTTAGCTGTTTTGACTATACCAGTGAGTACTGAGGACTATTTATCATAAGTCAGAGGACAAATAGGTCAAACCAGAGAGGCAGTAATGTATTCCCAATTAAAATTTTGGCTGCGAAATAGGTTCCATTTGACATCTTTAGTAAGGTTCTTTTTATAATCAGATTGTTTATTTCACAACAGAGGTAGAAGTACAGAAAATTTTGTTTAGTGTAATATCTT
Organism: Ailurus styani; assembly: GCA_002007465.1. Classification (NCBI taxonomy): domain Eukaryota; kingdom Metazoa; phylum Chordata; class Mammalia; order Carnivora; family Ailuridae; genus Ailurus; species Ailurus styani. The sequence goes on along the minus strand of LNAC01000013.1, from coordinate 4,108,000 downwards.
AACTAAAAACATTGCTATCTATATTGTGTCAGGTTAGAAAAGTTGTGTTGTCAGGAGTTCATAACTTTTTGTCTGTTTTTTGAGTCTATGTATTTTTTATATCCTATAATCTGTGAGATTACTAACTTTCCCAAATATCCAAGGAAACAGAAGTTGATTGCAGAAAGAATGTATTAACTATGTATTTGGAAAGGTTTATAAGTAAAAGGGAAATTCAAAATTGGGATAGTGATTTGTGAGCAACAGTAAGTACTCATGCTTTACTTGATAAAAATCTTGCTGTTTGTCAGTAAAGCAAGCACAAAATAATCTATTATGATGATATATTTGTTAATTGTGGGCTATGGTAAACTTTTTAAAGATGTGGAATTCTTGTTTCTTAGCTAATTTTGTTTGAGCTATAATAGAAATAATAATTCTGCCATTTTTATTATTAATAGCTAAGACTTACCTAATGGTTATTAATTATGCAAGACAGTATTTTAAATACTTTATACACATTAATTCATTTGATATTCACAACTCTAACATAGATGAATTATTATTGTCCCATTTTATAGAAAAGAAAACAGGCACAGAGAGAGAAGTAACTTGATTGGTCACACAACTTGTGAGACAGACAAAATTTGACCTCTACCATTCTAGCTCAAGTAAATGACCTTAATCACTTCTGTCTTTGTAAGGCAGGTTTATATCTAGGAATAATGCTATTGTATATGTGTATGTATATGTTATATCATTAAGCATTATTATTGCTGTTGCTTTATATTTATATTAGTGTTTTTCCCTTAGATCTTTTAAGGCCACGAGATACATATCAATTTTTTGTTGCACATGGTGAGTTGAAAGTGTATAAAACACTGGATACACCTATTTTTTCTACTGGAAAATTGATATTAGGACCACATCAAGAAAAGGGAAAGCAGCATGTTGGCTCAGATATATTGGTGAGTGTATTTCTCCATATGTTTATGTTTCTCTATTGCTCTAATTCTGATTTTTTGGACTTGATGAGATATTAAAAATGCTATTTTCTCAGAAATGATATTATTTATTTTAGTGCACAGAGAATTTTTCTGTTAAATCTGTTTAGAGTCAGTCAGCCAATGGTTATTTAATAAGTACCTGTTCTGTGCATAGCAGTGTAACCTTGAAATTTAAAAGTTTAAAAAATGTTCTTTACTTAGAAGAACCGTAGAATATAGGTTTGCAAACAAATCATTAGAGTTGGTGAAAATTAAGTTTAAATTTTATTTCATTGATCATATAATTTAGCAATAATGAGGTTTTAAAAGTCTTCTTCAGAATCATGTAATTAGCAGTAGACTGAGGAGTAGGAAGTGGTTACTTCTATAAGTACTAAATAATGTATTACTACTGTATGTAGCAGTATTACTGGCTAAAATTGTAATGAGATTCAAGGTGAGTCCGTCTTTCTCTCTCTGTCTCTCATTGGAGACACACGCCCCTGCACCACTAATGTGAAATATATATATGTTATATCTGTACATTTTGGATTTGAAAATTATAGAATTTAAATATTGCCAAATTTTAATAATACTTACTGTTTTACTGCCATTTAAAAATACTGAGTCTAAGGCACATTTTTCAGTAAGCAATATTTCAGGAACCTGTGATACCATGGGTTACTGTAGTATTGAATTCAAAACAATTATTTCTGGGCGCCTGAGTGGCTCAGTGGGTTAAAGCCTCTGCCTTCGGCTCAGGTCATGATCTCAGGGTCCTGGGATCGAGGCCCGCATCGGGCTCTCTGCTTGGCAGGGAGCCTGCTTCCTCCTCTCTCTGCCTGCCTCTCTGCCTATTTGTGATCTGATCTCTCTCTGTGTGTCAAATAAATAAAATCTTTAAGAACAAACAAACAAACAAAAACAATTATTTTTACTGACAAAATTAAACTCAAGAAAGAAAAAAAGAGCATAAGGGACCTTGAGTTGATATTATCAAAGAAGGGCAAATTGAGGCAAGAAAAGAAGGTACACATGAAAGTCAAAAAGTAATTCATTAATACCTTAGTATAACTAGAATCAGAATACGCTTTAATCCGATCTTAAAATATTAAAGATCTCTAGGTGCTAGTAAAAGAGTAAAAATAACACATTTAACTAACTAAAGTAATGATGATTTCTGCATCATTAAGGAGCAATTAATAAGATAAGCATTATGAAATATCATCATTGAAATAATATTAGTTAACTATTAAACTGTAATGCCTTTATTATACAAAAGAAAAATTTAAATAGTAAATGTTTGAAAGTATTTAATCTTACTACTATTCAAAGGAATCCACATTAAAAACAAGAGTATTTTATATTTACTGAGCTAGTAGAAATTATTGGAAAAATATTTGTACCCTTTGATTTATGACTCTCATTTCACAATGTTTTCCTCGGAAAATAATTTAACGGGTAGGGAAGCTGGACATATATAGGCATTTATTGTAACATTGATTGTAATTGCAAAAATTAGAAACTATTGAAAATTGTTGTAGAAAGAAATGGTTATATTTTATATTTTGACTTTATAATAAGATGTCCCTCTATGATAGTAAGCAGTTATATAGCATGTAGATATTCCAAGTACTGTAAAAAGTATTTTTATATCAGTTTAAGCATATATTTTTGAAGAATAGACCTTTAAGATAAATATTTAAGCAAACTTATGGAAAATAGAAAACTCTATTTTATTCTAACTAGAATTTAAAAATGAAAATTGGAGGAACTATAGAAAAATAATAAGTTATCAGGTGATTATAGTTTTATTCTTCTAAATATTGCCTTTAACTTTTTATAATGAAAATTAGAGTTAAAGTTTTTTTTAATAACAGTATTTTTACAGTTTTTATTTTTTTATTTTTTTTT
>LNAC01000013.1:3997113-4105036 GCA_002007465.1 Ailurus styani | reverse complement strand
AAAGATTTTATTTATTTATTTGACACACAGAGAGAGATCACAAGTAGGCTGAGAGGCAGGCAGAGAGAGAGGAGGAAGTAGGCTCCCTGCCGAGCAGGAAGCCCGATGCGGACCTCTATCCCAGGACCCTGAGATTGTGACCTGAGCCGAAGGCAGAGGCTTCAACCCACTGAGCCACCCAGGCGCCCATTTTTACAGTTTTTAGAACATGAAGCACACTTTCAAATATATGCTTTTGAGAAACAAAAGGGACCAGATGGAGAAGTAGCATAGGCCGTTAACTTTCATTCAAACTCAATGTTTAAAAATCTGTATGAGAGGGAGATAGTAGCAGTAGTAGGTTTGTTAAAATCAAACCACAGAAGAATTAACAGATTAACTGTGGGAGTTGGTTTTGGAGCTCCCCCAAAAGACAAGAAGAGATTGAGAAATGGAAAATATAAAAGTGAAGTGAAGAGAGGAAAAAACACAAATGAGTGAAGGGATGAAAATATTTGAAAAATTAGACAATAAATGTTCCAGAACTAAAAAACAAAAAAGCGAGAGCATCATACTTTAAAGAACCAGAGTTCCTTAGAGAAATGTCTGAATGCTGAGCTTGAAGTTTATAATATATTTTTAAAGATTATTTATTTATTTTAGAGAGAGTGTGTGGAGAGGCGGGGGAGAGGGAGAGGGTCTCAAGCAGACTCTGCGCTGGGCATGGAGTCTCACATGGGGGTCAATCCCAAACCCTGAGACCATGACCTGAGGTGAAACCAAGAGTTGGAGGCCTACTCGACTGCATCATCCAGGTGCCCTGTGGTTGGAGTGTAAAACACTCCAAGTGGATTTATACATATCCATTATATATAAATTCATGAATTTGAAAGGCTGCTACGAAAAGAAAAACTAATTCACTGCTCTTGGAGAATTCTGGGAAGCTAACTTATTTTGACAATAAATATGGTAAATAAAGGGAAATAATCAAACATTTTTTCTGCCCTTTTCTTATAAACTATACTATTATGTAACCAAATAAAAATGAGGTGAAGTTTGTTTTTGTTAGAAATATTTCAGTTAGGGTTGCCTGGGTGGCTCAGTTGGTTAAGCATCTGCCTTTGTCTCAGGTCATGATCCTAGGTTCCTGGGATCGAGCCCCACATTGCACTCCCTGATCAGTGGGGAGCCTCCTTCTCCCTTTCCCTCTGATGTTCCCCCTACTTGTACTCTCTCTCTCAAATAAATAAATAAAATCTTTAAAAAAATTCCAATTAATAAATGAAAACGGAATGATAGAATGAAATATTATCATTTTGTAATCCTTGATAAACTGTTGGATCTGTCTAGGCATTGAGTATCAATGTCTGCTAACATCTAAAAAAGACTACCCTGAAAGTTGAAAATAGAGCTACCATATGACCCAGCAATTGCACTACTAGGGATTAACCTCAAAGATACAAATGTAGTGATCTGAAGGGGCACCTGCATCCCAATGTTTATAGCAGCAATGTCCAAATAGCCAAACTATGGAAAGAGCCCAGAAGTCCACTGACAGATGAATGGATAAAGAAGATTGTGTGTGTGTGTGTGTATGTATATGTATGTATATATATGTGTGTATATGCATATATGTATGTATACACACACATATATACATACACAGTGGAATATTATTCAGCTATCAAAAATGAAATCTTGTCATTTAAAAGGATGTGGATGGAACTAGAGGGTATTATACTAAGTGAAGTAAGTCAATCAGAGAAAGAATTATATGAGCTGACTCCTGTGGAATTTAAACAAAACAGAGGATCATAGGGAAAGAGGAAAAAATAAGACAAGATGAAATCAAGGAGACAAACTGTAGAGACTCTTAATCATAGGAAACAAACTGAGAGTAACTGGAGGGAAGGAGGGTGGGAAGAGGGGTAAAAAAATAATTTAAAAAGTAAATTAAAAAAATAGAAAGAGAAAAAAAGTATAAAAAGAAGACAACCAGACATTATGTGCCTCCTGATGGAGGAATACAACACTATGTATGAAATAGTCTTGCCTCTTCCATCTCCTTTAAAAACAACAACAACAAAAACGTATAAAGCAAATAACAAAAATACCTGAATTTGACCAAAACTCTAATATCTCACTACCAATTTATAGGAAATAAAGAATAGATGACCTTTCAGATGATACCCTGGGGTTGTAATCAGCAAAATTGAGCTATGCAAAGATTTTTACAGCAAGCTTTGCTGCTTGATTTCTTTAGTAAATAAGTTGCAAGGAATAAAAAAGAACCAAGTAGAACTATAGATCAGTGTTTCTCAACCATGGCACTATTGACATTTTAGATGGGATAATGCTTTGTTGTAGAGGGGCTTCCTGTGCATTGTGGGATGTTTGGTAGCATCCCTGGCCTCTGCCAAGTAGATTCTTAGTAGTACTTCTCTAGTTGTTGGAATCAGAAATGTCCCCAGACATTGCCTCTTATCTCCTGAAATTGAGAAACTACCCCTAAACTGAGAACCACTGTAGATAGAGCAATTTAAAAGAATAAACAAACTCTTAAAAATACATTTAAGTGGGCGCCTGGGTGGCTCAGTGGGTTGGAGCCTCTGCTTTCGGCTCAGGTCATGATCTCAGGGTCCTGGGATCGAGGCCCGCATCGGGCTCCCTGCTCAGCAGGGAGCCTGCTTCCCCCTCTCTCTCTCTGCCTGCCTCTCTGCCTCCTTGTGATCTCTCTCCCTCTGTGAAATAAATAAATAAAATCTTTAAAAAAAAAATACATTTAAGTGACAATTGGAAATTTTAATACTGATTAGGTTTTTTATATTAAATATTCATTTATGTTCAGGTTTGATAAAACTGTTGTAGTAGTTTTTTATGTATGATTTTTTTAAAATTATTATTATTTGCCCCAGGGGTACAGGTCTGTGAATCATCAGGCTTACACCTTTCACAGCACTCACCATAGCACAAACCCTCCCCAATGTCTATAACCCAGCCACCTATCCCTACCTTCTCACCCCCCAGTAACCGTCAGTTTGTTTCGTGTAGTAATGTTTTTAAAAAGCACCTTGAGGGGTGCCTGGCTGGTTCTATTGGTAGAGCATGTGACTCTTTATCTTGGGGTCCTGAGTTCAAGCCACATGCTGAATATGGAGAATACTTTAAAAAAAAAAAAGTATTAAACACACTTTAAAAAATAATTTAAAAGTTGAAAAACACCTTGATTTTTAAATACACATTGAAATATTTACAGATGATTTATGATGCTGGGGTATTTATTGCAAAGTAACATGGAATGGGGGAAGTAAAGAGATGGAACAGGGAAGGTTGTTGGTATTAGATATCATGGGAGTTTGTCATTCTATATTTGTGTACTTCAGAAGCCTTCCTACTAAAATGTTTGCAGAAGTGGAAGGAGGTGTTCTTAGCTAAACGGAATAGATAAAGAGAAAAAAAAAAAAACACCTAGAAATATATGCTTGACTTTCTGGGTAGTATGTTTGTTAGTGTTGGGTTAGTGTTTTTTGTCTTTTAAATTGAGGCATAATTTTTTTAAGATGTAATAAAAATTTTTTAAATTATAAGATACCTTTGGAACCATGTGAAGAGTTTTTTTTCCTATTTAGGCAGTTAACATATCATAGTGGTTAAGAGCATGAATTCTGGAATTAAAGTGCCTGAGTGCAAATCTCATTTCTGCCATTTACATTGTGAACTTGGAAAATTACCCTCCTCTTTTGCCTCATTTTCTTCATTTGTATAAAGCTATTAAAATAGTAACTTCTCACTGCTACTTACATAAATTAAATGAATACAAATTAGGTGCTCAGAATAGTGACTGGCAAGGGGTAAGTGCTATACAAGTGCTAACTGCTATGGTTTTTCTGGTATTCAAGGCTCATTTTATAAAGTGTTAAGAAAAAAAAGAAGGAGGTGGAAAAGGAGGAGTAATTTTCTGAGGCTAAATATTTTTGATGGCTCAATCTCAAAATTTGAATCTGAATGTTTGAAGGCTTTCCGTTTTTTTCAGTTGCTCCAAAACCAGATCATTGGTAGGATGCTACCTATGTGTAAAATATAAAATTTGCCATGAATATGAATGTGGAAGCCTTTATGATTGAGAATTAGATTTATCCTCTTTTACTTTCTTATGTTGATGTTTATTTAAATGTATCATTTATTTGTTTTGCTTTTTGTTCTCTTTGGTCTGGCAGATTGAATTACTTATCTCAACCACTTAAAATGTTATATATAAAATTTAGAATTTTAGAATTTAGAGATTTAGAATTATATATAAAATTTATTAAAAATAAAGGTTGTGTACAACCTTTAAAGAGTTGTATATAAAACCAAGCTATTTTGTAGTATAGTTAAGTGATATTATTTACAGTGGTTCTGAATTTTCATAAGCTGATAAATAGTAAGAACAAAAGAAATTTCTTCCTGTATTTGTTTTCTGTTACTCTTTTAACAAATTACTATAAATTCATTGACTTAAAACAACACCCATTTATTATCTCACAGTTATATTGGTTAGAATCCTGGTAAGCTCTGCTGAGTATTCTGTTTAGAGTACCACAGGGCTGGAATCAAGATTTTGGGAGCTCTGTATCCTTCTCTGGAGACTCTTAGTATGAATCTGCTTTCAGGTTTATTCAGGTTGTTGGCAGAATTCAGTTCCATGTTGTTGTAGGACTGAGGCTCCCATTTCCTTGCTGGCTTTTGGCCAGAGTTCATTCTCAGCTTCTAGAAATGACCTATATTTCTTGGCTCATGGCCTTCTTATCTTCAGTACCAGCGAAAGTCTATGTCCATTTCATGCTTCGAATTTCTCTGGGTTTCCTCTGCTTCATCTCTCTTCTGCTTCCAGGAGAAACTCTCCACTTTTAACAGTTTGTATGATTAGAATAGGACCAACTATATAATCCAGATTTAACCTATCTCCCAATCTCAAGGTCCCTTTTGCCATGTAACAAAAGAAGTTCTGGAAATTAGGGGGCGCCTGGGTGACTCAGTCATTAAGCGTCTGCCTTTGGCTCGGGTCATGATCCCAGGGTCCTGGGATCAAGCCCCGCATCGGGCTCCTTGCTCCGTAGGAAGCTTGCTTCTCCCTCTCTCACTCCCCCTGCTTGTGTGTCCCCCTCTTGCTGTGTTTCTCTCTGTCAAATAAATAAATAAAATCTTTAAAAAAAAAAAGAAATTCTGGAGATTAGAGTGTGGACATCTTTGGAGGGTCATTATTCTGCATACTGCATTTCCTTTAAGTTTCTTTTGTAGTGTGTTGTGGTGGTGGTTCAATTTGAAATGAGATTTTAATTTTTAATTTTACAGGTTTTTTATGTTAACTTTGGTGACCTTTTATGTACCTTACATGAAACACCTTATATAATAACAACTGGGGATTCATTCTATGTTCCTTCAGGTAAGAAAAATAGGTATCTTCTTTCATATACTTAAAATATTTATATAGTTGCTCATGAGTACCATGCAAATGGAAGCCATAGTGGTCAAAATAAAATGTCATGTGACTCATGCCAATACATATTTTGATTTTGTCATGAGGTAAATATGTTAGTATTTGGGTACATGAAGATTGAACAAGAATTGCTTATTGCAAAATGTAAAAATATTTAGTTGTCTCCAAGGTAGGAGGAAAATTATTTCTGCTATATTATCTATCAGACATTATGTAGTCAAGCAATTTTTAGTCAGTTATTTTAAACATACAAAATAGTGTGTTTCATCAGCTATTAAATAATACAAGCCTCTGGAAAGAGGACTTTTAATTTGTTTATTTATTCATCATTCAACAGAGAGTCTGTCAAGCACTGCTGTAAGAGTATATGATACATAAGTGAGCAAAACGGGAAAACTCCCCGTCCTTATGGAGCTTACATTCTAATGAAAGGAGACAATAATAGCAGTGTTTATATAGTCCTTAGTATGTACCAGCACTGTTGTGAACACATTACATTTATTAAACTCAGTTAATCTTAATATGTATCAATTTCTAATATATAGAAATTTCCTTTCTTTACCCTTGTCTGATTCACCTTTGCATTCATTATCAGAATGATGTGAGATTTTCATTTCTTTCAAACCTTATTTGGATCACAGGTGATGCTTAACTCTTGAATTTTTTAGTTCATGGAGTTGAATAAGACTTTAGGTTAGAGGAACTGATTTTAAAAAAAATTTGGTACTATATACTGTAACTGCCTTAGTGATGGCTAAACATTTAATCAAAAGGAAATGATTACTATGGAAATAATTTTTTTTTCTTACCACTTTACTTCTAGGTAATTATTACAACATCAAAAATCTCCTGAATGAAGAAAGTGTTCTTCTTTTTACTCAGATAAAAAGATGAAAGATGAAACAAAGTTTAAATACATGTGTGTGTATATATATATTGTGTGTATATATATGTGGACACATATATATACACACATAAATGCATAAAACAGTTTGTGCAGTTGAGTCATTTATAATTATTTGTGATATTTTAAAATAAAAATTTTATTGTTTTGTTGTATTCTTTTATCTGATAAACATTTCAAACTCCCATGTGTCTTCTCTTTTTTCTACAAATGTACACATAGTCTGTAGTGATGCCCATATTCATAGTATTTTAATAATATGAAAAGAATCACTGCTCTCACAGTGAAATATAGGACATTTCTTTTATATATATCTATATCTCTAGATATAGATATATATATATCTTAAAGATTTTATTTATTTGACAGAGAGAGATCACAAGTAGGCAGAGAGGCAGGCAGAGAGAGGGGGGAAGCAGGTTCCCCACTGAGCAGAGAGCCCGATGTGGGGCTCGATCCCAGGACCCTGAGATCATGACCTGAACCGAGGGCAGAGGCTTTAACCCACTGAGCCACCCAGGCACCCCTAGGACATTTCTTTTTTAGAAGAGATTTGATTAATATGTTCATTCATTTAATCTTTTCTAAATGTTTTTAAGTCACTAACAAAATAATCCAATAATGAGAATTATGGTATATATAAATAGTACATTTGTATTACTTTCTTAGGGCTTTGTAATAAAGTAGTACAGACTGGTGGCTTAAAAACAAAAATTTATTGGCTCACCGTACTGAAATCAAAATGTCGGCAGGACCACATTCTCTCTGAAACCTTTAAGTTTCACAGTGATACTTCTATTACAGGGAGAGTCAGTGTGAGAGATCATTAAAAAATAACTCAGGCTCTCTTTTTAATGTTATCAGATGCACTAAAAATATGTAGATTTAGGAGAGAAAATGGCTAGATGTCACAAATAAATTGCTAGCAGCTATTCCTGAAGTCATTTTAATAAGTATTTTCATATTAACCTGAAAATCTTAGTTTCACTTGTCATCATTGTAATTCAACAGGATGCATTAACTGTTGCTTTTATTTAAAAATTCAATGCAAATTCATTTTTTTTTTGAGGCTTGCTAAGACATTGTCTATTCTCGGTGTCTCAGTAAGAAGTTGCAGAATTTAGTATGTGAATAAACTTTTTATCACTAGAGAAATTGGTTATATTTGCTTTCCCAAGTCAAGAGTTATAGGACTACAACTAATGAATCATTAAACACTACATCAGAAACTAAATAAAAAAAAAAGTTATAGGACTGATATGTTTCCATCTTCACCTAGATTGGCCAGATTTTTGCTCAGTCATCTGCAGTGGCTTGATTATTTAAGTGAAGCATTTATTTCATTGATGTAACTTACAAATAGTCAAATGCATAGATCTTACAGTTCAATGAGTTCTTGGTAAGTACATCTTATACATAAGTAACCCACAAAATTTTGCCACTTCAGAAAGTTTCTATTCTGTCTAATTCAATTCCTGTCAACCTGACTTGGACCCTTGGGCCACTATTCTTCTTTATCATGGTAGAGAGGTTTTGCTTATTCTAGAACTTTATATAAATGGACTCATATGCTTTTATTCAACACAGTGTCTAAGTTTCATCTGCCGTGGTATGTATATCAGTTGTTAATGTTTTGTCTCTGAGTAGTATTCCCTATGAACACTGCTTATCCACTTAACCAACTGAGCCCCCCAGGCACCCCTGTTACTTCTTTTTGTAGTCCCTGGAAGAGTTTATAAGAGTTTGTAAGAGATTGGTAACATTTCCTTCTTAAATGTTACAAAGAATTAACAGTAAAACCGTCCAGATCTGGGGGTTTTTTTGTGGGGAGATTTTTAATTATGGCTTTAACTTCTTTAATAAGTACCAGAATATCCAGATTTCTTGTCTCTTTAGTTTTGGTAAGTTTATTTTTGAAGAATTTGCCTGTTTTTAAAGTTTCACCTTGATTTGCATGAAATGTATATTTTCTTTTTCAAAAGCTTTTTTGAGATTTGACATAATCTTAAAATACACAAATTAATATAAAAATTGTACAGTATCTGAAGCACAAATTTTGCTGTATAATTTTTTTTCCTTTTTCTTTTTTGGGTCATTTTTTCCTAAGCTCTTACCAGTTTTGTTGTTCTTTAAAATAATTAACTTTTGTTTCATTGATTTTTCTCTCTTTGTGTTTCTATTCCATTCATTTTTGATCTGATCTTTATAATGTAGTGCATTCTGGGGCACTTAAGTGGCTTAATCAGTTCAGCATTGGGAGTCTTGGTTTCAGCTCAGGTCATGATCTCATAATGGTAGATTGAGTTCCTCATGGGGCTGGGCTCCGTGCTCAGTGGAGTGTCTGCTTATTTTCTCCCTCTCCATCTCCCTCTTCCTTTCCTCTCATGAATAAATAAAGAATGAATGAATGAATCTTTATAATTTAGTGTATTCTACTTTGGGTTTGATTTGCCCTTTTGTTTTCTGGCTGCTTAAGGTGAATGTTTAGATTGTTTATTTTAGAATTTTCTTCCTTTCTAATTCAACCATTGAAAGCTTCACTTTGATATGTCATTTAATTCAAGATATTTTAAATTTTTTCTTGTAAGGCCCTCAATGACCAATGGGTTATTTGGAAGTGTTTCTTGTAAATTGTAAATATTGGAGTTTTCCAGATTTGTTTTTTCTGAACTAATTCAGAGATTTGCTAAGTTTTTCTGCAGTTTTAACTTTTGCAGCCATATGATTTATATTGCAACTACTCAGTTCTGCAACTGAAACATGAAAACAGTAGACAATAAGTACATGAATAGGTGTGGTTATGGTGCAATAAAAGTTTATTTACAAAATGCAGTGATCTGTATTCAGCCTGTGGGTGTGATTCGTTGGCCTCTGATCTATACAGAAAACCTACTTTGTACACTTTCAGTCCTTCAACATTTTTTGATAATATTTTATGGTCAACAATGTGGCTTGTCTTTGAGAATTTCCTTGTGTTAGAAACTAATGTGTGTTCTGTTGCTGTTGGGTGGGGTATTCTATGTCTGTTGGTTGATAGTAGTGTTTATGTAAGTCTTCTGTATACCTGCTGATTTTTGTGTAGTTTTTCTTTCCATTACCGATAAAGTATTTATACCTCTGATTCTACCTATTAAATACCTGTTTTTTTATATCTGTCAATTTTTGCTTCATCTATTTCGATCCTATTGTTAGGTTCATATTCATTTATCATTGTTTTACTGCTATATTGAACTATTATTATGAAATACCTTTTATTTTTCATTTTTAAGTTTATTTTGTCTGATGTTAATATAGCTACTTCAGCTGTCTTATGTATACCATTTGATGTATCTTTTTTCTGTCCTTTTAACATTAATTTATTATGTCTTAATTTAAGATGTGTCTCTTATAGAAAGCACATAGTTGGATCTTGAGTTTTTAAAATCCAATGTAACAGGCTCTGCCTTTTGATTGGAATATGCAATCCACTTATTTAATGTAAATATTGGTAAGATTGAATTTATATGTGCTCTTTTGTTTTCTATATGTCTTAAGGGGTTTTGTTTTTATTATAACTGTTTCTTCCTGCCTTAGTTTGGGTTAGCAGTCTTTATAGTGTACTATTTTAAATCTTCTGAATTTATATTTTGAGGTATTATTTTAGTGGTTGCTATAGAGATTTCTATATTTATCTTAAGTTTATCTCGGTCTCTGTCAGGTTACTTTTGACATCAGCAATTTTGCATTTTTTAAGCTTCATTTCTTCTTTTAATTTATACTATATCACTATATAAATTACATTATAATGTGCATATATCTATGTGTACTTATATAGTCCAGCAATTTTGTGTCATAATTTTTATTTTGAATTATCCTTTTTTTTTAGTTAAGAAAAGAGAAAAAACATATGCAACCTTTAAATTGACTGTCTTTGGTATTCTTCATTCCTTCCTCTATAGCTAACTTAACTACGTGGCATTTTTCCTTCCAGCCTGAAAAGCTTTAGTACCTTTTATAGGGTAAACCTATCAGCAACATATTCTCTTAATTTTTGTGTATCTGGGAATGCTTTTATTTTTACTTCATTTCTGAATGATAGTTGTACTTGATAATTTTAGGTTTATAGTTTTTGTTGTTCGAGCACATTGACTTTGTTTTTCCATTGCCTTGTCCTCCATCATTTCTAGTAAGTCCATTGTTAATTATATTGTTTTGTATGATGAGTCATTTTTCTCTGGCTCCTTTGAAGATTTTTTTTTTAGTCTTTTATCATTTTGACTCTGGTATAGATTGTAGATTCTCTTTGAATTTATTCTACTAAGAATTTGGTGAGATGTTTGCATCTGAATGTTAACATTTTTAATCAAATTTGGGAACTTTTGTGCTGTTACTCAAAAGTTTTTTTTTCCTCCTTTTTCTTTTTCTCCTCTCCTGCTCTGACTCTTATTACACATATGTTGGTTTCTGGTGTTCTATTCATTTTTTTCAATCTTTATTCTTTTAATTGTTTGCATTCTTTCTGTTGGTATGTCTTGAAATCAGTGATTCTCTATCTCGTATTTGCTGTTAAGCCCATCTAATGATTCTTATTTTTAATTTAAGTAATTATGCTTTTTAACTCTAGAATTTAAATTTGGTTCTTTTTTTTATAGTTTATGTAGATTTGCTATTTTGTTGATTCATTTTTAACCTACTTTAAGTCTATAAACATGTTTAATACCCTGTTGGAGTCTTTGTTAATCTAACATCTAGGTTCATACAGACTTAGTTATCATTAGTGACTGCTTTTTTTCCTTTAGTATGTTTCATACTTGTCTGTTTTTTGCATGTCTAATAATTTTTGGTTGAAAATTAGATATTTTAGGTAATATATTGTAGCAGTTCTTGGTTGTTTTATATCTAAGGTTTCTTTCTTTTTTTAATTTATGATCTCTCCTGGACTCAAACTGTGGAATCTATTGCCACTGTGGTGTCTCTGCACAGTTTTTTAAATTCTTTATTCCAGTTTTTAATCCTGGCTCCCTAGGGGTAGCCTCCATCTCTATATAGTTTATTAGTCAGCCAATGTTCGACATTGACACTTTTGAGTCTATAGATCTACCCTCTGCTAATTTCTCCCTGTGTGGGATGGGGGAAATACATTCAGTATTGCAACTAGTTCTCAAATCTTCCTTGGCTTTTACTTTTTGCCATCCTCTCTTGCATCTTTTCCTGTGTTTATTTCATTTCTGAGTTAGGTTGTGTACAGAACTAATCTTAGCCCTTATGTGTCTGTCTTGTTTCCAGGATCAACTAAGTAAATTTCTGGCAGTTCTGTTGCTCTCTAAGAACTGGGACTATAGGGCGCCTGTGTGGCTCAGTGGGTTAAAGCCTCTGCTTTCGGCTCAGGTCATGATCTCAGGGTCTTGGGATCGAGGCCCGCATCGGGCTCCCTGCTGAGCAGGGAGCCTGCTTCCCCCTCTCTCTCTGCCTGCCTCTCTGCCTCCTTGTGATCTCTCTCCCTCTGTGAAATAAATAAATAAAATCTTTAAAAAAAAAAAAGAAAGAAAAGAAAAGAACTGGGACTATAACTTTTGGCTAGTAACTACAGGTTTTCCCTGACCATTCCTAACTGATTTCCTCCACATTAACTGACAAAGCTGTAGATTTACACCTCGGCACTGAAGCAAATCCATTCCCTCTTAGGGCAGAATTGTTGGTTTTTGTAGTCAGCTGTAGCCTGTTAAAGATACAATCCTTACTGACCAACTTGGGTAGAATGAGAACCTCACTCAAGAATCCCATAGACTCCAACTTTTTTTTTTCTTTTGTCAAAGCTCTAGCATTTTCAGGAATAAATAGTTCTCAACTTATTATTTATCCTAGGTTGGTTTCTGGTACCTTGAAATGATAGTTTTTTTTTTTTTAAGAGTAGAGTGACTACAGTTTATTAAATTGATAAATTCATATAATGGAATACTGTACATCAATAAAAATAAGTACTATTGCTAAACCCCAAAATATAGGTGAATCTTACAACATGATGTTGAGTGAGTGAAGCCAGAAACAAAAGAATAACTCTTGTATGACTACTTTTTTTTTTTTATTCTTTGCCCAAGGGGTACAGGTCTATGAATCATCAGGCTTACATCTTTCACAGCATTCACCAAAGCACAAACCCTCCCCAATGTCCATAACCCATCCACCCTATCCCTACCCTCCCACCCCCCAGTAACCCTCAGTTTGTTTTAATTATTATTTGCCCCAGTGGTACAGGTCTGTGCATCATCAGACTTACACCTTTCACAGCACTCACCATAGCACAAACCCTCTCCAATGTCCATAACCCACCCACCCTATTGAAATGATAGTTTTTGACCATTTTGTCTAGATTTATACTTTTTTTAAGTAGGGAAATTGTTGACCTCTTCATACTTGTATTACTGGAAATATACTTTAATTTTTTTTATTGAGGTTTTTTTTTTTCTTTAAAGAATTTTATTTAGGGGGTTAATTTATTATTGATCAGCGTGATCCTCTTGACAATTTGTTTTAGTCTGGAGGATAGTTTTAGATTGCCTGTTACTCTAGAGAGTAAGTCTCACCTAGGGTGATTTTATGATTCAGTGAACATCTGGCAATGTCTGGAAACAGTTTTGGTTTTTCTTTTTAAGATCTTTTTTATTTGAGAGAGAGAGAATTGGGGGGTAGAGAGGCAGAAGAAGGAGAAGAGAATCTTAAGCAGACTTCACGCTGAGTGCAGAGCCTGATGCAGGTCTCAATCTGAGGACCCTGAGATCATGACCTGAGCTGAAACCAAGAGTCAGACTCTTAACTGACGAGCCACCCAGGTGTCCCTGGAAACAGTTTTGATTGTTACAGTGAGTATGTGTGTGGGTGCTACTGGCACTTAGTATGTAGAGGCCAGGAAGGCTGGTAAACTTCGTACAATGAACAGACCCTCCCACTTCCAACATTGCATGCCAAATAATTACCTGTTAAAATGTATCAGTAATGCCAAGGTTGAAAAACCTTGTTCTAAAGGTAGAGTAGCTTTTCTAAAGTGTGGCCTGTCTGTGTATAAAGTAGAAGCCTGGGTTGTTCAACAAGGGCTCTCTACTTTGGTTTGTGAGAACCATATCTACATTTTGCCACTTTTTTCAGCTCACAGCTCCTGGTAATTCTGTCAGGCCTCACAAAGTTTTTTTATTTGTTTGCTTTTAATAAAAATTGTTTATCATTAATGTGTGTAACATGGTATTTTGATGTATATAGTGAAACAGTTACTGCAGTCAAGCTAGTTAGCATATCTCCTCAGTTTCCATTGTGCATGTGTGTTTGCATGTGTGGCAAGAGCACCTAGAATCTGCTCTCTTAGCAAATTTCCAGTATATAATACTGTACTATCTGTAGTCATCATACTGTATGTTAGATCTCCAGAACTTACTCATCCTACATAGCTGCAACTTTGTACCCTTTCAACAATCATCTACTGATTGCCTCCACTTCCCTGTCCCCGCTGTTCTACTCTGCTTTGATGAATTCAACATTTTTAGATTCCACATATAAGTGAGGTAATTTCCCAGAGAAGACATAGAAATGACCAACCAGATGTATGAAAAGATGTTCAACATCACTAATCAGGGAAATACAAATCAAAACCACAATGAGTTATCACCTCATATCTATTAGGATGGCTGTTATCAAAAGGATAAAAGGTAAGTGTAGATGAGGAGACGGAGAAGAGAGAACCCTATTAGTAGGAATGTAAAGTGGTACGGCCTTTATGGAAAACAATATAGAGGTTCCTAAAAAAATTAAAAATAGAACTACCATGTAATTGGGTAATCACTCTTCTGGCTATATAGTCAAAGGAAATGAAATCAGAGCTATTTGCACTCCCATATTCATTTCAGCATAATTCACAATAGTCAAGATACAGAAACAGGACGCCTGGGTGGCTCAGTGGGTTAAAGCCTCTGCTTTCGGCTCAGGTCATGATCTCAGGGTCCTGGGATTGAGGCCCGCATCGGGCTCTCTGCTCAGCAGGGAGCCTGCTTCCCCCTCTCTCTCTGCCTGCCTCTCTGCCTCCTTGTGATCTGTCTCCTGCTGTGAAATAAATAAATAAAATCTTAAAAAAGAAAAAGATACAGAAACAATCTGCCAACATATGATAAATTGTGGCATATACCTACACAATAGATACTAGTCATAAAAAAGGAGATCATGCCATTTGCAACAACATGGATCAATCTGGACTATATTATGCTAAGGGAAATAAGCCAGATACAAAAAGATCTTATTGAATTTTGCCCTGCATATTTGCAATTGATTCAGCCAAACTCTAGGGCAAACCACATGTTGTAGCTATTTAAATTTAATTAAAACAAAATGTTTAGTTCCTTACTTGCACTTTCCACATTTCAAGTGCTCAGTAACCACATGGTAGTGGTGCTGTTATACTGGACAGCACATTAAATATTTCCATCATTGCAAAAAAATGTATATATATATATTTCTATCATTACAGGAAGTTCTATTGCACAACAGTGTTCTTGGGCACCATGCAGTTTTCTGGAGCTCTGTTTTCAATGCTCCTCTTTGGCATCCCAGTGCAATTCCAGCTCTCTCAATAGCCCCCTATTACAGTCTGTTCTCTGCCCCTGAGACCGCTGCTGTTTGAATTCCACTCCCTGTGCTCAGTTTTGGAAAGTGCCCCTAAGCATGAAATCAGGTGACTGTGGAGCTAACCTTACACCTTTCAAGAATTGTAGCCCTGCACTGTTGTCCAATGCCTGCACATAATTATGTTTAATATTTTGCTAGTATGTAGTTGTGCAGAGAGAGTAAATTCAATATCCATTAACCCATCATGGACATCTGCCACAAAAGCTCGTGATGCTTGTAATTATTTTTATTGTTTAATAGTATTCCAGTTTTGTTATCCATTCACTTGCTGAATAGATGTACCTTTCATCCAGTTGTCCCCAGTGGTTAGATATGTAACTATAGTACAAGGTCCAAAACAAATTGTTTTGCATGGTACGATGTGTATGGGTACACAGTTGCATGGGTACAATGTGTATGATTCCGTGTTATCACATGTAACCATCACTACAATCCAAATACAGAGCTATGACCACAAAACTCTGCTTTATGCTGCCTCTTAATAGTCTTATCAGCTCCCCTCTTCCCACCACCCTGTCTTCTAGTCTTAACTTCTGGCAATCACTTATTTTCATCACTATAATATTGTCACCTACAGATTGTTATATCGATGGAATCATATAGAATATATGACCTTTGGCTTTTCTCACTCAGCATAGTGTCCTTGAGAGCCATCCAAGTTGTTAGATATACCAGTAGTTCATTTCTTTCTATCATGAGTAGTGTTCTTTGGTATGACTGTGCTAAAAGTAAAGATGGTATAGTATTGTGTAACTGTTTTATGTGAATTTAAGTTTTTATTTCTCTGAAATATGCAGGAATACATAGGGTAAGTTTTTATTTTTTATTTTTTTATTTTTTAAAGATTTTATTTATTTATTTGACACAGAGAAAGAGATTACAAGTAGGCAGAGAGGCAGGCAGAGAGACAGGGAGAGGAGGAAGCAGGCTCCCTCCTGAGCAGAGAGCCGGATGCGGGCCTCGATCCCAGGATGCTGAGATCATGACCTGAGCCGAAAGCAGAGGCTTTAACCCACTGAGCCACCCAGGCGCCCCATAGGGTAAGTTTTTAAAAGAAACTATTAAACTTACTTTCCAGAGTGGCTGTACTTTTTTACATTACCACTATCAATATATGAAATAACCAGTTGCATTGCATCATCACCAGCATTTGCTATTTTCACTTTTTTAAAATCTATTCAAATAGATAAATAGTGATATTTCATAATTTGTATTTCTCTAATGATGTTGAATATCTTTTCATATGTTTATTTGTCATCCATAGTTCTTTGTCAGTGCAGTATCTCTTCATGTCTTTTGGCCATTTTCTATTTGGATTTTTTTTTAATGTTGAATTTTTATCATTTAAAAATTATATACACCTAGGGGTACTTGAGTGGCTCAGTCAGTTAAACTTCTGCCTTTGGCTCAGGTCATGATCTCAGGGTCCTGGTTTCGAGCCCTGCATCAGCTACCTGCTCAGTGAGGAGTCTGCTTCTCCCTCTGCCCCTCTCCCCTGCTTGTGCTCTCTCTCTCTCCCCCAAATAAAGAAAATCTTTAAAAATATATATATATATAACTATTACAATGTTATGTGTCAGTTATATCTCAAAACTGGAAAAATGTACTTTATTATTTCTAGGAAATTTTTTTAGAGATTTTGTTTTTTTAAGTAATCTCTACACCTAACGTGGAGCTCAGACTTAAAATCCTAAGGTCAAGATCTTGTTGCATGTTCTACTGACTGAGCCAGCCAAACACCCCTGGAAAAATGTATTTTAGATATGAGTCATATGTTGGGTATGTGGTTTGCAAATATTTTTTTCTAGTCTTTGGTATCCTTTTCCACCTTAATGAGGTCTTTTGAAGAGTGAAGTTTTAAATTTTGATGAAGTCTAATTTATGATTTTTTTTCTTTTATAGATCATACTTTTAGTATGAAGCAGATCATTTTATTATTAAGGTATACAACTTGATAATTTAACATGTATACATTGAGAAGCAATTACCACACAAGTTAGCACATTCATTACCTCACATAGTTACCATTTTTTTTGGATGTATGATAAGAACACTTAAGATCTACTCTCTTAGTAAATTTCAAGTGCACAATATTACTAACTATAATCATGTACTTTAGATCTTCAGATCTTATTAATCTTATAACTGATGTTTTGTACCCTTTGACCAACATCTTCCAATCCCCCAACCCCTGAACCCCTGACTATCAGCATTCTACTCTCTTGGAGTTTGTCTTTTTTAGATTCTATATATAAATGAGTCATACAGTATTTGTTTTTCTGTGTCTGGTTTATTTCACTTAGCACAATATCCTCCAAGTTCATGTTGTTGCAGATGTGCCAGGATCTCCTTATTTTTCTTTTTAATGACTGAATGATATTCCATTTGTGTGTGTGTATGTGTGTGTATACCACAATTTTTTGTCCATCCACCCATCAGTGGATATTTAGGTTGTTTCAGTATCTTGGCTACTGTGAATTATGCTACAATGAACATGAGAGTGCAGATATTGCTTTGAGATCCTGATTTCATTTCCTTTGGCTATTTACCCAGAAGTTGTTATTATTGAATTGTATGGTAGTTTTATTTTTACTTCTTTGGGAATTCCCATGCTGTTTTCTGTAAAAGCTGTACAGGTTTATATTCTTACCAACATTATACAAGGATTTCTTTTTCTTCACAACCTTGCCAACACTTGGCAATTTCTTGTCTTTTAGTAATAGCAGTCCTAACAGATGTGAAGTGATAGCTGGTTTTGATTTGCAATTTCTCTGATGATGGGTGATATTGAGAGATTTTTCATATACCTGTTTACCATTTGTAGTCCTTTTGGAAAAATGTCTCTTTAGGTGCTTTGCTCATTTTTAAATTGTATTTATTTATTTATTTATTTATTTATTTATTTATTTATTTATTTATTTTAGTTTTGCTCTTGAGATATATGAAGTCTTTTTGAATACTTTTTCTGTGAGTTTCTTTTAATTTTGTTGAATTTTTCCTCTCCTGTACAGAAGCTTTTTAGGTTGATGTACTCCTATTTGTTTAATTTTGGTGTTGCATATGCTTTTGGTTCAAATCCAGAAAAAACCCCCAAACCAAGAAACATTGCTGAGACTAATGTCAAGAAGGTTTTCCCTGTTTTCTTCTAGAAGTTACAGAGTTTCAGGTATGTTTAGGTCTTTGAGTTAATTTTTGTATATAGTGTAAAACAAGGTTTTAACTTTATTATTTTCAATATGGATATCCAGTTTTCCCAGCACCATTTACTGAAGAGATCAGTTTTTCCCCATTGTGTATTCTTGGTACCCTTGTTAAAGATTAGTTGAGTTTATATGCATGGGTTTATTTCTTGGCTCTCTATTCTGTTCCATTGGATTATGAGTATTTTTATGCCAACACCATACTGTTTTAATACTGTAATCTTTTTAAGACAACTTGAAATCAGTATGAGGCCTCCAACTTTGTTCTTTCTCAGGATTGTTTTGGCTATCTGAGGTCTTTTGTCGTTCCCTATGAATTTTGGTGTTTTTGTTCCTATTTCTGTGAAGAATGCTATTGGAATTTTGATAGGGATTGCTTTGAATTTATAGATGGCTTTGGGTATTATGGTCATTTCAACAATGTTAATTCTTCCAATCCATGAATAAGGAATATCTTTCCATTTCTTTGTGTCTTCCTCAATTTCTTTCATCCTGTGGCTAAGAGGGGCTGTAGCTAAGTTATAGGCCTATTTCAGGATCTGCAAGTGGACTGAATTTGGAAGTGTATGCATGTGTCTGTGTCTGTTTTTTCTCTTTTTTAAGAGTTATACATTTCCCTCTGCTTGTCTCTCTGCCTACTTGTGATCTCTTTCTCTCTGTCAAATAAATAAATAAATAAAATCTTTAAAAAAAGAGTTATACATTTGTTTAAGTTTTATATTTAAATGCTTTGGCCAGAATTATCAGAACGAAGTTTTGTCCCTTTTTATAAAAGTAATGTATCTAGTTATACATTGTTAAAATCCTAGTTTAAGATCATTATTCTTCATTTCCTTTACAGTGTTAAGGAATTTTCGTCTGTTCTTTTTAAAGATTTATGAGGGAAGTGGGGGTAAACCTTATATCATGTCGAGGTTTTTGGCTTATATTAAGAAGTTTAGTGGGTAGGGCATCTGGGTGGCTCAGTTGTTAAGCATCTGCCTTTGGCTCAAGTCATGACTCCGGGGTCCTGGGATTTGAGCCCTGCATCAGGCTCCCTGCTCAGCAGGAAGTCTGCTTCTTCCTCTCCCACTCTCTGCTTGTGTTCCTTTTCTCGCTGTCTCTTTCTGGCAAATAAATAAAATCTTAAAAAAAAAAAAAGCTTAGTGGGTAAAGACTCACTGCATAACAATATGAAGATAGTAGTTGGCGTATGAAGTTGACAAACTCATTTCCTTCCTACCAAATCTTTTTGTGTTCCTTTGCCAAGGTTATGATGCATGAAGATGAGAATAATCTCTAGGACAGAGTGGGCTTCTTTATGCACACTTTTACTGCTTCAGTCTTCCCAGGCTTCATATTCTGATATTCCTTGCCCTTCTGGAACTCAATAGGTAGTTATTTTTTGGGCATCCTGATTACTTTGTAATCAGGTCATAACATGCAGAACATTTATGAAAAGAAAAGAATGATAGTTTCCTTATTTTACTATTGCTGTATTTTTCCTCTAGTGGTCTCTTGAGAATAGGCCACAACACCGCGAAAGTCTTTTCCTCAGCAATCGAGATACAGACCCTTTTCCCACATTGTTGTGTGAAGTTTGTCAGAGATAAGGGATTCAGACAAATAATAGTAACAACAGGGTTAGGCTATGAAACTCTGAGCTGCCATTGCAGTTGGATTTCTACCCAATGGAAGATCAGCTTTTAGATCAGTCTCTATGAGTGAATACTTTCTGTTTTCCCTCAGGGAATCCTGCACATGGGAGTAAAAAATGCCGGTTACAAATCACTGATGCTGTTTATATGGAGGATTTACATAGTATAAAACATCTTATGAGTCTTAGTATCTGAGCATTTTCTTCCTCTGGTTGCTCCCTAAAATCTTAACAAAAGTATTTACTAGTTAGAATGCACTTTCTTCTGGGCGCCTGGGTGGCTCAGTGGGTTAAAGCCTCTGCTTTCGGCCCAGGTCATGATCTCAGGGTCCTGGGATCGAGGCCCGCATCGGGCTCTCTGCTTGGCAGGGAGCCTGCTTCCCCCTCTCTCTCTCTCTCTGCCTGCCTCTCTGCCTCCTTGTGATCTCTCTCCCGCTGTGAAATAAATAAATAAAATCNTCTTAGTATCTGAGCATTTTCTTCCTCTGGTTGCTCCCTAAAATCTTAACAAAAGTATTTACTAGTTAGAATGCACTTTCTTCTTAGCACAGAGTAAATCATCAAAAGCAATGTTTCACATGATTCAGATGTGAGTAATATAAAGAACATATTTTTAATAAAATCATTTTAATAACTTGTGTCAGAAGGTTACTATAATTAGTAGAGTTGTAAAAACAATATTTCAATAAAGTATAATTTAGGTATTTTTTATTTTTTTAATTATGATTATATGCTTAGTCATGTTGCTTGGTGAGCCAGAGGGAGGGAATATTTTAGATACCAAATTCTCCAATGAGGCAGATCAACCCTATCAAGATACCAGGAATTATTAGTAGTCTGGAAGATGTAATTTAGCAAATGATAGATGCTGAGCTTAAAAAGAATAGTTATTTTAATATTTTTGTCCTGCCATCTGCATTTAATTACAACCCAATTGTAGCTCATACACAGCTGTTTAATTCATTCAGTGATCCCAAAGTATTTATTGGACACCTGCTATCTGATGATTAAATGACATGACTAAAGTTTTTTTTAAACAATAAAGTGCTATAAAAATGCAAGGTAATGGTATAAAACTCAATAGCAAAACCCCAAATAATCCAATTAAAATGGGCAGAGGATCTGAATAGACATTTTTCCAAAGAAGACATACAGATGGTCAACAGGTGTATGAATAGGTGCTCAACATCATTAACCATCAGGGTAATGCAAATCAAAAGTACAGGGAGATATCACTTCATATGTTAGGATAGCTGTTATCAAAAAAGCAAGAAATACATGTTTGCAAGGATGTGGAGAAAAGGGAATTCTTGTATACTGTTGTATACTGTATACTGTTGATGGGAATGTAAATTAGTTCAGTCACTATGAAAAACAGCATGAATTTTCCTTAAAAAATTAAAAATAGATCTACCATATGGTTCAGCAATTTCACTTCTGGTATTTATCTGAAGAACACAAATACTAACTCAAAAAGATATGCACCTTCATATTCATTGCAGCAATATTTACAGTAGCTAAGATATGGGGAAAAAACTAAATGTCCATTGATAGATGAATAGATAAAGAAAATGTATATAGATAGATATGGATATACATACACACACACATACATATACAATGGAAAGTATTTCAGTCAAAAATAGAAGGAAATCTTGCCATCTGTGACAGACAACATGGATGGACCTTAAAAGAAATACCGTATTAAAAAAAATACTGTATGATCTCACTTAGAAGTGGAATCTAAAAATATAAAAATAACCAAAACCAAGCACATAGATGTAAAGAACAGATTGATGATTGCCAGAGGTAGTGGATGGGAGGTGGGTGAAGTGAGTGAAAGGAGTCAAAAAGTAAAAGTTTCCAGTTATAAGTCAGTCATGAGGATGTATTGGACAGCATGGTTACTATAGTTAATAATACTGTATTGCATAGTTGAAAGTTGCTTCGAGTAGATCTTAAAAGTGTTCATCACAAGAAAATTTGTATGGTGACAGGTGTTAACCAGACTAATTGTGATCATTTTGCACTATATACATATATTTAAACACAATGTGGTACACCTGAAACTAATATATGTCAATTATACTTCAATTTTAAAAATGTATGGTAATGGTTCATCAACTGTAACAATGTAACACTAATGTAAAACATTAATAATAGAGGAAACTGTTCTGTCAGGAGAGGGGGCATATGGGAATTTTTTGTACTTTACACTTAATTTTTCTATATATTTAGAACCAAAGAATAAATTCCTTCATGATGATGATGGCGATAATAATAAAAGAAGAAGCTGCAGCAGCAGCAAGATAAGTTTGTTGTTGCTATTGAATACAAAGCAAAGTATCTGAATATTATCTAACTTTAATCATGCCTACTAGCTAAAAAAGAATTGATAAGGTTAAAGGAACTTAGAATTTCTGGTTCAAGATAATAGACTAAGCACCATATTTCCCCCCAAAATGCAGCAGATTATTGAGCTGTTTCTGGTTTGGGTATTGGATCCTGAGAAGTAGAACAGAGTTTGTGTCCTCAAAAATAGACACAGAGTAGGGGAGCCTGGGTGGCTCAGTAGTTAAGTGTCTGCCTTTGGCTCAGGTCATGTCCCAAAGTCCTGGAATTGAACCCTGCATTCGATTCCCTGCTCAGTGGGAAGCCTGCTTCTCCCTCTCCCATTCCCCCGCTTGTGTTCCCTCTCTCCCTGTCTCTCTCTCTCTGACAAATAAATAAATAAATCTTAAAAAAAAAATAGACACAGAGGAAAATTAAAAGAATAGGCCGCTGAACTCATGGCTTAAAATGCTGAATACTTCGTGTCCTTCTTTTTTCAAATGGCAGTGCCTGTTGCCCAGGCCATCCACCCCGCAAGGAATTCTGCCTATTGACAGGTGTCATCCCCCTACATGAAACCCGCCCTCCCCTTCAAATGAAAGGATTACTAGGGAAACAGAACAACCAAACTGCAGAGGAAACCCACACAGGAGGGGGAAAAAGTATGAAAAAGATCAGGATTAACTGACACAACAAGAGACAGAAACAATTCATGTTGAGAGAAGAAAATGTAAAAAAAAAATAGTGTCTTCATAAGTATTAAAAAAGAAATTGGATTCATAAAACAAGCATCACTTGTTGAAAAAAGGAAAACGCTGTTAGGCAATAGGCGTGGTTAGAAATATAAGTATTCAGTAGGTATGATAAATACTAGAAAGGACATGGTTAAAAAACCAATTGGGAATCTAAAAGAGGTAAGTAAACTAAAGAGAAATGTAGAAAATTTAAAGGATGTGGTAGATAGATTTAGCAGGTATTGCATTAATAGAAATTCTATAAAGAAGGAGCAGAATCTGGAAAGGAAAAAAAATAATGAAAGACAATTTTCTTGCGCTAAAGAAAAGAGTCTTCATTTTTTTTTCTTTAAGATTTTATTTATTTATTTGACAGAAAGAGACACGGTGAAAGAGAGAACACAAGCGGAGGGAGTGGGAGAGGGAGAAGCAGGCTTCCCACCGAGCAAAGAGCCTGATGCGGGGCTGGATCCCAGGACCCTGGGATCATGACCTGAGCCAAAGGCAGACGCTTAACAACTGACCCACCCAGGTGCCCCAGAAGAGAGTCTTCAGATTGAAAGAATCCCCCACAAGCCAAGAAGAAAAAAATTTGAAAAGATGTACCTGGAAACATTTTGATAACACATTCTAAACGCTTAAGGATAAAAAGGAAATCTTAAGAGCTTTCAGATAGAAGTAGAACAAGATCCTTACAAAGGAACAAGAATCAGCTCAGACATCTTACCCACAGTAGTGGGCTATATAAGACAAAGAAAAATTCCTTCCAAGTATGAAGTAAAATGATTTTGAACTCAGAATCTATACCCAGCTACATAATCAAGCGAAAGTAAGATAGATTGTCAAGATGAAAACATTAAGAAGTTTGTGACCAATGGACATCATATGAAGAAAACTGAGAATGTACTCCAGAAAAAAAAAAATTTTTTTTTTTACAAAGATGAGTTCAGAAGATACTGGAAATAGTAAGAATTGGTAGGTCCCAAGAGACACATTTCTTGGCCTCTTATTCTAACTTGATCCTACTCTGAAAATTAAAATTTATATTGTAAAGGCTGTTTGCTTTTAGTTTTAAAATAAATTTATGTAGAAAGCCCAGAGATATAATTTTAGTTACAGATCATACTGTAAACTATTATAAACTTAACAATGCAAGAAGGTATATCACTAATGCAATTTTAATTTGTAAATTCTCATTAAACCCTCTAGTTCTGGGGCACCTGGGTGGCTCAATTGTTAAGTGTCTGCCTTCAGCTTAGGCCATGGATGGATGGAGCCCACATTGGGCTCCCTGCTCAGCAGGAAGCCTGCTTCTCCTTCTTCCTCTGCCTACCATTTCCCCTGCTTGTGCTCTTTCTCTTTCTTTTTGTCAAATACATAAATAAATAAATAAAATGTTAAAAAAAAAAATAAACCCACTCGTTCTATGTGACTTTCCCCTAAGGCCTGTGTTAGGTAGACAACAGACAAGAGTTATCCACCCAGCTTGCTTCTACCATCATCTCTATCCAGATAAGTGTTGAATCTGTATTTTGAGCTCTCACTCTTGGACTCTAGTCTGTATTTCACACTGCCAGTTGAATGTTTTGCTCTGGGTGTCCTACTAGAATCTCAGACTCAACATGTCCCAGTCTGAATCCGTCATGTATTTCTGGTTAAATGCCCAACAAACTTAACCTTATGATTACCCTATCTCTAATTAGCAGTACCTAAATTGCTTAGGCTTGCAAACTTTCTCTTTTCCTCTTGTATATGATTATTATAAAATTCTGTATTTCTACTTTTGTCATGCATTTCATATGACAAGATAGAGCTCTTTGTATCCAGCCATATCCCAGCCGTATTGTTTCCTGCCTAGACCATTACATCAGCCTCCTAAACCTGTCTCCTGCCTTGTCTATAATATCTCCTTTATTATAGCCATACTACTTACTGTTATTAAATTAATCATCCTAAAGTATAGACATAATTTGGTTATTCCCTTGTTCAAGGATTTTCAGAGACATTTAATTTCCTACCACCTATTACAGTAGTTCTCAAGTTGTAGTGTGACAACACATGGGGAGGTAGTGACAAATGCACATGTGGGAGGCTCACTTGTAGAGATTCTGATTTATCTAATCAAGAATATGGATGGCTCAGGAAACTGTATTTACAACAAATATCCCAGGTGAGTTGTTGAAATACACTTATCCTTTGGACTAATATCCAAATTCTTTAGCTTTATAATCTTCAATAATTGGTTTCAGAATACCCTCTTATCACCCTCTTACATATATACATGCTTTAATGAAATGAGATTATCCCAGGTTCTCCAAACGAATATTCCAGACTTCATTGATTTTCTTAATCTTTTATTTCCAGCTAGAATGCAGTGCCTATTAATTGCTGCTCATTCCTCTCATTGTTAAGCTGTCTGTTTGAATACCACCCCCTCAATGGAATATTCCCCACCCCCTGACCAGATGTGAGCTCTCCTTTCTCTAAATTTCCATAGTAACAGAACAGTGTAACCCTGCATGAGATTAGACCTATGGATTTTTTTTTTAACCATAGTGAACAAAGACTGAAAAAGAAAAATGTAAAGTCAAGGCGAGGGTCCTATATCCTAAAAGGCAGAGGTTTAAATTTGTCTTTATTCTGGAATTTAAGTTGGGCTCAGTGAAGCACCAGCCATGTATTCAGATTGTGCTTACATTACAATCCACATAGTGATTCATAGAGAATAATTCTTGATCTTAAGGAAAGAGAAAATTCTGAGTATGTTCAGATTTTATTGTGATATATAAATAAATGCCAAATGGAACTGCCATAACAAAGTACCACAGTGTGGGCAGCATAAAGAAGAGAAATTAAGTTGCTCACTATTCTGGAGGCAAAAAGTTCAAGACCAGTGTGTCAGTGGGGTTGATTTTTTACGGGGACTCTTGGCTTATAGATGGCTGTCTTCTCCCTGTGTCTTCACATTGTCTTTCCTCTGTGTGTGTTTGTGTTCAAATTCCTCTTCTTGTAAGGATACCAGTTATATTGGGTTAGAGCCTACTCTAATGACCTCATTTTAATTTAATTACTTCTTTAAAGGTTCATTTTCAAAAGTCACATTCTGAGGCACTGGGGGTTAGGACTTCATATGAATTTTTCAGGGACACAGTTCATCTCACAGAAGTGATTAGAAGACACTGCCATTTCAAACTCTTTACTATTTATTTAGAGGAAATAAATTCACAACAGAATTTGAAATGAGAGATTAGCGAAGAGTTTTGATGACACTGATAATGCCATTAATTGTTTTAAATTTTGTTTTATTATTTAAATTAATTCCCTCAAGTATGTATTTCAGCAATATAGTCATTATCTTAATAGTCTATATTACCTAAGGACCAAAATATTACAACTTTCAATATTAAACTGTTCAGAATATCTTCAAATAAACCATGAAGAGTCATGTTTTGATTTTCCTTACTTTTCCTTACTTTTTCTTTACTTACTACGTGATTTTCCTTACTTTTTAATATATGTTATCAGACATGTTTAAAACCATATCCAAATATTATGACAGAATATAATTAACATTTCCAGT
The DNA here is from genome assembly GCA_002007465.1 of Ailurus styani. Classification (NCBI taxonomy): domain Eukaryota; kingdom Metazoa; phylum Chordata; class Mammalia; order Carnivora; family Ailuridae; genus Ailurus; species Ailurus styani. The sequence goes on along the minus strand of LNAC01000013.1, from coordinate 4,078,547 downwards.
GTTAAGACCTAGAGAGGCATGACTTGCTAAGATGACAGAGTTAGAAAGAAGCAGATTTGGGACTTTGAATCCAAATCTGTCTGAGGCCACGACACATTCCCTTCATTAGTGTACAAGGTTGCATTTAGTGTTCCCTGAATTCATGCCCACTTGGAGCCTCAGAATTTTTTTTTTTTAAGATTTTATGTATTTATTTCACAGAGGGAGAGAGATCACAAGGAGGCAGAGAGGCAGGCAGAGAGAGAGAGGGAAGCAGGCTTCCCGCCGAGCAGGGAGCCCGATGCGGGCCTCGATCCCAGGACCCTGAGATCATGACCTGAGCCGAAAGCAGAGGTTTTAACCCACTGAGCCACCCAGGCGCCCTGGAGCCTCAGAATTAATCTTATTTGGAAATAAGATCTTTGCAGATTAGCTGCAGATGTAGTTAAGGCGAGGATTAGGGTAGGCACTAAATCCAATGGCGGTGTCCTAAAAGATAGAAAATGACACCCAGGGACACACCGAGAAGGCCATGTAAAGATGGAGGCACAGACTGGAGTTATTCTAGTTAAGCTAAAGAAAGGATGTCAACAGCCACCACAAACTAAAAGAGGTAAAGAAAGACTAGAACAGTGAGAACAAATTTCTATTGTTTTAAGTCACCAAGTTTGTAGTGATTTGTTGCAGCAGCCTATGGACACTCAGTTCCACTTCTTTCAATTCTTTTGGGAATATATGTAAGAGTGGAATTACTAGGTTATTGGAAATTTTATGTTTAACTTTTTGAGGAACTACCAAACTGTTTTCCACAGCAGATGCACCATTTAATATTCTTACATTCCCACCAACAAAGCACTAGAGTTTCAATTTGTCTATATCCTTGCCAACACTTGTTATTTTGGGTATTTTAAAAAATTATAGCCATTCAAGTAGATGTGAAGCAGTATCATGGTTTTCTTAGCTGTGTTTTTGCATCAAAACAATTAATGAATTGCAATTAGGCAAAAAAGTTAACTTTTTGATAACCAATGGATCAAAGTTAAGGTAGTTTTTAAGATAACTTCTTTTATCAAAATATTATCTTCTGCATTTCCACTGACTCACTGAGAAATCACACATCCAGATGCCCCACCATGTTAGAAATATATTTTCCAATGGCAGTCCACTCTATCCACACTGATGCTGCTACACCTCTAATTCCACAGGGGGCTCCAATAACAAGAAATCACCAACATGTCCAATCACTTTTACTTATAGGTGACCCCAACCTAATTCTAGTAGGGTAAGAAAAAAATATAAGACTATTTTTCTCATTATCTCTATCAGAAAAGTCCTGGGGATTATTCTGATTTGCCCTGCTCCCTGTGATTCCCGCCCCCCGCCCTGCCCCATTGCTGTGGTGGGGGATGGCTTTGAGTAATAGTGGGATGGTTAGTTTTATGTGTTGACTAAACTGAGGAACACCTAGATAGCTGGTATAGTATTTCTGGTGTGTCTATGAAGGTGTTTCTGGAAGCGATTAGCATTTGACTGGTGAAATGAATATAACAGATGGTCCTCTCTCCAACGTGGGTGGGCACCTTTGAGGTTCCACGTAGAACAAAAAGGCTAAGGAAGGGCAAATTCTCTCTCTTTTTCTCTTTGCTTGAGCTGAGACATCCATCTTCTCCTACTTTTGGATGTTGGTGCTCCTGGTTCTCAAGATTTTGGACTCAGATTGTAACCTACACCATCATCTCCCTGATTCTCAAGACTTCAGACTTGGAATGACACACCACTGGCTTTCCTGGCTCCCCAGCTTGCAGATGGCTGGTTGTGGGACTTCTTAGCCTCCATAACTGCAAGAGCCAATTTTTGTAATAAATCTCTTTATCTACACATACCCTATTTGGTTATGTTTCTCTGGAGAACCCTGGTTAACATAAATAGTGTGCAAAAATTTTGTACACGGGGAGAGCACAACACTTCTGTTAAAATTGTCTTATTCTGTTTAGGCTACTGTAACAAAAATACCATAGACTCGGTGGCTTAAACAACAGAAATTTATTCCTCACAGTTCTGGAGGAAAGAAATTCCAAGAACAATGCACCAGCAGATTCAGTATCTGGTTAGGTCCCACTTCTTGGTTTTCAATAGAGTTCTGCTTCCCGTGCCCTCACATGGAAAGGGAATGGAGGAAGGGAAGCAAGCTCCCTACTGTCTTTTTATATAAAGGCTCTAAGTCTATCACAAGGGCTCCACTCATGACTTGATTACCTCCCAAATACCAACATATTGAGAATTAGGATTTAAAGATATGAATTTTGGAGGGATACAAACATTCATTCTACAACAAAAATGGACATCATGAAAATTAAAAACTTTTGCGCTTCAAAGAACATCATTAATAAGAAGAAAAGACTCGTATAATGGGAGAAAATATTTGTAAACTTTAAGTCTGATAAGACTTGTTCCTTTGATATACAAAGTACTTTTGCAACTGAATATAAAGAGACAAATAATCCAATCTAAAAATGGGCAAATAATTTGAAGATATATTTCCCCAAAGATGTTGTACAAATGACCAATTAGTCACATGAGAAGATGCTTAATAGCATTAATCATTAAAGAAATTTGAATTGAAACTAATATACGTCATACCCATTAAGATGGCTAATATAAAAAAGACAAAGACAAGTGTTGGAAAGGATGTGGGGAAATTAGAACTCTCCTGCACTACTGGTGGGAATGAAGAATAGTGTAGCTGCTTGGAACAGAGTCTGATAGGTCTTTAAATGAACCTATGTTACCATATCATCCAGCAATGCTACTCCTACTTATATGCTCAAGAAAAATTAAAATATATATTAATGCAAAAGCTTAAATGTAGATGTTCATAGCAGCATTATTCATAATAACCCCAGGTGGAAACAACCTCAGTTGTATCAACTGATGAGTGGATATGTGAAATTTGTGATATCCATACAACGGTGTATTACTTAACCATAAAAATGAATGAAGTACTGATGCATGCTACAATTTGGATAAACCTTGAAAATATGCTAGGTGGAGGAAGCCTGTCACAAAAGACCACATGATTTTGTTTATATAAAAAGTCTAGAATAGGTCGCCTGGGTGGCTCAGTGGGTTAAGGCCTCTGCTTTCGGCTCAGGTCATGATNAATTTGTGATATCCATACAACGGTGTATTACTTAACCATAAAAATGAATGAAGTACTGATGCATGCTACAATTTGGATAAACCTTGAAAATATGCTAGGTGGAGGAAGCCTGTCACAAAAGACCACATGATTTTGTTTATATAAAAAGTCTAGAATAGGTAAATCTGTAGACAGAAATTAGGTTAGTCATTGCGTAGGGGTGGGGTAAGGGAAAGAGGAATTGGAGGGTCATGGCTAACAGGTATGGATTTTCTTGAGGTGGTGGTTGGAAATATTCTAAAATTTATGGTGGTGATGATGCTTGATGCACAACTCTGTGACTATACTAAGAATTGCTGAATTTTGCACTTTGAACTGTATGTATGTGAATAATATTTCGATAAAACTATCTTTAAAGAGTACCATGGCTGTCCGGTGGAAAAGCATTTATGTTTGAGTAGTGAGCTGAACCAGCCACTTTTTTCATGGAACCTGATTGACTGACAGAAAAGCTATTGTTATTCAGGCTGGGTATTTGGCAGACATTTTTAAAAATCAATTAAATGAGCCTATAACATCAGGAAAAACACTGACAGTATTTGTTTCCAATGATAAATTTGAGTTTTCAAGTGAAAATTAGGATTTTCTTTGAAGACTTGTAGACTTGTATCCGCCATCTTGAACTTCATTGCTTCCTAAATAAATGTGAGTTTTAGATGTGGTAGAGTGAAATGTGTCAACACTGGAAGAGTTGCATAACTCAGTGAATCAATATATGTATATTTTTAAAGATTTTATTTATTTATTTATTTTAAGAGATAGGGAGAGACAGCGCAAGTGGGGATAGGAGCAGAGGGAGAGGGACAAGCAGACCTAGCTGAGTACAGAGCCCAATGTAGGGCTTGATTCCATGACCCTGAGATCATGACCTGAGCCAAAATCAAGAGTTTGACACTTAATTGACTGACTGAGCCACCCAGGCACCACAGTGAACCAGTATTTTTAAATGAGCCATGTGTGATGCAAAATCACATATGGATAAAAGTGTAAGAGAGACCAATGGATTTTAACGTAATGGAGTTCAAAAAGTTCACTTATTTGGGCACCTGGGTGGCTCAGTCTGTTAAGCATCTGCCTTTGGCTCAGGTCATGATCCCGGGGTCCTGGAATCAAGCCAGCATCAGGCTCCCTGCTCCACAGGGAGCCTGCTTCTCCCTCTCCCTCTGCCTGCTGCTCTTCCAGCTTGTGCTCTCTCTGTCAAGTAAATAAAAATCTTTAAAAAATGTTCACTAATATTGCATTTCAGATATAACATTGCAACTAACACTTAAGATACTACCACTTACCAAGTTTTGGCATAATATCAAAGAAAAATATACACTATAATCCAAAAAGGCTATGAAAACACTTCTCCCCTTTTCTTTCTTTCTTTTTTTTTTTAAAAGATTTTATTTATTTGACAGAGAGAGATCACAAGTAGGCAGAGAGAGAGGAGGAAGCAGGCTCCCTGCTGAGCAGAGACCCCAACATGGGACTCGATCCCAGGACCCTGAGATCATGACCTGAGCTGAAGGCAGAGGTTTAACCCACTGAGCCACCCAGGTGCCCCTCCCCTTTTCAGCTACATATCTGTGTGATCAGATTTTATTGGGGTATTTCAACAAAACAACATATTGCAACACACTGAATGCAGAAACAGAGATGAGAATCCACATAAATGCTTTTCCACCAGACAGCCATGGTACTCTTTAAAAAATAGTTTTACTGAGATATTATTCACATACATACAGTTCAAAGTTCAAAATTCAGTAATTCTTAGTATATTCAGAGTTGTGCATCAACTGGACGACAATCCAATCTACTGTTATGGATGCATGTTCGTGTCTCCCCTGAAATTCCAATGTTGAAACCCTAATCCCCAATGTGACAGTATATGGAATCTGTAGGAGGTAATTATGTTATGAAGATGGAGCTCTCATGATGGAATTAGTGACCTTTTAAAAACAGACAGGACAGAGTTCTCTCTCTCTCTCTCCCCCCACTTCCTCTTTCCTTCCCTGCTAAGTGAGACATAGTAAGCAGGTAATCAGTCATCTGCAAACAAGGACCAGGTCACAAAACACTGAATCTGCTGACTGTTGATGCCTTAATCTTAGCCTTCCCTGCATGGGGAAGAGAAGGAACTTGAGAGGGGGAAAACCCCAGACCTGGGAGAACCAAAGAGACTTAGCTAAATTGGAAGAGAGGTTTTTGGTTTTTTTTAAAATATAGAAGTTATTGTGAATGGATAACTTTTTTTTCCCTGTTATTGAGTGGAAATGAAGGCTTTTGAGCAAATTAGGTTTATTTATAAAATAATAAAAAGAGTAACATCTGAGTTGTGACTCATTTCTCTTTCCACTAATTCTTCATTCCTATGGTGTGTAATCGAGGTTGTATCCTTAGAATTTAAGCTTATGTTTGGTCACTCAATAAATAATTGTTAATTGAATGAAGAATAAACCTTGGTTCTGTATTATATTTTGGAGACCTTGGTTCTGTATTATATTTGTCCTTCTTACATACAAATGTTTATGAACCAGCCAGGCCAGACTGAGCCCAAAGCCCCATGGCATTCAAGCCAGATTTTTGCTCGAAGCCACACCCTGGTTTCCTAGGATGCTCCAAGTAAAATTTTACATCTTTATGGTGGCCATTTAACATTCCCCCACACCAGCTTTCCTCTTTGATCTCCACACCTCTCCCCTCCACTCACTCCATTCCAGCTACACTGGTTTCTCTGCACCTAGAATCTACAAGGCATGCTCTACTTTGACCATCTTTCCCTAGACGTCCATGCATCTAACCTCCTCACACCTTTCTAGTCTTTGTTCAAATGCCACCTTCTCCTTGAAATCTTCCTGTTTAAAATTGCAACCTACTTGACCCCACCCGGGAACCCCTTTCCATCTTTATTTATTCCCGTAACACTTAGCACTTTCTAATTCATTTATTTATATTGCTTATGGTCTGCCATTCCTTACTAAAATGCTCAATGAGGACAAGAATATGCATTTCAAAAACTTCTTTAATTGCAAGAATGTTGTTTGATGTAAAATACGCTCTCAATACACATTTGTTGAATTTATTGAGTTGAACTGAGTACTCAATTGTTTGGAATTCCATTCCTAGAAGTCTCCCTGAATCTCCTCTTTTCTGGCACACAGCCCCATTTAGCTCCCCTGAGCTGTGTACTCAGTTCTCCTCTTTTGACCTTTGGCTTTCAAACCTTTTCTAATCACCAATCCCTGTAGCTGTTTAAGGTGTTTATCTAAAAGTCTTACCTACTTTCTTCAAAACAGCTTCATTTTTATTCTCTGTTGGATCATCTGTTTTCTGGGAAAAGCCTTTATTTCCTCACGTCACTGTCATTCTTCACAGCCCCCACCCCAGTCACACATCCAGGACATTGTTGGCAGCCTTTTCTTGTCTTGTCTGTCGTGTAATCTGACTGTCAAACAAGTTTCACTCACTATCGATTTAGCATATTGAATTCTTCCATTTACATTGCAAGTATGCTTAGCCCAGCTGGACTGAGGCCATTCTACATACATATTTTTGGAATTTTTCTTCCATGATGGGTGGGAAGTATAGGGAGTTGGGGTGGGGTGAGGAAAGATGGGAATTAGGCATAGCAATTATATGGTGAATTCAGGACCCTCTAAAGTCAGCACACCTTTTTTTGTTTGTTTGTTTTTAAAGAGCTCACAGGGATTTTTGAAATCCACTGCCTTAATTTATGGAAATGATTAAATACAACTTTGTAGATATCAGGTTCTTTCCAAGGTTACCAAAAAGTAAATGGTAGAGCTGAGAATGGAAGCCCAGCCTTTCTATTTCTTAAACTAGTACTCTTTCTATTCTATCCGGCTACCCCCCACAAAAAAGAGTATTTCAGGGAAATCATTTGCCTTCTTCAACATCAACACCTCTTCTCCTCTCTTCACTCATTTCTTCTATTTTGATTGAGAGATGTTTATGAATTTGGATAACTCCCTGGTCCTTAGGTTTAACCTGAAGACACTATTGTAGGAAGTCATAGGTGGAACCAAAATGCAAATGTTTTATCTGATTTCTAGTTCACTACTTTCCCCACTGGAGTGCATTATTTTTCTGTGTTGCACTGAAATTAATTATCAATTCCCAGTTACAACCTGTGGAGTAAATGTACAATATCAAGTTAAAATAGGGCTGGTATTTTGTAGAAAGTTTGTAAAAATGATTTGAATAAGTTTCCACATACATATTATTAGATTCTTGGTAACACTGGGAGTCTGCTGTATTACATCACTGCCCTAAACTGAATGGGAATGAACTTGAAAGTATTCATATTTTTCTCTTTAAAAATTATTTTATTTTGTGTTTTCTTAGTTTTAAGTGTACATATAATGATTCAACAATTCAATACATTACTCACTATTCATTGAAATGTGTATTCTTGATCCCGTTTATCTATTTCACACATTCCCCCACCACCTCCCCTCTTGTAACCACCAGTTTGTTGTATTTAAAAGTCTGTTTTTTTGTTTGTCTTTTTCATCTTTGTTTCTTCATTTGTTTTGTTTTTACATTCCACATATGAGTGAAATCATATAGTATTTGTTTTTCTCTGACTGACTTATTTCACTTAACATAATGTTCTCTAGTTCTATCCACATCCTTGCAAATGGCAAAATTTCATTCTTTTTAATGGCTGAGTATATTCCACTGCATGTATATATGTCTGTGTGTGTGTATATACATATATACACATACAATCACATACATATATATACATATAGATATAGATATACATATACATATAGATAGATGCATATCTATATATCTACATATATTTGTGTGTATATATGTACATATATGTATGTATACACACATCTCATCTTCTTTATCCATTCATCTATGAATGGACCTTTGGGTTGCTTTCATAAGTTGGCTATTGTAAATAATGCTGCAGTAAACTTAGGCGTGCATATAGCTTTTCAAATTAGTTTTTTTAATTTTCTTTGGGTAAATACCCAGGAGTGGAATTACTGGGTCATATGGCCATTCTATTTTTAATTTTTTGAGGAACCTCCTGTTTTCCACAGTGGCTGTACCAATTTGCATTCCCACCAACAGTGCATGAGGGTTCCTTTCTCTTCATATCCTCACCAACAAGTCTTCTTGTCTTTTTGAATTTAGCCATTCTGACAGGTATAAGGTGATATCTCATTGTGGTTTTGATTTGCATTTCCCTGATGATGAATGATGTTGAGCATCTTTTCATGTGTCTGTTAGCCATCTGGATGTCTTCTTTGGAAAAATGTCTATTCAGATCCCTTGCTCATTTTAATTGCATTGTTTTTTCATGTTGAGTTGTGTAAGTTCTGAACATTTTTTGGATATTAACCCCTTATTGGATATATAATTTGCAAATATCTTTTCCCATTAAGTAGGTTGCCTTTTTGTTTTGTTGATGGTTTCCTTCACTGTGCAAAAACATTTTATTTGGTATAGTCCTAATAGTTTCCCATCCAAGTACTAACCAGGCCCGACCCTGCTTAGCTTCCGAGATCAGACGAGATCGGGCGCGTTCAGGGTGGTATGGCCGTAGACTAGTCCTAATAGTTTAATTTTGCTTCCCCCCGACCCTCTTGCCTGAGGAGACCTATCTAGAAAATGTTGCTATGGCTGATGTCAAAGAGATTACTGCCTATGTTTTCTTCTAGGGGTTTTTGGTTTCAGGTTTCACATTTAGATCTTTAATCCATTTTGAGTTTATTTTTTGTGTATAGCATAAGAAAATGGTCCAGTTTCACTCTTTTGCATGTTCCTGTCCAGTTTTCCCAGCACCATTTGTTGAAGAGACTGTCTTTCCCCATTGTATATTTTTGCCTCCTTTGTCATAGGTTAATTGACCATGGAAGGGTGGGTTTATGTCTGAACTCTCTGTTCTCGTGATCTATGTGTCCATCTTTGTGCCAATATCATACCATTTTGATTACTAAAGATTTGTAATATATCTTGAAATCTGGCATTATGATACTTCCAGCTTTGTTCTTCTCAAGATTATTTGGCTATTTGGGCTTTTTTATAGTTCCATACAGATTTTAGGATTATTTGTTTCAGTTTTGTGAAAAACATTGGTAATATTTTGATGGGATTCAAATCTGTAGCTTGCTTTGGATAGTATGGACATTTTAACGATATTGTTTCTTCTATGAACATGGGATATCTTTCCATTTGTGTCATCTTTAATTTCTGTCATCAGTGTTTTATAGTTTTGAAGTACAGATCTTTAACCTCATTGGCTCAGCTTATTCTTAGGTATTTTATTATTTCTGGTACAGTTGTAAATGGGATTGTTTGCTTAATTTCTCTTATTGCGACTTCATTATTAGTGTATAGAAATACAACAGATTTCTGTATGTTAATTTTGTAACCTGTGATTTTACTAAATTCATTTATCAATTCTAACTTTTTGGTGGAGTCTTTAGAGATATCTATCTATCTATCTATATATCTAATCATATCATCTGCAAATAGTGAAAGTTTTACCTCCTTACTAATTTGAATGTTTTTGTTTTTGTTTTACTTGATTGTTGTGCGTAGGACTTCCAGTACTATTTTGAATAAAAGCGGTTAGAGTGGGCATCCTTGTCTTGTTCCTGATCTTGGTGAAAAAGCTCTCAGTTTTTCACCATCAAATATGATGTTGGCTATGGATTTTTCATATATGGACTTTACTATGTTAAGGTATGTTCCCTCTAAAACCTACTTTGTTGAGGGTTTTATCATGAATAACACACTTTGTCGAGTGTGTTTTCTGCATTTATTGAGGTGATCATATAGATTTTATCTTTTCTCTTTTTTAATATGATGTATCATGTTGATTGATTTGTGAATTTGAACCCCATCTTTGCATCCCAGGAATAAATCCCATTTGGTCATGGTCATTTTTTAAAAGTGTATTGTTGGATTTTGTTTGCTAATATTTTATTGAGGATTTTTGCATGTGTGTTCATCAGAGACATTGGCCTGTAGTTCTCTCTCTCTCTCTCTTTTTTTAATAGTATATTTATCTGGTTTTGGTGTCAGGGTAATGGCCTCAGAATGAATTTGGAAACTTTCTGTCCTCTTCCATTTATTGAAAGAGTTTGAGGAGAATAGGTATTGATTAACTCTTCTTTATATGTCTGGCAGAATTCAGTGAAACCATCTGGTTCTGGACATTTGCTGTTTTTTGATTAGTGAGTCAATTTCATTGCTGGTAATCATCTGTTCAAATTTTCTATTTCTTCTTGATTCTTTTTGGGAGGTTACATGTTTCTAGAAATCCATCCACTTCTGCTAGGTTGTCCAATTTTTTGGAATATAATTTTTCACAGTATTCTCTATAACCCCTTGTATTTCTGTGGTTTTGGTTGTTATTTTTCCTCCTTCATTTCTGATTTTATTTATTTAGATCATCTTTCTTTTTTTTCTTATGAGTCTGGCTAAAGTTTTATCAATTTTATCTTTTCAAAGAACCAACTCCTCGTTTCATTGATCTGTTCTAATTTTGTTTAGTTTCTACAGCATTTATTTCTGCTCTAATCTTTATTATTTCTTTCTTCTACTGGTTTTGGGCTTTGTTCCTCCTTTTCAGATCCTTTTGGTGTAAGGTTAGGTTGTTTATTTGAGTTTTTTCTTATTTCTTGAGGTAGGCCTGTGTTGGTATAATTTTCTCTCTTAGAACATGTTTTGCTGCATCCTGAAGATTTTGGACTGTTTTATTTTCATTTTCACTTGTCTCCATGTATTTTTTAATTTCCTCTTTGATTTGTTGGTTGACCCATTCATTGCTTATTAGTATGTTATTTACCTTCCATGTATTTGTGTTTCCTTCCAGGTCTTTTATTTATTTATTTATATTTCTAGTTTCATATTGTTGTGATCAGAAAATATGCATCTTATGATTTTAATCTTTCTTTTTTTTTGTTTGATTTTGTTGAGACTTATTTTGTGTCCTAACATTCTGGAGAATGTTTCATATGAACTTGAAAAGAATGTATATTACACTGTTTTTGGATGGTACGTTCTAAATTTATATGTTAGGTTCATCTAGTCCAATGTGTCATTCAATGCCACGATTTCCTTATTGATTTTTTGTTTGTATTATCTATTCATTGATGTAAATGGGGTATTAAAGCCCCCACTGTTATTATATTATTGTTAATTTCTTCCTTTGTGTCTATTAATAGTTGCTTAAAAGTATTCAGATAGAGATGATGCAACTACATATATTGGGTATAAAAATGGCAGATTACAAAAAAAAAAAAAAAAAAGAGGCCACAATCATCCTTCACTCTTCCCTGGATATATGTCTTATGATGTGACTGTAATGGTCTTGTGACTCGCTTTGGCTAATAGAATGCAGCAGAATGGCTAATAGAATGCAGCTCAGAATAGAAATCTGGGCCTAGGCCTTAAGATTCCTTGAATACTTCTCAGGCAAATTTCAAGCTTTGGCCTTAACAGGTCTTGAAAACCAGGTCTGATACCACGAGAATAAGCCAGAATGAGCCTGCTGAGGAGTGAGACACCGTGGGTAGCAGAGACAAATAGTCTCAGCTGAGACCATCTTAGACCAACCACCTTCTGGCCAACCCAGCAAATGACCACAGATGCATGTGAGAGCCCAATGAAGACTAGAAGAGCCACCGGCTGAACCCAGTCCTAATGGCTGAACAGCAGAATTATTGTTTTAAGTCAGTAGGCTTTGCATGGTTTGTTATATAGCTAACTGATACATATTACTCAGCTAATCATCTGTTGTAATAACTTAACTGATCCAGGTTAGAAAATCCTTTCTAGAGAATTCATTTATAATGCTATCTCTGAGACAAAGCAGGGTGTTATTTCAGGATAGATGTGTCCATGGTCTAATGTTCAGTTAGCACTTCAGTTGGAAAATTATAGATTTGCTTATTTAAGTTGTGGGTTCTGTTTGAGCTTCAAAAGTCATCTCTGGTAGTCTTCTTTTGGAGCCATGGAAACAGGAGAATTTTTGTTTTATATGTGCTGTGTAGATAAGAGTATGTTTCAAGCGTGTGGTAGAAATAAAAGTGGACCAGAAATCACAGAACCTAAAGATTTTCTTGACCTTGGCACGGATACCCTGGCATTGTGTTTTGCAGCCAATGCTGGTGACTGAAGGTGAGGGTGACATTAGAGCTCTCTCCTTGTCAGCATTAGAGTGAATGGAAGGAGGTGAAGGAAATGGCCATCTGAATGTGAGAATGGAAGTTAACAAAAGGACAGCAGCATCACACGACAACACTTTGTCGTTAAGATAAGAAGTCTAAGTTGTGTTGATTACATCTTTCAAGGATATCAGTAGTTGTACTAATAAAAAGTAGGAATGATACACTTGGAGAGACTGTAGCTTCTCAGTAAGAAACCCACAGAACGGTGCAAATTCCAGTCTTCCTTTGTAAACTCAGCTGTTCCTCATGTCTTGTGCCATTTATTGCCACTGTATATGAAACATTTTCCCCTTTAAAAGGATATCAAGATTGAACTTTTGAGTATCTGACATTTTGAAAAAAAGGACCAAATGCAATCGTCTGGTAGTTTTAAGTGCCAGCTTTAAATACCATGCTGAAATATACTAAAATTACATAGATGAACAATGTATCTATCCAGCTTTTATAAAGATCTATTTAACACAATGCGGGAATGAAACCACAAGGTGGCAAAAGAATGACTTTAATCTCCAAGGCTTTTTTCCCCCTCTAAACTAAATGATGTATCCCGTATGAGCTAATTAACCCTGTCATTAATTCGATGGAAGGGTTAATTAGTTAAAGCTAAGCATAATAGTTACAATTTCCAAAAATATTTTAACCTTTTAATAATCTCCATTTCATTTGCATCCAGGGAACACCAAGGAATTTGAATTTGGCTTGCCAAGAATAAATCCACATTTCTTTTCGGTTTAAGAACTAGAATCTAACATTTAAAGTCTATGGCAATGAGTAGACACAGAGCTCCAATATGCTAAGATCCCCCTGAAATTAAAATGAATTTAATTGTCTTACATTTCAACCCCAAATTCTTATGTAGGGAGAGAAGATTAAAGAAAAGGGAGCATTCTTTTCTAGAAGGAATTTGGAAAAAGAAGATTTGCAAGTTAGGTTTAACTTCCCATTTCAAATGCTTGCTGAGGCAGGTCAGGTTAAAATGTGGAGAGGGAGGAGCAGGAAAGGGAAGATGGAATGCAGGTTGAGCTAATTGGACTCTAAGTGACAATCTTTCTGATGCATTGCTATAGCTTTCCATATGTTATCTTTTTAAATCCTCTTCACCTATGAGATGAGGAGCATTTTTAAAAAAATTTCAATTATTTTATTTTTAAGTAATCTTTACACACAACATGGGGGTTAAACTCACAACTCTGAAATCAAGTCACAAGCTCCTCCTATTGAGCCAACCAGGCACCCTTCAATTATTTGATTTATTTAATTATTTGTTTATTTTTTATTATTAACATATAATGTATTATTTGCCCCAGGGATACAGGTCTATGAATCATCAGGCTTACACATTTCACCACACTCACTATAGCACAAACCCTCCCCAATGTCCATAACCCATCCATCCTGTCCCTCCCCCTCACCCCCTAGTAACCCTCAGTTTGTTTCTTTTTTCTTTTTTTTAAAAGATTTTATTTATTTATTTGACACAGAGAGAGAGAGATCACAAGTAGGCAGAGAGGCAGGCAGAGAGAGAGAGAGGAGGAAGCAGGCTCCCTGGTGAGCAGAGAGCCCGATGCGGGGCTCGATCCCAGGACCTTGAGATCATGACCTGAGCCAAAGGCAGCGGCTTTAACCCACTGAGCCACCCAGGCGCCCCTCCTCAGTTTGTTTCATGAGATTAAGAGTCTTTTATGGTAGGGCGCCTGGGTGGCTCAGTGGGTTAAAGCTGCTGCCTTCGGCTCAGGTCATGATCCCAGGGTCCTGGGATGGAGGCCCACATCAGGGTCTCTGCTCAGCAGGGAGCCTGCTTCCTCCTCTCTACTCTCTTTGTGTCAAATGAATAAATAAAATCTTAAAAAAAAAAAAAGAGTCTCTTATGGCTTGTCTCCCTCCTGATCCCATCTCGTTTCATTTTATTCCCTCCCTACCCCCCACAACCCCCTGCCTTGCCCCTCAAATTCTTCATATCAGAGAGATCATATGATAATTGTCTTTCTCTGATTGACTTATTTCACTTAGCATAATACCCTCTGGTTCCATCCACATCGTTGCAAAGGGCAAGATTTCATTTCTTTTGATGGCTGCATTGTATTCCATTGTATATATGCCACATCTTTATCCATTCATCTGTTGATGGACTTCTAGGTTCTTTCCATAGTTTGGCTATTGTGGACATTGCTGCTGTAAACATTTGGGTGCACGTGCCCCTTCAGATCACTACATTTGTATCTTTAGGGTAAATACCCGTAAGCTAATTTTAANAGTAGTGCGATTGCTGGGTCGTAGGGTAGCTCTATTTTCAATTTTTTGAGGAACCTCCATACTTTTTTCCAGAGTGGGTGCACCAGCTTGCATTCCCACCAACAATGTAGGAGGGTTCCTGGCGAGGAGCATTATTACTATCCCCATTTTATAGTAGAAGAAATTGACTCTCAGAGTGGTTAACTAACCAAAGATTACCTAGCTAGTAGGTAGAACCCAGGTTAGTATGCTTTTAGCTATTCTACTCTACCAACTCTGAACACATGCTGAAATCAGCAGCATGGTCTCAGGTTTTATACTTTTATAAGAAAATATGTTTCATACATAGCATAATATATAATAAACAATACACTGACATAATCTAATAAATAACATATACCATATACATGATAAACTTGACTGCAGTTTTATTAAAATATGTTTTAAATGTAGTTAACTTCTTTTTACAGGGGAATAGACACAGAGCTCAAATGCAAGGGAGAGAGAACAAATTAAAAGCTAGGGAATCTGAGTTATTACTGGTCCGTTTAGCAAAATTTTCCCGGGAGTATGTCCTTATTTTTTGAAATTGAAACAGTGCTACATCTTAATAGTTGACCAGCTGTTTTGTGTACCTCCAGGAAAAAAATTGGGAAGCTTTCCCGAGTTTCAGGCTTTCCAATTGGCCTCTGCATGTATGTGTGAATATGTGTGTCTGAATGAAGTTGGTCACACCGAGAAGGAAAGGAGACTCGACCTTCCTCTATCAAATAATTGTTTCTATGCTTTAGTCCCCCCACCCCACTGTTGCTAGTGGGTGCTTGTGAATCTTGGTAGGCTGGAAGGTTTTAATCAATCTTGGCTGAATAAATATCTTCAGTTCCTCTGACTGAAGATGGCAAACTTTGACCTACAAATTAAAATTAGAAATTTATATTTAAAAAGCCATAAAACTAAATAAGAATGGATAAAATGCAAATAGTTAAACTCTCAGTTGACATTTTTTTAGTAAGTTGGTAGCATTTGTAATTTTGGAGTTATTAAAGCTTAAATCTAGCTTACGACTTTTGGGACACTGTAGACAGAGATAGAGAGATAAAGAGAGTGTTGGAGAGATGGAGCAAGAGACTGATGAGGGAACTGCCATCCTCAAGCAGAAATTATACCTACTCTGGCACTGATACTATCTGCCTATACCATCCTCTATTCCTTCTTGTTGTGTTAGTCTCTCCCTCATAGTTCATAAGGACTTGGACACCTGCTGATAGTCTTTTCTCTTTGCTGCCACTGACCATTCAGTGCCCACAGGACAACTCAGCCAACACCTAGCCTAGTGGTACCTCTACCCCAAGACATATACCTTTACCCACATTTGTGACATCATCATCATCTGGCATGCTCTGGGATGAATCTCTGTGCTATCCTCTGGACAGCTCACTTCCTTATTTGCAGTTTACCTTTTCTCTCATCTCATTGTGATCTCTAGTCTCTTGCCTTTCATGGTTTCCTAAGTCTAGATTTTAGGTTTTTTCTATTAAAAATCCTTTTTTTTTGAAGCAGATATATATTTTTAATCTAAGGATTTGGCATACAAGAAGCATTTTACATAAATTTCTAAAGGATGTACATCCCTTGTACAATGCTTTTTAGTTTTGTACCAATACCTTCTTCTCTTATTTTTCCACCAAACTGCAAATCTCATTTTGCAGGACTTGGGATCAATGTAAGTAAATTCCTCATTCTGTATTCATTCCTCCACTCTCAGCACTTTTTCATCCTTCCTTAAATTCTATAGTATTGTATTTCATTCAGAACAGCTTTTTTTTTTTTTTAACCCAAATGTTACAGATTAGAAGCCGAGGCTCGGTGACATTAAAAACTTGTTCATTGTTCCCTGGCTAGATGTTGGTAGAGCCAAGTCAGGTTTTCCAAGTTCAGTGACTTTTTTCCTTAGAAGTTTTTAAGTAATCTTAGAAAAATAATATACACATTTTATGAATGTTAATGACTTTTTTCTGAAATTAAATTTTATTACGGTGATTTTTGGCAGTGGAAAAATGATCAGAGTATTAGCTATAATCAGGGAAAGTTGCGTGAGTGTACATGTTGTACCAGCAGGTGGCGCTCTGCACCTGTAATCCAGTTAAACAACTGAAGGTCAACTTTTGACTAAGGGTAAGAGTTTAACTTTATCAAAGAAAAAGACAAGACACCTTCTAATTTATAGTACCTCTAGCAATTATAGCTCAGTTGTCACATGTAGCACCTGTGAAAGCGGATCAGAATAATTTAAGGATTAGAACCAAGGCTCTGGAGGGAAAATTTGGGTGTTTGGTCGCCTTTTGGAAGTACATTAATACATAAGATTTTCACAAACTACCAAACCATTTTGTACAGGGCATTTCAATCCTTGGTTTTATGGCACATCAGGAGGTCTCCAATTATCTCAAAATGTGCCACAAAAATCTTATAAAATTATTATAATTCTCTTTATTTTAAGTAAAAATATAGATTTTAATACTTTCAGGAAGGAGAGTAATCAGCAACATAGATAAATGATAGCTTTAAGAAGAACTGGAAGAATGCCCTTGCCTATCTAAAATATCTCCCTTACTGATTTGCAATAGTGCTCTAAATTAACATTCCCTCCCCCTCCCTTCAGGTAAGGCTTTGAAGGACCTAGTAAACTGCAAATGTGTTATTTGGATAGGCTAGACCATTACATCATTCATACTTGTCAATACCACCACAACAGGAATTAGATTAACTTTAGTCATTTAATCACCTGGTAGTGATTTGAGTGCAAAGGACAAAGGCCAGAAAATCAGATGGAGGAGAGGATTAGGGAAGATAGAAAGCTGCAGTGAGGATGTTTAGTGTCCTGAAATCGTTGCTTTTGATAATTGTGTTCAGTAATAGACATTTTCTTTTGAATCTTTCTTTTCTTTTCTCTTTTCTCTCCCCTCCCTTCTCCCTTCACACTTGCTAATACTTTCCTTTTACCTGCCTGAGAGGGCTGGTTGCCAGGTGAGGGGACTCCAGGAGCAAGAGCCCAAGGGGTGGGCCACCAGAAGTGGGAGCTAAGGGGTATTAGGGAAAACTGAGCTGGAGCAGACTTCCCACATCAAGGAACTCCACAGAATAGAGGCCTTGGCAGAAACTCTCTCCACCTCCAGCCCTCTAAGAGAGTGTCTGCACTCCACAAGAGAGACGGCATTTGGACCCTGGCCACCCAGAAGACATGCATGTCTTAGACACAGCAGCATCTGTAAATAAAAAGACACCACATCTCTCTAATTCCTTTCCCTTGTTCAAAAAACCCAAGAGGTAAAGACAGAAGAGAAAGAGTAGAGGACTTAAAGAACAGACGGAGAGAGAAGTATGACTATTTAATGTTTATGTGCCTTTGAGAGCATATGAAAAAAATTTGACAAAGAATAAAAACATTTTAAATGTATGTAACAGTGCCACCAGAGAGGCTAACCGAGCTGCAGCTGAATGCCAACAACTCCATGATTGAATGTTGAATACAATCACCTCATCCATTCATTTATTCACTCAACAGATACCTGCTGAGCTCGTAGTGCGTGCCAGCTACTGGAGACATGATAGAAATAAAAACCAGGTGTGATCCTTGTTATCAAAAACTTACTATTTAGCAAAAGCTACAGATAGTAATCAAATAACAATGTCCATAAACTGGAAAGAGGGGAGACACATGATTCTTCAAGACCACATAAAAAAGTAATCTCACCTACAGTCTCCATTAAGTATATTCTGGGGGGAAAGTCATGCAATTATTTTATGTATTGAGTCTAAAATATAGAAATGAGAAGGGATGTGGCCTTGAGATCAAGGGTAAATATGCTATCTCAGAGTCCCTTGCTTCCTCTCTTCCTTCCAATTGGTGCATTATCTTCACCAGGCAGTCTCCCCACACTTGGCCTTGAACAAAACATCCCCTGGGCATGGTAACTGGCCCCTGAGTGAAGAGAGGGGCTGATTTGCAATCAGTGTTCCATGTGGGTTAAGCTTGATCAATAAACAAACAAGAATGGGAGCCTGGCACATAAACTTCCCCTGCTTTCTCTCTTCCAGAGACGACTCTGAGGAGTCGTTCATTCTTACAGTCTTTCCAGAGAAGTTCCCACAGAGAGTAAACACCCCTGTGTCGAATTAATTAAACAAGGAGGCCATTAGACTGAGCTGGTTCTAATACCTTAGAAACCTAACAAAGCAAACCAAAACCTAAGCCTGGAATGCCCCCAGGTCAAGAAATTGACCACCCATCACCAACAACCAATGAGGCTTTCCCAAATAGTGCACCTGCTTAAACTATAGCCAATCAAATAATTTCCTTGCTTTGCTTCCGCCTCTACTCTATAAAAGTCTTTCCCCTTCTCCTGTCAGTGGAGTACTCCTTACCACTGCCAGTTTGGTGCTGCCTGATTCAAATCAATTTTTGCTCAGATGGGCGCTCAAGAAATTTTAATATGCTTCTGTTTATTTTTTAACATGTGCGCAACAACTTGCTGGCTGACTACAAAGTGAAGATCACACAGCGGGGCGTCTGTGTGTCACATCACATCCTTCCTTGGTTCCTTTCCTTTCCTCTGAACCCTCTGCCTTGGCCTTGCAGTCTCTAACCAAAGTATTATCATCTTGATTATCGCCAAGGCTCCACCTTCTAGAGGCCCCAGGCCAAGATACGGTGCTACTGGTGGTAATGGTGTGAATGGTTTTAGAAATCTCTGGGGATTTGTAGGCGGTGGAGTGGAGAGTTTGGACATTTTCCTCGTCAGTTTCTTTCCCACCTAGGGTTGTGAGCACCTGAGCACATGTTTTTGTCTTTGAATTCTGTGTCTCTAGCAGATTCCTGGCACTCAGCAGATGCTACAGCTGATTTTAAACTAAAGGACTGAACTATCTAAGAGTCATTTATGTACATTCTGCTTGAAGAAAACTTTATACTTAAAATCAAAGTGATAAGTAAAGTTAGTCAAAGAGAGATTACTTGCATCGTAAAACAGCATCTTCAGGGAATTATATAAAATAAGGAAAACCTCTCATAAAATTTAGTTTGTCAGACAATTAGTTTATACAAACACATCTAGGGCTGTGTTTGTGTCTAAAAGAAGCAAACCAGCAGGTGTACCAGCTAGCGTCATTCATAATCAAAGATTGTTTGTGACAATATTGAAATGTTTTATAAAATGTGGACTTTTCTTGACATATGACAGAACATCTAAACAGATTATGAAAATATGCATGGTTAAAACCTTTTAAAAATGACCTGCTCTCTGTAACACATGGCTTAATAACAAATATTCATGTCCTCTAATATGAAGAGCTTCTTTTTTATTTTTTAAAAGATTTTATTTATTTATTTGACACAGAGAGATTACAAGTAGGCAGAAAGGCAGAGAGAGAGGAGGAAGCAGGCTCCCCGCTGAGCAGAGAGCCCCATAAGGGGCTAGATCCCAGGACCCTGAGATCATGACCTGAACGAAGGCAGAGGCTTTAACCCACTGAGTCACCCAGGTGCCCCGAAGTGCTTCTGATATACCTCATTTCTGTCCTTTCAATGAGCAACCATTTAAGTTAGGATCCAGAGGCTTCTACCTAGAGGCAGAGGGAGGCTCAGTATTGAGTTCCTGTGAGCTGGAGGGCTGTCTGCCCCAAAGTGGGACAAGCTCAGCTCCAATACCAGGCTCGTCTGCTTTCAAAGATTGGCTTTCAAGTTTTAAACTGTAACTTAACCGCAATTCAGTCCCCTCCTTTATAAACTGATGATCATAACACCCTCCTGATCGGCTCATTGCGTGGATGAAAAGGGATAAAGTATGCAGAAGTGCTTTGCAAAGTGTAAAGCACTAGTTAAATGTGGATATTATTATTATTACTCAGGAAGAACACTTAGCTCATTGCTTAGTAATGGTGAGGCAAACAGTGTCACTAAATAAGACAATATAATGGTCTTAAGAGGCTCTAATTCAGTTTCTCCTTTTTATTCAAGCACACAATTGCATTCTAACACTTCCCAGACAGCCTGAAATGGGCCCTGTGGAGGCTGATAAGGAAAATTAGAACAAGGAGCTATTTGCTCCCTCATTTTAATAACTGAGTCAAGGAGCAGACACTTCAATACAAAAAAAAAAAAAAAAAAAAAGGAACACTTTCTCTTACTCAGTCCTCAGAAAGATAATGACTCCATTACAAAGCAGGCCTTCTGCAATAAAGGATGAGGTAGTGCTCCAGCAGAGTTTTCCCTGCATTTGAAGGAGAAAGACACATTACTATCAAAACAAAGTGCCTTACATGTGTAAAATCAGACTTAGATTTTGTCACCATTCACAGAAGATGGTCATTTTCACAGACTTTTTTTTTTTTTTAAATCACTGGGGATAAATGGGCCCTCAATTATAGATTTCTGCTGAGTATCCATGCCTTTCAATTGCATGCAACTTTATTTGTATTTTGAAAAAGAAGAGAAGTTTTCCTTGATCCTCTTAGGGTGTCTGACAGGGACTGAAGATTAAACTGACAAAGATTAATGGGAGAAAAACATACAAATTTATAGAAGTTCTACGTGACGTGGGAGCTTTCATGAAGGGAGTGAAGACCCAAAGACACACACTTGAATACTTTATGGCAGGTGTGATGAAGAGTGAGCAGTTGTGTAGAAATACAGTAGGTCAGAGTGTGAGGGCAGGTAATAAGTGGTGGGAACTGAGCAAGTCCCTTTGCTTGGAATCTTCTTGGCGGCCCTTTGCCTTCGGAGGTAAGCATGTTTCTTTCTTTCAGATACAGGAGATGACACCTCCCCCATGAGGATTGTATGACCTGTGTTAGAGGAGGTGGTGGGGGAGGTTAAAGTGACCTCTTTGCTTCTGCCGTTTTCCCAAACTCCTTTGGTTTAAAATACTCAGTATGCCAAGCTGCCATATTTTGGAGTAGCGTGTCCTGAATCTCATCAATATACACTTACTTGCTGTCATCATAATTCCTAGAGATATAAATCTTTACCTGAAGGTTAGTTGGAGAGAATATAAAATCTGTTCTTTGTTTAGACAACTTAAGAGAAACTTGTGGCCTATGTTGGTGTGTACACAGGAGTGTGCGTGTACTTGGAGGCAGGTACACTCCTCAGTTAATGCTGAATCTCAGTGACGGATGGTCTGAGAAGTTTGAAATAAGAAATAAAGCCCTTGTAAGCGAGCTTTTGAGACCAATGTAAATGTCTACCATAGCGTGCCTGGAATATAACAGGTACCCTGGAATTATTTGTGGAAAAAATGAACGGCATCTATATTCTATAATGACAAGTAGAAAAGGTTTGTGGTAATACACAGCTCCCAAACTTACAATGTTCTCTTTCAGATGTTTTGCCTGGGGAGGTGATTGCTGTTCTCTTGTTTCAATGTTTTTAGTGATAGCACTTCCTCCTTTTCCATTTAGCCTCAAATTGTAAGCTAATATCGAATCTAAAGTCCAAGGGGTCAGCGCTGGAAAACCTTGGGAACAGTTGGTTATAATGTATGCCAGGGATTCTTTCATGTCCACGTAGAGTGAGGGTGTGCACACGTGATTTGAGTTCCTATGGCTGAAGCTCAGGGCAGCTGTGGCACCTCGTTATAGGGCAGGCTTTCATTGGACCCAGGCTTGATCCTTTTTTGGTTGTGTAATTTGGAGCAAGTTATGTAAGCTCTCTGGGTCCACTGAAAGATTTGCTAATAGTTAGCACCTTTCTTATATTGTTGTTGTGAAAATGTAGACAGGTACTGTATATAGAGCAGCACTATTTTTTGTTTAATACCAAGTGGTCAGTCTTATCCAGTGTTTCAAGGTGAAGTTAAAGTATAGCTGCTTTTGTGCCAACAAGTGACTATTTTTAAAGGCCTGTCCATTCCCTGCCTATTCGTTGAGAGTGATTCTGGCATAGTGTCCTTTGCTGACAAGGATGGAATCATTTTTAGAAGGATAGCAGGATAATAGAAGGAACTATAACTTTTATTTTTATTTATTTATTTATTTTTTAAAAGATTTTATTTACTTATTTGACAGAGAGAGATTACAAGTAGGCAGAGAGAGAGGAGGAAGCAGGCCCCCTGACTGAGCAGAGAGCCCAATGCGGGCCTCGATCCCAGGACCCTGAGATCATGACCTGAGCTGAAGGCAGAGGCTTTAACCCACTGAGCCACCCAGGCGCCCGGAACTATAACTTTTAAACATCACACTGGTAAACAGTCAAATTGGGACTTTTCCTCTAAATTTTTAGGGCATTTTGAACTTAAAATTTATTTCTTGCGGAATATTGAAGAATATGATTTTTATCAATCAACTTTCCAAAATTCTTAGGCTGCTCTTTCATTGTGTATTAAAATGTATTTTCCTTTTTTATTAAAGAAAGTTACTGCAGCTAATTCTAGAAGTAGAGATGTGAATAGGAAAACATTAAAAGAGCCTGTAATGTCCCAGTCCAGAGATATTAAACTATATTTTTCCATGATTTCTCTTTTTACCTCTAAATATATTGACAAAATGTGATTAAAATATACCTACTACTTCATGACATTTTTCATCAACAACGTCA
This sequence comes from Ailurus styani, assembly GCA_002007465.1. Lineage (NCBI taxonomy): Eukaryota > Metazoa > Chordata > Mammalia > Carnivora > Ailuridae > Ailurus > Ailurus styani. Next base: position 4,055,338 of record LNAC01000013.1, on the reverse strand, counting down.
TGACTACATTTCACTGATTTCTACAGTGAGCTGTCACAGATCTATGTCAACAATGATCTTTCAATGGTTCAACACTATTCTATAAACTTCAGTGTAGTAAGTCATGTCCTCCTCAGAACAACCTATTTATAATAGTGTTACTATTAACCCCATTTTATGGATGAAGAAACTAAGGGACAAGAGACTAACCTACTTCCTGTAGGTCGTTCACCTAGTATTTGGCAGAGTCAGTATTTGAAGACATCTGTTTCCCTACTAAATTCTCTTCTCTCTCATCCTTCAAAATGATCTCAACTTTATTCTTTCTCTTCAAACCACCGGCATTCTAAGGAATCCTCAGTGCTTTTCCACACATTTGGTGGCAGCTTACCCATGTTTCCTTACAAGGGGAGGAGACTGCCACCCAACATGGGCCACTTTGGCATGTGGATTATGCCATTAGGTAATCAAGGCCAAGTAGACTCAGGAAAAGGTTTCACCTCTTTCTTAACTGACTCAAAGAATTTAGATATGGGGCTGAGCCCAGAGAGACAACTACTAACAGAGATAACTTTTTATCTGAAAAAAGTTTTATTGGGATGGTAGGGCAATCACCAGGTCACCAAATATTTGCTCTTCTTATCTTACTGTGAATTTTGAAGCCCAGGTCTCTGTCCCCATTCCTTAGCTCAGCATGGCAGATAAGCCTCAATTGCTCAACTGCATTTGGGTCGCATATTTTTATGGCGTCCCGTATATACAAAATTAAATTTTTCTCCTGTGAATTTGTCCTATGTCAATTTAACTGACAAAGAACCAAGAAGGGAGGAAGGGAAAATTTTTCTGTCTGCATCCTTTAGCTGCCCTAATATGGGTTTCTAGGGACAGGTGTCAGCTTCAAGAATTTCCATATCTTTGAGTTCGGATACTTGTCTCAGTCTAAGCTAAGTAACTAATTCTTATTTTCTGTCCTAAGTGTCCTTTCTCCAGCATGAATGGAGAGGAAATATCTACTTCATTGAGAGAAGACTCTTCCCACACACAGGGGTGTGAAAATTACAGTGTGAAAATTACAATATGAAAATTATATTAGAACATATTATCAAACGTCAGCAAATCTGGGGTTATTCAATCATAATTAACACTGCATAAAGGACATAAAAAGTCCAGCTTAGTTTTTTTTTTCTGTTTTTTTCTGGCATTAAAGCTTATTTCTACATGTGCTTTCTGCAGTCCTGTGGTTCTTACCCTAGATCACTTAGAAGTAACTGTTCAACACACATCCTTTCAAGATCAGGTGACAATTTGCAGTACATGAGTTATACATACAGAGATAAGACATAATCTATTCATAGGCAAATATTTTCCTTCATTTTATTTCCTCCTTTTGTAAACACAGTCGAGACAGAAACAGCTGCGGTTTAACCATTAACAACAACAACGACAACAACAACAAAATTTACTTTGAAGTAAAAATAACTGAATTCAGGTGATGTCATAGTGTCAACCTTTCTTCAGTACTATTCAGTGGATCCTTTCCTTAAATTTGTGTAACTAAAGATCATATTCAGCATTTCTTAAAAACAAATATAACCCAAAGCTAAAGTGAATTCTTAATCCTAAGTAGGTAGAACATTTTTGTATCTTGAAAAGGTCATTTTCCCATGGACGTCTGGGTGGCTCAATTGGTTGAGTGTCTGACTCTTGGTTTTGGTTCAGGTCATGATCTCAGGGTCCTGGGATTGAGCACTGGAGCACTGGGCTCCAGCCCCACATCAGGGTCTCCACTCAGTGTAAGTCTGCTTGGGATTCTCTCTCTCCCACTGCCCCTCTCCCTACTCGTGCTCTCTCTTTCTCTAAAGTAAATAAATAAACTCTTAAAAAAACCTCACTTTCCTAGGTTATATTGCGAAGGTATTTTTAAAACAACAAAAATAATCCAACAGTAGCAAAACAAAAACATATCCCTCAAAAGAACAATAAAATGACTAAGTAAGCTTTCAGTAAGTAAACTTAGATATGATTAAAAATACTTTTAACAGGGCCCCTGGGTGGCTCAGTGGGTTAAAGCCTCTGCCTTCGGCTCAGGTCATGATCTCAGGGTCCTGGGATCGAGGCCCACATCGGGCTCTCTGCTCAGCAGGGAGCCTGCTTCTCTGCCTACTTGTAATCTCTCTCTCTGTCAAATAAATAAATAAAATCTTTAAAAAAATACTTTAAACATTTTTAATGATTGTATAATATTGTGTTGTATAGATGACTCATATTTATCAAACCATTTATCTATTGTACATTTAGATTACTTGTAATTCTCCATTATTTTAACACAGTATATAGTATGTAATCTCAAAATATTACATAGGCAAGCACACAGTGATTATCTTCAGATGGCAGGTTTGGGTGATTTTTATTTTTATTTGTTTAGTTTTATGGGTGAATTCTATAAAACATCTAAGGAAGAAATAATAATAATTCTACACAAACTCATGCAGAAAACCAAAAAGGAGTTAGTACTTCCCAATTCATTCTGTGAAGTTGTCATAACTTGATACCACAAGACAAGGAAATTACAAGAAAACAATAGACTAATATCTCTCATTAACATAGATAGAAAAACTCTAAAGAAAAGCAGATTAAGTCCAAAAATATAACGTAAGCATATACATTATGATCAAGTGTGTTTAGCCCAGGAATGCAAGGTTGATTTAACATTCTAAATCAATCAATTCAATTACCATATTAACAAACTTGAAAAGCAAATCAATATGATCATCTCAATAGATGCAAGAAAAATATCTGATAAAATGTAATATCTACTGCTAATAAAAATACACAGCAAAACAGGAATAAATGGGAATTCCTTAACCTGGTAAAGGGCATCTACAAAAAATCTACACCTAACATTAAACATAATGGTAAATGCTTTTCCCTAAGATTAGAAATAAGACAAGGATTTTTTTTTTAAAAGATTTTATTTATTTATTTCACAGAGGGGGAGAGATCACAAGGAGGCAGAGAGGCAGGCAGAGAGAGAGACGGGGAAGCAGGCTCCCCGCTGAGCAGGGAGCCCGATGCGGGCCTCGATCCCAGGACCCTGAGATCATGACCTGAGCCGAAAGCAGAGGCTTTAACCCACTGAGCCACCCAGGCGCCCAAGACAAGGATTTCTGCTGTCATCATTTCTATTCAACCTTATAGTAAAGGGTCTAGCTAGTGCAAAAAACAAAAACAAAAACAAAACACAAAAAAACAAGGAAGAAACATCCTGAATGGCCAAGAGGTAAAACTCTATTATAAGATGACATTTCTGGGGAGAACTAAGATGGCAGCATAGTAGGAGGACCCTAGGCTCTCCTTGTCCCTTGAACACAGCTAGATAACTATCAAGTCATTCTGAATACCAAGAAATTGACCCGAAGACTGATAGAACAAACTGCACAGCTAGAGGGAGAGAAGAGGTCACATAGAGGACCTGCAGAGGCATGGTTTGGGGGAGAAAAGGATTGTGGGTGTTGCAGAGGGGAAGGGAGCCCAGGAGGCAGAGAACTGTGAGAGAGTGGAACACAAGGAGAGCACTTTCCCAAAGCCATTGGCTGGGAAAACAAGAGGACCTGATTTTTGTGAGTTTTTGCAAAGTTAGCTATAACTTTCCAGATTCACTTGTGCCTCCAGATTTTAGGATAGCAGTTTTCCTGCAATCTCAGTTCTCTGATGGGTCCAAGAAAAGTCATTGAGTTTTGATGTGTTTAGCTTTCTTCTTGTTCTAAGGATTAGAGTGACAACTTCTAAGCTCTTTACGTGTTGGAGCTGAAATAGGAAAATCCCTTTGTCCAGTTTTGGACAATTTTCCTAAACTTTTTAATGCATCAAGCTGGATCACAGGAGATGAGAAATAATTTCTGGCTCCTCTCCCACCTTTACAAAATGGAAACACTTTTCCTGCTTTCACGGAGCTCAGTCTAATGTACAGGAGAGACTATGTAAGCATTAGAAGAGAGACAGTTGATAGAGTCATGGAGCACAGAGGAGGGCTCTAGTCTGCTGTGGAGGATGGGGCATGATGAAGGAGAGATGAGAGAGGAAGGGCAGTCAGGGTTTTGGGAAGAGCAAATGCAACAGCATAAAGATGAAAGGGAAAATGTCTTTAACATTATTGCTTAGTATTTTTGAGTGCTTTGCTTGTTTTAGGCAATTTACTCCTATTGTTTTTGTGCTACTTAACTCAGAATGCTCTGCACCGTGAAGGCAGTGTTTGTGGATTGCTTCTGCAGCCTCCGCCCACCTCTTTCAAGTTACCCTAATCGGATACAGTCGATACAATCAGTAGCTCTATTTTCTATTGAGTTGTAAGTGAAAATGTGATACATTCATTTCAATTATAATTTGTTTCTAATGTCTTAATTTATGAGATTATAAAACGAGAGGGAAATCCTTAATTTTCATGTGTTTTGAGAATTTGTTTTGTGAGAAATGCTTTAAACTAATTAATGAGACTAATAACAGAACTGTGCAAGTTGCAAGGTGTTCAATTAACCACAGCTGCCCTCCGGGAACGTTCCCCGGACTTTAGCGATCCATCTGAGGTTTTCGAGAACTTAAGGCAGAGCTTCAAGCCCAACACAGGAGAGGACTGCGTAATTAGGACAACAGCCTGGGAGTTGGTCGCCTTGAGCTGTATTTTTGCTTTAGTAAGTTTTCTGTCTGACCTTGGGCAAATTGCATAATCTTTTGGGGGTTTTCTTATCTTTCAAATGCTGATAATACTTGCTTGATTTTAGGCCTTTTAAGGTCTTGGATGAAAGCTGTTTTATAAGCTTGTTGTATTATCAGGAAATGCCAGATTTAGAAGTTATTATTAACTATGGTAGGCATGCGAACACACATCTGCCCCCCTTCCAAGATTATAAAAAACAACAACCCTCACCGTCGGAGTTCAGCCGCTGGGTTGCCATGGGCACAGTGCTCTTTTCATGGCATTGTAGAGCAGTTAACAGTCTGTAGTGACTAGTGGGTAGAAGTTGTGCTTTCTCTGTTCTTTTCAGGTCAACATTATTTATTTATCGACTTCAGGCCTCATTATATTCCACTGGGTGGCTTTACAAGTGTCACCACAATGAACATCTGACATTGGTTCTTGTAACATAAAGGAAACGGCGTGACCAAAATGGGAATCCCACAAGATAAATTATGAACATGTTTTAAAAAACGTTAAAATTATAGAAGAGAGAAAATAATCAGTTGCCAGTGGACAACTTACAGCAGATATACATAAGCAGGCACCCCCTTATCATGATTTCTATAACGTTTAACCAGACTGGTAAATATTTATGCTAGTAGAAACAACATTCCCTTTATTTCATCTCATTTACATTCTGTGAAAGTATGGTGCTTTATTTTCATGATCTTATTTGTTGATGTTTTAAAAAAACAAAACAAAGACAAAATTATTACAAATTATGCTACCAAATCCTTTGAGGCAAATGTTTCCAAAACATAGTAAGTTATTTGTTCCTGAACTCTTGCCTCTCCTTTTCCTTCTTATGCTGTTTGCTTTTTTATGTGGAGCTACAAAATATGTTAAGTACAAGGCAAGACGACTTGCTGACAAGCCATCAGAAGCCCTACTCTGAACCGCTTCTCTCACTGGGAATGGGCTGATATATGGGCTCGCTGAGGATTGTCTCCCTTCCATGATCAAGGACTCAGATACCACCAAATTTCCTCAGTCACACAAATGTAAACAGCCCTGGCAAAGTTACATTTTATACTTATTTATTCATTTCAGTAGTAAACAGTGTCAAGTATCTAATTTATGTTGGGATGCACCATATGCACTGAGAAATCGAAGATTGATAAAACTCAGCTTTTAATTTCCAGAGATTATAAATATAGCAGAGGAAACAAACACCCAAATGATGGAATTTGATTTCTAGGTTTTAACCCATCTTTTGGTCAAATATGATTACCCCAAATTCCTCTTGTTTATAGCTCTGTCTGATAACACAGAAACTAGTCTTTTTAATACCCACACGCCTTCCACTATTTATGGGGATTCTTTGAAGTGATTCACATCTCTTCAAGAATTGTCCTCAATATCTTCTCTAGTCATTCATTTGTTCCCTGGCCACTGCTGCTGGTGTCCTATGGGAAAGATAACCACATTATCCTGGGTATCTACAGATAGGAAATTGTCTAGGATTAACTCCAGAACCATGGTTCTAGAAATTGGGTAACTGTGGTAGCACTAATCAGAAAGGGGGAAGTAGGAGGAAGAACAGAATTTTGGGGAAAGTTGAAAAGTGCATATTGTCTGTTTTGAATTAAAGGTGTCTGTCAGACACCAAATGGAGATGACAAATGAACAGAATTACCATTCTGTTACTCAGGAGAAAATTGTGTCAGTTTGGGATTTGTCAGCATATATGGGGTGTTGATGGCATATTTGTTGAGACCGCCCTGGGAAAGCATTTAGAGAGTGGAGAGGAGGAATATATATCACAGAGAAAAACAGCTCCAGCTTGTTGTTAAAACCATATTTTGGTAGATGGCAGACTGGAAAGAAGGCGGAGAGAAAAGATATCTTAAAGTAAGGGGCCGAGGGGAGCAGTATTGGGGGAAAGGGCACACATTTAGGAGACTGGTTAGCCAGACAGACTGCAATGGCTTTGCCAATGACTGCCCCTTCCATATCGAGGAGAAAAGTTTGAAAACCGAAAGTTGGAGCAATTAGTTTCCTTGATAAGATTCTGTAGCTTCCAGTGTCATGCTCCAGATTGCTTCGTCCTCCTAAAACCAAGCCAAGCCAAACTGAACCAATATGATTTTTGTGTAGGTATGTGTGGGAACAATAATATTCAGTCCATTGCAACTACAATAACTATATTCACCTATGTGTTCCTCCCTCTCCCATATCCTGTGTCCTTCCTAGAGTAACCAACATACTAATTTTTGTGATGATCTTTTTCTTGCCTAACAAAACCCCATGTGTATCTATAGGCCTAAATAATACCTTTTCCCTTGCCTATTTTTAAACTTTACAAAAGGATATGCATCAAACTATATGGTGTCTCCCCCAACTTGCTTTTTTCACTTGACATTATATTGTTAAAATTCATGTATCATGTTGCCAGTAGCAGTATATTTTATCACTGTGCAAGTCTCCCATGATTTTTTTTTTTATCTATCGTATTTGTCATTGGGGATTTGGGTTGCACAGACATTTTTACTATTATGAACTGTTGCTGCTATGATCGTCTTGTGCATGTGCAAAAGTCTCTCTTGAAGAGTGTCAGACAGGATAAGTAGATTATGCTATGATAACAAATTAACCCCTAGACATAGATGGCTTAACACAACAAAGGTTGATTTCTTGGTTGGGGAGTCTCAGGGACCCAGGCTGACAGAGACTACATTAATATGCATCCTTAGATGCACCTTCAAGAATATGAGATCTCCTTGGCCAATTTGGAGAAGAGGGACACAGCAGAACATCACTGGGCCTTTCAGTGCCTTACCTCACAAGAGACAGGTGACTTCTAGCCGTACTTCCTTTACCTACAGGAGCATATGGCCAACCTAATACAAGAGAGGGAGGGTGAGAACTGCAGAGGAGCAGATGGAATGTGATCACTCTGTCTCTGCCACTTAGGAGTGAAGTTCCCGGGTTGTAGGCTTTATGAATATTCAGATTTTCAAGACAATGCCGAATTGTTTCCCAAAGCATTGATGAAAATTTATACTTTCAATAGCAGTGTAGAAGAGATGTAATTTATTCTTTTAAAAGCATCTAACAAATATTTTCTCCCCAAAGTCCTTTCCTTGAGGCGTTTTTCTGTGCCTTATCTTTGTACTTCCAAGTAATGTGAATAGAGATATTCTTATGCCTATTTTCCAGGTAGAATAAGTGATGGGTTAAACAAGTGATGTAGCAAATTTCTGTTGTTTTTCTTTGTCTATTCTATCCTTCCTTTGTTTCTGGTAATAGCAACTGATCTATCATTTCTTGGATCACATTTTCCCACTGCATATGGTTATGATTCTGTCACTGTGTTTTGTTCCCCTTCCCTTCCTCTTTCTTACCATAGGAAAGGGTATAAGACAGAACCTACATAGTTCAGATTGTTTGAACCCTTTGAAACAGATATTGGTTTGAGGAGTGGGCCTGTGACCCAAATGAGATAATTAGAGACTTATGTCAAATTTTGCTCATGGATGTTCAGAGAGAGACTCTCTTTTAATGAGACTGAGAGTTGTAAGGCTCACGTATACCTGGAACGGCCTTTGGCTCTTGGTGGTGCCCACCTTGAACGCCCTATCTGCAGAATAAGGCCAATGCAGACAGTACAGAGAGGCCAAATTTAGGAGACAGAGAGAGACACAGAGCCTTACTAACATAGTTTGATCTTGATTTAGCTGTGTCTGAAGACCAATCCCTGGACTTTTCAGTTATATGAGCTAAAAACATTCCCTATTTTACTTACATTCATTTCAGATGGACGTCTGGGGGTCCTAATCAGCTAGTTAAGAGTCAGGGATAAGATAGGATTCTAGGTCTTCTATCTTTAGGTTGGACTGTCTTCCCACAAATCTTATGGTAACTCTCGGCTCTGCTTTGCTGGGCTAAATATTACCAGCTTCAGTTTTCATATTGATTTCTGGAGGTAGAGACCTAAGAAAATTTCAGTGCAAGAGGAGGCTTTAAGATTTTGAGGAACCATTTGGAAGGGTACATCGTGAGTAATGTGTCACAGCACAAATTAATATATTAGACAATTTTGTCATTGTTCCCAAGTCTAGAAATTGATTCTTGAGTTTCTTGGTCCATGGCACTATAAAAAGTTACACATCCATCACCTTACACAGGATGGTGAGATTTTATCTTTGTACTTACCTCAAAGTGACAAATAGTTAATTAGACACATAAAACATTCTCTAACATAGACAGTTTTGAACTTGAAGTTTTGCGCTGATGGAGAGAGGAATTCCAGAGAGTACAGGGGTCTGAATACAAAATAAATCCAAAACTCTCTCCAATGTCTCAATAACTGCCAAGTCAGCTCTGAGGCTAATTAATCAAAACAAATTTACAGTTAAGCCCACAAAGAAGTACTAATTACTATGCTTGGCAGGGGGAAAATGTGCTGAAAAGGGAAACCTGAAAGTGAGAATGGAGAATGGTCTTGTCATTGTCCTGTCAAGGGCATTGCTTCAGGGCAGCTGCATAGGGATACTGGACCTTCTTGTACAAACAAGGATGTCTCATCAGCGTGAGGGCGGGAGATGCAGGCCCCTGCCTCCTGGGTAAGTGCAGGGGATCTTGTACCTGTCCTCCAGGTTAAGGCCTACTATCCCCCCCTTCCTAAGATTAGAAGCCTAATCCCCAGTGTGCTGGTATTTGGAGGTGGGGCCTTTGGGAAGTAATGAAGTCATGGGGGTGGAGCCCCATTATAGGATCAGTGTCATTCTAAGAAGAGACAGGAGAGAATTTGCTTCTCTCTACTCTCTACCATGTGAGGGCACAGCAAGAAGGGGGCCATCTGTACTCAGGAACCTTGATCGCAGACTTCCAGCCTCCAAAACAGTGCCTGTTGTTTAAGTCGCACAGTCTATAGTATCTCTTCATAGCAGTCTGAACTAAGATAAGGCCTGTTCCTTCCAGAAAAGTATGTTTTCCAGAAAAGGAAGTTTTTTAGAATCTACCCCTTGGTCTACATATGTATAACAGGGAATAAGTAATGCAGAGGCTTAAGGTTCTAGAGGGTCCATATCATTCCCAATCATACACAGTGAATAGGGCTTATAGACCCCTCTTTCGTTGGTTGTTTGTGTTAGTGACAGTCCCTTGCCTCTGAATTCCTAATTCTGCATACTGAGGCACATTGGTCCCCCATGAAACCCACCCTTTCTTCAGTTTCCAGAATATGATGGACTTGAGGCAGGTATAACATAGTTACCTTTGCTACCATTGGTTTGGTATTGATATTTGATGACATTGAACAATGATATTGACCACTGTCTTTGGAGTTGTAGAACCTCTATCTTGACTTTTAGTCTTGGCCTCTTGTTTCAGATTTTGTTTTTTTCTATTCTGTTTATTTCCTTTCCTCCCAAGCCTACCTGGATCCTAGAATCTTGTTCCCAAAACCTGGCTGTTATTACCGATGACAACTGTTTGTCTAATTCCTAATGCTGGTCTCTTAGCCCCTCGGAGCTTATGGACTGACCTAGTAGGTGAGAGAGTCTGGCTAGAGTCCCCTCTTCCATCTGGGGACATAGTTATTTGACATTACCCAGCTTCCTGTACAGGTAGATGGGGCCATATGCCTGAGTTCTGGCCAGTGGAATGTGAGGGGAAATGATGGACAGCACTTCAGGACCTGGCCCACCAAATATCCCTGGAAATTCTTATTATCAGTTCTCTTTCAGGGGAAGCTTCGGAGACTCTGGAGGAAGTGGAAACACAAGATGAAAAGATCCTGGTATCTGAAACATTGTGCAGAGTACAGGCCCATGCCGACCCACATTGCCCTAAGACACTAGGCTATTGAGGTTGTTTGATGCAGCAGTTAGCTTGTCTTGATAAATACATCTTACCTTCATCCATTCAGGGAATAGATGTCTACTGAGTACCTACAGAATGCTAGCTAGATTCTGTGTTAGATGCTAGGATTTAATAATGAAAAAAAATATATAGTTTGGCCTCACAGCTCTTATAATCTAATGCTAATGACAGTGGGGATGGGGGATTTAAGGAAGATGAAAACTAGAGCAGCATGATCAACAATTTTAAGGAACTGATGTCTGTTGAATGTGATATGATGAAATTGAGTAAGAATGACCTCCTGAAGTTTTGGACCTTGAACTGTTATTAAAATAGAATACTATGTGAGTTAGTAAGTAGTTTATGTGAGTAAAGATGCTCTTTTGGATAAAGATAAAGTTAACTAAAAAAATATACTATATTACAGGAAAAGAATCAAAAGCTTACTGATCCTTACTAGATCCTAGCCAACATGTCTGTGCTCCTGTTTAATTCTCCTTACATTTTAAAGTAGGTATTATCTCTACTTTAAAAGTATTTAAAAGTAAAAGATTTAAAGTATCTACTATTTAAAGTGATATTATCTCTACTTTTTGTTGCAAACAAAAGGCTCAAGGGCAGTAAGTCACTTAACTGAAGTCACACAGCTAAGGAATGGTAGAACTGATGTTGTAATGTAAGCCTACTGGGCTCTTACTGCGCTATGCTGCTTGGTTGGGTTGAAGTTATTGCTGTCATAGTATCAGGGATGAGACCAGCACCCTGCCCATTAGCCCACGTGGCAGGTTTCAGTCTTGGGAATGAAAGCAAGCACAGAGTCCTTCCCTCCCTGGAGAGATATACACTCCATTAGTTTTTCATTTGCCAGAAGCATCGGTTTTTTAAAATTTTCTCTTTCCTTTTATCTCAGGGGAATATCAATCTGTACAGATTTATTATTAATTCCCTAGTAACATGCTTAGCTGCTCAAAATTTTTTACTGTTGCTTGTAAAAGAAGGCTTGCCTGTTCTTGAGATTTCAGGGACTTCGATCACTCTGGGATGAAATATCACCTTGAGCGACGTAAGGAGAAGAGGGAAGTACAGGAAAAAGTAACTCCCTCCACCTCCCACCCCATCTGCCTTTTCTCTGGAACAAACATCAGCCACTTTTTGAAGGCTTTCTTTCCATCAGATTAACCCTGTGCTGTTTCTCCACGGTCCTCTCCTTCCAAGGAGTATCAAATTTATACTTAAAATAGCATTTCCCAAGGAAATGAATCCTCAGGCAGAAGATTCTTGTTTTGTCTCTTTTTTTCCCCAAGTTACTTTTCATGCCTCGAAGTCCAATTTTGAATTGAGTAATCTGATAATTAGGATATCTTTCATATGTGGTTGCAACAATCATACTTTTGATTATTAATCTGAGTTACTGAAAAATTTTCAATGAAAATTCAGAAGAGTTAAATTCTATACACATTCACATTTATTTAACAAATATCAATGAGAGGGCCACTATGTGTCAGACCTGAGCTGCTACTGGGAAGTGATCTCTGTCCCTATGGAACATACAGTCTAGTGGGAAACAAGAACATTAAACAAAGAAACAAACTGATAATTTTATAAAACTGTAAAACCAGGGCGCCTGGGTGGCTCAGTGGGTTAAAGCCTCTGCCTTCGGCTCAGGTCATGATCTCAGGGTCCTGGGATCGAGGCCCGCATCGGGCTCCCTGCTCAGCGGGGAGCCTGCTTCCCCCTCTCTCTCTCTGCCTGCCTCTCTGCCTCCTTGTGATCTCTCTCCCTCTGTNCTCAGTGGGTTAAAGCCTCTGCCTTCGGCTCAGGTCATGATCTCAGGGTCCTGGGATCGAGGCCCGCATCGGGCTCCCTGCTCAGTGGGGAGCCTGCTTCCTCCTCTCTCTCTCTGCCTGCCTCTCTGCTTACTTGTGATCTGATCTCTCTCTCTTTGTCAAATAAATAAATAAAATCTTTAAAAAAAAAAACCTGTAAAACCAAAAACCATATATAAAGTGTATCATAAGCTATATTATCCCACCAGTTAATTAAACTGCCTGAATTTGGTGGGATGCAGGCATAAAACTGATTTGTTTTTCTCTAGTTAGAGCCTTTGGTTATATTTGATGATTCTCACTTCCATGCTTGTTAATGACTTTTAGGGAGGGATTTCATAACTTTCTAGCCTCTTCGGGGTGTAAAATACTCAACCCAGGCTCATCCAGAGGTCTGCTCCCTTGTCCAACTCACTTTTGTTTTCCTCTCCCAGCCCTGGCCCCACCTTTGGGGGGACATGCCCTGGGGAGAGGGACATGGTGTACTTTCCATTCCTTTTTCCTGACTTGGTCTGTCAGTTTGGGCCCCAACAATGGTGTGTGGGGTTGGGAGAGTGCCGGGGCGGAAAAGAATTACATAAAAGGGTCAAAAGAGTTTTTGTGATCGGCCAGTGCTACGTATGGTCCTGTCTTGACTTCTGATTGTCGCTATGGCAGCTCCCCTTCGCTCCCGCCCTCACCTCCAGTGGTGCACCTGACAATTGCCTGATGCTAGGACCCCTCACCCGAAAGGCTGCTGGTTCTGGGAGGCAGTCGGGCACCTCACTCTGGGCTACCCAGGGAACACATACATGGCCCTGTCACCTTCCTTTCTCTCCTCTTGTACATTGGTTTTGGGTGGGAGGAAGAAAACTAAAAACCACCTTGAGATCTTTGAAGAAGAATAGACTTTCATGGGTCTCAGAAATCATGTAATGTAATCTCATCTGTTGTTCAGTAAATGAAAACCTTAGAGTGTAGGCATTAAAGGCACTGGTGTTTGAATGACATGAGCCCAGGTCCTAGTCTTGCTCCTGTAACTTGGCAGATTTTGTGACTTCATGAATGTTACCTAACTTTTCTAATAATAACACCAAAATCTCCTGAGTGTGTATTATGTGCCAGATGTTCTACTAATTATTTCACCATTTTATCTTTTTATCTAATTTTGTCTTTAATGACAATGCTAAGAGGCAGTTACAAATATCTCATTTCACCAATGAGACACTTGGAGGCCAGAGAGGATAAATAACATGCTTAGGATGACACAATTAGTAAGTGGTGGTAAATTTAATAATTTAAAAGTAAATTTAATTATTTAAACTGAGACAGTCTGAATCCAGCACTAGAAACATAATCATTTCACAATACCAGCCTCAGTTTTCTTATCAGAAAAAGTAAAGAAAATACTGGCATTTATATCATAAACCTATGAGAATTAAATGAAACAGGCAATATCCCTAAAATGTGTGGCACATGGAAAGCACTGGGAAATTTTAGCTGAAGTTATTTAAAATTATTTTTCATGTTGGCTGCTTTAAAATATGGACCTACACTTAGCTCATCACTGCAGCTAAATAATTGCTTAAATGCCTTGGCGGGTTCTACAATGATTTTATCATCATTTAGTGTTCTAAGTGCAATTTGGTACTTATAAAAACATTTATGGCTTTTTATAATTATTAACACACCATTTATAGTAGCTATAATGTTTTTTCCTTTTGAAAGTTAGTTGTTGTAGCTTTATATAAATCCAGTATTAATCATTTGAGAGCTTCAATGCCATGTGCAACAAAATATTCTTCTACATGTATATCCAGAGTGATTAAAAATTTGCAAGCTCTTGTTCTATGTATATACATGTGGCAAAAATGTCATATGTAGATACACACACAAGATGTGTGTTTGCGCTACATTAGTATTTGACAGTTCAGGGCAGAGTGTAGTGAGTTATTTCTCTCTCTCATTCTTCCGCCGGAACTTGGAAAACAATCTTTCCTATTTCATGTTAGTCTATAAAATTGACACATATAAAATAAATTATAGCAGCAAAGTCAACTTAAGTCAAAATGACTCCCAGGCCTCCTAGAATTGACTGGAGGGTGATGGAATAAGCGCGTGTAATTAATGAGGGGAAGTAGGTCAGGCATGGAAGCATAGACAAGGGAGATATCCATCAGCAAGTGCTGGTAATTCTCATCTAAGCATTGACCAGGGGAAAAGGAGGCTCAGATCACACAGAATAACCTCTAACTCCTGTGGAAACAAATGCTACAGGAAATCCAGTCTGATGTCACTAATCCATTGAACCAGCTAATATCATATTCATAATTTGTTCTTCCAGGTTGGTTTTCCAATAAAGGGAGAGTATAGTAGTATTCTGGTGGGAAGAGCAGTTGTGTTTTATAATGTAAATTAATGAATGGGCATGCTGACTTTCTGGATCCCATTGCTGAAAGGTGGTTCTCTTTCTTTCCTTTTGGGATTAACCAAGTTTGAACCTGCCCTCTTCATAAAGTCACTGAGCCTTGGACCTTGGCAAATTTACCAAGTTTTGCTACACTGCAAGTTTTGCTACACTGCTACATCTTGGAGAAACTGCCTGTATTTCCAAGTTTATCAAACAATTTTTAATTTTTTAAAATTTTTATTTATTTATTTTTTTAAAGATTCATTTATTTGAGAGAGGGAAAGAGCATGTGAGCAGGGAGAGGGGCAGAGGGAGAGAAAACCTCAAGCAGACTCCCTGCTGAGCACAGAGCCCAGTGCCGGGCTTGATCCCATGACCTGAGCCGAAACCAAGTGTTGGGCAGGACACTTAACCAACTGAGCCACCCAGGCACCCCTCAGACAATTTTAAAAATCAGGTTTCTATTTCAATATGTCTATCACTTTTAACATGTGCTTATGACATTTAATTTTAGTCTATGTGATAGTATAATCCAGTCCTCTGAGAAAGTTCTGACATCTGACAGAGATTCAGATGAATTGTTAGTAGGCGACATTCATTTATTTAACAAACATTTATTGAAAACCAGTTATATACCAGATTTTCTAAAAGGCATTGGGTATATAACAGGAGTCTGCAAATTTTTCCATGGAAGGTAAGGTTGCTGTCACAATTCAACTCTGCTGTGGCAGTGTGAGAGCCACCGTGGATGATACCTGAACAAATAAGTGTAGTTTAAAAATTTTATCTATGAATGTTGAAATGTGAATTTCATATAACTTTCACTTGCTATGAAATATTAGTCTTTTGATTTTATTCAACGATTTAAAATGTAAAAGCCTTTTCAGCTGATAGACCAGACAAAAACAGAGAGCAGGCCAGGTTTGGCCTGTGAGCTTTACTTCACCTGCAGTATATAGCAGTGGGCAAAACAGATATGATACTTGCTTTTGGGGGCTTATACTCTAGTGATATATTGCCTTTGATTAGTATGCAGAAACTTACAATATGCATGTGACAGTGGCAGGACCATCCCCTTTCTACTCACAGGGAATGATCTTAATGAAGAGCAACCAGAACAATACCCAAAACAAACAACAACAAAAAACAACTTCCAAAGGGTTATTCCATTCCAAATATGCCTACAGATAACAAACCTCCTATTGTTTATTAAAATAGTTTCTATTTATGATACGTGACCCAGAACAAGAACACCCATGAAGGCACATAAACCATAAGTCTAAATATTTGAAAGTTATAAATCAAGTTGGCAAAGTGGTAAATAAAACATAGTCTATCATATTATCTTTTTTAAGCTTTATTGATATATAACATTGTGTAAATTTAAGGTAATAATGTGATAATTTGATGCATCTATATATTTCAAAATGTTTACCATAATAAGATTTGTCAACATGTCCTTTGCCTCACCTAATTACCATTTGGTTGTTGTTGTTATGGTGAGAACATTTAAGATCTAATCTCCTCGCAACTTTCAAGTATACAAGTATACCACACTGTATATTACATCCCCAGAACTTATTCCTCTTAAAACTGAAAGTTTGTACACTTTGACCAACATCTTCTTTTCCTCACTCTCCAACCCCTGGCAAACTAGAAGACCAGGTTCTAATTTATAATTCTCATACTCTTTGGAGTTCCACACCAGAATCCTACAGCCTAGGAAGAGATAGCTCCAAGTGCTGGCTTGCATCTGGCCCTACCTTCTCTCCCCACTCCCAGCTCTATCCTGCATTGTGAGGGGCTTCATGCACATTCTTATTGACATCTCGGCCCTAAGTCCACGCTCTGACCATATCCATGCAAGCATCTTCCTTGTGGCTACTCCTTGGGTCTACCTGGGTAAGAGGCTGGCTATACATCCTGGAAGCAACTTTGGGACAGTGGGGTCCTTGGATGATGCTCTAGAAAAGGGAAGGTTTCAGGTTCTGTATGCCATATCCTATTGGGGGAGCACAGCTGAAGGATGGCCAGGGAGGGCTCCTCTTAAGTGCAGGGTCCAGGAGAGGGGTCTCATAGGACTATGAGGGGATGGTCCATGCTGGAGGATGGCCCATCTTCAGAGGGCCTTCTTCTTTGCTTTTGTCTCACCTGTGATAAATGTTCTCCATCTACTTCCTACTTTGGACTTCTCATCCCTCTGGTCTGTCCTTTGTTTTCTGTTTGAAACACCATCCTTCTTTCTCCCTTTTCCTCCTGCCCAGAATTATCTAGTCTCTTGGAGGCACTCTGGATGAGATCCAAATGTTTCTCTGGCACTTGTTCTAAATGCTTATTTGAGTCTCTTTTTCTGCTCTAGTGTGTTTGATGAGAAAAAGTAACACTTTGCTACAAGTAAGAGAAAAGGGGAGGGAAATACCTGGAACACAATTAGATTAATACTTCAAGATATGACCATGCTATATGTATTATTTTCCAAAGGATTACTTATTCATTATTTTACAGAATAAATATGAATTAATATTTCCTGATTTACAAATGCTGATAAACTATGAAAGAAGATACCAATTGAAGCAAAATGTGAAGGAACAAAACATCTATATACTTAACAATTCAAAACACTGGGAATGCTTTGAATGTGTCAGGCGCTAGTGTAAGCACGAATATACATTGACTTATTCAATTTTTTCAACCCTATGAGATAGACAATACATTAGTATCAATTTTACAGATGAAGAAACCGAGGCACAGAGAAGCTGCATAATTGGGCGCCTGGGTGGCTCAGTGGGTTAAAGCCTCTGCTTTCGGCTCAGGTCATGATCTCAGGGTCCTGGGATCGAGGCCCGCATCAGGCTCCCTGCTCAGCGGGGAGCCTGCTTCCCCCCCTCTCTCTCTGCCTGCCTCTCTGCCTCCTTGTGATCTCTCTCTCTGTGTCAAATAAATAAATAAAATCTTAAAAAAAAATGTTAAAAAAAAAAAAAGAAGCTGCATAATTTTCCTAAGGTCACGTAGCTAGAAGGGGGCATAGCCAGGATTCAAACTCAAGCAGTTTGGTTGCATGCTTACTTTGGTGTTAAAAGCTATTAATATGTATTCAGATGGAGAATGGTCAGATGTTTAACTGTTCATCTTTAGAGATCAGCTTTTAACTACATCTGCAGAAGCAGAATTCAGTCCTTTGAGTTTTCTTAGAAACTATCCTTGTAATAAGGCAGCGATAACTTCCCTTGTTTTTCCCATGGCTGGAGTTTGTTCAGTTAGACTATGGTCACCGTATTTCTAGAACTTTCCATTTCAAATTGCTTTCCTTTCTCTGGGGGACTTACCCACTTTTCCTTACCACTTGTTCATAAGACTTGCAGTTGTTTAAGAGCTTTATATTCAAACTCAAGGAAACCGAGAGCTGCGAAAGCTTACTTGTTCTTGTTCACTCTGTGTGTGTGTGTGTGTGTGTGTGTTTAGAGACAATTCTTCCAAACTTTTTAACATGGTTTAAACATGTATCATAAATAGAAACTATTTTTAATAAACAGTAGGAGGTTTGTTATCTGTAGGCTTATTTGGAATGGAACAACCATTTGGAAGTTGTTTTTTGTTGTTGTTTGTTTTTAAGTAGGCTCCATGCCTAATGTGAGGCTTGAATTCATGATCCTGAAATCCAGAGCAGTATGCTCTACCAGCTAAGCCAGCTAGGTGCCCCTGGAAGGGGTTATTTCTGAAAAAATGTGAGTGTGATTATTTGAGATATTACCCTTCTTTAAGGTTTTCCAAAGTAAGCATAGATCCTTGAGTTTTGTCAAAGTCTAGATGATTAGCCATATTCTTTGTTTTTTAAGTAAAGAATTTACCCAGGTTCCTTACTAGTTATCAAATAAATCATAGATATAAAACAATGATGGCTTATAAAAAATTTCAAAATATATTAAAGGAAAAAGGATCTGACCCTATTACTTGCTATTGACTTAGAGATTATGGACATTAGATTTCACTTAAATATGAACTCCTTGTGTGCCAAATAAGCATTATTTCACAAACAGGTTATAAAATAAGGAATTTATGGAAATTTATATGTAACCATAGGCTAATATCTCACAGAAAGTCTAATTTTTGAAGTGTGAATTATTTGGTTTAAGACATCAGTCAGCACACAGCGAGTTGTGATATTGATAACACAATCACACCTCAAGAACAGTAGGAACTTTATATTTGTCAGTGACCTGTCACAAAACTTTTTTGGTTTCATAGTATTTCAACAACATTAATAGCATATTACTCTCTTTTTGGATATTTTTTCAATGTTCAGTTTTAAGATGCTATTGATTATAAGATGCACCATCAATTTAAGAAGAGCTTTACAGAGAAACAACATTTCAGCATATCAAATATGCACATCAAATGTGTGATTTATATATAGATTTTAGAAACATTACAGTATGAAGAAATCTATGTCTTAGAATTGAAGCAGTGTGGCAATTCTTACTAAAAAAATATAACAAGAAGAATAGCTGAAATGGTTAAACAATCCCCTCAAACCCCATTTCTCCATTTTGATATAGCATCAATTGAGAGCTTTCTATTTGCCAAACATTGCCAACACTGACCACGGTTGATCATATTTAACACTTACATTAATTCTTTCAGGTGGGTACCATTATTACCCCTGTTTTAAAGACACAGACACTGTTTTTGGGTTTAGAGATGAATATTGGGACCGGTGTTTACCTTTAAAATATGCACATAACGGCCAAATGCCCATTTCCCCATATGTTACCTCAATTCACATCTATCATTCCCCTACTGGTAAGATACAGAAGGCAAAAAGATGGGACTTTTTGGGGCGCCTGGGTGGCTCAATGAGTTAAAGCCTCTGCCTTCAGCTCAGGTCATGATCTCAGGGTCCTGGGATGGAGGCCTGCATCGGGCTCCCTGCTCAGCGGGCAGCCTGGTTCCTCCTCTCTCTCTGCCTGCCTCTCTGCCTCTTGTGATCTCTCTCTGTGTCAAATAAATAAATAAAATCTTTAAAAAAATTACTTAAAAAAAAAGATGGGACTTTTGGAAAACTGCTTGTGGTGCCTAATTTTGGGGGAGGAGGCAATAAAATAAAATTTTATGGCAAAATGTGATGGAGCTGGAAACAAATCTGGGTGGTCTGGCTCCAGAGTCTGTGTATGAAACACTCCACAGCATTCTCACTCAGATAAATCAGCCCTTGTTCTGGCTCGAGCTTTCACTAAAATAGCTTCAGGCTTCATCTTTTTAAATTTGAAATGAAGGCGAGGATGGGTGCAATCATGTCACAATCTTCAACCACATTTCAGATTTTACTCAGATGAAGCAGAATCCATCATGATTGCAGTTTGATGGCAAATGTTACATCTCTCTCAGCACTCTGTTCTTACCTTTACCATCTGGTTTTCTTTTCAGGGTCAGATTTTACATAAGCCACACTCCCCTTTCCT
Source organism: Ailurus styani (assembly GCA_002007465.1). Classification (NCBI taxonomy): domain Eukaryota; kingdom Metazoa; phylum Chordata; class Mammalia; order Carnivora; family Ailuridae; genus Ailurus; species Ailurus styani. Next base: position 4,035,145 of record LNAC01000013.1, on the reverse strand, counting down.
AGCTCCCAACAAGTTGTCCTTGTCTTCTTCTTTTAAAAATTATGCTGTGAGATGGGGCATCTGGGTGGCTCAGTTGGTTTAGTGCCCCACTCTTAATTTTGGCTCCGGTCATGATGTCAGCATTGTGAGATCGAGCCCCCTGTCGAGCTCTACTCAGGGGGGAAACTGCTTGAAGATTCTCTCTCCCTCTGCCCCTCTCCCTAAGTGCGCTCTCTCCCTTTCTCTCTCTCACTCTCTCAGTAAATAAACAAATAAGTAAAATCTTAAAAAAATTATTTTGTGAGAGTTACTATAGATAAGAGAAGAGGACAGGAACATCAGGGCTGAACAGATGCCGAATGGCCAGGGAAATTCACTAGTTCTCTGATTTACTTCATCCTATCAAACTCATGGCAGGGGTGGGGGAAGTGGGAGTGAGGGTCGGGGGCCGGGGTTGGAGAAAAGATATGATTCAAATTCACTGTCAGCATATTTAAAAATTACTGTAAATCATGGAGTTTTGGGATCACTGAAGAGTATATGAAATTTCAAACTTTGTTCCTTTGCCAAAGGCTTACTACAATGTTTCTGTCTGTGTTAGTTCAATGCTAACCACCACTGTGGGATGATGATAGAATTTGCTGATTTCTGACATTAGATATTTTAGCCATTCCATTTTATGATGTATAGTTCTATGTTTGACTTTATCTGTGAGGTAAAAAATAGAAGTAAAATGTCTGCAGTAATTTTGACCTGTCTTATACGCTATGAATTATTCCTTTGATTTTAGCTTTAAAGAGTAAACTTGTGAGTCTGTTTTATCTTTATTGGCTTGATGATTTGCTTCTGGAATTAGAATCTGACTTTGCTTAATATCTTACTAACATAGGGCAACATCCTTTATTTATACCATAAAAGATGACAAACAGAAATGTGTTTTGATTAGCAGCTGCCCTCCAAGTCACCCCCACACAGAAACATTTCTAGTTAGAGCACACCACTCCTCCTCATTTAATCAAACTGGATACCATGTCCCTACTTGAAGTGGAAAGAATTTAATGCTGAAATTTAAGCCTGGGTTTTATTTATAAACCAGTTGCCTGTGAAATATGCATAAGCATTTGAAATTAGTAATAATGAATGGAATACATACGTATTTAGAACAATGCGTGGAACATTTCCTGACTTTTCTTGTGGTTAAGGCAGACTAGGACAGCAGCAGCTTCCTACAGCTGCCATTACCATTCCACATTTCTCTTTTATTGCCCATCAAACATGTATAGATTTAATGACCTGGAGAGGGATCAGTGAAATTCTTCACAGCACTGCATGTTTATTAATGGGCCTCCTGTTCATTGTGATGTGTTAGTGTCAGGATTATGCCAGTGGTATTGCAGGAGGCAATTAAGGGTTTCTTTATTCCTGATAAAAAAGAAATTAGTCACTGATCAGCAACACAGAGCAACTCAACATCTTGGCAAGTGCACGGGGGAAGGAGGAAAGCAAGGGCTACAAAGAGGTTAGAAGATAGGGAGATGTCTGACGAGTTTGCTCTGTTAGAGGACATGACAAGGCAGAAGAGCAACAGGGACTGTGAAAGAGGAAAGAATGGAAAATAATGAAACTAAAACAAGATTTGGAAAATGGATTGGGATGGAGGTCTTTACTATGGTTCTTGGGTTCCTTTGGTAAGGAGAACATTAGGTTGATTCAATTAAATTTATTTCAATTTCATTCAGGAGGAACTTCTTGATCAGCTATTTCTATGAGTCTAGAGGAGTTCTTTGGGGCTGCAAGAATAAGGTTTAACCCCTGCCCTCAAATAACAGCAACAATAAAACAAACAAACAACAAACAAACTTAGAGAAGAGTTGATTGAGGGTGGGGGCTGAAGGTCCACCATCTCATTCAGGCACTTGACAAGCATTTATTGAGGAATCATCATGTGATTCCAGCACGAGTTCCTTTCGTCATACAATTACCTTTATTATGGACTGAATTGTGTCTTCCCAAAATTTGTGTTGATGTTCTAACTCCCCAGTGTTTCAAAATTTGACTGTGTTTGGAGATAGAGTCTTTAAAGAAGAAATTAAGGTTAAATGAGGTCATTAGGGTGGGCCCTATTCCATTATGACTGGTGTCCTTATGTGAAGACAAATTAGGATGTGAACACACAGAGGGAAGACCAGGTAAGGACACAGGGAAAAGGTGACAGTTCCAAGGCAAGGAGAGAGGCCTCAGAAGAAACTAACACTGTTCACACATTGATCTTGGTTTCTAGCCTCCAGAATGGTGAAAAAATAAGTTTCTAACCTACAGTATCACATTCAGATCTCAGGATAATACTTTCAGAAAAACACAAACACATAAGAACTTGTCCCAAAGAAGGAGTCGAGGATGGCTGAAGGACTCAGCAACATGCCACATCAAAATGGCCAAAGGGTTACAGGAGTCTTTCTAAAGATGGCCGTCTTCATTTGAAGAGAAAGGCGGGAATAGACTGTTTTGAATGAGTCTACAGGGAAGAAATAGGACCAAGCTCTTAGAAGGGTAGATTTAGTTTCAAGCATGGGCAGCTGAGACATAGGAAAAAAAAAAAAGTCTTTAAGGACTTTTTGAGGGTATTTTGGGGTAGAACTACATTTGCTTTGCTCACCTTTATCATAAAACATGAGTGGATTTCTAGCCTTAAATTACTGATGCCAGGTCTTGGAAGGCAGTTCTGGATCTGCTACTCTAAATTCCATTTGTGTTCAACACAGCAAGGCAACTGTGAGGGGGTCACTTTGAATTTCACCTGGTTGGGCCATAGGCCAAGAATCACTCCACACCTAGTGACCTCCTGTTGGCTCTTTATTGGTTAATTAAGAAAAAAATCATTCCCCAAGGGGCCAGGTTTCTTCCTCCTAAATAATTCTATAGCTTCTCTGTCACAAGATGGAAAAAATCTGTTCATAAAAACGTATGGATGCTCTGTCATTAGGTAGAGTATATATCTTGTTTAGTATCAAGTGCCAGAAACACAGGCCTCAAGAGGGAAATGGAAATGAAAACCTTGTGCATAGGTGGGTATCCTCTCAGAAATGGTAAATGCAGAATGCCAAAATTAACCCCTGCTGCCATCCTTCTTCCTCTTAGGAGAAGCCAGGAGATCAGGGGGCCTCTGTATTCCTTGATGGACAGACAGAGAGCCCCAGGTCCCCCACCAGCCCACCACTCCTGGGGAGGCGTTCCAGGTCCAATTCTGCTAGTGACCAGGTTGGTAAATCTTTATTTTTGGTCCAAGTCACATCTTCCAAGTTGCCTTCATTTGGCATTAAAGGTGATATTTTAATTCTTCTTCTGCCATTTCTTTGTTTTGCTTCCCAAATTATTCAATTTGAGGAACTTGTGCAGGAAAGAGACATTCTAATTTTGGAGGTCCCCCAAAGACTTCTAGTAGGCACCCAGAAATAAAGTTCAATATGAACCTGTTCTTTTATTATACCATAAATATCAATTATTATTCTATTGAAGTGTATGACTGTTCCTTTGGGTCAAGGGGGGCATTGGATCTGAAAATCGGTGATTTTAAGAATTTATCCTTTAATTTTATTGGATCTCAACAAAGTATTCTTTATGTGTAGAGTCAGCAATTTGTCATTATCCTCAGTAAGGCAAGACTATGACTTTAGAAGTGCTGAGCGATGCAAGACTTTCTCTGTCCCCTCCCCTCCTTTATGTGCTAAAAATTAAAAAACAACAACAACAGTATTTGAACTACAGAGTGATAGGAATAGCAATAGCAAATTTTCACAGCATTTATTGGATAGCAAATATTCATCACCAAAAATTAATTTATTCACTTCTTATAGCAAACCTATGGCATAGTATTCTCATGTCTATTTTATAGTTCATGGTAAACCTGGGATGCAGTCCTAGGTGGACTGACTCTGGAGTCCATGCTCTTAATCATGCTATACTGTTGCTGCTGCTAATAGTAATAGTAATAGTAATAGTAATAGTAATAGTAATAGTAATGATAATAGTAATAGTAATAGTAATAGTGGTAGTGGTAGTGGTAGTGGTAGTAGTAGTAATAATAATAGTGTAAGGGTATTCAACAAAGTTCCATTTTTTTTCTCCGTGATAAATCTATTGGTCCTTATTTTGAAATGTATAATTCACATATTGAATTCTTAAACCCCCCCTCCCCCCCTCCACTTTGGTGCTGTTGTTTGGTGCTTGGACTTTAAGCATATTCTTGGTTTAGCTATTGAGTAATCCAATAGTGGCCCTGAGTGAGGACTTGAATTATTTGCACTGGGCATAAATATAACAAAATGTAATAGGAGTGTCTATTGGGTGGAAGAGAATGCACTACATTGTTTGCCTCCAAAGTCAAAAGAGGAGCAAGTGACTTGTGAATCTCTTGACTTCATTTGTAGCACTTTGAGTTCATGTAAACACACACACACACACACACACACACACACACACACACACACACACACACACACACCAGCCTGAGAGGTCTCTTACCTTCTAAGCCATTCACCAAGCTGCCTTCCTTTCAACATAATGAGCCATAATTACTCAATGATCTTTCAGAAGGCAAGTATCTCTGGGACCTAAGATCTTTACAAAGACTTCCTCAGGTTTGATTTGCTAATCCCCTTAGTTAAAATGCAGTTATTTCTTTTGGAGATCAAAACTGCTGCAACTACAGTAGGTTTTTAAATAATGGGCTAAAAATGTTATACTTATAAAAGTTATCTGAAACCTATTTGGGAGCATTCCTCTATACTTTATGTCTACACAATCTATTGTTCTATCCACGAAGGTAGAAACACAACTGTGCCTGACCTCAGGCAGACAAAGAAAAATTTGCTGTCAGCTTCTTTTTGAATGACAAAATCCCTGAGGCAAAACTCTCCTAAGTTTTTATTTAATTTGTGTTGTACCTACAGCACAGCCCTTCTTTGCTGTGTCAAGAATTTATTGAGTTGTAATTAGACTGTCTGTGGGGAAACTGCATTCTAAGCTGGGACCATTTGTGGATTTTCCAAGAGCAAGATTAAACTATGCTTAAAGCACCAGCCAACTAGGGGATGAGAGGAAATGGAGAGAGAGAGAGACGGAGAGGGAGAAGGAGAGAGGTGAGAACAAGAGATTATAGAATTTGATATGCGCTGTTGCAAAATAAGAACCTTCTTTCTCACGGTAGACATGTACTAGGGGCTTGGTGTTACCTGGAACTCAGTGGTCCTATAAGAAGTGGTCTCAGTCTTACCACTGTAGATTTATTTTTCTACCCTTTGGTTACCCTGAGCCCCGTGATTCCTACATATGTTCGTTTTTTCTTTTCTCCAGTGTTATTAAATTATTATATTGAATTATCACTATTTTAAGGGTCCTATCTATTTTCAGATTCCAAATATTGTACCAATTCATGACACTAAGGTCCTTATCATAGTCTTGTCTCAGCTTCCAATCTGTTGAGTAGCAAGCAGCCCTTGCATTAACATTTAGAATACCCTCGCTAACACGATGACCCAGCCGTTTGCCATACAAATGTAATCAAATCTATTAACGCCTTTATAGATCAAGTTTATTTGTTCTTTATGGAAAGTAGTTGAGGAGAAATGGTACAAAGGAACAAAGGGGCTGGCGACTAACGGGTATAGATGAGGGAGTTTTCCCCTTCCAATTGCCACACAAATCACAGGGAGCTTATTTTTGTTTTGTTTTGTTTTGTTTAGCAATAAACTCTTGGGCTGAAATTTAGGCTGAATGTAATTTTCTTCTGGGTGAAATAAGGATGGGTAGGGAAATTAGTTGTTTGGGAAGAAAGACATATAAAAAGAAAGAATGTCTTACAATTTCTGGCTACAATCTCATGGACTCTGTGCTCTAATAATTGCTATTAAGGTCCACCGTCTTGTCTAAGATAATTCTGAAATCAGCACTATGGGAAAAAGATTTCTTATTTGCACTTCCACGTGTGGAAGGGTATTTTGTACATCATGACCTTGCACCGGGTCCAAGTTTGTGCTGAAATTGACCTAAAAGGGGAGTGGAAAAAATTTTAAGTATCTAGGCAGAAGAAAGGAAGAGGGTGATGGAATTCATTTGACTCTGAGCATTACAATTCTATGTATTTTTGTTGGTTTTGCATGGCATAGCAACATGTGTCCACTAGAGGTCAGTAAAAGGCAAGTGGATAAGAAACTTTTCTATCAGGGCACTTCCCCCACACCCAGGTGGGTTTCTCAGTTTTAACACTCACATTTTGAAAGGCTTTCTTTTAAAGATGACTAAAATGTGGTATTCAAGGTTTCCTGGGAGAGGAGAGCAAAATAAAGAACTCCATTTCTAAAAGAAGCGAAACTGAAAAAAAAGGTTTTAAGAAGTTACATAGCAGAAAACCTTTCTTTCGCCATTGCTATCTAAGAGTGAACAGGGATATTTACCTTCATGATCTTTTGGATATGGGTTTTAACAGGTGTAATAAAGCCTATTGCACACCTTTACTGTCTTCCTTCAGTGTTGGAAAGCAACTGTCTGCTGTGGTTCCAACAGCACATTTTCTGAACCTTGATGGCATTTGTTGCACTGTTCACTATTTTTTCAAGTACATGCCTTTCTCTTGTACTAGTTTGCAAGCTTCTTGATGACAGGAATCTGATCTCAGGCATTTAAAAATCCTCAATACTTGAAAAAAATCCTAAGTACTTGGACATTGCTTGACTAGAACATTGTAGGTCAACAAAAAAGTTGGGAAACTATATATCAATCATGCATTATATTTTCATTATTATTATTTACAAAGTACAGTAGTATTTGTGTATGTGTGGGTCTTTTTCATTCTATAGAAGATTTAAAGTGGATAAACATCCATATACTATCTTTCTTCTCATAAAGCTAACCAAAATGATAATGTCTCAATTTTATGTTTACTTTTACACTTCTGATCAAATTCAGAACTAAAAACTAATGTCTTCAGATGTAAAATGCAGGAGAAAAAAGATCACTGTCACTTTAACCACAACCAGTTTTCTTGCATAAAGTCAAGATGAATATCAGAGCTTTTCAAATTGATGGGTGTTAGTCTGGCAAGCAGTGAATTCTGGCCCTCAATTCTCAAGTTGTCAGACTATTTCACAGACCTGCTGCATGATGGAAGGCTACTGAATATTACTCAGACATTGACCATTATGTTATTTTCTTCTGCCAAGCATTAAGCACTTTCCCTTTAAGATGGGCTTCTGTTTCCCTCTGGCTTTGTGTGTTTAGAGGTCCTATAGAGGAAGCAGGTACCCAATCTGAAATCCAGAGCACTCTCAGCTTTGGCATCCACGTCTTTCATGGTAGGTGGCTCAATGTGGTGCCTTTGAACACACGGCCCCAGTGGGAGCCCTATTATCTGCTAAATATTTCTGGAAATGTTTATTCAGAACATGGAGCACAGCAGGCTGCCCCCCTACTCCTATACTGACAGCTAAGCTTTTGAAATGGCAAATGCACAGACCTCCTGAGCGCCTCCACTTGGCCCCTGCTGTTGACATTTTCAAAGTTAACATATAAAATGATTCCATTGAAATAATATTTTTGAAGATCTTACTGCCCAAACTTTATCAAGGTTCACAAATTAGCTCTAGGATGACATTTGACTTAGGTAGAGAGTATGAGTTTTAAGATGAATATCTGATAGATTATATTCAAACAAATCCCATTAAGACGTCCAGAACATATTGTTAAGCCTCCCATTATTCACTTGAGACTGTTTTTTTAATTTTCTGGTGTTATTTCCAGACACATAGTTCTAATTCACTGAAGCTGGTTGACCCCTCAGGGACCTTCCAGTAAAACAATATCTTCATTTTAAAGGTAAAGAAATCAAGTCTTAGAAGATATCTGAAATGACTCCTGAGATGGGACATTCAAACTTTTTGGGGCAACTTTCCCCTCAACAGTTTAATTAACTCAGTCTATGTATGATAATTGAGAATGGTATAGATAGTATTTGATTATATCACAGAATTATACCATCTCAGTTCCAAAGAGGATAACAGGGCAGGCATGATAGGTAGAGTCAAATAGCATCATTTCTGATTAAACCATTCTCCTTTCCTACCTAGTCTTTTCCATTCTAGTATTGAAAAGAGGTGACTGTGGGAAAAGAAATGTCGTATGTATAAAAAGAAAAAGTCTGACTCCAGGGTACAAGTAAGTGGGGAGTAGTGGCAGAAGGAGTAAAGATGGGCTCCTAGACATTGTCTCCTTCTTCAAAGCTTCTCCCAAGAAAAGTATAGACAAAAGTAGTAGTGGGCTGGCTAAGCAGAGCAGAAGTTCTTTGGTGATAGTGGAAAAGAGGTTATTCTATTTTTGGTGGAGAGATCTAACCCAAGAATCCAAGGCATTGTTTCAATGCCATAGGTAATGCACTTTCTGTTCATTTCAACTCAAAAAATACTTATTATATATTTCGGGCAGGCACTGGACATACACCAGTAAACAAAGGAGAGTCTCTGTTCTCATGGAATTTACATTCTTATGGGAAGAGATAAACACTGAACAAATAAGAGATGAGAATGCTAACCAAGAGATGTTCAGCAGGACAAGGGCAATAAAGAGTAGTGATGGGGGTGGGTGACATTTTATAATGGTTCTCTTGGGTATTACAATGTGGACTTCAAAAGGTGCCCGAGGAGCTGCAACATTGCTTAGGCTTTCCTCTGGAGAAAAGTTTGTCCTGGCAGATAGGGTATTGGATTCTCTGTCACCTGTATGGCCCTTTTGATCAGCCTGCACCAGACAATATCCCATCCCTCAGTCTCCAGGACCAGCCTCCCCGCTTCTCCTGCCACACCCTGAAATGAACTCATGTGGTGTCTGTTACTGATCATGTCCCCTCTGGCCTTGGCTTAGTTTTGCTCTTTGTTTGTGAGCCAGACTGAATTTAACTGGTATTAAACCTATCTCTGGCAAATGAGACTCAAAAGGTATTTGAATTGGGTTGAGAACCTGGTTGAGAACTTGGAACAACAAAGACTATAGGAACTAAATCTATGGCTATTCTGGTCATTTTACTCAAAAGGTATTCTTGGGATGGGGAGCCAGATAGGGGAAGGCTTCCTTTTGTGTTTATGTCTTCTAAGAGCAGTCTCTGAGCTAGAGAATTTGTGAGAGATATTAGACATATATTATTCTTTTCATTTTGGCATATCTCAGGGTTTATGAAAAGAGATTTTAGTCAAAATTGAATTTTGATGTAGATCAAACAAGTAGCTCTTAAAGATCCTCCAAAGACCTGTTACTTCCCCCAAAGACTCTCCTAAAGGATATTGAGTTATTTTTCATTTAGTAGATCTTGTCTTCATTCAATAAGCATTTAGTCCACATAAAGCTTACTATAGCTATTATTTGGGGAGAGCTTTTTTCCTTGTCAAAAAGTAGGACACCCTGGAAGGTGTAAAACATTAATAATTACCAGTTGTTTATACCTTATTCTGATTAAGCTTCAGATTTTTGTCTATGACAATGTTTGGTGGAGGGAGGGGGAATAGAGAGGTGAAGATAACTTGATTTTACAGAACAAGGGCAAGTACAGTGAGGAGGCACACTGGGAATGGAAAACAGGAGACAAATTCCCAATTTTGATGGAGGCCAGGATGTTCTTTTGATTCTGTTTTTCTGATATTCCCTTGTCTCAGTATTTTAACTCATGCCTCTATACAAGTATGATCTTCAAAATATTCAATAACTGATATGGCACTGAAACCAACCAATCAGGACAGACAGCATGAACACACACTACTATTGAACCAGAGGGGATTTCTTGGTTATAAAATAAGTTGAGAGGGGGAAACAAGGAGTGACTCATTAACAAACAAATAAAACTGAAGCAAATATGATGACCTAAACAAGGGGGTCTGAGTCATGAGGTAAGCTGTGCTGGCCACGTTTGTGCTTTTGTGGCAGTTGTCTTTCTCTTACATCATGCTTACTACTTTTAGACTTATGACTGTTTTGTAAATAAAATAACATAGTGCTTGTTCAACAATATTTCTGCTAATGTTCTTAGTATAGACTAGTGACTCTTATTTGTAATAGAATTTTCAATCTCAAGGATCTTTAAAAACTTACTGCATTCATGTAGTGTTGTATTTAATTTGCACTGAAAAATTAAGATGTCTTTCCAGTATCAAAGCAGATACTCAATTAATAGTTGCTGAATGAAAATTTATGAAAGCAGGCAAGCAAGCAGAGCTCAGATAGATCATGTCCTCCATAAAGTATTCCTGACTGCCTAAGTTGGATATGATTTCTCCCTCCTCTGATTTTCCATTGCCCTCTTGTTTGTATTTATTACCTCATGCAATTTTTCTCATAAATGCACAACGCCATTTTCTGAAACAAATTACAAGATTATAGTGTGTTTTCTACTTTTTCATACCATGCACTCTCTTGGTAATGAAAAGTTGAATTGGGAAGAAGGCATGGGAGAGACAGGGAGACCTGGTGGTGTGAATTGATAAGGGTCTCAACTAATGTAGCGATGGTAGGAATGAAAGCGAAGAGGAAATAAAAGCAGCATAATAATAGAATCGCTTCGACTTTGTAATTGGGTATGGGAAGATGGGGAGAAGGAAGAGTCATAGCTAACTCCTGATTCTGAGCCTATAAAGTGTTAGGATTCTTGGACCTAATCTCTTTCACAAGCTATGTTGTAAAGCTAGTGCTGTTTTACTCATGGAATATGAGCTGATACAGAGGGTTTAGCTATGGCTTTTCAATCTGGAATGGGTTTACAGTTCAGCCAAGGTTACACAGCTAGGAAAGGGCCGAGCGGGGATTATGAACTCAGGGAGTGAGGCTCCAGGCCGTGCTTTCTTGCCACTGTGCTGCCTAGCCTCTTATATTAAATGAGATAAGGCATATGAAACTTGCAAACTCGAAAGCTACATTCAAATATTATTTCAAATGAACATAATGGGAAGCTTGTATCATTGGAACTGAAACTCAAAGCATTAGGAGTAGTCAGTGGCAGATGAAGAGGGTTACAAGGGAAAAATAGAGAGATAACATAGGGCAGGTGACTTCACAAAGGCACAATGAGTAACCTAAAGTGTGGGAAGCTGTATGTGACTGTTAAACAACCAGACCAAACATTTTCCTGGTAAGCTCAGTGAAAATGGAAACCTGGGGATAGCATTTACTTTTAGAAATTTGATCCCAGAGTTTTCTAAACACTTTGGATCTGAGAGAGGGGGAAAATGACTTGGGGTTTGTAGCTCAAATATTTCTTCCATCTGTCACATATACACACAATACTTTGGGCTAATCGGTTAGGATAATGGTTATCCCAGAGCCTGCTAAAGCAAGGCCACTCTATCCCTGGAATTGTTTCTAAATGTAAAGTAGGAAGTGATCTTTTGTTTGAGCCACAGAATATAGGAGCCAAGAGTCCGAGATTTAGCATTCAAAATGCAAGTGTTATCCTCAGAGAATATCACAGCATAAATAGAATTCCTAAATGCAGAGGGCAAGGATTCTGCATGGCCCACATGCACAAAAGAACCAATAGGGTAGCAGTTGGAATCAATTCTGTTAAACACAAATACAATAGGGAGCAAGCACTACATTGTTTCAGAGGCATTCTTAATTAAACAATTCAAATATGCATTTAATTCCTGCTTAAATGCAGAGCATCAAAGAGCAGAAGGCAAGTGGACAACACTTACTGTTAAATGTCATGCCTTAGAAAGTACAGGGTGTTAGATGAGCTTAAACAGGGCCAAACTGGTAAAAGCACAAAGTATGGGAGTAGGAGAGAGTGGGGACAGTTAGAGAGGCGAGTAGGGTCAGATCGTGAAAAGCGTTTTAAGCCGTGGTAAGGAATTAGGATCTTATTCGTCAGGCAATAGGATGGAAGCCATCTGAAGATGAAGAAGAAAAGGCAGACACATTGTATCTGATTTCTTATAAGTAAGGCACATATTTTGGGAATAAATTTTTCTCTGAACATCTCAGATATAACAGCAGGTAGGTGTTGGTGTTACCACCTCTGAATCGAAAATTGGCTTTTACCCTTACACCTACTGAAGTTGACTATTCCTATAGGTCAGTTGTCACTCATGAATGTGACAACGGGAATACAGCAAAGACAGATGAAGATAAGAACTATTTTTTTTTAAGAGCACAAAATATATCTTGATCATTGCACAAATGAGTTATCTGACATTCTCAGTTACCTGAGACAAAGCAATGAAATTATGTAGGAAAATATCTAAGCATTAAAATAAATGTCACAAAATTCATGCTTTAAACTGATGTGCTTTTCTTACAGTAGAATTTCTCAGACTTCCCTTTCACTCCTGTTTCACACATGGCTTGCCCAGGCTGGATTGTCTGGAGTAGGGCGGCAAATGAGATAGGAAGCAAGCTAGAAGCAGGTGTATTGAGAATGTGAGCGATTGATGAGAATAAGTCAGTGAAGAAAAGCAATGTGAAAGTAAATGTAATGTAACAAGAATGAGACTCTCAGGTGTTTAGTGTTTGAGATTCAGGTCCATATCCTTTAATAATTTCTGAGGTCATCACCAATAGAAGTATCAGAGTAGGAATTCATGATCATAATAATTCTGGAGTAGTGTAACTGTAGGGTTGTTTAAAATGGAAGCAAGTAAAGTTTTAAAACACTTTAAAAGGGTATAAAATCAATAGCAAGTCTCTCTCCCACTCAGAGTGAATTTTTATCAAAAGACTCACAAGATGAGTAAATTATATTATTTCTGTTATGCTTTGTGTCCTGGAAATAGTAAAGGAAGGAAAAAAATAGTTTCTTTCTTTTCTGGATGAGACAAATTTCTCAAGTAGATAAAATTGTCCATTACACTTCTATTTCCTTTCCTTGTCTCAATTTAATTTCTTTTAAGATTTTTATTTATTTATTTGACAGAGAAAGAGAGATTACAAGTAGGCAGAGAGGCAGGCAGAGAGAGAGAGAGGGGGGAAGCAGGCTCCCTGCTGAGCAGGCAGCCTGATTTGGGAGCTCAATCCCAGGACCCTGAGATCATGACCAGAGCAAAAGGCAGAGGCTTTAACCCACTGAGCCACCCAGGCGCCCCTCAACTTAATATTTTTATTTATATATTTTTTTAGAGATGGGGGGAGAGAGAGAGAAAGAGAGCAAGAGAGCACCAGTGAAGGCAAAGGGAAGGGGAATGAGGTGGGGAGAGAGAATCTCAAGCAGGCTCTACACCTAGGGCAGAGCAAGATGCAGGGCTCAATCTCACACAGCTGAAATCATGACTTGAGCTAAAATCAAGAGTCCGACACTTAACCGACTGAGCCACCCAGGCACCTCGCCTCAATTTGGTATTTTTGACCTTGAAGGAATTCTCATAACAGACTCTATATGTCCTCGTTCTGCACTAAGCTTCTAACTGTGGCACACCAACACCTCTCCTCTACACCATTCCCTCCCCTTGGCCTTGGGGACTTGACCTTGGCCTTGTCCACTTGGCCACTAAGTGCTCCAGTGACTAGAATGGGGCCTGGCACCTAGAAACATTCAATATGTCTAACTGAATGAATGAAAGAATAGATGAATAAATGAAAAAAAAGTTTTCAATGCCTCTAATTGTCTTCATATTTTCTCCAGTATTAAAATTCTTTAATTCAAATGGTTTCCAGGAGTTAGGAGGAAGGCAATCTGATTGAATTAATGCAGCATGAATATGTTCATGATTGAAAGCCCATTGATCTTTTGTGAATCATTTGCATTGTTAAAGAGAGTGTTTGATAATCCAAATGAAGACCTAATTCACAGAAATTCAGGCAAAGGCACGAGGTGAGACTACAAACAAACAGGCAGGCTTAGTAGTAATATCAGGCAGTAGAGAATTGATTAGGGCAGATTAACTTTACCTGTGAATCTGTTTGTTCCCAGACTGAGAGTCACTAAAGCTGCCTCTACCTTTTTATAACTTCTTTTACCTTCTCTTCCAAACCAGTAGGTTCTCTATGAGCTCATAAATGTTTTCTGGACTGCTTTTATGTTCCAGTAAAATAGAGCATAGGACTAGAATAATGACAGCCATTTGTATGAATGGGCCATTGCTAAGTCAGGGATTGTTTGCCCGAGAGATAGATTTAGGTCTTTGTTATGAAGGATGTTAGTTTTGGCAGAGCGGTTCAAGTTCAAATGTAAAAACTTGAATAGCTTGTGTAGGGATGCTTCACACATCTAAGATCAATTTCTGGATGACCCCCATGAACTTAAGACTAGACTTTGTCTGAATTGGGGTGTGTGTGTGTGTGTGTGTGTGTGTGTGTGTGTGTGAAGGGGGAGGCTGAAAAAGGTGAAGTTTGGAATGCGCAAGAAGGGATGAACAAGATTGGCTATGGATCATTCTCTGTCTTTGGGAGTTCTCCTTTCCTGCCTTCCTCCTTCCTCCCCTCTGTTTCCCCACCCTGCTTTCTCTCTGCCTCCATCTTTCCTACCCTTCATGTAACAATATTTATGAATTACCTTCTGTATGCTTGAGCTCTTTCCTACAGTTTTGTTGCATTTAGATATTAATTATGTTCTGAGACCATACCAGATTTTAAGTCACTAAGACCTCAATTTTGCTTGAGTTTCTCTAATTAATCAATCCCCAGGGGTTGGTGGTTATTTTTGTAATCATAGATGTTTAAGGGTTAATTCTTTAATAATAATGATGCAGCCAGTCTTAGTTCTTTTATGCCTTATCAAGTCCTTCTACTTAGGGCATCAAAGCAATAAAATCTTTGATGAAAATTCTTCTCAGTAGATTTCTCAATGAGAAGAATAAATTGAGAGGAGGTCGCTCTGCAGTGCCAAAATAAGGCTTAAACAAAAATTTGACTAATTATTCACTAATTCATATGCATTTCTTTAATTTTCTTCCATATCCTAAGATTGAGTTTGGGTCTCAGATGGATATTTGTGTTTGTTTGTTTTTGTTGTTTGTTTGTTTTTGATCTATTTCTTTCTGATTCTGGAGTACCTTTTAGATTATAACAATGACTACAATTTACTGAGCTCTAGTAGGTATCAGGCATTGTATGGAGTACTTCACAACAACCCTGAAGTGAAGTGAGATAGGTATTGTTATTATCAATACTTTAGGGATGCGAAAACAAAGTTGAGACTGGTCAAGTTATTTGTCCATGCTCATACAGGTAGCAGGTAATGAAACCTATTTTAGAAGCCCAGAGCCCCACCCTTTGCCATGTATTACATCTTTTCTGTGATTCTAAGAATATAGACCATTGGGCATTAGACATTTAGAATGAGAGTAATATCTCTGTCTATGTATATCTCATTGACTTTAACAGGTGTACATTTTTCAAGATTTTGTTCATTTTTTTGGACATGAATAAAATTAGTAAAAGAGCTAAAGCCCATTCTGCATTAACTGGGTTTTTTCTCCTGTGTCAGGAAGAAGAGTGGTAAGAACTGTCCTGGTATTTTCTCCTCTTTTTCTATTGCTATTCTGAGCAAGAGGGAGATGGGTTTCTGACCTCTTTTTCTTGCTTTCTACTTAAATAGTATCCTCTGACAGGCAGATAGAGATTAGTCAGTGGAAGAAAAATCAAAGCTATTTTCTATTGAAAAGGTTAACTGAGGTAAATTATTTTTTCTCTTCTGGAGATCTTTTAAACAAACTGTACACACATGCACACACACACACACTCACAAACACAAATGTTCATTCAAGAAAAATTAGAAACCTCTGGAGAAGTTTAGGCCAGAATAGATTCTCTCACCTGCTAAATGTAGAAAGTAAAGCTCATCTTTTTTTCTTTTATAACTGATATTTTTCCTCTGTAGAGGTTACTGTCCAGTTTTGTAGACAATGGATAGAATTACAATAAAAGACTTTAGTTTCTGTCCTAAGATTTTTGATAATAGAGCAGAGCAATGATCTTAGTCATGCCTTTCACTTTTGAAAAACAAAAGTTAAGGTTTGCTGGGTTAAGGCCGCACATTTTAAGAACCATATAAAATCATGTTCCCTTTATAGTTCATGTTATTTCTTTGGGAATAAGCTAAGACTTTGTAGAAAATGGCTAACTATTTGAAGTGACTGGGAAAATAGGAAGTGTTGTCCTTTCTAAAGACAATGATGCAAATGGTCTGATTTCTTTTTCAAATAGTGTAGATGATTCAGTAAGTTTCTCTCATCAGTTTTTCTTCGCTATTGTGATAGGTAGAATAATGGCCCCCCAGAGAAGTTCATGTCTCCATCCCCAGAACAGTGACTGTGTCAGTTATGTGGGAAGAGGGATTTTGCTGATGTGATTAAGTTAAGGATCCTGGGATAGGGTGATTATCCTGGATTATCTATGTAAGTGGGCCCATATGGTCCTCGTTCATGAAAGAGGGATGCAGGAGAGGGTGTGGGTTAGAGTTGGACACTGGAAGAAACGCCATCACTGGATTTCAAGATAGAGAAAGGGACCATGAGCTGGGGAATGGAGGTGGCCTCTGAAAGCTGGAAAGGCAAGGAAATGGAGTTTTCCCCAGAGCCTTCAAAAAGAAGGCTGTCTTGCTGATATCTCGATTTGAGCACTCCGCTATGATCTGAATATTTGTGGCTCCCCAAATTCATATGTGAACATCCTCACACCCACTGTAATAGTACTAGGAGATGGGGACTTTGGGAGGTCATTTCGTGTTGAGAATGAAGCCCTCATTAGTAGGAATTAGTGCTCCTATTAAAGAGACCCCACAAAGCTCCCCAGCCCCTTTGCCATGTGAAGATACAATGAGAAGTCTGCAGCCTGGAAGAGGGCCCTTGCCCAGCCATACTGGCTTATGGATCTTTGACTTCCAGCCTCCAGAATGTAAGAAATAATTTTCTGTTGTTTCTAAGCTAACTAGTCTGTGGTATTTTGTTATAGCTGCCCAAATGGACTAAGAAATCCATTGAGACCCATTTTAGACTTCTGACCTTAGAATAGTAAGATAACAGTTGTTTTAAGCTATTAAGTTTGTGGTAATTTGTTATAAAAGCAATAGGAAATTAGTATTTGCCATGGATTGTAACAATGGTTATGGAACAGACATTAAACCTATAACTGGAATCAGCACGGGAGGAAGGTGCCAGGAAGTAATCCAGTGTGTGTGAATGATCTTGTTGGTGCTGAAATTAGGGATAGTGTCAATTTGGAGAATACTGCACTTGTTACTCTTGTGTTTTTATATCTACCTCTGCATAAAAAGTCTGGGGTTGGTAAACCACCTGGAGGGGTAGTTTGTGTAACTGTGTCATAATCAAATACTGAAAGGCCTTCAGGTAGGGAGGGGATGGGAAAGGGAAGAAATCATGTTGTAAGTTTTTATCGAGGAGGATAAAAATTAAAATCAGTCACGTGCAAGATTGAAGTTTCTAGATATTAGTTTCCTGAGACCTGTAATTACATAGCAATACCTAAATATGAAAATTTAAAAATAATGGGCTCTTTTTTATCTAACATAGTTTTAGTCAGAGCTTTTTTGTGTTTCTGCATACACCTTGTGAGATAATATAATAAATTATATATTTTAATATATAATTTTATGATTATTTAATATATTTATATAAATCAAATATTACATATTAAATAAATATAATTATTTAATATATCATATATAATTTATAATTTTAAATCTAATTATATAATAAATAATAATATATATGTATAATATATATATTGGTCTCTAACCCAGTTCCTGACACAGAGCTTCTAAAAAGTCTTATAAATTTTCCAAGTAATAAGAGCACCAGGAGTCTCTTTTGTTTTAGTATTTGGTCTACATTTTGATCTAAATTTTCAGCCCCCATGCCGTATTCCCTAGAGAGGGGAGATGGGCTGGAAATGGACGTAATAATTGAGCATGCCTATGTGATAAAGCCTCTATAAGCATCCCAAAAGTATGGGGGTTGGAGAGCTTCTGGGTTAATGAACCTGTGGAGGTGCTAAGAGGGAGGTGCTCCTAGAGAGGGTAGGAAATGAAACGCTCCTTTGTATGTACCTTACCTTACATATCTCTAGCGTCTGGATGGTCATTTGTCTCCTTTTTTATACCCTTTTTTTAATAAACTGGTAAGTGAACTGTTTTCCTGAGTTCTGTGAACTGCTCTAGGAAATTAATCAAACCTAAAGAAGGAGTCATGGGAACCTTCCAAGTGTAGCCAGTTGGTCAGAAGTGTAGGTGATAACCTGGACTCGTGATTTGTTCTGAAGTTGTGAGAGGGACCTGGTGGGAACCCCTGACCTGTGAGATCTGATGTTGTCTTCAGGTAGAAAGTATCTGTACTGACTTGAATTGTAGGATCCCCAGCTAGTGTCACAGAGTGCCTCCCAGAACTGGTGTCGGAAGCGTTATGAGTATGGTAGTTGTGGGACTGTAGGGAGGCACCTGGGAGGAAGACGGGTTTCCCTGTACACACCTCTACCTGTGCTGATCCTTACAAGGATGCTTCTGAGGAGCGGTGATATGACAACATGTTTTGTTATCATCAATATGAGGTAAAATTATTGCTTGGGGTATTTTACTGACGATGTTGAATACTGACAATCCACAAGAGCCATATATGTTAAGTGTCGTGATACTCTGAGGGAGCAGAGAACTTGGAGGCATAAAGCCTGAGTTCTAGTGTTATTTCTCAATACCTGTGTAATTCTCGTAGGCTTGTAGGACTTTGAAAGTAAGAAATTCAGTTATACCTCTTTCATCTGAGAATGGAGATAGCCCTTTGGCATGTGCTTTCTTTCCTATCTGTAAAATGGGATTATGTGATATCACCTTTCTCAAAATTTCAGGAATTAAAGACCTTTCAGGGACTTAACATTACATATTGCATTTAGAATACTTTGTCACCTTAGTCTACTACAGATATGTAGTATTTCATTAACAGCTGGGATACTAAATTAGCCGGAAGACACTATTCTTGACTGTGCTGGTTCACAGAGAAATGGTCATGTAAGGAACATTACCATATTTTGAAAATTTACTCATGTTGGCTTTTGGGAGGCAACAATGACAGTGAGTCTCTTTTCTCCTATTTGGCCTACATTTAGCCCTGCTTTGCCTTTCATTGACAGGCTTGCTAATTTCTTTTTTCTATCTAGAGAGTATAAGCCTATATACTATGGCTAATGACATCTTTTCCTCTTTCCTGTTTCATTTCCTCGTTCCTGTCAGTGGAGGGGTTACTTGACTCTGGAGTGCAGTTCTGTTTTATATGTCTTGGGGCTGATTTTTTCCATAGGAAGCACAAGTGAATGAGAAAAATATGGTTTCAATATCAGAATTTTGCTTTAAAGACAACTTTTAATAATGAACTCTGTTTATTTTATTGAGAGATATCAGTATAACTTTGTTTCTGCTCTGTGCTAAGCATTCCAATGTGACATCTATTGTTTGTTACTTTTAATGTTCTCATTAACCCAACGCTTTTGAATGAGCCATAGAGTTAAATTATTTCAGTATCTGAAAGTGAAGATATTATCTAGTAAGTTGCTGCTCCAGCATATTCTGATGGCTTCAAGGAGCTAATGAGGCTTCCAAAGGTGCCTGCTTGGAAGAAGCTAAATGACCACTGACATCAGGCATAAGTAAGTGTATAATACAGAACTCTAGCTGGGAATGTGAATAATCAATTAAAAAAACCAGAAGCATCAGAATAAATCATAAGGATGCAATGTGGATTCTACTGTAGAAGGTTTAATGAATCACTGTTTGGAAAACTATAAAAAGGTACTTCCTTCCCTGGGTACTTCCCCTCCCCTTACTATTTTCCCTTCTCAGTCTTGTCTTTGCTTGCTCTTTAAATCCTTAAATCTTTGGGTCTGCCTTGACCTATGATATTTTTACTCCTCAAATGTTTCCTTAATTGTATCCACTTCCATCATATGACAGAGATTACTGTTTGTTGAATCAGTATCTATTCATCTCTCTTCCTTAGTTAGCAGAACCCTGATTTCATGCAGGGTGTTAATGGGCTCAGCTAAAACATTCTGCTCCATAACTTCTATTATAATAAAAGCCCCTATAAAATGGCCCCTATGTGGAGATGTATGGCAAGATTATGCTAAGGAGTTGTGAATAGAAGTGGTGTGCCAGATTTCAGGGGAGGCTCCTAAAAGGTCCTGGAAATGTCCTTCCTGCCCTCCTTGCCTTCTTTTAGCCGCCTGTAATGCAGCCTTGATGGGCAGAGCTTGAAAAGCCATGCTAGACCAGGAGGTGACCTTGAGGATGGAAACCATGTACTGAGGATAGTGAAGCAGAAAGCTAGAAGCCTTGCTCCCTGATGTCGGGGTGTAGTCACCATATCGGCCTGGGACTCTGCACCTCTGGATCCAGAGAAACTGCCTTTAATTCTGTTAAAATCACATTATATCCAGGCAATATAACTTTAATTCGTAAACATAAATTTTTATGTGGATACCTATACTACATCTTTATCTCTAACCTCATCCCCCTGAGCCTTAGATTCGTGTGTTGAAATAATTATGGAAAATTTCCCTGATATTCTATAAGTATTTTAACACTATCTTCTCCAGACTGAGTTCCTAATGTCCCTCCAGTACTCTCCCTAACCTGCCCCCACAGTTTTTGGAATTTACCACAGTTGCAGCATCCAAGGAGAGCCCACAGGGCAGACCTGGATCTCTGCTTCCTCTCCCAACATTCCAATCAGTCATCAGATCTTTCTAGTGCTTTTCTCCTCATAAATATTTACTAAGTTTGTCTCCTCACTCTCTATCCCTCTCTCACAGCCCCAATTCAGCTTCTCATCAGATCCAGCCTGTCCTGGGTACTTGAAAGGTGATTCTGCCTTTAACTCTATCCTCTGCACAACTAGTTTTTACACATGTCACAAAGGATTTATTTAAAAAGCAAATTGGATCACATCATTTCCTGCTTAAAACATTTCAAGAGCTCTGCAGCAATAGGCCCTTGATCTTGGCACACAGGGCCATGATCTGCTCCTACTTATTTCATAATTTTCATCACTGCTCTTCTCTGTCTTATATTTCATACTCCAGTAATACTGCAATTTGTAGTTTTTATAACTTGCGTGGGTTTTCAAGCTCCTGCATTGTTTCTCATACCATGTCCTTTGCCTGGAACTGTTCTCTCTTCCCCCTCAATCTTTCTTTTGTATTAATGCATATCTTCCTGACCTAATTTGGTCCTATCTTCTCTGTGAAGACTTCTTGGACTGCCATTCCCACCTGGCTGGATTGGGTGCCTCCCCTCCCCCCAAAACCCTCACCCCAGACCAGCTTTCAGCGAGGAGAATCTGGGGGTGGGGAATAAGGGAAGAGGAAGAAAGGGGGTTCTGAAGTAAGGTTGCCAGATTTAGCACATAAAAGTACAGGATGCCCAGTTAAATTTGAATTTCAGATAAAAAATGAATAATTTTTAAGTATAAATACGTCCCATACAATAATTGGAACACACCTATACTAAAAAGGTAAGTTGTTTCTTTAAAATTTAAACTTGTCTGGGCATCCCATATTTTACCCAGCAACCTTATATTGAAGACAAATTAGCATATTTCTTGTTTTTGCCTCGTTCTCTTTCTCGCCTCGTTTATGAAAATATTGATCGTAAAGAATGGGTCAGTTTTAAATATCACTGCCCTGATGATCCCTGCCTGCAGAGCCACTCCTTGAAGGGGGGGAGAGGCACAGCATGAGAACACAGAGAGGGAGGAAACCTTGCCGGAGCCTTCGCTTCCATGCGCACAGCCCTCCCCTTTAGAATAGGGACAAATTTGAAACAAATCATATCCTTGCCTACTGGATATTAATTGAGCTTGTTGAAGTGTCATTCTGAATCACTACAACCTGGTTTATCATTCTGTTCTAAAGAGGAAGAAAATGCTTTAGCGACTCCCCAGAGCTTCAGGAAGGCTCTCAGAAGACAGCAGGGGGCAGAAATGTAGCGCCTGGTGGTTCGGCTGCCAACAACGGAATTGCTGAGAAACTTTGTCAGGAGAGTACAGATGAGCTCAGCTGAATTTGGCTGTTCCTTTGAAGGGGCGGAGAGGGAACTTATACTTCTTGGGCATCTACAGAACGACATGTATGCCTAGCATTTCCTTAAAGTTCTGCAGACCCATATTCAGAACTTTGGTGTCCCATAGGGGTCTGGCAGCTTTCTGTTGAGAATTAGGTCACAAGCCCTTTGAAGTAAGGTCTGCTTTTATCATACAGGGCATTATAGAATAAACATATCTATAAAAATAAATTTATCAGTAAATTGTACTGGACATTTTGAAGTATAAAGGTGAACTTTTAAAGTAATAAACTATGAACTTGTAAAATCTGTGCGATTAACACTTAGGCTTCCTTTGGCCAGGTTATTGTAGCTGTGTCCGCTGCTAGTTACAAATTTCCTTTTTCTCTGTGGAAGAGCTATTGCTAACCCACAGTGTCTCTGCATTAGGGTCTGCTCAGTCTCTTGCTCTTCTCCCTTCTCACAGCTGGAATTACAACAGATGGGGTTATCGAATGCAGAGAAAGAGATGAAATTAACACAGGTAATGAGCAGTAGTTTTACTGATGGAGGAATTTTAGTTCATTTGGGAGAATTCCAGACGCTCAAGATCTGCAATAAGATAAATCAAAACCTAGTTTTGGGAAATAAGAGGGGTACGACTGCAATTTAACATTTATCTAGAGCCAACATCACACTTAACATGGCGTGAGGTAGAGGAGCAGCTTGGGCATTGGCCCCTGTTCCTAGTTCTTGTCTAAGAAAAAAGCTTTTGGAAGTTGGAGCCACTTTCATATTTTAATTGGTTCACATGGGCATTTAAAAAGTGCATTTAGTTAAGAGGATGCCACTTGCTCTTCAGAGGCTCATGGTTTCTATTTATCTAGATCTACTCGGGAAGCAATGGAGTAGGCTTATGCCACCTGTGACTTAAATGTCACAAACGAGTTAGAGGCTGTTTTCACACTGAGAGGAGCTAAGGCTTTAATGATCCTTGCAATCTTTCCTTTGTTTGTTCCTTCCTCCCCTCATTCCCTTCTGCTTCCTTCTTCCCCTTTTCTGCCTCCTTCTTCAGTATTTACTGAATATCTACTTGTATTCTTGGTGTAAGGGATAAAATAGTGAATAAAATAGACAAAACCCCCTGCACTCACTATAGTCTAACTGGAGAGACAGATCCTAAACAAGACAAATTTGAAAATATATAATATGGTAGATAGTGACAAGCACTAAGGAGGAAACTAAACAAGAGTAGGAAGATTATGTGCATGGTTGTTAATTTCACACAGAGTGGTCAGGAAGCCCTTGCTCAGAAGATTTCAGGAAAGATCTGAAGTGATAAGGAAGCAAATCATGTGGATTTTTGTGGGAAGAGCATTTTAAGAAGAGTGACCAGCAAGGGCAAAGGCCCTGAGGTAGGAATGTGCCTGTCTTTGAGGAATGGTAGCAGGCAGACCGGTGTGAGGACAGAGGAATTTAGTAAGACATGGCCAGAGAAGAGTGGGGGACCAGACTCTGTCAGGCCTTGAGGTCTCTGGAAGAACTCTGGGCTTTACTTTGAGCAAGATAGGAAGTTGCTTGTGAGTTTGGAGCAGAGCAGAGACATGGACTGACATATATATGTGTGTGTATACATACACATGATTATTTATTTATTTATTTGAAAGATTTTATTTATTTATTTGTCTCAGAGAGAGAGAGAGAGAGAGAGAGAGAGAGAGAGAGAGAGAGAGCACAAACAGAGGCAATGGGGTAGTGGCAGGCAGAAGGAGGAGCCTGATGTGGGACTTGATCCCAGGTCTCTGGGATCATGACCTGAGCTGAAGGCAGACACTTAACTGACTGAGCAACCCAGTCACCCCTATTTATTTATTTTTGAGAGAGAGAGAGAGAGCGAGAGAGCATGTGTGTGCATAATTGGGGCAGGGGGTGGGGAGTGGGGACAGAGGGAGAAGCAGACTCCCTGATGAGCAAGGAGCCCAATGTGGAACTCAATCCCAGGCCCCTGGGATCATGACCTGAGCCAAAGGCAGATGCTTAACCCACTGAATCACCCACTTAAAGGGAGGGATCCTTTAAAGGGATCCTTTGGCTGCTGTTTTGACAATAGACTAAAAATAAGCAAGGGTGAAAGCAGGAATTCCGGTTAGGAGGCTATTACAACAGCCTAAGCAAGATATGAGGTCAGTGTGGATCTGCCTCAGAGGAAGTTTTAAGAACTAGTTGTATTCTGCATGTATTTTGAAAGTAGAGCTAAAAAGATTCGCTAGTGGATTGTGTGTATAGTGCAAGAGGAAGAAAGAAATCAAGGAGGATGCCAAGTGTTTGGCTTGATACAGAGACGGGAAGGATTTTGGGGCAATCAGGTTTTGGTTAGAAATGGCAAAAGTTCAGTTTTGGGCATGTTAACTTTGAGATGTCTGTTAGACATCCAAGTGAAGATGTCAATAGGCAGTTGGATATACTGCACTGGTGTTCAAGGAAACATCTTGGATGAAGATAGGAATTTGGTAGTTATCGGCACGTGGATGGCATTTACAGTCATGAGATTGGATGAAATCACAAGATAGGGAAGCAAAAATGTCCCATAACTAAGCTGCTGGATACTTCACATTTGAAAGTTGGGGAAATGATGAGAAAGTAGGAAGGAAAATGGAGGGAAGCATCCTGGAAGGGAAGAAGGAGCCAGAGAAGTTTGATAGGGCAGAGGCTCTGAGTGAAAAAAAGTGTTTTAAAGCAGAGAGAGTGACCAATAATGTCAAATGCTGCTTATGGGTCGGCTAAATGCTGCCAACAGGTCTGAGAATTGTTCATGTGGAGAGTCTTGGCAGATCAGTATTATAACTGAACTTGCCATTCGAGGTGCATTAAATTGAGCACAACCCAGGGGAGTGCTGAAAGCAAAGAACTTTTTATTTCTTGTTACAAGTAAGAAGACAGGGAGATAGCTCTCAAAGCACTGTCTCCCTGTGGGGCTAGTTCAGGAAGCTTTTATTCACTGTATCAGGGGCTGGGGGCAGGGAGCTTGCATATACATTAAGGAACTTAAACGTATTCTATTACTTAGGCACTTTGGTTCAATTGCACATGCCTAGCATGTCAACGGTTAGCGCAAACCTTGTATGTTCAAAAAACTTTGAACCCCCTACCCCAGTAGAAGTTCTCAGTATTATAATAAGCTACAGGTAACTTTAGAACAACTCAGGAGGGCTCCTGCACAGGTTTTCAGCTTCAAGCAAGCTTAAACTGGCTCACGTAATGGGGTATCAGGTGAACACCTAGCTGGGGGTCTCCTTGGCAGGAATTGCTGGTTCTGCAAAACACACATTCCTTCCCTGCTTTTATCCCCTCCTCCTCCTTCCTTCTACTGATAGCTTTCTGCCCTCTGATCTAAGTAATTCCCCATTGTAGCCTAGCTAACAGGGGCAGAGGTCTCCTGAGAAGGTGGACACTGTTGGTCATGCTAGCAGATGCCCTGGTGCCACTTAGTCTGGTTCCCAGAGGTCTTTTCCATCTCAAGAGACTTGAAATCTAGAAAACATTTTTATTCTTTATGTTGGAGATTTCATTTGGTACATTTGGTGATTGTATCTCTGGGGTAGCGCTGATGAACTATCTGTCCTACAGTGCTGAAGTACAGCTCCAGCAACAGTCAGGATCCCCGAAGGAAAGGACGGTGTCGGCGAATGCAAAATGAGGAGACGGACTCAGATGATGTTTCAGGAGTCTCCCAAACCTCAGGGGTCGGGGTCCTTTATTTATAACTTTGTAACAAAGGGTGATCAAAGACACAACCAGGATGTTTATTTACTGATCAAAGGAGCCTTGGTAGATGAGGCTGGTGTTTTCCCAAAGGCCTGGTTGATGAGGCCTGCTTTTCTTATCTGTATCATAAGTCTCCTGGAGCCTTCATAGTTTTAACAGAGCTCTCCTCCTGTTCTTTTGTTTTAAGGTCTTACCTAGTTCTGTCTTAAATCACTGGTTTGGTACAGAATCGTTAGTCATTATATTTTGAGGTAAAACGCTATTTATTCTGGGGGAGGGAGAATATGGTGCCAGACCTTATCTGGCAATATTTCAGGACTCTATCTAGGCATGCTTATAGAGGGAGTATATCATCTATATAGGGAAAAGGTGAATCATACTAAGAGTAAATTTGACTAATGCTTAACAAATCTAACGCATTTTCTCTATTCATACCATTCCGCGTCCTTTGAACTGCAAGCCGCTTCTAACTGGAAGGGGGTGATTCATGCTTTACCCGTTGCAATTCTCCTCGCCTTGCAGGAGGGCAGTGCCCCATGCCTTGCAGAGGGGATTCACCACTTCTACCACGCAGACGGCTCACATCACTACAGTTCCTTTGAATGATAAGCAAGCATTCTCAAACCTTGAGCCTAGGTCTATGTTTTCCTTGGTTGGTCTGTTGTGCCTGAGGACGACATGATGTCTAATGTTCTGAACTGACAGGATGGACCTGGATGCTGGCTTTAGTAACAGTGGTGTGATGGAGGACATGATTGGTAAGAGAGAAGTAGAGAGGAAAGAAGGAAAAGGTTGAAAATATTGAGTATAGAGAACGCTTTCAAGGAGTTTTATTATAAAGGAAAGGACTCTCTTCCCCTCCCCTTCTTTCCTCTCCCCTTCCCTCCCCACCCTTCCCATCCCTTTCCCTCTTTTCTTTTTTATTTTCTTTCCTTCTAATTTTCTGATAAGATATTAATGGAAAAATAAGTTTAAGTCCTCCAGAATCCTTACAGCTTCTAAATGTTACAAGAAAGAAGGCTTTAAAACAATAGGAAGGAAGAAAGAAAGAAGGAAGAGGGAATGAGGGAGGGGAGGAAGGAAGGGAGTCTCGGACAACATGGTAGGATTTAGTCACGTTGGGTTCTGTTCCAGCTCTACTACTTCACTGCTCTCTAACCTTGGCCATGTTATTTAACATCTCTATGAAATGGGGAAAAGAAAAAGATTACCATATTCTGTTTTAGATTTAACCAATATAGGTTATATTTTCTTTGCTTAGAAAAGAATAAATACTATTTTTATGCAGCTAGTATGTGTATAAATTCTATGCTATGAGTCTTTATTTCTATGCTCTAGGACCTTAAGATTGGGAAAACAAAACAAAAATACACAAAAGTTTAAAATGGAAAGGGAATATAAAAATTTGTTAGGTAGGATACGGTAAGATAAATTTTTTTCTATTACCAGTTTACAAAATGCAATACAGGCAAAAATGTTATACCAATTTCTTTCAGAGTTATACACTGCTAGTGTAATACATTAAAAAAAATCATTAAATAGTCATTAGCATTGTCTCATTTACCATGCACTTAGGTGGAGAAAGTCAATTGTTATCCTAATTCTGGAATTCAGGCCTGTGATATACAGTCCTGCCTCTGTCAGAAGAGTTGGAATGAATTGGGACCACATAGGAATTATAATTCTAAGAACGTGTGTCCTCGAAATAGAAAGATTGTCAAGTGGCAGTAGAATCATGATTTGTGGAATAATTTCTGCTTCTGCCAAGAAACCAAAACAGTTACCTAACCACGCCTTGAAAATCACCTGTATGGGCGCCTGGGTGGCTCAGTGGGTTAAAGCCTCTGCTTTCGGCTCAGGTCATAATCTCAGCGTCCTGGGATCGAGGCCTGCATCGGGCTCTCTGCTCAGCAGGGAGCCTGCTTCTTCCTCTCCCTGTCTCTCTGCCTGCCTCTCTGCCTACTTGTAATCTCTCTGTGTGTCAAATAAATAAATAAAATCTTTAAAAAAAAATCACCTGTAGCTTTAGGAAAACTATGGCTCTGTGAACCAACGCACACAAGACCTACTTGACACCTGAGAATGCCAAGCTCTACTTTAGCGATGGAAACTCTGAGATTTTTTTTTNAACTCTGAGATTTTTAAGAAAGCAACCTACTCTTTTTTTTTTTAAATTTATTTTATTTTATTTATTTCACAGACGGAGAGAGATCACAAGGAGGCAGAGAGGCAGGCAGAGAGGGGGGGGGAAGCAGGCTCCCCGCTGAGCAGGGAGCCCGATGCGGGCCTCGATCCCAGGACCCTGAGATCATGACCTGAGCCGAAAGCAGAGGCTTTAACCCACTGAGCCACCCAGGCGCCCCAACCTACTCTTTTGTATGATTTTCATCACCTTACAAAGCAAGGGTGGGTAGCAACATTTAAGATGAATTGTTAGTCTTGGGATCACCAGTTAGCAAACTGTGAAAATGGATCCTTTTGCACTTAAGACGCCTACTTTCCTATCAAGTACCTCCTTGTTATCTTCTTGTTTCATCCCTCCTGGTGTGGCAAACACACTTCTTTTGCCCATCTCCTGCCTTCACTCTTTTCACTCTTGTAAATAGACTTATTTAAAAACAAAGGCTTTAGTGATAAGAATAGTTTCTCAGTTTGAAAGGTTGCTTTCAGCTCATTTTTAGCTATTTTCTTAGTGCCTGGAACTTACACACTGCAGGTGCTTAATAAGGGCAGCTAAGGAAAGTTCATGTGACTGTTTTCCTCAGTGCTGCCCACTTATAGTAGAGTTATCATGATAAGAATGCTTTTTCAAATGTTCAGTTCTAAAGTTATGTTCTTCAAATATGTGCAAACTGCTATGGACAAAATAGCATTACCCATGCCCCAAATCAATCTTGCCCAACAGCCACCAATGTGATATTCCTCCAACCCCAATTCCCTGGGCTCAAAATCTGCAGTGGTTGCTGGGATGGTTCCAGCTGAGGGTGTACTAGAACTAGCTTGGCACCATTTTGTTCTTATTGTTTTCCACTGATGTGAGTTTTCTCTCAGTGAACACAATACAAATGAGAAAGAGCTTCTCTCTCTCTCTTGGCTCAGCCCTAAACTTCTAAACAACTCTCATAATAGTTAAGTACTAATGAAATTGTCAAATGTGCTCGTTTGTGACTGAATAGGATTCAAACAGGACTCCCTGCTGCATCTCATAAAGTCTTGTTTGGAAGATTGTATCTAATTATTAACCCATAGGAAGGCTTGATAGGATCACTTAGAATGTTCAGAGATTTTGCCAGCTCTGCACATGAGTCTGAGAGTCCATAACAAATCAGTGCTGTATTACAGATGGCCTGTATATTCTGCGCTGTTTGGGCCCTCATAGAATGACCGCATGGTTTGTTGACCTCTGAAGGAGGTCAACTTATCTTGCAGAAACTTATCTTGCAAAACTTAACTTGCAGATTTGTAACTTTGAAATGGAGGAAGAACCAATGTCATCATGCTGCTTTTGCTTCTCTGTATTTGCCCCAGAGAAGTGCTAGGCTCTCCTGAGGACCTTATGGTTTGATCTCATTTTATCTTTCAAAACTTCTCCTTCACATTAATTTTCATTTCAATAGATCCATGAGAAATTGTGGCAGCTCTAATAACATGAACATTAAAAAAATCCCATAACATCAAGGTTGCATATTTTCTACTGAGTAGTGGTTTTCTCTTGATTAAATTATGCATTTTTAATATAAGTCCTTTATTTCTCAACAGTAACACATGGCAGAGTCATCCCTTGGTATAGACCAAATGCATTTATGGGTCCCTGTCTAGGTATATATGGAACTGCTTTGAACTTCAGACTCCATGTATGAAAGACATCCAAAATGCTTAATAAATGCTTCTGTTACAACTTTTTACATGATCTCTCTGAGGGGAGAAGTAATCTTCTCATTGTTAAGCTAGTGAAGGGAAATGGAGACATTGAAGGTGGGTGGTTTGTCCAAGGTCACTAAGAGACTTACCATTGCACTAGCTGAGTAGCCTAGGGATTGAAATCCCAGACCAGAGTTATTTCCAAGTACATTTGATTTCCAACTGGTTTAGTAACTATGTGGGGTCTCACTGTGGTGCACTTTATTTGTTAGCACCAAACATCCAAACATATTGATCGTTTTATATTGGCTTCTAAAGTACCTTAATCTCAGTAACTTCTTTATGTTTTATGTGATGCTCAGGGAAATCTCAGCCAGATTTTTGAACAATTTATGGGTAGGCAGACAGTGAATGGTACCTGAGGGCTTTCTGCCCTTTGATTCTTCTGTTCTGAATTTCAGAATGCTACATGTTTGGAGTAAGTGCTGCACAAAAGAAGTTTTCAGAGCAATTTAGGACAAGTTGTTATATGTACTTTCTCTACCAGCACAGATTTTCTTATCCTAACTAGAGATCCAAGCTCTTTCACCAGTTGCTGGCTTTTTGTATGAGTACAGGAGTTTGACAGGAAATCTCTACATATAGTGATACTCGAAGAGGGCTGGGCCCAAGGAAGCCTCATGTGTCACAGTGTGGCCCAGGATTACCCTGGGGTTGGTGTATTGTAAGGTTTAGCTGGAAGGAGGTAAATTTGGTTAACATGGGAGACAACACCAATTAACTCTGAATTATTAGTATAGCCTTTAATTTGGTTCCCCATATCCATTCTTGGCTCCACTAGTCTACATTCAACCTCATAGCCAATGTGAGTTTTCTAAAATACAAGTCTTATTTTTCTTTTTAAAAGGTTTATTTATTTATTTTAGTGAGTGAGAGCAAGAGCTAGAAAGAGAGAGAGAGAGAGAGAGAGAGAGAGAGAGAGAGAGAGAGAGTGTATTGGAGGTGGGGGGCTTGATCCTACAGTCCTGAGATCATGACCTGAGCTGAAACCAAGAGTCAGTTGCTTAACTGACTGAGCCACCCAGGTACCCCTAAAATATGTCTTGTTCAACAGTTGTCCTGACTAAATGTTCTTGCAGTTGCGCCCTGTGTTCATTAGGTTAAAGCTAGGTTATACTGTGGTAGCAAATTAACTGAAAATTTCAGTGGCTTTACAGAACAAGAGTTTTAAGTTTTATTCATTCTCTGTGTCCCCTGTGGTATAGGAGTATGGGGGTCAGTGCTCTGCCTCGCACAGTGGCTCAGGGATCCAGGTTGCTGGAGGCTCTACCATCCGAATGTTGCTGGTAGCTATAGCAAGGGTAGAGAGTATGTGAGGATGCCACATGGCTTTTCTGGGCTTTGAACCAAAAGTGACATATATCACTTCTGTCACAGCCTATTGGCCAGAACTGGCCTTGCGATTCCTTTAACTCCAGCATTTGGGAAGCATGGTCTTTCATGTGCCCAGAGGAGAGAACAGATCCTGGAGCACTGGTTAAATTGACTGCATTTTTCATTGCCCTTATCATGTACATTTCTCATCATTTATTCCTTGCCTCAGCTATAACTACCATCTTCCTTCCTCCCTTCCCCTGCCATCCTGACTTCTCATTTAGATGTAGTCATTCTGAACTTATTAGAGTTCCCGGATTGTGCTGTGCTGTCTCTCACACTTTTGTATGCACATACACTGTTTCCTTTGCCTAAAACACCTCTGCCCACTCTTTGGCACTTTTTATAATTCAGTTCTAATATTGTTTTCCCTGGGTATGAAGATTTTCTTGAATACCCCCTCCCCTAGTATGGGTTATTTAGCTGTTCTCTTGATCCCATAACACCCAATACTTGGTGTAATATGGCACTCGAATTGTGTGTTGATTTACATTTTCTTCCTACTAGACTGCCAAGAGGTATCTTGGGAGTAGAGAACATGCTTTAATTAACCTTGAAACCCTAGCATCCAATACCTGGCACTTAGTAGATGTTCAGTAAATATTTAAGTGATTATATGAATCACAAACTTTGCACCTTTGTTAGTAGGTCAAAATGGAGGTTGGATTTGGAAGCTAGGAAATTAAAAAAAAAGGTCTATATGAAATACATAATAATTGATATCTGATCTTTTTGGATGTCTATATTCATATAATTAATCGGTCTCTTTTTAAGAATAAATTTATATTTATCTTGGGTTAAAATCACTGCTCTGTAAAGAGTTATGATCTAGATGAGGGATTTCTTTTTTCCTCAAGAATAATCTCTCTATAAATCAGTTTACAAATTCAGTTTACAAAATCAGTTTACAAATTCGTGATCTAGAAAACCTGTGTTTTCTATTTGTAAAATTACCTATAGAAATGTAAGCCCATGATCACACTGGGGGCCATGACATACCTTCACTTGCCATTTTCCTTGAAATTCTAGGGGAAAGTTCAGGCTGCTGATTATACTGACCCTTTGTGTGAGACTTAGTTTTGCCTCTGTTATGGGTTAAATTGTGTCTGTCTAAAAGAGATGTTTATGTACTAATTGGTGGCACCTGTGACTGTGACCTGTTTTGAAAATAGGGTCTTTGCAGATGTAATCAATTTAAGATGAGCTCATGCTGAATTAGGGTGCGCCCTTATAAGAAGAAGAAAACAATACACACTTGGGAAGACTGCTGTATGATGACAGAGGTAAAGAATGGTGTGATCACTCTGTGAGCCCAGGAATGCCAAAGATTGATAGCCACCACCAGAAGCTAGCAAAAGAATGATCTACCCAGGGTCGGAGAGGTTTAGCATGACACCTAGATTTTGGACTTCCAGCTTTTCGAGCTGTGCGGGAAATAAATTTCTGTTGTTTTAAGATACCCATTTTGTGACAGTTTGTTGTAGAAGCCTTAAGAAATGAATAAAGCCTCTTTCTAATGTTTTTCCTATAATACACAGAATATGTGCTAGTTATTCAAGTCCAGGCTTGCAAGCTAGCTTGCAAAAACAAAGCAACTTTTTGAGCCACTGAAGGGTTTACTATAGTTGTTGTTGTTTCTTTCAAAGGAGACTATTGTAAATTGGCTGGGAAAGAGATGTTTGAAAACAGGAGAAACAATAAAAAACCAGTGACCCCTTATCTCTGATCTGAGACCGCTGTTCTTGTGAGGATAGCTCCAGATAAGCCAAGGCTGAGAAGAAGGCAGGAATCCTTCTGGATTGATGAAGAGTGTCTTGATGGCCAGGAGAACTAAGTGACTGAACTTTTGTTGAATTTAGTCAACTGACACTCAAGTCTTATGTGCTCACTCTTTTATGTGCCTTCCTGTACTACACTGGTTGGAAAGTTAAAAATATATTTCCAGGAATCCATTACAGCAGGAATTCTGGAGGGAATTCTGGAAGGCAGTAGCATGTATTCAAGAGAGATTTGGAAGGTGGAAACCAGGCAGAGGTCATAATCCTGCTGCTGGATTATGGGCAAGCAAGGTCCTGGACATGTGTCAGAAGACAGCTAGAGTACCCGGCTGAGTGTTTCAGTCTGTCTGCTCAGTAGCTCTGTGAGGGTCAAGAGAGTGTTGTGGAGCTGCTGGTGGTAATTTCTTGATTCCTTGGTGGAACTTCTGCACTGTGTTCCTGTCTTCAAAATTCCTAGTGGTATCACCCTGACTTCTGATACACCAGCTTTTGTTAGAACTTAGTAAACATGTGATTCCCTATATTAAATTCCAGGCTGTTAAAAATACTTAGCCTGTTCTTTGACTAAATTCTGACTGAGGGGAATTTAGATTGGTTATATGACTTGGTTGGATTTGAAGGCAGTTATATTTCTATTAACAACCAGAAAACTGGATCCTTGTAGTCAGTGGCATACTGTGCAAGAGTTCCTTGAATTATCACATGGGGTCCCCAGGGATAAAATGTCTATGGGATACAGGCTTTAGAAGACTGAGGGACTTTTCTGAGAGACTCCTCTAATAGAAATGAAGACTGCAAAGGCTATGGCTATGACGAGGATCCTTCTAAAATTTTTTTCCTCTCTTAAAGTTACAGGCTGATGTAACTGTAATCTGATTAGATGGGTTGCTAAATTGTAACATAAGTTGAATTCACAGCTTTACCAGTTTTTTTTTTTTTTTGAGGGGGAGTGTCAATGTTTGGACATTGATTGGGAAAGACTGGGACACTAAGAACTGAAATGGGAACATTTGAGTGGACCAAAATGAATCCAAGTTAACTTGGCAAGTGTTGTGTGAAAGAAAGAATACAAAGGTTTAGGGTGATGACAATATTAAAATATATTTTATCATATATATCACCTCTTTCTCCTGGGTCTTCTGAAAGTTGCCTTCATAAAGTCATTAAGAAATACATTGGTAAAGGGAGATATAGCATTCTTCAAAGTGCATTAGTGGATATACTAGTCTGCTAGAGTTGTCATAACAAAATACCTCAAACTAGGTGAATTGTGCAGCACATTTTTTTTTTCTCTCATAAATCTGGAGGTTAGAAGGGACAAGTTTAGTTTCTCCTGAAGCCTCTTTCCTTGGCTTGCAGATGCATGCCTTCTTGCTATGTCTTCACATGGCCTTTTCTCTGTGCATGTGTGTGATAATGTTGATTTATAAGAAATACATGTTTGGTCTTCACTGCTGTTTCTGGCATAAAGCTTGTAAAACCCTTGGAATTTTCTAAGTAATAGTGATAAAAGTATCTTAATCATAACAAACCTCTTTCAAACACACTTGAGTTTATGTTAATGAGGTGACTTTTGGAAAGCACCTAAGTGGTGTGGGGGGTGCTGGTTGCCATGTGGTTGGAGGGTTGGGACTTTCAGTCCCACCTTCTAGACCTCTGGGGAGGGAAGAGGAGTTGGAGCTTGTATCAACTGCCAATGGCCAGAGTTAAACAATTATGTCTATGTCATGATGTCTCCATAAGAACCCAGAAGGATGGGGTTTGGAGAGCTTCCAGGTTGGGGTTCACGTGGAAGCTTGGGAGATGGAATGCTCAGAGAGCACGGAAGCTGCGTATTCCTTCCCACATACCTTGCCCTATGCATCTCTTCCATCTGGTTGTTCCTGAATTATCTTGTTGTAGTAAACTGGTAATCCAGTAAGTAAAGTTTCTCTGAGTTCTGTGAGCAGCTGTAGCCAGTGAATCAAACCCAAGCAGGAAGTCATTGGAACCTCTGATTTATAGCAGGCCACTCAGAAGCACAGGTGACATCCTGGACTTGCAGTTGATATTTAAGTGTGTGCAGTGGTGGCATGTGGTCTTGTAGGACTGAGCTCTGAACCTGTGGAATCTGATGCTATCTCTGGGTATATAGTGTCAGAATTGAGTTGAATTGTGGGACACGGAGCTATGTCAGAGAATTGCTCAGTAGTGTGGGGGAAAGCGCACACACTGAATTGGGTGTCAAATTGTTAATGTGCACCCCTAGCATCTCTCTGTATGTCCAAATTTCCTCTTCTTATAAGGACACCAGTCAGGTTTGATTAGGGCCCACCTGAATGGCCATATTTTAACCAAATTAATACTTACAGGCTCCATCTCCAAATACAGTCACATTCTGAGGTTCTCGGGGCTGGGGTTTTAACATTAGAATTTGAGTGGGGGGGACACAATTCAGCCGATTCAATAGGGAATAGAATAAGGATAATTATTAGAATGATTTGACTGCTGGGACTTTTGTGGGGGAAAAAACTGATGATTGTTTGTACATTGAATCAAATGGGCAAGTGGATTATTAAGTTTTTTTTTGACATTTATAACTAAAGAAATAAAACAAACCTTAAGACCTGGTGACTGGAAACTGACTTGAGTTTGATCATCAAGGCCCCTTATCCAAATCTCAGTTTGAGAGCATTCTCACACCCACAGCTGCTTGACACATGGTTAAAATACCTGCAACACTTTTGTAAGTGTGTTCACTCCTCTTTTTCCTAGCCTTCCCCAAATGATTTGCCATTTGACACTTGAACACTGGGAAAAAGAAAAAAAAAACTAGTTCTTTTAAGGATTATTGATTGGTGACTTTCAAATAATGATAATCCCTGGAGATCTAGAAAACACTGTGGGCTTCAGATCAGAGTGGGTCTTATTGAGGATCAGGTGATGAATGGATTAAGGGCTATTTTGGTATTAAAAGCCAAGTAAAAACTACTCAAACTGGTCCTCCTTTTCAAAGTAGTAAATCAAAATCAGAGCGGTGTCTCTGGGAGAAAGAATCACAGAGATTAGTGCTACCACCAAAGATGGAATGGATATGGGGTGCCCTCAGTGAAGGAAAGCGGGGTATTTTAATCAAGTAGTAATTCCAATTAGTTTCTTTGCTAGAATCAACTCAGTCCCTGATATGCAGCTATAATTCTGGTGAGTTCTTTTTCTCTTTATCCCAAAACAGGGAGCACCAGAAGCAGTTTGCTCTTAACCTGACAAGAACAGGAGTACACATCTTACTTCAGGACTGGGTCGTCTCTCTGACTCTGTCACAATCTACTCCACAGGACATAGGATGATTGTTATCACTCCATAGGCTATCATATTGGTTCGCCACATGGATGACATCAAGCTGATAGAATCTGATGAGTAGAAAATAACAGGTATTCAGTATTTCTTAAACAATCGAAGGTGATGGACCATTTTTTTTGTTTTGTTTTGTTTTTGGAGGTTTTGGGGTTTTTTTATGGTGGACCATTTAAAAAAAATCTAATCTATTCAGACCAATACTTTTGTAAAATCCAATAATAATAAATTACCACTAAATGAATTACTTCTAAAAAATTAAAAAGGCAGGATAATAAAAATCCCATTTTTAAAATTAGTTTCTGGCAAATTACTGTGAACATTTCTCCTTTTTTTAAAAATAAATATTTCTACATACTTTCAATTTCTGTACTCATGGAGGATCAGTAACAGTTTATAATCCAGACCACACTTTGATTAGTATTGACCTACATGCCTTGCCTTTCTAAGACTTATGTTTACCACAGAATGGGATGTAAACTCCATGTAAATTTAGGGATGTGTCACTTCACTGAAGTTTTTTGAGAACCCAGTGGTATGGAGCATGTTAACATATTTCCATTCAAAGAAAAAAACAAGTCCATGTCCCTTGTAAATTTTAACCTACACGTACATACGCACATGCATGCACCTACAACCACAAATCTTGATAGGCTCTATTATAGATTTTTGGAGGCAACACATACATATGTGCTCCTCTGCTATGACCCAATAATCCCAGTAGGTTGTCAGTTTTGAGTGTGGTACAAAGAAAGGAACAGTTCTTTGGCAACTCTAGACTATAACATGATTAATCAGTTCTTCTAGAATGTCTTTTAGTTGACCTTGTAATTTGTCAGTCTGAGGATCCTGAATGGCTGAAGGGGATTCTGTGTAGAGACTATTGCAGTCCCCTAGGATTTTGAAGAAAATCATGGCCTCTGTCTCAGTCAGGGTTCTCAAGAGAAATGGAACCAGTAGGAGGGTTAGGTAGGTGTATAGGTAGATTGGCTTAAGTGATTATTGAGGAGGGCAAGTCTCGTGTAAGGCAGACAGGCCCGCAGCTTGCAGACTCCCAGCCAGAAGGTAAAACTCCTGCCCTGAGGCACATACATATATCTTTCCTTTCTGGTCCTCCTCTTGTTTTCCTCTGGGTGGGGATTCAACTTTTAGCTCTCCAGCTAACTCAGAATTAGCATTAACTCAAGCCAAGTTTTTGGTGGAGAGCTGTTTACAGCCTTTCCTAAGAGAAACTTGTATCCCTGTGGCATTTACTCCATTCTGCCCACACCTCATTAGTCTGCCAATTCATGTGGCTTCTGGTCCTTCTTTATTCTCACATTTTATTTTATGGT
Source organism: Ailurus styani (assembly GCA_002007465.1). Classification (NCBI taxonomy): domain Eukaryota; kingdom Metazoa; phylum Chordata; class Mammalia; order Carnivora; family Ailuridae; genus Ailurus; species Ailurus styani. The sequence continues at coordinate 3,997,652 of LNAC01000013.1, read as the reverse complement.
TTGCTGTATCTCCTTGGAGTTTAAAATATTTAAAAATCTTCTTTATTTTAAATTTTAATATTGAAATATTTTTGCTTTTCAATAAGCTTATCTCCCTATACCGCTCACTATAGATGCAAATGTGGTTAAAGTGATTTTTAAAAATCCTTTTGATCTCCTGCATATGGAATGCCTCTAAATTGTTTTGAACCTTTGACAAAAGGGAGTATGTTAGGCTGTTCTGTTACAGTGTTAAATGTTTACCTGTTCTGGCATATGCTCCTTTTCTGTGAAGTGTGGTGTTTGTGTTTCTGGAATGGCTAATGGATCAAATTCATGGCTTTTGAGCTTATACTGGAAAACAGCACAGTTCATAGGTTTGTGGAAAAACAGCAGTTTCTGAAGCTTCAATTGTCTATATGACAGTCTATGTGATGCCAGAATTCAGTTACGAAAGGTTTCTGGCAGGTCTGTTTTGCAGTCCTACCACTGGTTTGGCAACTGAAATCCAGATTATAAGATCTTCATGGTTAAAAACAACAACCCCTCCCCCCCAACAC
>LNAC01000013.1:3979707-3997091 GCA_002007465.1 Ailurus styani | reverse complement strand
TTTTATTTATTTATTTCACAGAGGGAGAGAGATCACAAGGAGGCAGAGAGGCAGGCAGAGAGAGAGAGGGGGAAGCAGGCTCCCCGCTGAGCAGGGAGCCCGATGCGGGCCTCGATCCCAGGACCCTGAGATCATGACCTGAGCCGAAAGCAGAGGCATTAACCCACTGAGCCACCCAGGCACCCTATATTTATGGTTTTAATGGAGCTTCAGTTCTCACTGATTCTTTGATTTACTCCCTTAATGCAAACTGTTTAAAGTAAAATTTTGTCAGAATGAATTCCTTTCTGATTCTTTCTTGACACGATACTGGACAAAATAAAACCACAAGGATAAAAGGGTCTGTTTTACACAGCCCAGTTACTTATCTTTGAAATTGGGGGCACTTATTATCACTCTTCTGAGTGTTATCCTTCAAATTTATGGACAAGGTTTTTTGAGAAATTGAAATGTAGAAAAGAGAATGATAAGGCACTCTAAGTTTTTTTTCTTTAACATGGGGTCTACTCTTACTTGAACTATAATCCAATGGAGAGGTAGATCTTGAAGTCAGCATGGATGCAGCACCATTTTCATATTTTGTGTGTGGGGAAAACATTTATATTCTTCAATAGGAAAGTTGTTTGTATCAGTTAGCCTAGGGAGAACCACTTAATGAATGTAAATGATATCCTTTAGCTTTGCAGTGATAGAAAACAAGTTCAAGATTTATTGGATGGGCAGGCAAAATGGCAGTCAGGAATTGGCATAGAGGATAAAAGAAATTTATTGTTCAAATGAAATAGCTTGGAGCAAAAACTTGGATGGAGAAGAGGCACAGCACTGAATTAAATTTGGGTAAACTGTAGTAGGTAAACAGGAGGACAGGACAGGTCAAGACCAATTGATGAATAAATATGAAGGTAGAGCAGTTGAATGAAATTATTAAGATGAAGTTTCTCTCTGTAAAATAAGAATAATTAATTCCAGGAGCATCTCATACCTGGGTTATTGCAGTGGTTTTTGCCCTAACATTTCTCAGAGGTGTGTCTAATGTTAAACCATCATGTCTTCTTCTGCTCACTTCGACAGCACATATACTAAAACCATCATGTCTTCTTGAAATTCAGAGGGTAAGTATTAAGCTCTCTAAGAGCTATTCAGATACTTCCCTCCATTTCTGTATGGGGGGGGGTAGGGCTGATGGAGGGAAAATGATAGAATTTGTCTTTCCTCTTGCTTTAACTTGCATACTTTTTATACATTTTAGGAGGCTCAGTGCTAAGGTTTGAAAAATTGTTTTTCAGCTATTTCTTGTAATTTTCATGTAGTTGATCTAGTACCTAACTTAGAATGTGGGAGTATGTTGGGGAAGACTGTCGTAGAGCCATAACCACTGGTTGACCTGTGAGCTGGACCGGGGTAATCAAAGGCTCTCCCTCTCCTCTGCTCTTGGAATATTGGTTCTGCATGCTTTCCCACCGCCAGAAGCTGCTCCGAGGATATCTGCTTGGGATAGTGATGTTGTATTGAGAACCCCTGCATGGTACATGTGGTGATCCTGTTAGGTGAGTTCTCTTTGAGAACTTTTAAGGTTTGACAGGAGTGAGGGTGGGGTCGGGGGCAGGGATCCATTCATCTTGCTGCCGCACAAGACAAACTTCGAATGTAAGTTCCCTTGGCTTGTTAAAACTGCCACCTACCAACCTAGAGTGGCCTACCCCTTCTCCTTGTGCTCTCCAAATATAGAGGCCAGTTTCAGATTACACCCAGGAAGCTCCTGAGAAGGTTACAAACCAACGAATGGCCAGCCAGCCGGGAAACCCTAGAAATGGGCCTTGGGGTTGAGGCATCCAAAGGGGAAATTTCAAGATGGCCAGCAACCTCTATGTGGGGAGGGGAGGGCCCTTGTGTTAGATGCTTGTGATCACCTGGTGAGTTTGGGAACGCCCTGAAAGCTCCAGCCAGTCTTAATGTACTTATTGGAGGAAATGCACATAGCACAGTGTGGCAAAGAAAGGAAACAAATGTGTGCTGCAGTGGGCTGGCCTCTACTATGGGCGGTTCTGCTGGCCACCAGTGCCCAGCTAGCGGCTGAAGCTTGGGTCAGGAAGTCAGAAGGAGAGCTGAGGTAAAAGAAGGATGTGGGTGTGTCCACAATTCTGCTAGCTTTGGGGCTGGTGGACTAGGTAGGAGGGCAGGATAATGCTAGAGGCCTTACCATGCTGTTTTGTGAAGTTTAGGAGGGCATACAACGCCTCAGATTAAGATCTGGGCACTTGTGACAAAGCCTGATTAGGATGCTTAGAGGCATGGATTCTTTGAGAAACTAATGAAAATGAAGAGGGAGATGTGGTAATTGATGGAGGAAATAGACAAAATGCCCCATGTCTTCTGACCTCTAACACAAAGGCCTTTAAGTAGCGATTAGGCCAAAACTCCTAAGAGAAAACTTGCCTTCCCTGTCCCTTGAAGTTGTAAATCTTAGGTCTTTGAAATGTAAACATCCCAGGAGATAACCAAAACATTGCCCACAGAGATTGAAGGGAAAAAATAAAGGGAAGAGGCTTTTTAAAATACAGATGCTGTAGGGCGCCTGGGTGGCTCAGTGGGTTAAAGCCACTGCCTTTGGCTCAGGTCATGATCCCAGGGTCCTGGGATCGAGGCCCGCATCGGGCTCTCTGCTCAGCGGGGAGCCTGCTTCCTCCTCTCTCCTCTCTCTCTGCCTGCCTCTCTGCCTACTTGTAATCTCTCTGTCTGTGTCAAATGAATTAAAAAAAAAAAATCTTTAAAAGAAAAAAATAAAATACAGATGCTGTAGAAGTTCCCTTATCCGTTGCATTATAATGAGTCTCTTCAGATCTTTAACCAAGGCCATTTTTAAGTCCATTGTCATTTGCAGACAGTTATTGTTTTACTCTGATGCTTTGATGAAAAGGTGTTTCTGCAAAAGTGCTTTATCTATAAGAATTCTTGGAAAAGACTGACAGATTTCTGATGCTTAAGATCAATCTGCCTTCACGTGGGAGGGACGATAATAAACCTTTCAAGTGCTTCCCCAAGGCTGTCTGCATAGCCCCACTGTGTCTGGGATGATAGCTGAGGACCCGTCCCTGTTCTCCTTCCCACATCAGTAAAACAGGCCCACCACATTGATGATATAATATTAACACGTAAAGATTTGCCTCTGCTGCAGGATAACCTGCAGGCTTTGCTGGAACATCTGTGAGGGGAAGGATGAACAATGAAACCACAGAAAATTGAAGTCCCAGACACCACAGTAAGGTTTGGGTGTTGTCTGGTCCAGTCAGACTGATGTTTCAAAAACTGTAATTGATAAGATGCAAACCTCTCCAATCCCTAAGTATGTGAAAGGGGTACAAGTTTTTGTAGAAATTTGGGGGTTTGGAAAGACTTCTATTCCCCACCTGGCACAGTGCCCCCATCCTTTATTGCCACCTGGTAAAGAAAGGACACATGTGGGACTGGGGACCAGAGCAGCAAGCCATCTTTGAGAAGGCAAACCACTAGTGAGGCAGATGAAAGTTCTAGGCATCGCCCAAGCAGGGCTCCCATTTGAGTGAGATGTGCCTGGGACTCTGGATGGTATGCATCAGCCACTGTGACAGAGACAACAAAGGGGAGAATGTCCCTGGGATGCTGGTCCCGGGTCTGGAAGGTGGACTCATGAGCCCTGGCTGTTAACCCTTCCAACAGCCAGTTAGGCTGTTCTAATGGGATTAATCCTGTGGCTCAGACCATGGGAAGTTGAGGAGTAGATGATTGTAAACAAGCCCTTGTGGGGTCAAGATGTATATGGGAAGACACTGGGTTCATTCGCAAGAGCCTGATGTACCTCATTGTTTTTCATGTTCTAGCTCATAAAGACCTGCCATCCCTCTGTCAATCAGGAGCTGGTGCCCTAGCCCAGGTATGAGCTCTAGCTACCAACCCTTTAGGAGGTACAGCAGATTGAGTGCATAGAAAAAGTGGCCATTGCAGTGCTCGAGGAGGATGGCATATTGCCAAGAATGCTGGACTGCCCTGGAAGGTATGGTGACTTGGTTTATAAAGTAACAACGTGTCCTGTGGACACTAAATAACACCCAAGGTGACTGCCAAGAGTCCGCAGCCACCCATCGGAGTTCCCAGCTGGGGAGAGGTTGGCAAACTTTATATTGGCCCCCTCCCACTTGGTGTGTATCAACACTGCATCTGGCCTGACCCCAGCTTTCCCTTGTCTTTGTGCAAACCAGATTGCCGCCATTAAGGTATTAGGAAAGCTGAGTACTGTGTATGGCTACCCTTGTACAATAAAGAGTGACTGGGGTCACATTTCAAACAAAGGTCATGATATGCAAGACGGGGCAAGAAAACGTGACATGAAATGGAAGTCCTATCTCCCCATAACCCACACATGGCAAGGTTGGTAGAGAGGAGAATGGACTATTAGAGCAACAAATTAAACTGTTAACAGGTAAAACTAAACTAAACCAAACTAAAGCAGGACTAAAGTATTTTCCTGGGCTTTAACACATTTAAATGTTCAACCAGCAGGGCCTACTGCCCCATACACTGCCCTGACTCTCACCATGGATCAATGTGTTTGGCTGCTGAGAACAAGAAGTTCTATCACACCTGAAAAGGTAATTATCTGCTAGAATTTACCTTGAGACTGATCGAAAAGGAATCAGTGCATATTTCTACAGTTGCAGTGCCACCAAAGATCCACTTGGCAATGGAAATAAAATGCAAAAATGAAGAGGATTGAATAAGGATAGAAACATATTACATAGAAACATAATTTGGGGTATCTTTTGGTTTTATATTTTCAGATATTATGGCTTTATGTTTTTTCCTTTTTTTGGGAAAGTTCACATCATTTGACTATCTAGACTTGTTCTTTGAGAAAATATTAGCCCTTTTTTTTTTTCCCAAAGATTTTATTTATTTATTTGACAGAGAACACAAGTAGACAGAGAGGCAGGCAGAGAGAGAGGAGGAAGCAGGCTCCCTGCCGAGCAGAGAGCCCGATATGGGCCTCGATCCCAGGACCCTGAGATCATGACCTGAGCCGAAGGCAGAGGCTTTAACCCACTGAGCCACCCAGGCGCCCAATATTAGCCCTTTTAAGTGGATTTTGCTTTGTTTTTCTACTTGGGTTTATTTTTGATTATTTGCATCAGACTGCTTTTTTCTATTTGTAATTAACTTCTGTTTCTGATAGTTTGTTGTTCTCACTTTTACTCACAAAATGAGCTTGGAATAAGAGGCCAGTTGAATGGGTTTCAGGTGAAAGCCTCATTAATATTGGTTTTGTCAGTATTTCGTAGGCTATATCTATTTTTAGTTTTCATGATGTGTTTTGGGAAACCTTCCTGTCTATATTTGAACAAAGTCTCAATATGCCATTTTAGTAAAATAATATTTTTTTATTATAAAATAATCCATGCTTAATGTAGAGAATATTGGAGAAAATGCAAAGGAGAAAATAAGATCAGCTGTCATTTGATCACACAGAGATAACTATTAATATCATTTTGGTGTATTTTTTCCCAGTCATTTTTATATGCATGTTTAACAAGAATAGTCATAGTGTGTGACCTGATATGTTTCTTTTTATTTCATTTTGTGAGCCACAGATCTAGAACATTGTTAAATGTGATAATTATAGGCATCCTTGTTTGGCTTCGTAGTTTAATGGAATGCCTTTCCCAAAGTGCTCAGTAGAATATTAATAGGTGATATTTGTGACAAGTGTTTTGTGGTCAAGTAAATGAGTATAGCTATGTAGGTTATATTTTACATTTTAATTTAGATTAGTTAAAATGAATTATTAATTTCTTGCTCTGTGGTGCTTTGACCAGACTCTGGTTTGAATGGTATTTGTTTTAGGAATTTAAGATTTCTCTATTATGGAGTGATATATTATCATTATAAAAAAAAGTCTTTGTTCCAAACACATTCAGAGGGATAGTTTCTTTTGTAGGCTACAGTTTGTTTTATAGTTACAGATTTAAAATTATTAGTTGAATTATTCTAATGCTCAATAAGAAATAGTACTTCAGAGTTTACTAAGTTTTGTCTAAAAATCGATTTTTGTCTGAAATCATTACCATTTTGACTTTTTTTTGCACTTATCTGTCATTTTTTCTTTTCTGATTACTCGATCTGTCAAAAGTTAAGTTCTCCTGCTACATTTTTGTTTCTGTCAGTTTCTTTTAACAGTTTGAATTTTATTTATATTTGACAGTACGTTTATGACATACAAAAGGTTTATGACATACAAAAGGTTTATGACATACAAAATCTTTGGTGTGCACTGTATCTTTTCATCAACACAAAATAACATCGAGCTTCATTAAAAAAAAAAGATTTTATTTGAGAGAGGGAGAGAGAAAGAAAGAGCATGAGCAGGGGTGGGGAGGAGCAGAGGTAAAGGGAGAAGCAGACTTCCTGCTGAGCAGGGAGTCTGAGGGTCACAGGGATCAGTCCCAGGACCTTGAGATCATGAGCCAAAAGCTTAATAAGCTGAGCCACCCAGGTGCTCCCATCCAACTTCATTTTTATTTATCATTTAGTTCATCTGATAATTGGTGTTAACTTTTTTGAAGTTACTTTGTTGACCTCCAACTCAGGGAAAAAAAAAAAACATTCGAATGACACATCGTTCAAGTGCAGAGTTTCTTACTCATTGTAGTAAGAAAGGAAACCACCTATGCGTAGATATTTAAGGAATTTTGTGGTTTGGTTTAAGGTGGGTCTTCAGTGCAGGGATCTGAGTGGAATTGTGCAGTTTTTGAAATTATAATTTAGGATTGGTGGGTACGGCAATATGAAAGTTTTGAAGGAAGTCTTGATGAGTGAACAGTTGTTTGGTAACAAAAAAGTATTCTCATCTAAGAAACCTCTTTCTGAGAAGGGAGCTCTTTGCCCTAATGCCCAAAGAGAAGGTGAGTTGATCAGTCAATTGTTTGGATAAGTGGATTTTAAAGAGCTCATGAAACAAACAGTAATGTTATTTGAAACTTTATTTTCCTCAACAAGAGTTTACCAGAATAGTAAAATCATGTTAATGTAGGGAAGTCGGTTCTTGATCTTATTAAATTTGTACTTACAGGCAGTTTGTTCTCCATTTGATAAATCTTCGCCTATCTTTTAAAAACAAATGTGGCGTTTTATTTTAGGTATGTCTCTTGGAAGCAGCTTATGTTTGGATTATGTCTCAACTCAATTTGAGAATCTTTATATAGTAATAGAGAAATACACACTTTTTGTGCTACACTCAAATATTTTATCTTAAGTCCTTCATCTTTTTTTGTTAGTCTTATAAGTTGTGGCTGTTTCCTTTAGTTTTATCTTCTGTAGTAGCAAAGCTATAGTCCTCGTCTATGTTAATATGATCTGAATCTCAGCCATTACCTGAATACATGCTGCCTTTTTTTTTTTAAGGTTTTATTTTTTTATTTGACACAGAGAGAGAGAGATCAGATCACAAGTAGGCAGAAAGGCAGGCAGAGAGAGAGGAGGAAGCAGGCTCCCCGCTGAGCAGGGGGCCCGGGGGCTTCGGGCTTCGATCCCAGGACCCTGAGATCATGACCTGAGCCGAAGGCAGAAGCTTTAACCCACTGAGCCACCCAGGCGCCCTACATGCTGCCTTTTATGTCTCCTTTCAATAATTATTTTGACATTTGTCTTCAACATTTTACCGCAACTTAAGTTATTTAAATTTAACTTTATTAAACTATTTTCAAAGTGTACTCTTTGCCTTTATATCCTAACATTCCTATTCTTGAACTCTAAATTTCGGTATCTTCAGGAAATTTTCGAGAAGGGCACAGAGGGTTATATTTTTGAGCTCCTGTACATCTCGGAATCTTTCTGTTGTTTTCATGAATGAATCACATTTGGCTGGGCTTAATTATTAGGTCATAGTTCTTTTCTCTGAAAATCTTAGGTATATTGCTTTATTATTTTTCTGTTATATAATTTAAGAGATGTCAGAGTCCACCTGATTTTTATTCTTTAGTGGTTAATCTATATAGCTTTTTCTGACATTACATGGAGTTTTTTCCTTGATTGTATTCCTTTTAAAAAGTTTGCCAGACTCACTTAAAAAAACATTTCTTTTGATTATTTTTCTTGGTTTACCTTATTTTTTACTGTCTTGTTTGTTACTTTGATTATGAATAATCTTGTTTCTTGAAAAGACCCGTAATTGTCAGGTTGATTCTAATTCTCTGTCTCTACCTGTAATGTTTTCTCATATCATTTTCATTTTGTTTCTTCATGCTCAGTTATGCTCTTTAAAAAGTATCACTCAGAGTTTTTGGTTTGGCTACTATAACTTTGGTTTTCTTGAAATACCCTTTGGTTTTATTTATGTTCCTTTAAATTTCACTTCGTTGTCTTTGTGTTTCCTCATTTACCTGTCCTTCCATTTTATTGTTTTATTTTCCTTAGACTCCCTGACCTTGCTGGCCACCTTCTATTACATTCTTCTGAAGATTCCTTAAAGTTTGCTGAAACTTTTCTTTTGGTGCCTCAACTAAATCATATTTAGGCCTTTGCTCATTCTCTGAGTCTTCAAAGATAATTTTCCCTTTCCCTCAGATTTAGTTAATTTTTTAAAACCACCTTCACCTACTCCCCCGTGAATATTTCATTTCTCATGAGGAAAGAAATATCAAGACCTCAGCATGCCAACTTGGATGTGGCTTCTGTTGGCTTCACTACCTGTTTGGGTGGCTGTCGAAAATGCTTCTCAAAGCTATTGATCTTGTCCCCTTTCTTACTTCTCATTCTCTGTTCCCTGAAACATTAAACTGATGGCATTGCTCAGTGGTTCTGAACAGCAGTGATCATCATAGAGCTTTAAAAAGTACGTATTTTTGTACTTTACACCTGGAAATTTTGTGCAGGTATGTGTGTGTTTAGAATAATAGAGCAGGGTTTGGGAACCTGTATTGCAAAAACCAGATTTGATTTGACAGTCCTGGATCAGTTACTGTCTGCGGCTAAGTTTTCCACTATAGGTGTAAGAACAGAGTCCTTGTGCTTTGTGTCTGTCTGATGGTGGCAGCTAAGACTGAATGGGCGGGGGTGTGCAGGGGAAAAACATGGTAAAAAGAAGGAAACATGGAGAGAGAATTTTTACAACTCAGAAATAACCTTGTAAATAGTGAAGAACCTGTTTTATTCCAAAAAGAATCTAAAATTCGAATGAAAAAAACACAACAGATTTGAGTACTGGCAAGTACTGCAATTGGTACTATATTTTTCTCAGTTCCGACCAATTTGCTTTACTTTTGGAGACCATGCCTTCTGGCAACACCAGTTTCACAGGCGAGAAACCTGTGCATTTGCACAGAGGCCTATACTTGGAGGGCCCATGCGTGGTTTAATTTTCTGTTGTCTCTGTCTTGAAACTCCTAACTTTATCTTTGAACTTGTGCTATGTAAGCGAAGACCGGTGGGAGCATGGAGCAGGGTGTGCATACCTGCTGTCCCTCACAGCCCCATTTGCGTGTTGCCTTTGTGATGCTCCATGAGCATAGAATCCTGGGTGGGATTCTGGAAGACTCAAAGCAAGTACCTCTGTGACTTAGGCTATTAATTTCCTTTTGCTGCTGTAACAAACTCTCATGAACTTAGTGGCTTAAGCAATATGAATTTATTTTCTTAAAGTTCGGGAGGTCAGAAGCCTGAAATGTGTGCTAGGTGACTGAGATCAAAGACTGCCTTCTTTCTGGAAGCTGCAGGGTCCCAGCTTTCTCTTGCCTTCTCTGCTTCTAGGGACTGCCTGCATTCTTTGCCTCATGGCTGCATCCTCTGCCAACTTTAAAACCAGCGGTAGAGCATTTTCCAATTTCTTTCTCTGCTTCTGTTATTATGTTGCCTCCTCTGACTCTGTGATCCTCCTGTCTTCCTCTTGTAAGCATTATGTTGGGCCATCCTGCATAATCCAGAACAATCCCTGTCCTAACATCCTTAACAGAATCCCATCTACAAAGTCCCTCCTGTCATGTAAGGTAACATCCTCTTGGGTTTTGGGAATTAGGAGGTGGATATCTTTGGGGGGAGTTATTTAACTACCACACTGAGTGAGGACACTTTCTGTCTGAACCAGAACTTGCTTCAAATGCAGAAAAAAGCCAGTGGAGTTTCTAGAAACACAGATGACCAAGCTACCCTATCATTTCTTGCTTATGGCACTTCCCTGCATTAGCCAACTACTTGCACTCAAAATGATGCCACAGAAGAAGAGGCAAGAGGGTACCCACAGTTTCTTTTACTTTCAATCCTTCCTTATTCACCAATAAATGAAGAGTGGGCATACTGGTAGAGTGTGTGTATCAAGAATTGAAATAAAAATAGTGGCAGTAGTCCCACTGTTCCAGTGGAATGACTTATACCTGTATGAGCTATGAAATACATTGTGTAATTTGGTGACTTTGCATATGAGGTGAGTGCTCTTGTGTTCACATTTAAAACTGGCACTGTGCAATAGAAAAATGCACAGTGAAAGTCATGTTAATAGCTACAATTTTTAATTTTCTTAGAATGTCATTAAATAGCAAATAATAAATACCGGAGGAGAGAGAGATTATTGAAGAATGCAAAAAACATTGGACTTCCATACCTTTACAGCACTTTCTTACTTTCTGAATAGGGGCTCCACATGTTCACTTTGCATTGGGCCCTGTGCAAAGACTGTGGCCAGCCCTGATTCTGGGAACAAAAGAACTACTGTTCCTCTTCCATATTTAATATAATGCACATGGCCATCCACACATACGTGCATGTAAGTGTTTAAGTGTATCTGTGTATTTGTGACAGACAAGATGAGTTTTTTCACTAACTTGAGAGGAAATCTATGGGATACTGGCAAGAGGGGGAAGAACAAGAGAAAGCAGTACTCTGCTGAGAGACCTCTCTCTGTTCAGCAAGACAGTCTTTTTTTTTTAAAATTTCTTTGTATCAGTAGATTTCAAATTTTTTTGATTTCTGGACCCCTTCCCTATAATATCTTAAATTGCATTGAAGATGGCAGTGTGCTTTTCTTTGTATATTATATTTATTGATGTCTATCATAATTTGAAATGAAAACTAAAAAAATTACAAAGTGCTTATTAATCCATTAAAAATGTTAATTGGTTATTCCACGTTCACTTTTTTTTTTTTTAAAGATTTTATTTATTTATTTGACACACAGAGAGAGATTACAAGTAGGCAGAGAGGCAGGCAGAGAGAGAGGAGAGAGGAGGAAGCAGGCTCCCTGCTGAGCAGAGAGCCCGATGCGGGCCTCGATCCCAGGACTCTGGGATCATGACCTGAGCTGAAGGCAGCAGCTTTAACCCACTGAGCCACCCAGGCGCCCTCCACGTTCACTTTTAAAATAAGAATTAACTGTATTTTTTTCCTGAGACTAGAAGTTTCAAGAGAATAAGAGAATAAGAGAATAAGATTGTGCCTCGCCACTGCATCCCAAGTATGAAACATAGTATCATAGTCCATATAGGTTCTGAAAAGTTGTTGGATAAATAAGTATGTTAAACTCAATAATATGGTAGATTTACCATCTGTCATAAATTTCAAACATCATAAATGTCAATCAGTAAGAACCACTGTCTTTTCTCAAGGCCAGCATATAGAAAATTATAAGCATATTCTCTTTGCATCACAACAAAATAAGAGGGGATCAAGTTAAAGCATGAGGGATTTGAGTTAAAAAATTTTCTTGATATTTAGTTTCTACTTTAAACTAAAATTTTGGGACGACAATTAAGAATCTGTGAGTGGCGCACCTGGGTGGCTCAGTGGATTAAGCCTCTGACTTCGGCTCAGGTCATGATCTCAGGGTCCTGGGATCGAGGCCCGCATCAGGCTCTCTGCTTGGCAGGGAGCCCACTTTCCCCTCTCTCTCTGCCTGCCTCTCTGCCTACTTGTGATCTCTCTCTCTCTGTCAAATAAATAAAAAAATAAAATCTTAAAAAAAAAAAGAATCAGTGAGTGGTTCAAATACGTTAGTGATCTGATGCCAAGCATTTGGCTCTCTCTCGATACTTAGAGAATACTAGATAATAGATGGACTGTTACACTGACATCCAGGTGATTGGTTGGTAGATTAAACATTTGCATTTCTCTTAGTGTTGAATAGAACCAAGGTAACAGAAAAATTAGTAAAGGGATCTGTTTTGGGGGTTTTTCTGAAAATGTTAGGGAGATGATTTCAGTGATTAATTTTTTTTTGAACTCTCATGGGAGTATGAAAATGTCTTTTATTCATACTCAAGTTAAAACTAAGAAAAAAATCATGTGTGGTCAATAGGATACACAGATTCTTGAATTTAGGGTAAAATTTTGTGTCCGTTTTAGGGGATGGATGGTTTTCTGGTTCTTGATTTCTGGGTTGTATGGCTAACTTGATGTCAAGGTCAGGGTCTGTCCTCCTTCTACCCCTGGTTCTCATTCAGTGCTTGGACAAAGGAGGGCGCTTAATATGAATGAACTAATTGATACCGGAAACAGACTTCTTTTCTCCACTTGACTCTCTAATAACGGAACCAAACTGAATTATTTGTTGTATGTAGTCAGAGTGGCTTGAACAACCTTGGTTGTTGAACATTAGGTTTCCAGTTTATTTTATTTAATGTATCAGATTATATTGATAGTCTTGTTCTCTTATCATTTTCTATCAGATAGAAGGGAAAAAGTAATCTATGTGGCTAAGTAGAAGTTATTGAGTTATTGTCTACTGAAGATTTCAAGGTCATTTTCATTTTTATGTTCCCCAGTTATTATACCAATCCAGCAGGCAGTCACCTCCTTTGTCTCTTCAGGTATGAAATGGCAGCTGCTATAGAGACACAGCTTGGTCACTGTTCACACAGTGGAGCAGAAGTTAATCACCCTTTGAAAACAATTGGCTGACATTATACCAGAGAGTTAATTAAAGGGAAACTGTTGAGACAAGAATTATGCTCATTTTTAAAAAGTTTGCCTGTATGACTAACAGTTGAAACCATTAAGAATAAGAACAGAAAGTGAGATTCTAAATTCTAATAAGTTCTGTTTACCTAACTTTTAGATTGGCTTAATCTAAATTTATTTTGTTCCCCTCTGTTTTTAGTGCACTCTGCTTGGAAAATGATACTACATTGTTCAATGTCATCTGTCTTTTTATAATTATAAGAGCAATTTTTTTTTTAAGTTTTAGCTTCTCATGCCTCTTTAGAATGAATTTTGTCTTTTGCTCAAGGCCCACTATCCAAAGTCACTGGATAAAAGACCCTGTAAAATCTTCCCTGGGTTTTAAGTCTTTGTAATTTTGAATCCATTGACTAATTTAGTGTCATTGAGTTTTCAATCTTCAGAGGGACTTCTTTTCATTTAATGGTCTTGCTTTCATTGAGATAAAGATATCTATTTTTAAAATACCTTTAATGCCAAATGAAATTGAAATTATTAATTGAATTGTTCTGTATTTCCCTGTACAAAGGATTTTCTGATCCTATACCCTGTTATTTGTGTGCATAGGAAGGACCAAAAAGGAGGTTAGTGGGAATGATCTACATTTTGAATTAATATATTCTTTTTGGAAATACAGTATCTATAATTTCAAGGTCAGCCTAGGGAGAAATCATACTTTAACATCAGTACTTTTCCTGTGCACAAAACTTCATATTTTCTCTTTAGTGTTACTGCATTTGATTTCAGAGAGGACAGATTGGTATAATATATTGTAACAGAACTTCATTTCCAGTACTTGGCTCCCTGAGTTCAAATCTCAACACCATACTGTACAGTCAAGTGAGTTTACATGAATCACTTAGTTTCAAGATACCTCTTTCCTCATACCTTATATATGATAGTAATAGAAATAATATCTATCTCATTGGATGTTATAAGGTTACAGTGAATTGTTTTAATAACTAAGTAAATTTCTTAGAATAAGTCCTGGTCCAGAGTTAGGACTAATATCATCACTACCGTCATTATCATCATCGTCATCATTATCATCACCACCACCACCATCATTTAAAAATCTAGATTGAAATATGACCACAATTATACTCCTGAACCTCAAATCCCTATATATTTGGGGTAGATACTGTTGGTTGCTTACTCCAGCATCAATTTCCTTTTCTTTCTTGCTAACAGAATGCTGCTAGCAAGGTACGCAGTCATTGGTATAAATCAGGAGGCATAAGCCAATTATGGCTCTTGCACTTCCAACCAATGAAGGTAAGAAGAAATTTGCTGGGGATTTTCTGGGAAATATTTTTCCCTTTTAAGTAAAATTTCCTATTTGTATGCTTCTCTTTTTTCCTGCTTTGGGTGCTATGATGACATGATGCCTAGTGGTTTGGCAGCCATATGAGTCATACCCTCATAACCACGAGGATGCATACTTGAGGCAAAATCCTGGACTTTGAGTAGGAAAGATAAAAGAGTAGGAGGAGTTGGCATTTTTGAAAATGGAATCACATCTAAGCTTGTTAACAATAAATATTCTTTTTTTTTAAAAAAGATTTTATTTTTAAGTAATTTCTACATCTCAAACTCACAATCTCGAGATCAAAAGTTGCATGCTCCACCAACTGAGCTAGCTCAGGTGCCCCTGTTAACACCAAATCTCCTCCTCCTTCTCCTCCTCCTTCTTCTTCTCCTTTTTAGAGAGAGGGGAGGGGGGAAGGGGCAGAAGGAGAGGGAAAGGTAGAGGGAGAGGGAGAGAGAATCTTAAGTAGGCTCCATGCTCAGTACGAAGCCCGACATGGGGCTTGATCCTATGACCCTGAGATCATGACCTGAGCTGAAATCAAGAGTTGGGATGCTTAACTGTCTGAGCCACCCAGGTGCCCCCAACGAATATTCTTTTTTTTTTTTTAAAGATTTTATTTATTTATTTGACAGAGAGAGATTACAAGTAGGCAGAGAGGCAGGCAGAGAGAGAGAGAGGAGGAAGCAGCTCCCTGGTGAGCAGAGAGCCCGATGCGGGCCTCGATCCCAGGACCCTGAGATCATGACCTGAGCCGAAGGCAGCAGCTTTAACCCACTGAGTCACCCAGGCACCCGACCCCAACCAATATTCTTAAAGTTTTAAGATACTATTAGTAAATTTTCTTTACTTGTAGATGAAAATACCTTAATATTTCAGCCATGAATTTTTTTTTTTTTTTGGTGCAAGTGACAGAAACTCTACTTAAACTTTAGGGAGTTTATTCGGGGACTTTTTAGCCAAATTGATTGGTATCAGAACCATGGTATTTCTAAGGACCTCAGAGTTGGAAACTAGGGCCTTGAACACACTTGTACACTTCCTCTCCATTTTCTCCTCTTTGCTTCTTCCTGTATCAACCTCATTTGTTTCTACTGCAGATGAACTCTTATTTTCTGATGGCAGATGTGCGCCATCAGAAAAAACAAACCAATAAAAACAGAGTCCTCTCTCTTAGCTCCTGTTTGAAAAAAAGCTAGGAAAGAATGTTAATTTGGTTCTTGGACCAATTGCTACAGCAAGGGAAGGAGGTGTATCAGTCCACAGCTTTGATTAGGTCGTGAGGTCTCTTTCTGGTAGACTAATTGGGATAACACACATATGTTGGACAGAGAATTACTGTGGGGGAAAGACAGTCACCGCTATTTATTTCTGGTATAAAAATTTAGTAGTTGTGAAAAATACTTTCCCTGGGGTCTTTTGGGTCATGGTTTGAATTAGTTTTGATGTTTTCTTCACTAGGGTCATTTTTAATTTCCCTGGACTCATTAGATCCTGTGTGTATGTGACCAAAAGAGAAACTCAGAACCTGGAGGATTGCGAGGGAATGCTCCCGTGGAATTTGCTAATGTGTCTTACATCCTCATTTCCCAGAGACTATTGTTCCATGGGCTGTACTACACTGGGTAACAGATTATGTATCAAGACTTCTTGGGCTCTTGCCAGAGACTACTAATGTCAGTCCTGAGCCCCCTCCAAGGACCTCTCCCTTTTTATTGCAAGGTTTTTTAGGAGGTCTCTCATAAACGCTCGTAGAAAACCACGTGGTATTCCCTGAGAGCTACGCCACAGGAGACACAGCTGCTGGGCTTTGCAGTGCCTGCTAGGCGTCATTGTTGCTGCTGGACACTGCTGTCTCCCCTCAAAACTGCTGTTTCTCAAACACTGCTGATCCCCGATCTGGGCTCTGCTGCCCTATTTGGTGAAGCACTGTGGTTTCTCCCTGCTCATGGAAGCCCCTTTTTCTCTCCTGACAAACTGCCACTGCCACAGGTATGAGGAAGTTTACTCAGTGGCACATGGAAAGGTGGGTGGGTTGCTTCTGCCCCTTTACAAGCTACACTGTTAAAGGCGTTTCCAAATGTCAGTATCTTACAGAGGTTTTGTTTTGTTTTGTTTTTTTGTTTTGTTTTTTGAATAAGTCCAGTCTTTTTTTTTTTTCAGATTTATTTATTTATTTGGGAGAAAGGGAGTGTAAGTGGGGAGCAGGGGGCAGGTAAAGAATCCCAAGCAGACCCCCCTGAATCTGGAGCCCGAAGTGGGGCTGGATCTCACGACCTAAGATCATGACCCAAGCAGAAATTAAGAGTTGCATGCCCAACCCGTAGAACCATCCAGGTGCCCCTCTTACAGAGGTTTTTTTTTTTTTTTAAAGATTTTATTTATTTATTTGACACAGAGAGATTACAAGTAGGCAGAGAGACAGGCAGAGAGACAAGGAGAGGAGGAAGCAGGATCCCTGCTGAGCAGAGAGCCGGATGCGGGCCTCGATCCCAGGACCCTGGGATCATGACCTGAGCCGAAAGCAGAGGCTTCAACCCACTGAGCCACCCAGGCGCCCTCTTACAGAGGTTTTAATAAGAAGCTGGCTCTTCTTATTTCTTCAGCTATGACCTGCCCCTTTACTCTCATAACTGCACAGGACAGCACCTAGACTTAAAGACCATGCTTGAAGCTGGGCCGGGCCAGGCATATGACGTACACCAGAATCCTCACACCCCCATTTCCTGGAAGAAGGGTCTGCTGTTGAGCTTAGCTTGTCTTCTTGACATTTTTCTGGCAGGCTTATTCCACCTACTCTTTTACTCTGAATGTGAAAACTTATCTAATCTGAAAAGTGGGTATCACTAGAATCTTGGTTTTTCAGAGGCTTGGGTTTAAAAGATCAGCAAAATTTTAGAAAAAAGGAACTTATATAGCAGTTCCAACTCTGTTTTGCTTAGGATGGCATTAAAAAAGTAATCCAGGGATGCCTGGGTAACTGAGTTGGTTCAGGTCATGATCTCAGGGTCGTGGGATCACCTTCCGAATCGGGCTCTTTGCTTGACAGGGAGCCTGCTTCTCCCTCTGCCTCTGCCTGCCACTCTGCCTGCTTGTGTTCTCTCTCTCTCTGACCAAAAAAAAA
>LNAC01000013.1:3953548-3976904 GCA_002007465.1 Ailurus styani | reverse complement strand
GGGAGCCCGATGCGGGCCTCGATCCCAGGACCCTGAGATCATGACCTGAGCCGAAAGCAGAGGCTTTAACCCACTGAGCCACCCAGGCGTCCGATTTCAGCTTTTGGTTCACCTTATTGCTATATGCTTTTAGTGCTGTTTGACTTCATTTACATTAATGTGTTAGATAAAACTTAAATAAAGGAGAAATTAAGAATAAGGTATTATTCACATCAACATTGTAGCACTACTATTTTACCCAAATCTTGGGAGTAAAAATTCTTACAGGGAAGATATCTAAGCTTTTTAAATTATATCTATAAACAGAACTAGAGTCTCAAACAGCATTTATCTCTAAGTCTGAGTTATAGCTCGCTTCATTGCTCCCTAAACACCAAATTTTCCATTGTGGATGTGGGACATATGCTCTTTCAGCTCAGTATGCTGCAGAGCCCAAGTGTGGCACATTTACACTGGGAGCTCCTTGGGAAGAAAAAGATATTATGGGGAATGTGGAAATCTTACAGTAGAGGAGGTTCGAAATACAAATGTTGAAGTGCTAAGCTCTCAGAAAGTAATAATTTCACTGATTTTTATTAGAAAGAGGATATATGAGCATAGCAATGAATGGTAAATCAGCATTTCTGCCTCTTTACCAGCTTTTATGATCAGCGTTAATGGTGGCAACTGTCACAGAGATTATGGCTGCTTTATTTCAAGGGAGTCTAAGAGGCAGAATGTAGTATGAGTATTTTATAAACATGTATTTTTAAAGTCAGCCATTTGAGTTTGCAGGGATGACAAATGATTCCTGGGAGGGCTTGAACAGGGAGAGGGATGGAGTAGAGGAGGGAAGAAAAGTGGGGAAAATAGTATCATTTATTTGATGTAGAAATTTGGATGTTAGTTATAGTCCACATTTCTGTTAGCCATTTTATTCTAGCCTAAGTGGTGCCAAAATTATTTTATTGATCAGCTATCCTGGGATTGAAAAAGCCACATTCTGACCAGGGCCATGTGACTTTTACTTCCCATTACAAATCAGTATGGGCCTCCAGAGTGTAGTTGGTTTAACTACATTTGTGATTATTTTGTTGAAGATAAAACCCTCTATCTGTCACTTCCCAGACCTTCAAGCCCTTATGTGAGGTTTACAAAGTCACAGGGAGGAGATAATCCCTACCATCTTTCTTCTAGTGTGTTCTGTATGTTTGATAAAAGGGAGCTAATGTATATGACTATGGTACAAAATGTACCCAAAGCAAATTGTTCCAATTGAATAGCAGTAGTACCATTTGCTAGAAAGGAAGCTTTCAGGCAGTTTCTGACTTAAAAACATTTTGTAGATGGAATACACACACACACACACACACACACGCACACACACACATACCACACACTAAAGACATCAGCATTCCTGCTCCATCCTCATGGCTCTATTAGAGCTGCAGCTACTGAAGCCATTATGACAATGTCTAGAGGTTTTAGAAAATTTGTTGGTGCAGGGATGGAGGAGAGACCCACTTAGAGGACCTGACTCTCAGCTTATATAGCTGTCTTCTATAATAAACTCTTGACATTTCAAACTTCTTTTTTTCCCTTTACTCCCAAGTTGTTAGTTATTTATTTTGCTCATTTATTCCTTTATCAGCAAACATTCATTTAGTATTTAATATGTGCCAGGGATTCTACTAGGTTTTCAGTGTATATTGGTGAATGAGACAGAAACAGTTTCTGTGTCCAGAGAACTCAAATGGAGAGATGACATATGAGACAAGGAAGTGAATTGCTAGAGAAGCACATGACAGGGTCACCTGATTCGGTCTATAGAAGTTAGGGACAGCTTTCCCGATGAAGCAGCTTCTAAACTAATAACTGAAGGATGAGTAGGAATTAAATCCCACATCGGATGGCTTCATAAGACAATGTATATGAAATAACTTATAAATTATGAAGTACTGTGTAGAGATTATATTTTATTACTCGTCTTCTTGCAATCAAGTAATCTTAAAATATCAGGGACCTTAAAAATCTCAATGTATTTTTTAAAAAAGATTTTATTTATTTATTTGACAGAGAGATAGAGAGAGAGAGCACATGTAGGCAGAGCAGCAGGCAGAGGGAGAGGGAGAAGCAGGCTCTCTCAGGGAGCCTGATGCAGGACTCAATCCCAGGACCCTGGGATCATGACCTGAGCCGAAGGCAGTCACTCAACAGACTGAGCCACCCAGGCATCCTGCAATCTCAATGTGGGCTTTGATATATATTGTGGCAGCAGTATTGTTATTGGAGGTAGGAAGTGTCTTGTTTATAGTTGTTGTTTTCCATATCCTGGTAAAATATATCATTTTTTAGAACTGGTGCTATATAACCAACCATCTAAAATATTTTGCCTGCTTAAATTTAGGGACTTAGTTAGGTCTTTCCTATTGGGAGGAGCTGGGAGGATGAACTGTTTCTATCCTGGAGTAGAGCCACTGGGCTTTGACCATTGCTTGCTTGATTCATAGGTAGATGGTTTTAGTGTGATAGGGATTCAGAAGAGCTGGGTTCTTGGGCTGATGTAGCAATTAGATAGGCATATGGCCCAAGACAAATCACGTAATTTCATTTGGTCTCATTTCCTCACCTGAAAAATGATTACCTCTAAGAGACAATCTGTGATAAACTTGCCAGAGCAGTTTCTATATTTTAAGTCTAATATCCATCCTTCCTTCCTTCCTTCCTTCCTTCCTTCCTTCCTTCCTTCCTTCCTTCCTTCCTTCCTTCCTCCCTCCCTTCCCCCTCCCTTCTCCTCTCCTTTCCCCCTCCCTCTCCTCTCCTTTCCCCTCCCCTCCCCTTCTCTTCCCTTCTCTCTTTCTTATGTAGGCTCCACATCCAGCATGGGCTCACTTGAATCCATGATCCTGAAATCAAGACCTGAGCCAAGAGTCAGATGCTTAACCAGCTGAGCCACCCAGGTGCTCCCTAAATCATTTATTAATGCCTGATTTTTTTAAATTTCCTATTAAGAATCTCAATAGAGCTTAAGTCATTTGCTGATTTGCGTACCCCATGGAGCAAGTTTGCTTAGCTATTAATCCAAAGGGAACAGATGCAAGTTGTGTGTACATCTAAGTATATTCTTCACATGTATATGTACATAGATGCAGGCTGTCAAAATGCTAAGTTAAAAAATATCTTCAGAATGAAATGAAAAATGTCTTAAAAATGTCAACATGTTTTGCTCCCTTTGCTTATTAAGCTCAATTTGATGCATAAGCTGTTGATGCTTCCCTATAAAACAAATAAACAACAGGTCAGAGAACAGGCTGTAAAAGCAAGAACAAAATCCATTCATGCTTTTAACTTTCCTGTAGCAATCAGACAAAAAGTTGATGCCAGCCCCACCTCTGATTTATGAAAATCCTGAGGGAAGGAAACAAATCACACATCTTCTCTCGTCACTTACTCTTGTACTAGTACTTCCAATTTTTTAAATTGAAATATAATCAAGACGTATTATTTTTTTGGTATAAACCCAATGATTTGATATTTGTATACACTATAAAATGGTCACCATGCCATGAATTATTTATGACTGAAAGTTTGTACCTCTTTACCCCCTCTCCTCTTTTGCCTCTTGCAGAACACCCCATCCCTTTGGCAATCACCAATTTGTCCTCTGCATCTATGAGTTTTATTTTCTTTGGTTTGTTTCTCATCTTTTTGATAATAGCTATCCTGACAGGTGTGAGGCAATATCTCATTGTGCTTTTGATTTGCATTTCCCTGATGTTTAGTGATGTTGAGTGTCTTTTCATGTGTCTGTTGGTCATCTGTGTGCTATCTTTGGAAAAATGTTCAGATCCTCTACCTATTTTATTTTATTTTA
The DNA here is from genome assembly GCA_002007465.1 of Ailurus styani. Lineage (NCBI taxonomy): Eukaryota > Metazoa > Chordata > Mammalia > Carnivora > Ailuridae > Ailurus > Ailurus styani. The sequence continues at coordinate 3,973,051 of LNAC01000013.1, read as the reverse complement.
TTTTGAGAGAGAGCACCAGCAGGAGGAGGGGCAGAGGGAGAAGCAAGGAGCAGGGAGCCTGATGCAGGAGTCAATCCCAGAACTCCAAGATAATGACCTGAGCCAAAGGCAGATGCTTATATGACTGAGCCACCCAGGCATCTCCTTCTGCCTATTTTTAAATTGGATTTTTTTTTTGGTATTGACTTGAATATTTTAGATATTTACCCCTTATCAGATGTGATTTGCAAGTATATTCTCCCATTCAGTAGGTTGCCTTTTTATTTTGTTACAGAATTTCTTCACCGTGCAGAAGATTCTTAGTTTGATGTAGCCCCATCTGTTTATTTTTGCTTTTGTTGACAATATCTTTGGAGTCGGATCCAAAGAAATTCACCAAAACTGATATCAGAGAAATTCCTTCCTATGTTTTCTTATAGGAGTTTTATAGTTTCTGATCTTACATTAAGTTCTTTAATACATTTTTAGTTAAATTTTGTGTATGGGGTAAGATACTGGTTGAGTTTCCTTTTATTGCATGTGGCTGTCCAGTTTTTCCAACACCATTTATTGAAGAGACTGTTCTTTACCTAATTGTATAGTCTTATCTTTTTTGACATAAATTAATTGACTATAAAGTTGTAGTATACAAATTTAATATACAGAAATCTGTTACATTTCTATACTCTAATAGCAAAGTAGCAGAAAGTGAAATTAAGAAAACAATCCCATTTAAAATTGGGTCACAAGAATAAATTCCAAGGAATAAATTTAACCAAGGAGGTGAAAATGCCTATACTCTGAATAGTATAAGACACTGGTAAAAGAAATGAAGAAGCTTCAAATAAGTGGATATACCATGTTCATGGATTGGAGGAATCAGCATTATTAAAATGTCCATACTACCCAAGGCAATCTACAGATTCTATGCAATTTCTATCAAAATTTTAATGGCATTTTTCACAGAATACAAAAAAATCCTAAAATTTGTATAGAACCACAAAAGATCCCAAATAACCAAAGCAATATTGAGAAAAAAAGAACAAAGCTGAAACTATCACAATCCTTGATGTGAAATTATACCACAAAGTTATAGTATCAAAACATTTTGGTACTGGCACAAAAATAGGCACAGATCAATAGAACAGAATAGAGAGTCTGGAAATAAACCCATGAATACACCACATTGCATATGGTCTAGGTATTTTTCAATGTGTTGCTTTGGTGCTCCATCCTTGAGTGAATGAATCTATGCATCAGTCCTCTAAGAGCAAAACCTCTGTTTTCTATTGCTCTGTGTTTCTCCTGGATATAAACCCCATTGGTTGTCAAAGCCAGATGTTGTGGGGCTTATTTCTTTGGTGCAGGGTTGAGGTGCCTTAAGTGGGGCACAAAACCCCCTTCTCCCTAGGAAGAAGCTCCACATTTGTGAGATCCCTCCTAAGTTCTTCCAATTGTGAGCTGCTGTGCTGGGGGTTAGGTTTTTGGTGAGATAGTCTCTGTGTCTTCCACCTGTTTGGATGTGGCTCTTTAATTTTTTGTTGTAGAAGACATGTTCAGCTAGTTAAAAAATTTTTTTTTCTGGTGGAATTTTTGAATATGTAGCTGTAGATTTGTCGTGTCCATGGAAAGAGGTGAGTTCAAGATCCCCATATGCTGGGCGCCTGGGTGGCTCAGTGGGTTAAAGCCGCTGCCTTCGGCTCAGGTCATGATCCCAGGGTCCTGGGATCGAGGCCCACATCGGGCTCTCTGCTCAGCAGGGAGCCTGCTTCCTCCTCTCTCCCTGCCTGCCTCTGCCTACTTGTAATCTCTCTCTCTGTGTGTCAAATGAATAAATAAAATCTTTAAGAAAAAAAAAATCCCCATATGCTGCCACCTTGAATTGTACCCTTCAAAATGTTTTCTTTTCTTTTTTTTTTAATAGATTTTATTTATTTATTCAACAGAGAGAGAGATCACAAGTAGGCAGAGAGGCAGGCAGAGAGAGAGGAGGAGGCAGGCTCCCTGCGGAGCAGAGAGCCCTATGCGGGCCTCGATCCCAGGACCCTGAGATCACGACCTGAGCCGAAAGCAGAGGCTTTAACCCACTGAGCCACCCAGGCGCCCCAAAATGTTTTCTTCTGTTTTTATATTATTGATATCATTTCTATTACTTTTTAATATGGATAAAGTATGTATCAGTAACAAAATTTAAAGGAGTGCTAATTTTATTTTTTGGTAATGTAGAATTTCTTTTTTTAGTGAAAAAACAGTATTCCTTGTTACTGATTGTTAATATTGAGTCAGTGCCTTAAAACACATGCACGTGCACACACAAAACTGAAAACTGAACATTTTCTAGCATTCAGGATCCCAGAGTTCTAAGGCCAATGATGCCTCTCACTAGAAATGTGCCTGAGTTGGTGCAACACTGGACTGCTGATATCCCCCAATTCCCTGGAGCTCAGGCCTCACAACTGCAGAGATTTTCCGCCTAAGGAAAGGATTCTTTCTCGCCGAATTCTTGACCTGTCCCTATAGGAAGGCCTTGTACTCTGGCCAGTTAGTGGTAGTAAGTACAAAGGCTCTTAATAGGTTGGCAGCTGTCCTGCCCTTTACTCTTGCCTTTGTGTTTCTTCCCCAAATATTCTCTTTTCTTTCTGTCTAAATTCCACCTCTCCAAAAACAGTGAACTAGCTCCATTTCCACCATGAAGTTTTCTGTGGCAGGTCTAGCACACACTGATTTCTTACTTCATTTTATTTCTATTATATCCAAACACCTACATTTGTGTAGTTCCTTTCCAATTAACAAACTGTCTTCACATATCTTCTCTGATTAGATCCTCAGAACTGCTCCATAATTTGGTGAAAACAAGTGCCGTTATTCCTATTTTACAGTAGAGAAGTCCAAGGCCAAGAAAGAATGAGTGACTTGCTTCAGGTCACAAAACTGGCATGGAATCGAGGTGGGGTTCAAATATGTATATGGTAATTCCATACTGAGTGTTTTTGCCACTTACACAGTGCTGCTTTCTCAAAAGCCCTTAGTGCTATGTCACTTAGATAAATTAAGTGCATCAGATTATTGATTTGGGCTTCTTGCTTGCTGCTGTATGTATTTTCCCTTCTCTATCCCAAGGGTGTACTGTTTTAGGTTCTTTTTTCTTAGGGTTCTCCTAATAGCATTGGTATTTTAGGTTTGGAAGAAAAAAATTTAATAGTAATGGTGTTTCAGGTTTGGAAGGAAAGTGTGTCAGGTACCCAGAAGATAGGTTCACCTAGGTTTTCAAAAAGCATAGAAGCTCTGCAGCAGGACTGTGTCAGAGGAAAACTGGGTCCAAATAGCAGGAGAGAAAGAGTTGGGTAAAGTTAGCCAGTTATAAGGAATCTTCCATGCTTCATTAATAGTGAGGACAGTTTTCTTCTCCTCTGGGGCTCCCTGGGGCATAGGCTGAATGTCAGGAGAGAATGTTAATGTTGCATACCTAGGGAAAGTCTCCTAGGCCACATTTTGCCCAGAACCAGTGGAGCAACATGCATTAAGGACTCTTCAGGATCGTTCAGTATACATACCAATGGTGACTATATGGTGGACTGGAGACCTGAGTACCCTCTCTTGAATATTTCTGCTTGCATAAGACTCAATTTTTTGTGAATATCTGTAGGGGTGGTTCCTCCTTACATGATTAATATTGTCATTTCTTGCCATATAGGCAGATGTGGACTTAGAATAGATTTCTGTGATTTAGAAAAAAGTGAAGAACTATGACATTCCTTACACCTGACTTTTGTGGAGTGATGTCATACTCACCTCATATGCATACCGTAATTATTGGTTTTATTGGTTGGTCATCTCTTGGATGAAATTGCAGTTTCTCTCAGGTGGAGGTTATCCTTGGACTAGTTTGGGTAGTCTCAGTGACTAAAACTGTACAATGGAAGTAGCAGGAATTCATTAAACAACAATAACAATAACAACAACAAACTAAATATTCAGATATAGATTTAATTCTGATCTTGGATAAAGAACTAGTTAATCTGAATACTGAATATTCTGTTGAACTAAAAATACATTTGTCTATTTCTTGGTCTTTTTGAGCCCATTTGGCCATACCTTTGAAGGATTCTTTGAAGGATTCTTCCCTAATCATAACCAGAATCACATGCTTTATGCATGTGTTCAACTCCAGATTCTGGGGCTCTCTCAGTTTATGCCATTTGTTCTGTTTTGGTTTCCTGGCCTTGCATTTTGTTCTTGCCTAAATTCTACTACTTTGCCTAACTTCTAGAGATGAATGACCCAGTTTCATGGACTACATTGGCTTTGCTTTATCCCCTGGTGCTATATATATATATATATATACCGATAGATAGATAGATAGATAGATAGATAGATAGATAGATAGATATTGGTATTTTGTTTGGGATTGTGTTGAATACATAGAAGGCTTTGGGCAGTAGTAATTCTTCTGATCCATGCACACAGGGTATCTTTCCATTCTTTGTGTCTTTGATTTCTTTCAGCTAAATTCTGCAGTTTTTAGTGTAGAGATCTCTTACTTCCTTGTGTTCAGCTTATTCCTAAGTAGTTTATTTATTTATTTTTTGATGTTATTGTGAATGGGATGGTTTTATTTATTTATTTTCAGATTCTTTATCTTTAGTGTAAAAGAATATAATTGATTTCTGTATATTGATTTTGTATCCTGCTACTTAGTGAATTTGTTGATGATATTTTGGTTGTTTCTAGTAATTAATTTTACAAATAAGTTCACAATAAATAATGTTTATAAATAATTTCATACTTTTCCAGTGTATATTTGGGATAAATTCTTAAAGGTGGAAACATCAAAGGGTAAAATCATGGTTTTTGGTAACTATTTTAACAGACTTTAATATTTAGAATAGTTTTACAATCACAACAATATTGAGCAGAAGGTACAGGGGCACATGCATGGCTCAGTCAGGTAAGTGTGGGATTCTTGATTTCAGCTCAGGTCATGATCTCAGGGTTGTGAGATTGAGCCCCATGTAGGGCTCCATGCTCAGCAGGGAGTCTGAGATTGAGATTCTCTCTCTCCGTCTGCCCCCACCCCCCACTGCAATGCACCCTCTTTCTCTAAAATAACTAAGTAAATATCTTACAAAGAAAAAAGAAGGTACAGAGATTTCCCATATACTCCCTGCCCCCACACACCTACAACCTCCCCTATTATCAAAATCTCCCACCAGCATGGTGCATTTATTGCCAGTGGTGAACCTACATTGACACATCATTGCGTGACCCAAAGTCCATAGTTTATATTAGGGTACAGTCTAAATGGAGTGTGCATTCTATGGGTTTGGCCAAATGTATAATGACCTGTATCCATCATTATATATACAGATATATATATCCATCATTATATATACAGAGCATCCCTGCCCTAATAATCTTCTGTGCTCTGGCTATTCATCTCATGCCCCCCAAACCCCTGGCAAGCACTGATCTTTTTATTGTCTCCATAGTTTTGCCTTTCTTTTTTTTTTTTTTTTTTTTAAAGATTTTATTTATTTATTTGACACAGAGAGAGAGATTACAAGTAGGCAGAGAGGCGGGCAGAGAGACACGGAGAGGAGGAAGCAGGCTCCTTGCTGAGCAGAGAGCCCGATGCGGGCCTCGATCCCAGGACGCTGAGATCATGACCTGAGCCGAAAGCAGAGGCTTTAACCCACTGAGCCACCCAGGCGCCCTAGTTTTGCCTTTCTCAGAGTGTCATATGATTCGAATCATATAATATTTAGACTTTTTAGATTGGTTTCTTTTGTCCAGTAATATACATTTAAGTTTCCTCCATGTTTTTTCCTGGCTTAACAGATTATTTTTTTAGTGTTGAACAATAATTCACTGTCTGGATGTATCACAGTTTATCCATTTACCTACTGAAGAACATCTTGATTGCTTCAGAGTTTTGGCAATTATTAATAAAGCAGCTACAAACTTTTTTAAAGTAGATTTTTGTGTAAACATAAGTTTTCACCTCCTGTGAGTAAATACTGAAGAGTGAGATTGCTGAATAGTATGGTAAGAGTATTAACTTTTGTAAGAAACTACCAAAGTGTTTTCCAAAGTGGTTGTACCATTTTGCATTCCCACCAGCAAAGAATGAGAGTTTCTGTTGTTCCTCATCCTTGCCAACATTTGGTGTTGTCAGTTTGTATTTTGATCATTCTAATAAGTATGTAGTGGTATCTCCTTGTTTTGGTTTCCATTTCCCTGATGACCTATGATATGAAGCTCTTTTTCATGTGCTCATTGCCATCTGTATATCTTACTTGGTGAGGTGCCAGTTAAAGTCTTTGGCCCACTTTTTAATTGGGTTGTTTGTTTTCATATTGTTGTGTTTTAAATGTTCTTTGTATATTTTGGGTAACAGTGTCTATTATGTATTTTTTGCAAATATTTTTTCTCCATTTGAAGCTTGTCTTTTCACTCTCTTGATAGTATATTTTGCAGGCAGAAAGCTTTAATTTTAGTGAAGTCCTGCTTATCATTTATTTCTTTCATGGAGCATACCTTTGCTGTTGTATTTAAAAAGTAATTTCCACCCTGAAGTGGCCTGAGATGACCTCTGAAAATGGTTTTGATATTCACTTGACCCAGAAAACCTATAAAATCATGCAAATCAAGAGGTTCAAATCTTTGTTTTCACTTTAAGAACACTCGTGATACTGCCCAGGCCATCAAGGGTATGCATATCTGAAAAGCCACTAAATATCTGAAAGATGTCACTTTGCAGAAGTAGTATGTGCCATTCTGTCACTCTAATGGTGGAGTTGGTAGGTGTGCCCAGCCAAACAGTGGGGCTGGACACAGGGTTGGTGGCCCAAGAAGAGAGCTGAATTTTGATTGCACATGCTTAAAAATGCAGAGAGTAATGCTGAACTAAAGGGTTTAGATGTTGATTTCCTAGTCATTAAGCACATCCAGGTGAACAAAACCCCCAAGATGTGGCATACAATTTAGGGCTCATGGTTGGATTAACCCATACATGTGCTCTCCCTGACACATTGAGATGATCCTTACTGAAAAAGAGCAGATTGTTCCTAAACCTGAAGAGGATGCAACCAGAAGAGGAGGTTGCATAGAAGAAAAGGACATCTCAGAAGAAACTGAAGAAACAAAAACTTATGGCCCAGGTGTATATTCTGCATAGAATAAATGCAAATAAAAATAAAAAGAAGAAAAAAAAAAGTAATTTAAAAATGCAAGGTCATCTAGATTTTCTCCTACGTGATCTTTTAGGAGTTTTATAGGCTTGCAGTTTATGTTTAGCTCCATGATCCTTTTTGAGTTAATTTCTTACTAAGGGTACAAAGTCTGTGTGTAGCTTCATTCATTTTGTTTGTTTGTTTGTTTGTTTTGGTTTGGGTGTCCAGTTATTTCAGCATCATTTATTTAAAAGAATTTTTTTCTTCATTGTATTGCTTTTGCTCTTTTGTCAAAGATCAGTTGATTATATTTATGTGGGTCTATTTCTCAGCTTTCTATTCTGTTTCATTGATCTAGTTGTCTGTTCTTTCACTAATACCACATAGTTTTATAATGATGATGAAGTGAAGATAGTGTGAATCCTTAGGCTTTGTTATTTGCCTTTAATATTGTGTTGGCTATTTTGAATCTTTTGCCTCTCTATTTAAATGTTAGAATCAGTTTGCCGATATCCACAAAATAACTGGATGGGATTTTGATTAGGATTGTTCTAAATCTGTAGATCAAGTTGGAAAGAACTGACATTTTGGCAATATTTGAGTCTTTCTATTCATGAACATGGAATATAGTCTCCATTTATTTAGTTTTTCTTTGATTTCACTCATCAGAACTTTACAGTTTTTCTAATACAGATCTTGTATATATTTTGTTAGATTTATACCTAAGTAGTTCATTTTTTGGAGGTGCTAATGTAAATGATAATGTGTTTATAATATCAAATTCAACTTGTTCATAGTTGATTGATTGACTTTTTAACTTTCTATCTTGAAACCTTGCTATAATCACTTATTTATTCTATATTTTCTCTATAGTATTGTCAAGCTGTTATCTTAATGGCTATTGCATTTTGCATTTCCACTAGAATTTGATAAACATTCCTATTCCTAACATTTTCACTAACAAATTTATTGTCAAACTTTTAGATTTTGCCAGTCTGATAGGTGAGCAGTTATTCCTCACTATAGAGGTATTTAGAATTTCTCTTATTGAGGTTGGCCATTTTTTTCTTTAAGAGTCATTTCTGTGTTCTTGTTCTGTGAACTACCTATTCATATATTTTTAAAAGATTTTATTTATTTATTTGACACAGAGAGAGAGAGATCACAAGTAGGCAGAGAGGCAAGCAGAGAGAGAGGAGAAAGCAGGCTCCTTGCCAAGCAGGGAGCCCGATGTGGGCCTCGGTCCCAGGACCCTGAGATCATGACCTGAGCTGGAGGCAGAGGCTTTAACCCGCTGAGCCACCCAGGCATCCATACCTATTCATATTCTTTCATCATTCTTTTACTGGATTGTTGGTTTTTTTATCTGAAGTTTTGGGGAACTCTTATTATATCCTTTATGCTGGTCTTCCACCCCATCCCCTTATCAGTTATAAATAATTTCTCCAAGTTTTCATGTCAATTTTAACTTGTGTACCGTGTTTCTGGTCTGCAGAATACTTTTATTTTTTATTTATTTTTACTTATTTATTTTTTAAAAAGATTTTGTTTATTTATTTGACACAGAGAGGGAGACGGTGAGAGAGGGAATATGAGCAGGGGGAGAGAAAATCAGGCTTCCCGCTGAGCAGGGAGCCTGATGTGAGGCTTGATCCCAAGACTCCAGAATCATAACCTGAGCTGAAGGCAGATGCCTAATGACTGAGCCACCCAGGTGCTCCTTATTTTTATTTTTTAAAGATTTATTTATTTATTTAAGAGAGAGAGAGCACAAGCAGGGAGGAGGGGTGGAGGGAGAAGTAGAATCCCTGCTGGGCAGGGGGCAAGATGTGGGGCTTGATCCCATCATGACCTGAGCTGGAGACAAACACTTAACCACTGAACCACCTAGGCACACCTGCAGAATACTTTTAAATTATTAGTTAAATATTCATTCTTTCTTGAATTGTTATTGGGTATTGAGATAGTTAGGAAGGTTTCCCTGATCTCAGGTTGAAAAGGTATTCATCTTTATCTTCTTCCAATTCATATAAAATTTTAATTATTTTTTCAAAATATTTTATTTTTAAGTAATCTGTACACCCAGCATGGGGCTCAGACTCATGATCTCGAGATCAAGAGTTGCACACTCTACCAACTGAGCCAGCCAGGTGCCCCATAACATTTTAATTATTATTATTATTATTTTTACTTTAAATATATGATCTTTTTGAAGTTCACCTTAGTGCATGATGTGAGATGCAGATCTAATTTTGCCTTAGCCAAAAGGTTTTCCAGTTGTTCTGAAACCAGTTATTGAAAAGTTTGCTAGGTAGTTTCTATTCACAGCAGAGTTTGAGAATATAGTTTTTAAGAATTTCAGTTTTTTTAGAAGAGGAGTGAAACGCTTTGTTACACACACCCACATACACATGTAAAGTTTCCTGATATGGAAAATAAATTTGCATACAAAAACTCAAAAAACTCAGAAATGATGTTTTTGAAATAAATGTTAACCCATACTTAACCTGGAGCCCAAATTCATTATCTTTCAAGTCTTTTTAACTTTATCCCATAGTTTTAATTTATTTTATTTTATTTTTTAAAGATTTTATTTATTTATTTGACACAGAGAGTGAGAGATCACAAGTAGGCAGAGAGGCAGGCAGAGAGAGAGGGGGAAGCAGGCTCCCTGCAGAGCAGAGAGCCCGATATGGACCTCGATCCCAGGACCCTGAGATCATGACCTGAGCCGAAGGCAGAGGCTTTAACCCACTGAGCCACTCAGGTGCCCTATCCCATAGTTTTAATTCCAAGTTTGACAATTCAGAGTTTTCTGGAGAGTAATATTTTCTAAGTCTTATTAAAGAAAAATAAACTTAAAAATTGGTTTGTCAAAATATAAATATTAATTCTCTATGTATTCCATTAAAAATTTCAATAGATGAAGATCAAACATAAAGTAACAAGCATTTAATAAGTATCTGAACATGATCCAAGCTAAAAATTCAGAAAAAAACAGGTTTTTTTAAAATACAACAATTTAATCCAAATGTAACATTGTTGCTGATTATAGTCTCACTATGTGGTTTAGAGCAAAGCTGTTTTCATCTACCCACTCTGAAAATCAGCATGACCACAGGCAGTTAGAATCAAATAAATAGTGTTAGAAATAATTTTGTCCAATTTCTGTATATTTTGAGGGTACAATTATTGCCTATATTGATGCTCTCCAGCTAAAGACCATGAGGAACACACCTGTAGTTAGACAATTTGGATTTATACTTATTGTAATGAGCCATTGAGGGAGACCACACAGCTGGTCATGGGAAATCGCAGGGCATCTCAGTAAGAGTCGGGCAGGAGTTTTAAAATAGGATTTCAGTGTTGGTTAGGTGATTTGGGGGAAGATGTCAGGAATCTTAAATCCTTGTTCTGAGGCCTTGTTCTGAATTGGATGCTGTCAGGAAGCAGGGCTAATTCTGATTGGGTATTTAGTGTATCTTAGAGGGAGGGGAGATTAGAGGGAAGCTAAAACTGCAGCATTCATTCATATTACTCAGGATAGGGAGATGTTGGATTGTTTTTCTGGTTTGGACAGTGTTTACATTTTTCTGTGTTCAGACATGATTCTAGAGTGGTCTTGTTTCTTTTTTTTTTTTTTTTAATTTGAGTGTAGTGGACACAATGTTACATTAGTTTTAGGTGTACAACATAGTGATTCAGCGTTTCTGTAGGTTATGCTATGCTCACCACAAGTGTAGCCACCATCTGTCACTGGACAGCACTATTCTAGTACCATGAACTATATTCCCTATGCTGTGCCTTTGATTCCCATGACGCATTCACTCCAGTCTTGTTTCTTTCTTGATTTCATAGTCAGAGAGTGCTTTGTCTGATGTTGGTGTTCTGTGAGCAAGTGTTCAGGATCGTTTCCAGGTGTCAGGAGCTGCTTTTTTTTGCACTCCAAAAAAAAAAAAAAAAAAAAAAAAAAAAAAGGAAAAGCAGAATTTTTCCTTTTTTTGTTCATTTTGTACACAATAAAATATACCTGTATCAGTCAGGGTAACTGTTCCAACTGCTGTAGCAGATAATCCCTAAATCTCAGTTGCCTAACACAATAATATTTTTCTCATGCACGCAAAATCCAATACAGACCTTCCTAGTTGGGCCAATCTTCAGGCCTCATCCATCTTGTGTACCGCACGTAACCATCCCCCACATGTGGCTTCCAAATATGCCACAGGAGGAGAAGAGAAAGTAGAGAAAGCACACCAGGTAATTAAATAACTCACGGCAGAAGTGACACACTTCACTTTTCTTATATTCCTTTGGCCAAGATTAGTCAATCATCCCACATAGATTTTAGGGGGTCTATTAGTCAGGGTTCTCCAGAGAAACAAAACAGAACTGAGGGTATGTATGTGTAGAGAGAAGTTGAGAGAGAGAGGGAGAACTTTATTTTAAGGAATTGGCTCATGTGATAATAGAGGCTGGCAGGTCCAAAATCTGCAGGGTAGGTCTAACAGGCAGGACACCCAGGGAAGAGCTGACATTGCAGCTGAAGTCTGCAGGCCGGGTGCTGGCATAATTCCTTCCTGTTCTAAGGTGACCAGTCTTTGTTCTATTCAGGACTTTGTTTGATTGGATGAGGCCCACCCAAACCGTGAAGGGCAATCTGACTTACCCCAAGTCCCCTGATACAAATGGTGACCTCATCCAAAAGAACACCTCCACAGAAACATCCAGAAAAAAATGTTTGACCAAATACCTAGGCGCCAGGGCCCAGACAAATTGACACATAAAATTAATCATCATAGGGAGGTATGTGATTTTTGTCTGGATTTTCTGCCAGACCACTTGGAATTGGCAATTTGCAGCTCGAGTCTTTGGTTGCCTGCCAGCTTTCTTGCTAAAACACTCCTTTTACTAATATATATGTTTTCAACAAAAAAACATACTTTATAAACATATGTTTATTCACATTTTAAGTCAGTGCAAAAACCTTGCATTTATCTAGCATGATTTTATATGCTGTGTGATAGGGAGGATGTGTATTGTTATTTCTATTTTACAGATCACGAAATGAAACTAAGGTGACTTAGGTGGGATTACCTGGTAAAGAAGTGAAAGGCCCAACCAAGTCCAGAAATCCAATCCTCACTTCTTTTATCCACCACAGACACATACATAACAAAACAAATAAAAGGGAATAAAATCATTCTTGGAATTTTGGATTTATATCATCTGCTAATAGGGAAAAATGTCTGTAGCCTTGCATATTATTAAGACATGAGCATAAAAATAATTGACATGGTTTCAGTTCTTATCCTAAGTGTAATGGCAATATCATGGAGTATTTAGGCTTTCTGTAGTATGTGAGGAATCATTAGTGCAAAAGGTGATGAGGTGGCATGATGTCGTGGATTAATTATATTTAGGGCTTTTAATAATAATTGAACTCAATGGCATGAGACTTATAAGAGGTGCACAGTTGTGAGCAAACTCAGTGGACCTGCCAGGCTTTCTAAGTGCTAGCCAATTGCCCACTTCTGAGTTTAAGAGCCAGTGGCAGAATCATGCTGATGGCTTCCGCGTTGCTTCTAAGAGACGGCCAAAACATTATGCATTGCTAAAACCAGTTTCAGGAAAACCCCATTCTTCATAGCAGTTTCAAATATACATATATATACAAGTTGACTAGAGCACAGTCTGAATTCACGGTGATAACTCTTTCTAATTCCTTTAAAGATGGCGTGTACCTGGCATACAGGAGGGTAATGCTGGTGATTCAGAAACATGCCCACAGGAGAAGATTTGGTTCAAAATGAGACCCCAGGGCATTTTGGAGAAAATCATATTTAATCATGATGACAGAAATTTAAAATAGCCTCTTTTAATTGTGCCACTCTTCCTCCTCCTATCTACTTTTTACTAGTAAGGCCAAGGAGTCGGCAACTGACAAAAGATTTCTGACTTTAGTGGGAAACCGATGTTGAAGTATTAACCCTACTTTTTCTGGCACCTGAGCTGACATTCAGTTTATGGAGGGAAGTGAGACAGAGAAACCGTGGGGCTGACTAAAACAGGGAGCAGGTGCCAGCAGATCAGAGCTGAGGAGAATGCCATGCTTGCTGGATGATTGCATGTGGGTGAGCCATAATACATCAAAAAATTCCCTAAATTGTTCTCTCTCTCCCCAGTCTTTTCTATTGATTCATGTTTGTTCTGTATTTATATCTGCTGTTAAGAATGACACAGAAGAAAAGGGGACTGTGGGTGGAATCAGTACTTGGGATTTAAAAAAAAAAAGCTTCAGCATTATTTTCTTGGTTGTCACGTTTCACTGATTCAGAACAACTGGTGATTTCTCTCTCTATAGCTTTAATTATGTTTGCTGTCAGAGACATAAGCCGTAGGAAAGGACAGGACAGCAACTTTATTTTAAGCTGGACTGAGTATCACTAAATCTCCTCAATTCCTATTGGCTTGAGAATTATAGTTCTTCTCTCTAAGAAATATTATATATTTAAGGTTTTTGAAGTTTAACTTTTGAGCTGTAAAGTAACCATTTTACTCTTAAAACATTAGTCAGAGTGGGGATAGAGACATAATAATTAGGTAGCATTTCTTAAGTATACAGAGAGAGAGTATACTGTTATGGTAGTAAAGTCCACAGATTAAAAACTGAGCATGTGTAAGGAGTAAAATATGTGCTAAACATTGTATCTGAAGTAATATGAATGGACTTTAAACAACTTCTATTTAATACTCATAAGGGAATCTTTTCCCTATATATGGAAATCCAATTGTATTTCAGAGTATTTACCCCAGTTGATAATGTGTGATAAAAATATATTTAAAAGGCCTAATTTCTTCCTCTGATATGAGATTAAGATGAATGTTCATATTTTCTTTTTTCTTTTTTAAGGGACTTTAATACTAGTATTAGTATTTTTTCTTTTTAGTTTTTGTAGAAATTGAGGTATAATTGATAGACAATATTACATTGTTTCAGGTATACAACATAATGATTTGAGAGTTTGGTAAAATAGTTTGTCTTGTGGGCAGGCCTCATTAAGAAGAACAGAATGCCCTGGGTCTATTTCCAAATAGTTACTTGTCCCCACCCCCTGTTGGAAGTGAAGTGCATTTTCTCCATTCTTCAGGGTGATATTCTGGTGGGGATCCTGGAGAAATTTTTTGTGCCACTTCCCTCAAATGAAGGCTAGTGTCCCAACCCAGCACTGTCTCAAACCATTTACAGGGAGTGTGTCACTGGTTTTCCAAGCAAGTCCACAGTCACCTCCTTGACACTGCTAACAAACACACTAGCTGTCTCTGCAAAAGCCTGGACCCAAGGTCAACTAACATGTTCCAGCATATGAACAAGCAAGGCCCTGTATTCTTACCCAAGACTCCATCTAGTTTAGGCCCATAACCCCTTGTCCTTGTCTTAAGATAACCTGAATTTTTCCTCATTCTGATGTTAAGTCTCCATCCCAAAGTGAACATGGGGTGTATGTTATATATATCTTTGCTCAATGCGCATGCTCCATCTTTCCTTGTGAACCCATGAATAGTAATATTTCCCTGCCCTTTTCACCAATTTGTATGCAATCTCAACCTCTATGAGTATAAAAACTTGTTCTCTCCACCTCCAGGAAGGCAGATTTGGGAATGCTCCCTTCTGATTAGGCTTCCTTCTGATAATTCTCACTAGGCTTCCTTTTGATAATAAAATTTTCTCTGCTTCAAAAACAAACAAAAGTCATAATAATTCAGTATTTGTATATAATGCAAAATGATTACCACAAATAAGTCTAGTTAATATTTGTCACCATATATGGTTACAGAATTTTTTTCCTGTAATGAGAACTTTTAAGATCTAATCTCTTAGCAACTTTCAAATATGCAATACAGTATTATTAACCATACTCACCACACTGCATATTACACCCCCATGACTTATTTATTTTGTAACTGAAAGTTTGTATCTTTTGACTTCTTTCACCTATTTCATCGCTTAGCTCACCCACCACCTCTGATAATCATCAGTTTTTCTCTGTACTCTGTCTAGTTTTGTTTTTGTTTTTGTTTTAGATTCCACATGTAAGTGAGATCATATGGTATTTGCTTTCTCTGTTTGACTTATTCACTTAGAATAATGCCTTCAGTGTGCATCCATGTCATCACAAATGGCAAGATTCCATTCTTTTCTATGGCTGAATAATATTCTATTGCATGTATATCACATTTTCTGTTTTCATCTGTCAATGGACTCTTAGGTTGTTTCCATGTCTTGTCTATTGTAAATAATGCTGCAATGGACATAAGTGTGCATATATCTTTTCAAGTTAGTGTTTCATTTTCTTCAGATAAACATTCAGAATTGGGATTGCTGGATCATATGGTAGTTCTATTTTCAGTTTTTTTGAGAAAGCTGTTGATCATCTGTTTGTCTTTTTAGGAAAAATGTCCAGATTCTCTGCCCATTTTTTAAATGGGATTATTATTATTATTATTTGTTGTTGTTGTTGTTTTTGCTATTGAGTTGTAGGAGTTCTTTATATATTTTGGATATTCACCCCTTCTCAGTTATACGATTCACAAATATTTTCTCTTATTTAGTAGGTTGACTTTTCATTTTGTTGATTGTTTCCTTTGCTGTGCAGATGTTCTTTTTTAGTTTAATGTAGTCCCACTTATTAATTTTCACTTTTGGAGTCAGTTCCAAAAACTCATTGTCAAGACTAATGTTGAGGAGCTTACTGCTTATGTTTTCTTCTAGGAGTTTTATGGTTTCACATTTCACATTCAAGTCTTTAACCCATTTTGAGTTAATTTTTTAAACTCTATTTCATTGAGTTAATTTCATTAAGCCCAATTTCATTCTTTTACATGTGATTGCCCGATTGTCCCAATATAATTTATTACAGAGACTATTCTTTCCCCATTGTGTATTCTTGCCTCCTTTATGATAAATTAATTGACCATATATATATGGTTTTATTTCTGGGCTCTCTATTTGTTCCATTGATCAATGTGCCTGTTTTTATGCCAAATACCATATTGTTTCAAATTACGATAGCTTTGCAATATAGTTTGAAATCAGGGAGTGTGATGCCTCAGCTTTATTCTTCTTTCTCAGGACTGCATTGGCTATTTGGGGTCTTTTGTGGGCCTATGCAAGTTTTAGGATTGTTTGTTCTATTTATGTGAAAAATGCCATTGGAATTTTGATAGGGATTGCATTAGGTAGTAGGTTACTTTGGGTAGTAAGAATATTTTAACAATATTCTTTCAATCCATGAGCATGAAATATCTTTCCATTTTTTGGTGTGTCTTTTTAAATTTCTTTCATCAGTGTTTTATATTTTTCAGAGTATAGAGGAATTTTACCTCCTTGGTTAAATTTATTCCTAGATATTTTAGTTCTTTTTCATACAATTGTAAATGGGATTGATTGTTTTCTTACTTTCTCTTTCTAGATAGTTTGTTAGTATACAGAAATGCAACAGATTTCTGTAATTGCTTTTGTATTTTACAACTTTACTGAATTCTTTCATTATTTCCATCAATTTTTTGGTGACATTTTAATGGTTTTCCTCTATATAATACCATGTCATCTGTAAATATGGCAAATATTTTCTGTTCAACATTTTATTGCTTATTTTTTTTTAAAGATTTTATTTATTCATTTGACACACAGAGAGAGATTACAAGTAGGCAGAGAGGCAGGCAGCAAGAGAGGAGGAAGCAGGCTCCCCGCCGAGCAGAGAGCCCGATGTGGGCCTTGATCCCAGGACCCTGGGATCATGACCTGAGCTGAAGGCAGCGGCTTTAACCCACTGAGCCACCCAGGCGCCCAACATTTTATTGCTTATTAAGCAAAAGTTTAACCATATGATTGTCAGATTTGTATGGCTTTTCTAGAAAAATAAACCATTTTTGTTTAAATTGGATTATGGTAGCCAACTGGTCAGATATAAGTTAATGATGATTCTGAAAAACAACTTCTATGATCTAATTGAATACCAGTGGGTATGAAGAATTGTTCATTCAATGTTATTTTATAATAGTTTTCCTATTTGGTTGTTTATGCATAGAAGATTCTCATTTATACTTCTATCACCTAATAAGAGGACTTATCATTCTTTTACGCACTACTCATTCCTGAAGAGGTGTTACTTGACATTGTTTTTCAAAGGGAATATCATACAGAAGAATTCTATAATGCATAAGACCTCACACAAAATCACTGTGGTATTTAGCCTATAAAATACAAATCCCATTTTGATAATGCAAGAAGCTAGTGTGGCTTGAATAGAAGTGGTAGAGGTTGGAGTATATAGGCCTTTGGGCTGTGATTAGGAGTTCTAATTTTCCTCTACATAAGTCAGAAACAGGAAAGACATTGGCAGGTTTTGAGCAATGGTGTGAAATTATTTGATTTTGATTTTAAAATGTTTACTTTGGCTACTGTGTTAGAAAATTGCCTGAAATGGAACAAAAGTGGAAGGAAGGAGAAGCAATAGGAGGCTCCTGGAGTATCCTGGTTATGAAGGTGGCTCTGTGGGGAGACTTGCTGGATTTGGGTTATCTTTTAAAGGTAGAACTGTCAGGACTTACTGATGGATTAGATGTGGGGTGCATAGGCATGAGGACAAAAAAGATGACTCCTAGCTTTTGAGCTTGAGCAAATGTATGGAGTGTGGTACCAATTATCAATTATAAACCTAGACTAAACACTTAATTCACTTAAAATTATTAAAGCATGCAAAAATCACATTCTTCATTCAATATCATTACTTTTAAAAGCCAGAGAGGTGTCTTTTGGCCATTCAATAATAATAATAAATATGTACTGCTGGCATGATAAAAAAAAAAAAGCAAAAAACAAAACCACTCCCCCCCAAAAACAACCAGAGAGGTGTATAATGTGTGGTCAACTAATTATCCTGCATTGTCATTGAAATTATATCATTAGAAATTTGAAGATAAAATGATTATTTAAGTGGTAAAAGACCGCCAGGCTTTCTTATAACACTTCTGTTTGTGACATGATTATGGTAGACTCCTGGATCTGTTTGGGTTGAATCTTTCAGAAAGAGAAGAATAAAATGCTAAGTGAAAACAACTTCCTAATGCATTTCAATATTTCCTAGCTGATACTGAACTTGACCAGAGATGGAAACAAATTTAGAAGCACCATAAGTGTCCTTTCCCCCATATTCTTAGATAATTTTATATTCAAAGAACTAAAATAGAAATGTGTAGGTCTCTGATGTTTAATTGCAGAGTGACATGCAATTCTGATTCCCTGAATTGGTAAATTTTTTTTTTTTAAAGATTTTATTTATTCATTTGACACAGAGAGAGAGATTACAAGTAGGCAGAGAGGCAGGCNATGCAATTCTGATTCCCTGAATTGGTAAATTTTTATTTCTGTCTTCCAATTTTACTTTTTAGTGGAAGAAAGATGACATATAATATGACTGGCACTATGTGTTCTCTTCTGGGCTTTCCCCAGATAATGAAGAACAGAAAATAGTTTATCTTATCTTATGTTGTGATAAAGATGATACACACTGTCTTGTAGTCTAAACGTTGATGTACAGAGCTGTAATCACATCTGACTGGTAGGCAGACCAGTTGTCTTTGTCTTCAATCTCTCTTCTTGTATTGCTGTGAAGTGCTGTCACAATGACTGATAGGTGGATTGAAACTGTAAATTCAGGGGAATGATTCTGTTATATGAGCAGAAATGGTGTCTTTCTTGTAGAACAATCCTAATACATAAGTAGAGTGGAAACCACCCACATGTGAGTGGTTTCAGCTATAAAGGAAGATAGCTTTAGTGCATTTTAAAATCTCTCTCTTACTTCCTTGAAGATGTCCAAAATTACCCAGGTGAAACTACAGTCTTTAATTCAAGCTTAAGTAAGGATTCAAACGACTTAAATGGGTGACATGTTAAGATCAAATGGCCATGATCCAAGTTTTGAGATAATGGCCAAGAATACAAACTCATAAAACATTTGGAGCTAGAGAAAATGGAATTGTTATCAGAGCAGAGGAAAAAGGGCATTGAAGAAGGAAAAGTTGCCTATATCACAATTTTGTCTTGGATTGACCCTATAATTTTTCTCCAAGTAGTAGGTTGCCCTATGGGTTTAGCTGTCCATACGCATCTGTAATTTTCTGTCATTACTTTCTTTATATTGTAACATGTAACCAACAGAAAAAAGATGAGAAAGCTTGACTACATTTTCAATTTATTTGATTACCACTGATTTATCTATTTCTTTTTTTTTTTTTTAAGATTTTATTTATTTGACAGAGAGAGAGAGATCACAAGTAGGCAGAGAGA
>LNAC01000013.1:3706691-3953453 GCA_002007465.1 Ailurus styani | reverse complement strand
CCCAGGTGCCCCTGATTTATCTATTTCTAACAGGTTTTCTATTAAGCAGGAGTCTTGGGGTGCTTGGGTGGCTCAGTGGGTAAGGCCTCTGCCTTCAGCTCAGGTCATGATCTCAGGGTCCTGGGATTGAGCCCCACATCTGGCTCTCTGCTGAGTGGGGAGCCTGCTTCCCTCTCTCTCTCTGCCTGCCTCTCTGCTGACTTGTGATCTCTATCGAATAAATAAAATCTTAAAAAAAAGAAAAGTAGGAGTCTTTCTAAACATGTAAAGTGTTACACCTTATTAATATTTGACAAAACTGCTCCCTGGCTAGTTCTGGCTATCTTTGCAAAGTTCTTCAACATTTTCATGGCGGAATAAAAACACAGGATCACAGAATCACATGTATTTTGGAAAGTAAATTAAATTCATTGAACTTTTTCTCTAGAGTCAGCTTGAACTGATGAAACCAATAGATTGTGAGACATGTATTCTATTTCTTGGTGTGCAGTTTCCATTTCTACATTTAACCTGTTTTACCTTATTTGAAAAATGGAAATAATGCCTGCTATTCCTCAACTCAAAGCAATGTTATAATCAAGTAAGTTTTTAAAAGTATATGCAAAGGGAGCATGACTTTTAGAATGGCAGTTTGTTTGATTGCTTATTTCACTTAGCATGTTACCCTCCAGTTCTATCCATGTCAATGTAAATGGTAGTTATTCATCCTTTCTGATGTCTGAGTAATATTCCATTGTAAATATGAACCACATTTTTTTTTTTTTAATCTCGTCATCTGTTGAAGGACATCTTGGCTCCTTTCACAGTTTGGCTATTGTGGGCATTGCTGCTATGAACATTGGGGTACATGTGTTCCTTCTTTTCACTACATCTGTATCTTTGGGGTAAATTCTCAGTAGTGCAATTGCTGGATTGTAGGGTAGCTCTATTTTTAACTTCTTGAGGAACTTCCATACTACTTTCCAGAGTGGCTGTACCAGCTTGCATTCCCACTAACATATGGTTTCACTCATCTGTGGATTATAAGTAATAGTGCAGAGGACAATAGGGGAAGGGATAGAAAACTGAATGGGAAGAAATCAGAGAGGGAGACAAACCATGAGAGACTCTTGACTCCTGGAAACAAACAGCGTTGTGGGAAAGAAGGTAGGTGGGGGAGGGGTAACTGGGTGATGGGCATTAAGGAGGGCATGTGATGTGATGAGCACTGGGTATTATATGCAACTAATGAATCATTGACCATTATATCAAAACTAGTGATGTTCTATATGTTGGCTGATTAAATAAAAAAACATGAAAAAAGAGTAGCAGAGTTTGGAGCTTGGTAGACTCTCCTTAATAAACAACAATTTACTGATGAAAATGATAAAAAAATTAAGATTTTAAAACTTTTAAAGAATACAGAGAACGGAAAAAAATTAATTCAAAAAAATCTACTAAATCTCTACGAACAAAGAGTAGTGGCGTTATAGTCATGATTTCCTTGCTTACACTGCCCCCTATCAGCATCCCTGTTCTGTGCTAGGGAAGCATACAGGGGCTTACACAGGAAGCATACAGGAAGCATATACGCCCAAGAGACAGGGGCTCCTTCTCCCTCCGGCTGCCCATCTAGGGTTCAAGTTTCACTTCTGGAGAGACAGGTTGCCACTTCTCATCCCCCACAGCACCATGTTGCAGGTAGGGGCACGGAGAGAGTTGGATCTCTCCTCTCCTACCACTACTGAAAGGGAAAGAACTCCTCTCCAACCTGATTCTAATATTCTATGGAAATGTAAGAGAACCTGAACAGCCAAAACAATTTCGAAAAGGAGTATGGAGGTATTCACAGTTGGTGATTTTAAAGCTTACCACAAACCTACAGTAATCAAGACAGTGTGGTACTGGAATACGGATAGACGTTATAGATCAATGGGATAGAATTGAGAGTCCAGAAAGAAACTCACACTTATAGTCACTTGATTCTTGACAGGGGTACAAAGACAATTCAATCAAGGAAAGAATAATATTTCAGTGAATAGTGCTGGGAAACTGAATATCCGCATGCAGAAGAATGAAGTTAGATCCCTACCTCATACTGTATACAAAAATAACACAAAATGGATTGTAAACCTAAATGTAAGAAGAAAAGCTATAAAACTCTTAGAAGAAAAAATCTTTGTGGTCTTGGTTTGGAGGATGTTTTCTTAAGTACAATACCAGGAGTGTAAGCTACAGAAGAAAAAAACAGATAAATTGGATATATCAAAATTTAAAACTTTTGTGCTGAAAACAATGTCATCAAGACAGTGAAAAGACAATCCACAGAATGAGAGAAGATTTTTGCAAGCCATATATCTGATAAGGCACTTGTATCTAATCTATCCTCTAGCTATATTATAATTCAATAATAAACACCTAATAAATCAATTTGGAAAAGGACATAGGATCTGAATAGTCATTTCTTCAAAGAAGATTCATGTCCAGTAAGCACTTGAAATGATGCTCAACGTCATTAGTCATTAAAGAACTGCAAATCAAAACTCCAATGAGATAGTATATCATCATGTTCAATAGATAGGTATAATTAAAAAAAAAAGTCAGTTGCAAATATTAATGAGAATGTGGAGAAACCGGAACTCTTTTACGTTGCTAGTGGGAATGTGAAAATGGTATAACTCTTTGGAGAACATTTTGGCATTTCCTCAAAATGTTAAGCCCAGAGTTCCCTAATGACCCAGCAGATCTACTTTTAAGTATCTACCAAAGATAAATGAAAGCACATATCTACACAAAAAAACTTGGATATGAAAGTTCAGAACAGAATTACTTGTAATAGCCAAAAAGTGGAAATAAGCCAACTGTGCATTCAATGATAAATGGTGAAATAAATGTGTATAACCATACAACGGAATATTATTCAGTGATAAAAAGAAATGAGGTACTGATACATGCCACAAAATAAATAAAACTTGAAAACATGCTAAGTGAAAAAAGACGGTCACAAAAGACTTCATGTTGTATGATCCTATTTATATAAAATGTCCACAATAGGCAAATCTGTAGAGGTTGGAAATAGATAAGTGGTTGCCTAAGGCTGGGGGTGGAGTGGGGCGGAGGTGAATAAGGAAATGGGCTTTTTAGTTTGTTTTTTGTTTTTTTGAGAAGACAAAATGATCTAAAATTAGATTGTGATGATGGTTGCATAAGCCTGTGAATACTATGGTAAAAAAATATTGAATTGTCCACTTTAAATGGGCAAATTATATGTTTGTTAATTATATCTCAAGAAAGCTTTTCAAACAAGTAAAAAAGTTGACATTTAAAAAAACACTTATGTAAAACTCTTAAGCTTTTAATATTGATGTACTTTTTGATAATTATGTTTATCTTATAAGGAGAAAAGCAAAGCCATTTTTCTTTCAAAAACAATCTTTTGCCTCCATAAAATGATTCTGATTACACTATTTAACTTAAAGAAGTTCATTAAAACTTAACAGGTTCTCTCCTTTGTTGTAGTTCATATTTTAATGAGGGAGTAAGTTCATGGTAAATGTGTGGAAGAAAAGAAATCCATTTTTTGTTGTATAGGAATTTTAAAAGATGCATCTATCTACATCTGTGCAACTTAATAGAAAACAGATTTTTTTCCCTATGACATTTCAGTGGACAGACTACTTAAAGTCTTTTTAAAAACTTTTTTTTGAGCAAATGAGAAAATTTCATCCTATAAACAGCTTTATAATTTTTTTAAAAAGATTTTATTTACTTGAGAGTGATAGAGTGTGAGCATGAGTGGGGGGTGCAGAGGGAGAGGAAGAAGCAGACTCCTTTCTGAGCAGAGCTCTGGACTGACCTGAGGCTGGATCCCAGGACCCTGGGATCATGATGTGAGCTGAAGGTAGACACTTAACGACTGAGCCACCCTGATGCCCCACAGCATTATAATTTTTAGTACCAACATTATACTTTCATAAAAACTCAATTTGACTAAATAGGTAAAGATGAAAATTATAATTATTTTTTTTAAAGATTTTATTTATTTAATTGACAGAGAGAGATCACAAGTAGGCAGAGAGAGAGGAGTTTATTTATTTATTTGACATAGAGGGAGAGATTACAAGTTGGCAGAGGCAGGCAGAGAGAGAGGAGGAAGCAGGCTCCTTGCTGAGCAGAGAGCCCTATGCGGGCCTCGATCCCAGGACCCTGAGATCATGACCTGAGCTGAAGGCAGAGGCTTTAACCCACTGAGCCACCCAGGCGCCCCTAGAATGAAATCTAAATGTATACTGACAATTAATGAACTGGAAGTAGAATAAGATTCTGTGAATTGGACTGAGATTACACAGGCAGAAATACTATGGGAAAGGCAAGAAACTGTTTGGAGTAATTGAAGCCAGGATGGAAAGTAGCCACCTGTATAAAAGTACTGTTAAATGATGAATTTTGTTGTATTTAGCAGCATTCAAGACATGGATGAAAGTATTTTAGGTGGAATTATAAGAGATAATTTTAGTGGTTAGATAATTATAAAATAGAATAAAATTGTGATTATAGTTAAATGCTAATGAGGAGTTAGAAAAAGAAGAGTTTAGAGATACAGAGAGGAATGGAGAAAAGTAACAGAGTGAATGGCAAAGAAAAGGATGCTTGATTATTAATGCTTGTACCTTTGTAGGTTTTTTGTTTGGGAATGTAATGGAGTTCCCTTCTTATCATTTCTGTGATAAAAAGCAAGAATGAGTCAAATTGAGATTTCAGGAGAATGGTGAACTTTTGTGAAGAATGAGAGAGTGAGCTCAAAAAAACTAATAGTATTTCCAGGGAGTATAGGAGAATCCATCTGATGTTCATGATCACAAATTTATAGTTGAAACAGTCTATCTAGTTATAGATATTTTATATGGTGAAGGTATAGAGACAGCAGACATTTTTGTTAATTCAAAGTAAGGTGTTTTATTTGTGGGGGGTGTAGGGAAGGAAAGGAAAATGAAGAAAGGACTCTGAGAATATGTGAAAAATCATAAAGATTAGAATTACTTAGGATAAAAAAACCCATAGGGTCAATAGTCAATATGACAAAAATAGATAAAGTATAAGGGTCAGTATCCTAGGGGTCCTGATGAGATTGAAGAATTGGTGTCATAGGAAATGATTAAATGAATGAAGTTGGAGGATAAGAGGGAGTGTTTAGAAAGTGAGATGAGTGAATCCATTATTTCAGAGGAGACACTATCCAGGTGATAAAAATATCCATGTAAACTTATAGAATGTGGGGCTGAAATGGTATTGAGATCACTGAGGTGGGACAGTGAAATAACCAACTGGATAGGTTGGCGAATTGATGAGACATATGAACTCTGAAAGCATCCAGGTTGAATATAGGCCATGTGAGACATGAACTTCCAGGTGTTGTATCATCAAATGGATGATTATCTAATGAATAATGGTCTATGAGGAGGAGAGAGGAGATGATAGATTTGGGATCTAGATTCTGAGGCATATATGAATGCATAAATGAACACACTGCTCATGAGAGAGAGCAATAAGAGATGTTGTTATTCAGAAGTATATTAGTTAGGATAGGCTAATTTATGCTGCTGAAACACACGATATTTACGTCTTAGGGTTTACATAACAGAAGTTTAGCACAGAAAATTCAGTATCAGGTTGAGTGACTTTTTAAGACCTCTGTCTTCCATGGGGTGCCTCAATATTCCTGCATTTTTTCATATTATATCACCTGCATAGCAAAATAAACTTCCACAAATACCACACAAAAGGAAAAAATATAGGGAGTTATGTACTGGCTTTTAAATTCTCCGAAGTAATACAATGTCCCTTCCTCTCACATTTCATTGGGACATGAAAGTTACGTGGTTATACCGAACTTCAAGGGGATACCATACATAAACATTCAGGGAGGAGAAGAAAATAAGACATACTGATGATCATTAGTAATGTCTACCTCAAGTGGTAAACAAAGATTTCAGGTACGGCCATGTAGTAAAAGGAAAATTCATTAAAGAGGTGAAAGATTTTGGGACGTTTGTTAATCGCAGAATGCAAGTTCTGGGGTGCACCATAGATGGGACTGGAGAAAAGTAGTAAAGGACTATTATAGAAGATAAGTGCCTCTCAGAATTAGAATGAATGTATGGTGAATATAAATGGCTGCGGGGGGCTTATATTAGGGTATTGGTTTAGAAATATCATCATTACAAGCAAGGAAGGATCAGCTGGTCATCAGTTTGTCAAAGAGCAGATGTTCTGGCTCCTCAAATTTGTGCACTGAGCCTGGTGTCAGGGGCTTCAAGGGATGGACAGATCCATCGAAAATGTTATAATGCATAGGGGTGAGGTGGGAAGTTTTCAGTGTGATTCACAGGAATGATACAACTGGTAGCACAGCGGTGGTTTTTTCTCGTGATCCCCTCCATGTTTTCATGTCTATGTTGTATTTTCTAATTCATTTCTTTATAAGTATATAAAACATACTAATGTTTACTTATTTTAACTTACTATTTCAAATTCAGTCTTTCACTTTCCTCATTTTTATTCTTTAATTTCTCTCTACCATTCTCTATTTTAATCTTTCCTTTATTGAGTTTCCTTGCATAACTTGGATCCTGCTTTCTAGAAGAACTTATTTTCTCCCCTTCTCAGTGACCCTGGAGAAATTTCTCGATTCATGTAGACTGCAGTATTTTTGCAAGTCTCACTCTGAGGGGATAAACAGACATATGAAAATAAAAAACTTGAAAACTATAGGTTGGCTAAACACTGGAGAATTAGAATCTAGGATTTCAGTCTCATTAATCAATCTAGCCTCAATTGTAGGCTTTTGGATTGAGAAGTTCACACTTTAAGAAAAGTAACACGAGAAAAGAACAGTTACTTGGGTCATATGATCATGATATTGTCATCAAAGTCCTTGAGAACCAATATTGCTCTACAATTCCAAAGATAATTGTATGTGGCCTACCCCACACTTAATTTGGTACCTCAGGATTTCTAAAGTGATTTTCAACTGTGACAATGTGCCATTTTTAGACTTTCACATTGTTAAATGTTAAAATATAGAGTATATGAAAATCAAATGGCTTCTAAACTGCACACATTTTCAATATGCTTTGATAAAAAATAATTTCATTGTTTTAAAATCCATTAAAATAATGGATGCAAATGACTTATGACACTGATTTTTTTTCTGTATCCACTTTAGTTCACCACTCTGTAACCCATATCAGTCACCCTAATGGTTCGACACATTACAAAGACTTGCTGATGGGGGAGAACACCATGGTTAGCAGTAAACAGTGAAGCTGAAAGGGTTGCAGGGCAGTCTTGAAGTACCTAATGGAAGTACAGAACCATTTCCTACCCAAGAGAACAGAAGTATGTGAATTCAGAAAGCTTCCTAAGTTACAGGAGAAAAAAATGGTGGAAATCAATTGAAAAGACAGAAATAGTTCAGTGGTTTTATTTATTTATTTATTTACCTTTGAAACCAACTCAATGTAATTGCCTAATGGAAACAATTAGAATTGATATTTGATGTCTTGCCCCCTGATACCACATCAGATTGGTGGGAGGCTCCTGGAAAGGTTAGATAGTGTGTAATACATAAACTTTCACCTAAGTATCTCAAAGCATTTAGGAGCTAGGATACTTGGAATTTATTTCGAGCTCTGCCACTGACCAGTTAGGGGACCTTTGAATCTTCACATGGTTCGTGTAATTCATCAGGGAACTGTGTGATAATAGCTACAGGTTTTCCAACACTCTGAGCCCTACTCCATGTGAAATGCACACAGAGCTGGCCTTTCTGCTAGTCAGGATGATTTGAAAACCTCTCTGGTCATTTTTCCTTCCTTTCCCTTCCCTTTTCTTCTTCCTTACTTTCCCCCTCCTTATCCTTTTATTCTCTCTCTTTTTCTTAGGCAAATATTTGTGGAAAAGGTACCGTATGGTAGGCACTGTGCTAGCCTAGAAATACTGTGTTTATTTCTGAAGGAAAACACAAACACTGAACACTAGTCACTTTTAGTTAAAAGGACTTTACAAGGTAGACGGCAGTCCCATTTCTCTTTCTCTCTTTTCCTTGTTTGCGTGTGTGAGCGCACACTCACACGAACACACAGGAAACAGAATTAAAGCAGAGCTATGCTGTTCCTACCATTCCACCCTGTGTGATTTATGGGAGTGTATTATAATGAGAGATTGTTGCTCAGTCTGCAAGGTAGGGGAATTTATGTTGGATTGGCTTCATATTTGGTATTGAAAAAAACGGAGAAAGTATATCATTAATCATCCTGTCTTCATCTGAATAGTCATTAAAGATGCGATCTGAGGTGCCTGCCACAATTCCTAGGTGCATAGCGTGCCCGGTGACTATACTGAAGCACAGTTATTCCGTGGCTTATATCTATACACCATGCTGCTCTGACAGCTGCTGAAGCACCCTGCCCACATAGGTGGTGCTTCATCATTATTTTTGATGCCAGAGGGGTTTTGCTCTGATGTGTATCACATCTGTCCTGGTAAGCTTGTTTATTACTCTTAATCTTGTGGTTCTACTTTAGGTTCATTATGACTTGGAGGAGTTCTAGAAGCTTCTTGTGTTATTTATGATCAATCCGGATCTCCTAAACAGGAAACATTGTTTTCAATTTAGCGTGGGATATATTGACATTACCAGATTTGCTCCTTAACAAAGGCCTTTAGTTTAAAAGTTTTTCTTACCATGATACCCCTGGAAAGTGTTTTGCCCCAGAAGCAGAATTTAGAGACCATGTTTTGCATCATATTTTAACGACAATGTTAGCTTCTTTGGACAATTCCTTTAATATGTTATGGTATTAAGTACCTAATTGGCAGTTCATAGTAATGTATTCAACTCTGTAAAACTGTGCATGATTAATTGCATGTCGTGAGCTCGCTTTTGTGTACCTGGCCAAGTTCCTAGGTTAGTGGCTTCATGGTTTTGGATATGGTCCATTGCCTGCTGGCTTGGGAAATGGAGATGAAATACAGAAGAGAGCTTTCTTTTGGGCTCCAGTGTCAGTCAGGGCCTGTCTGTCTCCATTGTTCTCTGGTCCTGCCTGAAGATCACTTAGGACATGCAGGTTTGGAAGATGTAGTGGTGCTTATTGATTTCTCATGGCATGGACATGACCAGGCAGAATGACTGGGTTGAGTACAAGGCAATGGATAGCTTTGAGAACTGGCCAACAAACCCTTTGTAAATAATAATAAACGGGATCCTGATGATGATATCATTTCTTGAATATTATTTCTACGTGCTTGACACATATTAATTTATTTAACATACACAAACACAAACCTTATGACAAACGTAGTTTCTTTGCCTCCATTTTGCAGATGAGTAAATTGAGGGACTTGGAGTTTTAACAACTTGTGCATAGTCACAATGTAGTGAGTGGCTGCACAGGGATTTGAACAGAGGCAGTCAGGGAAGGCAGCAGCAGGATACAGCATCCTTCAGAGGTACCTTCTCTATCCCTTCTCTGCTCCTTGTCTCCTGCATTACATTGTGCTGCTCATTTGTTGTGAGCTGGTGCCTGATTTGCCTGCTTCTTTAGTCATATGTTTCCCACTCCTTCCTTCTTGTGTTGTGTCCTATTTCTGGGTCTGTCCTCAGGGTTAGGACCCCCACTCACCCATTTATTTTTTTTTTATTTTTTTATTTTTTTAAAGATTTTATTTATTTATTTCACAGTGGGAGAGAGATCACAAGGAGGCAGAGAGGCAGGCAGAGAGAGAGAGGGGGAAGCAGGCTCCCCGCCGAGCAGGGAGCCCGATGCGGGCCTCGATCCCAGGACCCTGAGATCATGACCTGAGCTGAAAGCAGAGGCTTTAACNAATTTGTTTATGTCATTATAGACTATGCAGAGCCTTATGTGGCAGTAGTGTGACTATGTACACACACTCACTCTCTTGCCCACTCATATCTTTGTAACTTCCATGTGTACATGGCACTAGCACTGCACACATTCTTTTTTTTTTTAAGATTTTATTTATTTATTTGACAGAGAGAGAGATTACAAGTAGGTAGAGAGGCAGGCAGAGAGAGAGGAGGAAGTAGGCTCCCTGCGGGGCTCAATCCCAGGACCCTGAGATCATGACCTGAGCCGAAGGCAGAGGCTTAACCCACTGAGCCACCCAGGCGCCCCTGCACACATTCTTTTTTTAAAAAAGATTTATTTATTTTTCTTAGAGAGAGAGAGAACAAGCATGAGTGGAGGAGAGGCAGAAGGAGAGGGAGAGCAAGAGAATCTCAAGCAGACTGCCGCTGAATGCAGAACCCCACACGGGGCTCGATCTCATGACCCCGAGATCATGACCTGAGCCGAAACCAAGAGTTGGTTGCTCAACCGACTGAGCCACCCAGGTGCACCCCCCCATTTTTTGTAAAAAAAGATTTATTTATTGTATGTATATATATATATACATATATATATATATATATATATATATATAGAGAGAGAGAGAGAGAGAGACTGCACACATTCTTTTTTTTTTTTTTAAGATTTTATTTATTTATTTGACAGAGAGAGAGAGATCACAAGTGGTCTGAGAGGCAGGCAGAGAGAGAGGAGGAAGAAAGCTCCTTGCTGAGCAGGGAGCCTGATGTGGGCCTTGATCCCAGGACCCTGAGATCATGACCTGAGCTGAAGGCAGAGGCTTTAACCCACTGAGCCGCCCAGGTGCCCGAGACTGCACACATTCTTAAATACTCACTCTGCCAACCACTTTCCAGTCTTTTTTGGAGGTCAAGAATTGGGTTCTAAGACCTGAGATCATGAGGAGTGGCCAGGGCTTAACCGTGTACACATGTGTATGTGTATGCATGCATGTGTGCACATGTGTGTGCTTGACCATGTGTGTGAGATCATATATGCAAACTTTAGGGCCAGTGCTTCTGTAGGAGGGTTTCTTTTCCTCTTTCCAAGTCTCATTTGGAAGCTTCAGGATCTCTATTCCTGCTCTTCCACACTCATGTAAGTTAGCAAAAGTCTAAATTGTAGGAAAGTAATACCTTAGAGTTGTGTACTACCTGAATGCCAACATGCCAAGCCCTGCACTGCCTTCCCTTATGAACTTTCCCTATGTGTAGCCTAAAAGACAAAGTCTGTGGCCTGGGGGTTAAATAGGCTTAAATTTCAGATACTCCTTTTATTTTGTAACTTTTTAAAAATTTTATCCTTTAAAATTGTCTATTTTTATAACTGTTATATAATACAACATATTAGTATTACAAGTGTATAATTTATAAATAAACATTCCTTTTTGGGTCTGTATACTTAGATATTTTAATTCTCGAAATATGTGTTAAAATGTTTAAAAATTTTTCATTGGCTTATAATCTGAATGTATTTACTGAGTAAATTTGACATGTAATATTGTGTCAGTTTAAGGTGTACAATGTGGGGGCGCCAGGGTGACTAAGTCGGTTAAGCATCTGCCTTTGGTCAGCTCAGGTCATGATCCCAGGGTTTGAATCCCGCATCAGCCTCCCTACTCAGTGAGGAGCCTGCTTCTCCCTCTCTCTGCAGCTCCCCTTGCTTGTTCTCTCTCTCAATCTCTTTCTCTGTCAAATAAATAAATAAAATCTTTAAAAAAACTAAGGTATACAATGTGTTACTTTGATAAACTTATATATTGAAATATGACTGCTGATGTAGCAATATTTATCACATTACGTATAGTCTAATATTATTGTCTATATAATTATATTGTATATTAGATATCTATGGCTTATTTACTACTCAGTAAAAATTTACACCCTTAAACACCATCAATCTTATTCCTCCTCACCACCCCTTTAATCCCTGGTAACCACCATTTTACTCTGTTTTTTACAGGGTTTAGCTTTTTAAGATTCCAAATATGAGTGATATCATGAAGTTCTTGTCTTTGACTTATATCACTTAGCATAATGTGCTCAAGGTCCATCCATGTGGTCACAAATGGGGAGAAATTCTCCTTTTTCATGGCTGAATAATATTTCGTAGTGCATATGTACCACATCTTTTTAAAAAGTCTATTAATGGGCTTTTGGGTTGTTTCCACACACTGATTATTGTAAATAGCGATGAGATAGACATGGGAATGCATGGATCTTGTTGAAATCCTGTTTTCATTTTCTTTGGGTATCTCAGAAGTAGAATTTTTGGATTGTATGGTAGATCTATTTTTCATTTTTTTGCGAAAATTTTCTCTATATTGCTTTCTTTAATGGTTGGATAAATTTATATTCTCACCAACAGTGTACAAGGGGTCCCTTTTCACTGTAGCCTGACTAGCACCTGTTATCTCTTGATGTTATCTATTCTAATAGGTGGGGTTTTGATTTGCATTTCCATGATGACTAGTGATGCTGAGTATTTTTCATGTGTCTGTTAGCCATTTTGATTCCTCTTTGGAGAAATGTCTATTTAGTTCTATCCATTTTTAAATTAGATTTTTTTTCGTTACTAAGTTGACTGAGTTCTTAATATATTTGGATGTTAACCCCTTATCTGATATATAGTTCACAAAAATTTTCTCCTTTTCTATAGGTTCTCTTTTTATTTAGTCAATTTTTTCTTTTGCTGTGGAGAAGCTTTGAATTTGATGTAGTCACAATTATTGATTTTTTTCTTTTGTGGTTAGTGGTTTGGTGTCATGCCCAAAAAGTTATTGAAGAGCTTTTCCCCTAGGCTTCCTATTTAGGAGCTTTTTGCCATCAGGGGTTATGTTTAAGTCTTTGATCCATTTTGAATTAATTTTTGTGATTGGTATGAGATAGGGGTCCAACTTCATTTTTCTGCATGTGTTTCTCCAGTTTTCCCAGTTCCGTCTGTTGAAGAGACTATCTTTTCTCCATTGGGTATCCAATATTAGTTGATCACATAAGCTGTGGTTTAATTCTGGCTTCTCTATTTTGTTTTACTGGATGATGTGGCTATTTTTGTGTTCATACCATACCATTCTTATTACTATGGTTTGTAGTGTAATCTGATGGGATTATACTGAATCTATGGATGGCTTTGGGTAGTATGGACATTTTAACAATATCTATTTTTCTGACCCATGAGCACAGGATGTTTTTCCATTTGTGTCCTCTTCAATTTTTTTTTTTTGGAAAGTTTTATAGTTTTCATTGCACAGATCTTTCATTTTCTTGGTTAAATTTATTCCTAAGTATTTTATTGTTTTTTGATACTATTGTAATGGGATGGGGATCCTCCCCTCAGATCCTTTATCATTAGGGTAAAGGAATACAATTCATTTCTTTTTTTTTTTTAAAGATTTTTTATTTATTCATTTGACACAGAGAGAGAGATTANGTAAAGGAATACAATTCATTTCTTTTTTTTTTTAAAGATTTTTTATTTATTCATTTGACAGAGAGAGAGAGATTACAAGTAGGCAGAGAGGCAGGCAGAGAGAGAGGAGAGAGGAGGAAGCAGGCTCCCTGTTGAGCAGAGAGCCCGATGCGGGCCTCGATCCCAGGACCCTGGGATCATGACCTGAGCCGAAGGCAGTGGCTTTAACCCACTGAGCCACCCAGGCGCCCTACAATTCATTTCTGTATGTCAATTTTATATTCTGCCATTTTACTGAAATCATTGATTAATCCAACAGTTTTTTTGGTGATTCTTTCTATATATTTTGTTTGTAAATTATAAACACACAGGATTTTCTATATATTGTCGGGTTTGGCCAGCAAACCCAGAGATGGCGAATGAAAGGATTACTCCAGACACCTTAGTAGGAGAAAGGAGAGGCCTTGGGACCAGACCCTCTAGTGGAGAAAGGCCTCAAGGCAACCTTTGTCTGCTTTTATTGGGGTCTTATTAATATACCAAATGCAAGCACAAAACAAGAGGGAAATTATAATCTTAATGATCAGGACAATAACATATGGGGCAGTGTGTGATAAGGGCAAGCAGTGCTCGCCATGTGTGTGCAAGGCAGGGAATTCATGAAATACGTGACCACTATAGGTGTCTGTTTTTCTTTAAGTTTAGACATTAACTCCTTAGATGAGAGCTTTGTGCCTCAGTAAGAATCTAGCCGCTTTAAACCAAGAAACTTCAAAGGAGACCCAGCATTCCCAGCACTCTTCCTTTGCTTTTCAATTAGTCTCATCCAGGGAGGCATATACAAGTCAGATTTTATCTATCCAGGTACTGTGAATTCCCACAATATATAGGATTCTATCATAACCAAATGGTGACAATTTTACTTCTTCCTTTCTTTTTGGGATGCCTTTTATTTCTTCATCTTGCCTAATTTCCAGCATAGACTTCCAGTGCTGTATTGAGTAAGAGCAGCAAGGGTGGACATCCTCATTTTGTTCCTAATCTTAGAAGAAACACTTTCAATTTTTTCCCCTTGAGGATAATATTAACAGTGGGTTTATCATATATAGCCTTTATTAAGTTGAGATATGTTGTTCTATACCCAATCTGTTAAAGGTTTTTATCATGAAAGACTGTTTTATTTTGTCAAATGCTTTTTCTGCATAAATTCAAATGATTGTATGATTTTTATTTTTCATTTTATTGATGTGATGTATACATTGACTTGCATGTGTTGAATTATCCTTGCATCCCAGGGATAAATCCTGGTAGGTCAAGGAGTATAATTCTTTTAATATGTTGTTGAATCAGTTTGTTGAGATTTTTTGCATCTATATTCATCAGGGATACTGGTCTATAGTTTTTTTTTTTTTTCTTGTGGTAACCTTATCTGGTTTTCATGTCAAAGTAATGCTGGCCTCACAGAATGAGCTTGAAAGTGTTCCCTTCTTCTCAATATTTTGGAGTAGTTTGAGGAAGATTGGTATTAATTCCTCTTTAACTGTCTGGCAGAATTCTCCAGGGAACCATATGGCAGAAGTCTCCAGGGAGACTCCTGTTTTGGGATATTTTTGAATACTAATTCAATCTCTTTACTAGTTATTGGTCTGTTCAGATTTTCTATTTCTTCCTGATTCAGTCTTGATTGTTTGTGTTTTTCTAGAAATGCATCCATTTCTTTGAGGTTATGTAATTTGTTGGCGTATAATTGTTTATAGTAGTCTCATGATTTTATGTATTTCTTATAGTATCAGTTGTAATATATCCCCTTTCATTTCTAATTGTATTTATAAGAGTTTTCTGTCTTTTTTTCTTAATGTAGCTAAAGGTCTGTCAATTTTGTTTATCTTTTCAAAGAACAACTTAGTTTCGATAATCCTCTCTAGTGTATCTGGTCTCTATTTCATTTATTTCCACTCTGATCCTTATTATTTCCCTTCTTTTTGCTAACTATGGGCTGAGTTTGCTCTTTTCTAGTTCCTTTAAGTGTAAAGATAGGTTTTAAATTTGAGTTCTGACTTCTTAATATATGCATTTATTTTTATAAACTTTCCTCCACTGATTGCTTTTGCTGTATGCCACAATATCTGATATGTTGTGTTTCCATTTCTGTTTTGAGAAAATCTTCTATTTTCCTTTTGCGTTTCTTTCTTTGACCCAGTAGTTGCTTAGAAGTATGTTGTTTAGTTTAAGTAATTGTATTTAGTATTTGTAGATCTTCTCACTTTCTTGTTTCATGCCACTGTGGTCAGAGAAAATAGCTGATATGATTTCAATCTTCTTAAATTTGCTAAGTTTTTTTTTTTTCCTATCAAATGATCTATCCTGGAGAATGTTCATGTGCGATTGAGAAGAATGTGTATTTTGCTGATGTTGGATGGAATGTCCTGCATATGTCCATTAAGTCCATTTGTCCCAAAGTGTGGTTCAGTTCCATTGTTTTCTTTTGATTTTCTGTCTGGACAATCAATCTATTGCTGATAGTGGGGTATTGAAGTTCCCTACAATTATTGTATTATTATCTATTTCTCTGCTATGATCTATTATTAATTGCTTAATATATTTTGGTGCTTGAGTGTTTAGTGCATATATTCAGGATTGCTATATCTTCTTGATGTAGTGAACCCTTATCATTATATAATGACCTTCTTTGTGTTTTATTACCCTTTCTGGTTTGAAGTCTGTTTTGTCTGATATAAATATGGCTAAGTCCACCTACTTTTCATTTTGTTTGCTTGGAATATCATTGTTTGCTTGGAATTTCCATCCTTTCATCTAGAACCTTTGTGTGTATTTAGAGCTGAAATGGGTAAATGGGTATCCTGTAGGCAGCATCTAGTTAGGTCTTTTTTTTTTTTTTTTTTAATCCATCTAGGCACTCTGCCTTTTGATTGGTGAATAAAATCCATTTATATTCAGGGTGATTATTGATATATAATGTTTTATTTTGGCCATTTTATCTTTGCTTTCTGGTTACTTCATCTTTCCATTGTTTTCTTTCTCTTCTGTTTCTGTCTGCCTTTGTAAGTTGATGGTTTTTGGTGGTGATTTGTTCAGCCTTCCCCATCTTTTTATGTTTTGTGTGTCTGTTCTAGATTTTTGATTTGTGGTTACCATGGGGTTTACATAAAACATCTCATAGATAAAAGAGTTATTTTTCTGCTGATAGCAAGTTGTCTTCATTTGCCTATAAAGTTTTCATCCTTTTACTTTTCCCTTTATATATATATAATGTATATATAATAATATATAATATATAAAAAATATAATATATTAATGTATATTATATATAAATATATAAATAATAATATATAAGTTTCCACTTTTATGTTTTTGATGTTGCAAATTCTCTTTATGCTGTGATTGTGTTAGCAAATTATAGTAGGTATAGTTATTTTTAATGCTCTTTTCCTTTAAACTTTATGCTATAGTTAAGAGTCTAATATACTATTCTAAAACATTTATAGTATTCTAATTTTGACTATTTATCACCTTAATCAGAATTTTGTGTACTTTTGTTTCAGCATGAAGAACAACATTTCTTATAAGGCAGTTCTAGTGGTGGTGAACTCCCTCAGCTTCTGTATGTCTGAAAAAGCCTTTATTTACCCTTCATATCTGGAGATTAATTTTGCTCAATAGAGTATTCTTGACTGGCAGTTTTTACCTTCGAATATTTTGAATATGTCATTCTACTATCTCCTGTCCTGTAGAGTTTCTTCTGAGAAATATGCCAATAATCTATTAGTGGTTCCTTTGTAGGTTACTTTCTTCTTTTTTTGAAATCCCCCTGGATGCCTTTAAAATTTTTTCTTTATTGTTGACTTCTGACAATTTTAATATAATGTATCTTAGAGAAGATCTTTTTGTGTTGGGATAATAAGATGTTCTATTAGTTTTGTGGACTTGTAATCTAGTTCTTTCCCCAGGTTTGGGAAGTTCTCACCTATTCTTTTTAAAATAACTCTCTCTCTTCCCTTCTCCCTTGCTTCTCCTTCTGGAATACCCATTATTCTTATGTTGGTTTTTAAAATGAAGTCAGATAATTCTTTTTTTTTTAAATTATAAAAGTAGAGATTCAGTCATATTTAATTTTAAAAATGGAACATAACTTACATAAGGTTCTTGACAGAAATGTTATACCTATCTGGGCATCACAGGAGATACACAGAACTACAACTCATGGGGTAAAGAGTGTATATAGATAATTCTGATAAGGAGCTGAAGAAGAATTCAAAAATAGTTTACAAAGAGAATCAGGAGGCAGAAGATGCTTCAGGAGGCATGGTCCTCAGAAATTGTTCTGGAATGCTGGTTCACTTATATCAATGTCATGTTCCTGGTTCATTTCTTGAACTCCACCACTTGGAAGAAAATGTACTCAGGGATATGTTTGGCATCTTGTTGGTCCTTTGGTAGTTTATTGGTTACTCCAAGAATGTCACCACACTTTCTGACATAGAATTCCGGGTCATCTTCAGGACACTTATTGGCAATCTGAGCAAGGTGGGCCTTCTCAGAAGAGAACGTCTCATCTAAGTCAATTAGGTCCAGTGGAGGAGGTGGTAATTCCCTGAAATTGGGAGGGAAAACAGCTGGCTGAAGGGCCTGCAGTGGCATCTCAAACTGAGGCTGGATGAGCTGGAGAGGTTCGTGTTTCACATTTAGCTGTTCATGGGCCTTGATGACCTTGTGGAGGGAGGTGGTATATCCAGCTGGTAAATGGACAGGTTGAAGAGGGTGGTGAAGTTTCTTGGGTTCTCATTGCCTTCCTGGAGACACACTCGAAGCCGCTCTAACAGGGTGGCTGTGTCGGGCAGCATCATGTAGTCAGAAATCTCTGGGTCTTCAGCATCAATCTGGTTTAGGTGGATGTCTCCCATCGTGAGCCACTGAGGCCCAGTGACCACCAATTTCACCTGACCTGAAGTCAGAGAATTCTTGTAGGATTTCTTCACTTCTTAAAAATCTCGATTCTCCTCTCCCACCTGAATTATTTCTATATTTCTCCCTTCAAGCTCACTGATTCTCTCTTCCATGTTATCTTCTCTATTTCCAATGCATCTAGTGCATTCTTCATTTCATTTATTGAGTTCTTCCACTCCAGTATTTGTTTGGTTCTTTCTTAGAATTTAAATCTGTTTGGTAAAGTACTCCTCCTGTTTATTAATTTTATACCTACGAACATTATATTGCCTTTCTGAGTTTCCCTGTGCTCACTAAATTTCCTCATAACAGCTATTTTCAGTTCTTTATCAGTTAGATTGTAATATTCCATGTCTTTGGATTCAGTTACGGGAAAATTATCATTTTATTTTTCTGATACCATATTCTGTGGATTTTTCATGATATTGATGAAAAGTGCCTCTGCCACTGAATTTGAGGTAAAAAACACCTTTATCATTTAGGTTTTACTTTGAGAATCTGTTTAGCAGGTTTGTAATTAGAAGCCTTACTTTTGTTTTCCAGAAGGTGGCGATATAGCACAAGGTTTTGGTTTTTTTTGACAGTGTGATTCACTGCTAAGGTTGGAAGGCACACATTAAAACACACACACACAAGCACACACACACACACACACACACACACACACACACACACACACCACAAAGGGGCAAAGGGTGGTGGCACAGTTGAAAGGAAGATGTGTAAGGAGGCATGTACTTCGTACTTGGGACTTTAGCAGTGCCCATTGCCTGCTGTAGGTATCCTGAAGTGGGGGAGGTCCCAGAGATCTAGGGGCAGCACTCTTGCCTCCAGAAGGGGAATACTCTTCTTCTTCTTCTTTTTCTTCCAGTTTTCTTTGCCTATTTTCCTTTTTTTCCCCCTCCCCCCATCACTTTGGCTTCTTCTTAGAGACAGCAACTGGTCTCTCCAGCTGCAGAACGTATGGTGGGGCCAATCCCCACTCACTGCCTTCTTTGCCAGAAAGGTCATGCTTACTTGCTGTCAGATGGGCTGCAGTCTCCTTTGCCATCACCACCTATGCCACCACTTCCCTTGCTCTGCTGTTTCTTTGCAGTCCAGTCCATCCACTTTTGGTGCACAGTTGAATGGATCTTGGGGGTGTCCTGGTATGCTGTGTAGAGGCACTTTTCTTTTTTCAGTTATGAATGTTGGATTAGTTGTGCCTCAAACAAGAATGATTCCTGTTGCCTTGATGCTGATGTCGACCCCTCTGATACTCAAAATATGATGTCACCATCATTGTTATTGTCATAAGAAGTTCAAATTATGTAGATGTTACCTTACATGCATCACACCATTTAATTTCTGAAGGAACTCTGTGGCATAGGGATTTATCCTCATTTTACAGATGACAAAATTGAGCCCCAGAGACGTGCCATGAATCTCCCAAAAGTACACAGCTAATAAATAGTGGAGCAATGCTTGGCCCAGATTTGTCAGGCACCAAAGCCCATGCTTTAAAATATATGAAACTGCCTCCTAATAGGATTATTATAGTAATGTACACAAATCAACTAACTTTCATTTAAATTTTGTTTGCACAAATTTCAGGAAACTATTTTTTGGGATTATTTATCAATCTAAGAGATGGGGTGAGTAGTTCTTCCATTTCCCCCAAAAGTAACTTGATAGACCTTATAGGATGAAAACGGTCAACATATATTGACACATTATCAAGTAATTATATTAACTCTCATGCTATGAAAATTAACTCCTTATGTAGAACAACAAAACAATTGTGTGTTGTTAATGAACAAAAACCTCTTATTGGAAAGAAACTTTTAAACTTATGTCTCTCTCATGACAGAATATCACTGTGCCTGGATAACATGTATTCACTGCAACCGTAACCTCATAACAATCCCTTTCCAGGTTCTCTTTTGCCCATAGTCTCTTCACAGTATCATATCACCCTGCTTATCAACCTTCATCCACCATAGTTCACATTTTACACATAATATTTGCAAGCTAAACTTTTAAATTTATTATTATTATACTCATGTGAGTTATAAAGCTTCTCCCAGACTCACCTCAGTATCAGCTTTGTCTTCTTTGGGTATTTTTCCTATCACCTTTTAATCTTTACCTCCTATTCACCTACTCTAGTTTTTCTCTACTAACCCAAAGCTGCTGCTTCATTAGTCTGTCAACTAATTTCAAAGCTACTCATGTCTGAAACTAAACCCATTTGTAATTCAGAAGTTCTCTTACTATACAAAGTTACTGGAACAATAATAAAGTAAAGGATAAATCTCAATTTAATCTGATTGATATTTATTAAGTATCATACGTTAAGTAGTGGGTACTAAGTACTATCTGAGAAAGAATAAATAACTGAGCAGGGGCCTGAGGTCAGGTGAGGAAATGCTGACTTCTTGATTAAGCTTTGCAAGAAGCCATAAATTGCGAAGGTGACCAGATGTTTCTAAAAGTGAGAGTGGGGCTTGGATTATGTGACTAATGATCGCAAGGGATTCTCTCCTCTGTTGCTAGGACTCAAAAAATTAGAACTGTTAAGTATGCAGAGTAATCTCCAAAGGTGAATTTGTAACGGATTTTGAGAGTGCATTGACTGAGAAACAGAGATGATGTAATGACCACCACAAATAGTAGAGGGAATAGAGGTGGAGAACTAGTGGTGCAGCATTCCTAGCACTCTGTCTAGGTGCTGTGTTCTGTAACAGAAGTCACCTGATATGAAGGATATGGATTCTGGAGAAATGGTCTTATCAGACAACTTGATCTAATAAACCAAATGGACATATACTGAGAAACTCTCATTTTATATTCCCAAGTGATACTTTCATTATGAATTATTTTTCTAGATTTCTCTATGAGTCATGCAAACAAATGCTTTCAGAACTAGTTAACCCAGGATAAAATGACTAATCAATTATAAATCTATCAAATTGGGAGTTATGAGGGGAATACCACTTTACCCATTCTTTTTTTTTTTTAAAGACTTTATTTGATCTGACAGAGAGAGAGAGAGAGCACAAGGGGAAGTAGCCAAGGGAGAGGAAGAAGAAGGCTCCCCCCTGAGCTGGGAGCCCAATGTGGAGCTCCATCCCAGGACCCTGGGATCATGACCTGAGCAGGTGACTGACTGAGCCACCCAAGCACCCCTGCTTTACCCATTCTTACTGGAAGATTTGTATTAAAGTATGATCTCTATTTTGATAAGGGGTGGTTGACAATTATTGTTGCCTGTGAAATTGACATACTTTACCCATAGTTTCCAACTAAAAAGTATTTGCCAATCTAAGGAATTTATGCTATATTATAGTTTCAAAATAAGTATTCTGCTTTTTGAAATTTTTTTACTCCAATTCTACCTTAGTATATTTTCTCCCTTTAAAGAACATAAAACATGTACTACTTTAATATTACATCTTAGTCTTGGTATTGAAATTTTAAAGTCAATAGACTATTAGTTTAACAACCATTTGTCCCAAGTATCTTAGAAAATATTGATGTGTAATTTGTTAGAGCTTTCTAAGGCTAACTGCAGGCTCTTCCCAGAAAAGTTTGAGAAGTTGCTACAAAAGAAGAAACGTTTCCCCTCATTGATTAACAAATACCAATTCCGTTATAAATATACATGCATGTTGACCTTTTAGTTTGTTTTCCAGAATACAAATTCAGTAGAGCCCCCATACTGTTGCACATGCTGTGAAGGTATTTTGGGGGCACTGAAACACAAATGGGGACATCAATCTACCCACTTCATTTCAGAGCCCCTGTATGAAGCCTTATTTCTGGCTCCTCTGTGGTACTGGAATAGAGCTCATGCTAATCAGTAGGCCTGGGGTTTAAAGATTTCTTCATACTGGAGCTCTGTAAGCTTAAATAAAGAGCAGATTAGAGTCTTAGACAAATAAAATGAATAGTGAGTGGCTTACAAAGTCTTCCCCCTTTGACTTGAAAAACAAATATGCTTGCATTGTTAGACTGTGTGTACATTGATATAGGCTTGCATAATACAGCTGGTAAGCTAAGGAAACAAAAACAAAAACGAAACCCCAATTTATTTTTTCCATAGACAGAAAAGACTAATTTTCGTTTGTGTGATTTTGAAGGATTGTCTTAAGTATGGTGCTGCCAATCAAAACACAAATTGGGAGATTGAATAACATAGCACTTTTTCATTTAGAAAGATATTTTCAGATTCCTTGTACTAAAATTTACTCTGTATGAACAGTGGCAGCATAATTATTGCTTCCATGTACTGACTTGCCAGAGTTAGACACCATGCTATTGTCTTTATATTCTGTATATATTATCTATAATTCTCACAAGGAAGATCTTATTTTCCTGATTTTAATAGAGGAAACAGAACCTAGAGAAGTTAAGTATAAATTCCAGGTTCAAATTCTGATTTCCCACGTACTCTCGGTAAAATCTTCAGAGGGTTTCTTAACCTCTTTGGGCCATAATTTCTTCATCTCTAAAATATAGACAAAAGTATTACCTACTCGTAGATTCATTGTAGAGATGAAATGAATTAATTATATGAACAGATAGACATACATAAAGACTTTAACACAGTGCTTGAGACATAATAAGCATTACACAATGCTTGTTATTATTATTATTATTATTATTTTTAAAATATTTTATTTATTTATTTGATACAGAGAGAGAGAGAGATCACGAGTAGGCAGAGAGGCAGGCAGAGGGAGAGGGGGAAGCAGGCTCCCCGCTGAGCAGAGAGCCCGATGAGGGGCTCCCTCCCAGGGCTCTGAGATCATGACCAGAGCAGAAGGCAGAGGCTTAACCCACTGAGCCACTCAGGCGCCCAATGCTTGTTATTATTAATATTAACAACACTATAATAGACTATTTTATCTATTTCCTGAACATCTAAAAATTTTTCATTTTTTAAATAATTGCTTTGCTTTAGGGACCTGAGATAACAGAGAATAAAATGAAACTACAAATTCTTGTTCTTAAGAAGCTTCTATCCTGGGTGCCTGGGTGGTTCAGTCGATTAAACATCTGCCTTCGCCTCAGGTGATGATCCCAGGGTCCTGGAATCAAGTCCTGGATCCAGCTCCCTGCTCAGTAGGAAGCCTGCTTCTCCTTCTGCCTGTCTCTCTGTCTCTGTCTCTCATGAATAAATAAAAAAAATCTTTAAAAAGGAAAAAAAAGAAGCTTCCATCCTAATTGAGACGGACAGTTAATAAAGAGTATAAGTAAAATAGTAGTATGTTATATGGTGAAGGTGCAAAAGAATAAAACAAAACAGTGGAAGATCGGATTTATATTTTTAAATATGGTGTTCAGGGGAAATCTTTCTGAGAAGAGAAGAGCTGAACAAAGACTATACATAAGGAGGCGAAGGACTGAGTCATGTGGATATCTGGGGGAAGAGCATTCCAGGACATGACATCAGCAAGTGCAAACAGTCTGATGTGAAAGCACATCTGGTAAGTCTGAGGGGGAGCAAGGTGCCCAGCGGTGAGGAACATGGGAGAGTGAGAGATTATAGGCAATGAGAGTGAGCAGGGAGCAGATCGGTAGGGCCATGGAGGTCATTGTAGAAATATCGGTCTTAATTTGAGTGAGATATCAGAAACTTTTGAACAGAAGAGTGAAATTATCTATTCAATTTATACATGTTTTCCTGGAATCTCTGTGGACACAGTCTTGAGAATTTACAGAAAGAAGCAGGGAGTCTAGTTAGGATGCCCTTACAATAATGTAGGCAAGATGCTATGGTGGTTTGCGCCAGACTAATAGCAGCAGAGGTAGTGAAAACTGGTAATACTCTGAATATATTTTGAAGACAGAGTTGATAGGATTTGGTGTTGGATGGGGTAAAATGTAAGTGGTATGTATATGAGAAAGAAGAGTCAAGAGTGACTCCAGGGCTTTTGGCCTGAGCAGCTGGAAGAAAGGAACTGCTTTTCATTAAGAAAGTTTGTTGTAGAAGTTCTGGGGAGAAGAAGCAGTTAGGGAATTCGGTTGTGGTATTTTATGCTGGAAATGCTTATTAGACATGCATGCAGAAGCACTGAGTAGCAGTTTGAAGTGGAGAGGTGAGGTGCTGCTGGCTGGAGATTAAATTTGGGGTCATCAGCATAAAGGCAGTATTTAAAAGCTTGAAAGGAATTAACAGGGAGTGCGTGTAGAGAAAAAAATAGGTAAGGCTCAGGGACAAGTGCTGGGTTACTCTATTATTAAGAAATTGGTGAGCTGAGGAGTAACTAGCACAGAGACTGAAAGAAGTACCTGGT
Source organism: Ailurus styani (assembly GCA_002007465.1). Taxonomy (NCBI): domain Eukaryota; kingdom Metazoa; phylum Chordata; class Mammalia; order Carnivora; family Ailuridae; genus Ailurus; species Ailurus styani. The sequence continues at coordinate 3,928,894 of LNAC01000013.1, read as the reverse complement.
AAGTGAGGAGAAAGGGAAGCGTGGAGTTTTGAAAACTACGACAAATGAGCAAATATGTTAAATGCCGCTGATTCGGTAAGTACAATGAGGATTGAAAATTGACTCTTGGATTTAGTAATGATAGAATTATGTTAACAACATGAGTAAGAGTAAGAGGAATTTCCATGGAGTCGTGGAGCCAAAAACTTTATTGGAATAAAAATAGGGAGAGAGAAATTGAACACCAATAGGCACAAGGACTTCTGTATAGGTGTTTACTATAATGGAAAGGAGAAAAGTGGTCTATAGTTGGCAGGGGAGGTGAAATCTAGGGACAATTTTTGTTTGTTTTAATGGGAGAAATAATACCATGCCCGTGTGGTGATAGAAGAGAAGCACCAGAAAAAGTAGCCTTCATAATGCAAGAGAGAGAAGAAACCAGACAGACCAGTATTCTCGAACAGGCGAGGTCTGATGATATTCATTGCAAAATAGAGGAATTAAGCTTAGCTAGGGACATGGGCAGTTGGCTCATAGCAATGAGAGACAAGGAAGAGAGAGGTGGGTGGTAGAGTAGTAAAACTTGTGAAACTCATCTGATTATTTCCTTTTTCTCAGGGTAAAATAAGAAAAAGGTACAGGGAAGAAAAGTGAACAGAAAGATTTCCTCTGGTTTCCTCTGACGAAGACATAAACATTAATAAAAGGCATTTTGAAATTAGTCCTGATGGTTCCAAGGCTCGATTGGACCATCAGTATTGAGGCAGGACAAAAATATCGCAGTCTCACCTGGAGATGTGAAGTTTTGGTGTTTTCACCTGACGGTAGACAGTGAGGGTGGGAAGGACCAAGGGTGATAGGCTTACTGTTAGCACTTGGGGGATTCCCTGTGGACCCTGCAGATAAAAAGCTGGGGTAGGCCTGTCTGTGTGAGCCTTCCTCATAGGCTCTGTTTGGTGGAGGAGTCCCTCTTTTAGCCTACTGTTCATAGTTCCTCAATAGTTGGTTTTAAAGGCAAAAGTTTTAGACATGAATAAAACATAAAGGGATTTAAGTAGTGAAGTAATGCTATGATAATAATATTGAGTAGTCAGTGTCCAACGGCTAATGAAGTATGCAGATCCAGGGAGCTTCTGTTTTGGATTAGTTTCTCATTTGTACCTATTTGATCCATAGCATGAGGTCAGTCCTTTTCTATTTCAATTCTATTGATTTCTATCATTTAAACATTATCTAGTAGGACAAAGAATTTTGAAAAATTTGGCAAATTATCCATCATTAATGAGGGGCTTCAAGTTATCCATTGAAAGAAAGGTTTGATTTCATGAGGTAAAGCAGTATTCAATTAGTTATTTACAAGTAACTATAAAATAATCAAACTGCTTTTCTTATGCTGAGCCAGTGTCATTATTTTATAGATAGAGATATTATATTATATGTTCATTTTATAAAACAGCAAAGCTTTTTGTAGTCTCCATTTGAGAGTAAAAATAACAGCATTTGATTTTTAAAATCAGGTTTATCATTATGTTCCCAGAGAAGTGGTAATAATAATGATAGTTAGCAGTTGTTACATAGTTACTGTGTCCCAGATATATTATCTTTTTTTATTATTTAAAATAATTCTGGGACATGGGCACTATTAATCCCATTTTATAGGAGAAAACTTAAGATCAGACAGATGAATAAATTGCTCAAAGTCAAACAGATAGCAAATTGTAGAGCAGGATGTAACTCCAAGTCTGCCTGCTTTCAAAGTCTGTGCTGATATGGTATTATTTCAACTCTTCTACCTTGAACTACTCATTCTAGACAAATCAGCCAGGGTAGTTTTATGAGTAATCAGGGTGGATGATTGCTTAAGCTCAAAATATTAACTACTTCCTCTCAGTGCATCATTATAATTTCAGTCTTTTGGGTCATGATGTGTTAGTCTTTGAGAGTCCATTTATGTTTAAAATGCTATTACTTGTGGGTCATTCATTCTGCCATTATCAACTAACATCTTTATTACTAGTCAACTATGCAGCATTAATTACCAGAGAGTTTGATTGTTGAAGAGTGAAAATACTCACCCAGGATAAGATCTGGAGGTTGGAGAAATGCTGGAGGAAATGTGCCAAGAAGAAAGAAATATAAACTGATAGGGAGGTTGTAGGCCAGAAATTGATTGAGTTTCCTCTATCAGGTCACAGTAGAGAAATTTACAGCTTGAATGGTTCTTACAGATCAAGCACTTCAATACTCTTATTTTGTAGATTACAAAGCCTAGCCCCAAGATCACACAGCAGGAATGGAGGTCAAGGTAGGATTACAATCACAGATCAGAGTCCTTCCCATTATAAGGCTGCCATACTAGGTTGTTGTCAAGTTATAGCCTTTGAATCTTAATGTGCTCACCCTCCTTCCCTCTTTTGGAGTCTGAGCCATGTACCTCTCTTTGCTCATTTCCTTCAAGGTTTTTTTTGACATAAAAAGCATTGAACGGGTCTTTAGTTCTGAATTTCTCCCACCTCTGTGTGTCCCCAAATCTAAGCTGTACAAAAGAGACTCAATTACTGTCACACATACAGGTCTAGAAAAAAGGATGCAAAACTAAATTGCATGATCTTACTTGAAACAGTTCCTACTGTCAGTATTAGGAATCCTGTCAGCAGTAAGAAAATGCATAAGCAGCAATTCCAGAAATGCTCAGAGGCAATTAACTCACAATCAGTCATCTCAAATTCATTGTCTTCCAATAAAAACTCAAAATCTTTGTTCTCAATTTCTCTCAAGGTTTTGATTTTGGAGTATGAATGGAGAATAAATAGACAGTAGTAGGAACTACTACCTAAGTATACAGAGAAACTGCTTTTGCTTTAGAAGCTATTCGGGGAAGCCTATGAAATTTTTAACCAGGCAGTTTTTACCATCCATGTCCAAAAGAATCCTCTGAACACTCCAAATTTCCACATATGATTCTATTAATTTCTAAACTTAATGTGTTGTTCAACTTCCACCAGACAAATAATAGAATTGACTCCTACAACCAACCACCATTCATCTAATCATTTCTAAATCCTTCTTTGTCCACTGTGGATACTAAGCAACACAGCAATGAATAGATTTAATGTCCTTTGAGGTTATGTGGAATTTGAAACTATTGATGGGAATTTACCTATGAGTTAATCAATTGGTCATTTGTCTGGGAGAACTTGTTGCCAGACAGATATTTCTTTGTTTCTACCTTTGGTCCTCAACTTTGAGTCCAGCTCAAGTCAGACTGACCAGATTTGTAAGGGAGTCTAGTATCTCATTGCCATTTTATATAGGTGGTTGACCTGTGCAGAGAAGGAAGGGGAAAGTCTGGATGTGGACAACAGGGCTTAAAAATATACTTGTAACTTAAAATAATCTTATTCTTGCAGACATTCTTAAGTGCTGAGAAGAGAGGAGGAAGATTTCTTCTTTGTCTCTAGGGAAAAATTATGTTTATTTACTGATGGTGGAAAGGGGTGTCTATTTCTTCACATGGCTGAGATAGTTATATAAGTTTAGTTCTAATTGTGGCCATAAGCCCTGGTGTTTCTGCTCACAGTGATTTCTTATTTCCTAGAAAATTAATAATGTGTGATGTGGTAGACAGCTCATGATATCACTCTCAATGAACTCTCCCCACTCTATCTCCCTAGTGTTCATGCCTTCATGAAATCCCCACCCTTTGAGTATTGTTGGTCCCTCATGACTTGCTTCTAATGAATAGAATGTGACAAAAGTGATGCCTGTCATATCTGTGATTAAATTACAACAGGTTTTGACTTTAATCTTGCTGGCACTTTCTGGCTCTCTCACTTGGTTTGTTGAAGCAAATTCCCATGTTGATCATGTGTAAAATAACAATGATGGAGGTCTTTGGCCAGGAGCTCATTAAACAATCAGGTCTTGGGGCACTTGGGTGGCTCAGTTGGTTAAGTGTCTGCCTTTGGCTCAGGTCCTAGGGTCCTGGGATCAAGCCCTGCATTGGGCTCCCTACTCAACAGAGATCCTGCTTCTCCCTCTCCCTCTGTTGCCTCTCTGTCAGAAAAATAAATAAAATCTTTAAAAAAATAAGGTCTCAGTCAAACATGCTGAAAGAAACAAATCTTGCTAGCAACCATGTGAGAGAAGGCTCTTCTCAGTTGAGCCATAAGATGGCTGCAGCCTCATGAAAAAGTCAGAGCCAAACAACTCAGCTGTCACCCAGATTCTTGAATCACAGAATCTGTGAGATAATAAGTGTTGTTTTGAGCCACTAAGTTTTTGGGGTAATTTATTATCTAGAAATAACTGAAGCACACTGTGATTAGGACACTCCTATAGTCATAGACTTATGAAGAATGTGGAAAGTACAGTCTCTGTCAAAACACATTTTTATTCTTTCATTCAACAAATATTTATTGAGCACCTATTATGTGGCAGACAGTTTCAAATGGTGGGATGCACCAGTGGACACAGATATAAATCCCTGGAGAGGCATGATCTATGTAATCCCAACTGATAACACTGGTCACCAGTGTTTTTCTAGGTAAATTAAATTTTTCGATTATTAATTTACCAAATCTTTATTGGATGCTATTTTTAGGAAATCAATGATAAACTTACTATATCACGTGAGAAATAAAATTAGCCCACAGATTATAATAAGACAATTATTATAAGCAAGAGGTCCTTCAACTGTTATGACACTCTGTTAGGTGTTCCTGACTTTTGTGACTAAATAAATGTTATTTCTGAAAGATTAAGTAAAAGAGGAAGAGCAGATTTAAGTTTAAAGAAGATAAATTCACTTTTCAATTTGTTTGATTTTGGGAGATATTCAGGTGGACCTATCAAGAAGTGAGCTTTGGATTTGAGATAAACATTTGGAAGTCATCAGTATGTAAGTGGTAATTGAAAACATAGTATTTAGAGCTTGTCCAGGAAAATATATAGAATATGAAGGAGCACACATATTTAAGGAGGGGCATTCATAACTATGAAGAAGTATTGAATAGGTAGGAGGATGAAGAGGAAGGGGTGTCTTTATAATATACCAGTGGAGAAGGGGATTTCATGAATTGGGAAATACAGTGTTTAATCATATCAGAGACTGTAACATAAGGACTAGAAGCTTCCTTTCATATAAGAGCAAGAAGAGGTTGATGGTCTTAATTTAGAGTATCTTCAATGGGGCGGTGAGGGTGGAAATGAGAATGAGGTGAGTTGAAGCACAGACATGTATGAAAAAGGAATTTGTAAGATGAAGCTCAGAAAATTTGGATATAATAATTGTAGACCTTTTCATTAGATGGTGATGGAGATGTTATAGAGAATATATGCTATATGGTGTTATATAGAATATAACATAAATCTTATAACCTTGTATAGTAAATTTCATGTCTTTTTGAAGTTTTATCTTATTTCTGAGAATTAAGATATAATAATTTGGTGCTTATGTTGCAACAATATGGTGAAATTTAGGAATATTATTTCAGCATATGAAGGGTGTATGGGCACTCCTCTATTTCTCTGGTTCAGTGCTTAATGAGGAGTGATAGGAAGAGAAAAGAAGTCAACACTGTTATCTACTTTTGGCTGTGAAAAGTTGGTGATTAATGAAGATGCAGCTAGTGCAGAAGTAGGTCTGAATGGGAGATGAGTGTGTACATAGAAGAAGGATAGAAGTAGATGAAAGTCAAAGTTTGAGAGTTTAGGGAAGAAAGAGGCATTTGATATAACATCAAAAGAGGTGGGTTAGGATAAGATCCAAATGACACATAGAGAGATGCTTCTAAGACTGAAGGGAAGTGCATAAGAATAGATGTAAATATAGATAATTTGTAGGTGGAGGATGAGAAACTGAATGGGTTCATGTCTCATTCTCTTAATTTTCTTACCAAAATAGAAGACAAAATCCACTCTGAGAAAATAATGAGAATGCTAAAGTTTGGAAAAGCTGCCATCTAGAATACAAAAAGGGAAGAACTAAGAAGAAGTGAAACACCCTTTAATAATGTTTTGCTGGTTCTTGGTTTGGGTACTAGACGAAACTGGGTACACTTTTCTCTATTGTTCCTATTAAATGCAATTAAGAATCCTGGACATAATGATTTCTCTCTCTTTGTCTCTGTCTCTCTGTCTCACTCTCACTTTTGAATAAGGAAACTATGAATGGTACAGAGAGGCAGACTGACTAGGATCTCAGGATCTAAGGAACGATAAAATGGTGAAACCTCTAGGTTTTCTTTTTGCCTCATAGGTTCCAAACTTGGAGATGGGGAAGTCCATAACTCAGAAATGTCAATGAAAGCAGACAAAAAATTCTCCCCAAAGCCTGTGGTTTCTTGCCAAAGGACAAAAAAAAAAAAAAAAAAAAAAAAAAAAAAAAAAGAAAGAAAGAAAGAAAGAAAGAAAAAAGTCATCCTAGCAAGACAGAAGACTTTTAGATAATAATTTCTCTACTTTAGCAAACACACTTAAAAAATCTGTGGTCCCACTCTGCTACTGAGCAAAGGTCAAGTGGGGAGCCTAGACTTTTGTTCTTGCTGGATTGTAATAGGTACCCCTGGCTCCCCCCAGAGTGGTGTTAGATGAGGCTGAATGGGGCTGGGACTTTCATTCCTGTGGGCTGGTAATGAGAATCAGTAAACTTGAAGATAGAATAATAGAATGACCCATTCTGAACATCAGAAAGTTCAGAAAAAAATGCATAGAACCTCAGGGATGTGGGGAACTATAACTATAAAGATTTAGCATACATGTCATTGGAGTCCTAAAAGGAGAAGATAATGAGTATGGGGCATAAAAGTTATTTGAAGAAATAATGGCTAAAAAAATTTTCACATTTGACAATAAACTTACAGATTCAAGAAGCTGAGCAAATCTCAGACAGGATAAATACAAAGAAATATAGGCAAGATACCTCATAAACAAAGTCCTGAAAACTAAAGACAAAGAAAATATCTTGAAAATGGTGAGAGAGAAATGATGTTATCATACCTATAAGGGAAAAAGAATTTGAATGACATTTCAATAATATCCATTGAATATTATACTTAGGAGAGCCTTGGAGATAGGATTGCCAGGTAAAATATAGGTAACCCACTTAAATTTGAATTTTAGGTAAACAAAAAACAATTTTTTTTGTTTTGTGTATAAAGTATATCTGAATACTACATGGGACATACACAAAAATCATTATTTATCTGAAATTCAACTTTAATTGGTAATCTTATATTTTTATTTTCTAAATCTGGCAATCCAAGTTGAAATAAGACTATCTTGAGCATCCATGTTCTTTCTCTTTCCTGTCTTTCTCATTTATCCACTCACTCACTTGCTCACTAGGTTTTGGAAAGAAAGTTTGGTGGAGCCTCACCTTTTAATATAAGTCTAGTTGCTTTTTTGAGTCATGCTTTTCTAGTTCTGCAAAGAGAGATCACCATATTATGCCTGAGGGAGAGTTGAAGTTGTACACCAGAAAGTGCAACTTTGGGAAGAAAACTGCAGGAGAAAGAACATGGAAGAAGTTTGTTTAAAGTGAATTAAAGGGCACCTGGGTGGCTCAGGGGTTAAAGCCTATGCCTTTGGCTCAGGTCATGATCTCAGGGTCCTGGGATCGAGGCCTGTATCAGGCTCTCTGCTCAGCAGGGAGCCTGCCTCCTCCTCTCTCTCTCTGCCTGCCTCTCTGCCTAATTGTGATCTCTCTCTCTGTCAAATAAATAAATAAATAATCTTAAAAAAAATAAAAATAAAGTGAATTAAAACTGATTTCCCCAATACCGCAATTCAACCCAGAAGGTGACAGAGAAAATTCACTCCATTAGACTCAGGTGTGTTTTGTTTTGTCAGACTGAATTATGGCTGAAATTAATTTGGTAAAAATGCAAAATTTGCTTAAAAAATTATTAGAACAAAAGGAGAGAATGCTCTCAAACAAACAAGTATTGATGTATTTCTCAGAGGCTTATAAAAATAATACACATCAAACAGCCTAGAGGCTCTGAAGTCTCCTTCCAGTTTCTTCTAATTTTCAGTCTGTATTTTACAGCTATTATAAAATGAGAAAATGAACCTGACCCTTGAGTAGAGTTTTCTGCTCATAGTGATGTGTCTGAAAAAAAGCAATCTAAATAACAAGAAGTGGTTATATCAGAACATTGATGGTGTAACTTTATGGTGTTGGTCTTATTCCTAAATTTTATTTAGTTCTTTGCTATACATCTATATCCATACCCACAATACAATAATGACTTTATATTTATAAAATATTTCCAATTATATTTGTTATTCTTGTCAACTGAGGAGTAAGAATCAGTTATATGAAGTTGAATCACTTGGCTCATTAATATAGTTGTCTGGGAGTTTAGATATATATTTTTGGTACTAGAGTTGTTTCTCTAAATAGTAATTATATTTTAATTACTGTGCCAATATGAGATAAACTTGACTTTAATTATAGTCCATTTGGTCTCTTCTAAGACTTCTCCCCTCCTCTATAAAATTACCAAGCATATTTAAGAAACTCTCACCAGCTTTTAAATATGTGGGGTATTCTTCAGGTATGAATTAATGATTAAAAATGAAAAGAAGGAAAAATAAATAATAAATTATTGGGATAAATTTAAAAAAATAACTTGACTTTAGCCTTTTTATCCATCTTTAGCAAACCTGAATTCATCTCTTTAGACTGATTGAAATAAGCACATCTAGAATAGAAAGTAGACAATTCTTAAGACTGAAAGAGATTTTGTGAATGATTTCTCTATTAACTTAATATTTTAAAAGATTTTATTTATTTATTTGACGGAGAGAGAGAGACAGCGAGAGAGAGGACACAAGCAAGAGAAGTGGGAGAGGGAGAAGCAGGCTTCCTGCCGAGCAGGGAGCCCGACTCGGGACTCCATCCCAGGACCCTGGGGTCATGACCCGACCTGAGCTGAAGACAGACACTTAATGACTGAGCCACCCAGAAACCCCATTCTCTATTAATTTTAGTAGATAGAATGTAATTGATAGAGCAATGGGGGAGAAGTAGTAAAGAGAGGAAGTAAACCTCTATTCAAAACAGATTTTTAAAAATAAAATACCACTGAGTGATAGAGAATAACACTTAGGAGTAGTATGTACAGAAACCATCTGTACTTACAGACATAGGACCCACTGTTCTACAATCAGTTGACATTGAATACCTGAATACGAAGTAGTGTTTCCATGTTGAGTGTGTTCTTTAAAACTAAGTGGATGATTATACGTTCCTAGAAATTCAGGGGGAAGTCATTTCTAGAAAGAGGTTGTGAAGGTTGCTATCTCATCCATCAGCACGTCTTACTGATGGGGTGATATCACTAATAACAATGTGGTGCAATAAGGAATAGTGAGCAGAGAAACTAGGGAATTAGTTTATTTGTTGAAAATATGCCTTTTAATTCTATATTTTTTTTGAACAGGAAAAGATTTTCTGCTGAGAAGTTTTCCCATATCATGCCAATGGAGACAGATTCCATAACTGAATAACAGAGGACCTTTATGTTTTTGTGCAAGGTGAGAAAAAAACCTGTATCACTGTGTCTTACCAAAGAGGAAGGGGAAAGGTAATCGTGTTTCTGTAAAAGTCAACAGGGGACTCTGGAAAAGTTTGGTTAATAGTTTAACCTATTATTAAAGAAATGGAGAAAATAATACACATTAAAAGATGGATTTTTGACCTTCTGCATTTGCCATCAACCAGGCACTTACTTTTAATTACACATCGTTTTCTTAAAAAAAAAAAAAAAGAAACCTTTTCTTCTCCATTCTTCCCTTCTGTTCTCCTCTCTCTCTCTCTCTGTTTTTTGAAGGTGGGGGTGAGAGAGGCATTGAGACAGTTGTCAAGATAAAATGGACAAGAGGGTAGATATAAACTACTTTTTCTCTATTTTATTTGACAGAAAAGAATAAAAGGTAGTAAAGGAGGGTAATAATTATTGACCCTCAGTATTAACTTTGTTCTCTCGGGTAAGCACATAATTAGGTTGTTCTTCAAAATGCATATTATGTAGCTGGCAGCAGACTCTGGTTTAGATCTGATAACTCCTTATGCAGGCAGCTTTTAAAATGCACATCATGTACCAAAGGAACTTTTCTGGTCTATTGGGTAAATATGTATTAAAGTAATTTTTAAAATACTTATGTACTCAATAGGCTGGAAGTGGTCAATGGTTTAATGAATAGTCATGCATTTTTAAACATGTATTATTATTTATGCACTGACCCAAGTGAGAAAGTCTTTTAAAAATGGCATATTCCTGATGACTGTGTAATTTTGCAGTAAAATCTTAAAAGTATTTCAGGAGAACAGAAGCCAATTTTAAAATTACATTATCTCATCATCTCTTCACCTCATTTTTCCTGGCTGCTCTTCCTCTTATGGGATGTATTATAATAGGCTCATTTATGGCCTCCCTGCTGGCCTAATTTCATTTTCAAAGATTAAAGCTGATTTACATTTCAATTGCACTTCTAGTGTTGAATTATGCTACATTGACTCATTGTATCTGACACATAGTAGGCACTCAGTCAATATCGATGGAATGAGTTGTTTTTATAATTTTGTGTCATTCTTGCAAGCAAATGTAAGTCTTGTGCCTACTGCATGCTAAGTGCTGTATTGGGTATTAATCAGTTTAGCACAAAGGTAAGACAGCCTACGGGTTGCAAATAGATTGAAGCCTTACTTCTAGCATCATCACTTATCAGCTGCTTCTCTGACAAAAGTAGCTCCCCTTCTCTGCAACTCAACAACAAAAGAGTAACAATAGCTCCAATCAGCAGATTATCTTAAGGGGATCAGTTGAAACTTCATATGAAAGATGCCAAGCAGAGTACCAGATACTCAATGAGCTCTCAGTCAATGCTTTCTCTCTCTTGACTGGTTTTCCTATTCAGAAACATGAGAAACATTCATTTCTAGACAGCAGAGACTTCCAAACTGTACAATGCCCTCATCACTGGATCAAGAAGAAGATTTTTAATAACCATAACAAACATCATTCTCTGGTATCAGGAACACATTGAGAAATTCTCAAAGTTCCATTTCTAGGTGGGGGCCTCCTATGGGCAATGCCCTCTTTGTATCAATACTTGCCTGGAGATCTTCAAACCCTGTATGCTCATTTTTGCCCTGCCTCCTATAGTGGCTCCCCCCAGTGTTTGGGTTCTTCCCTTCCCATGCTCACAATCCTGCAAGAGTAGAGGAAATCAGTCCTCAAGGTCCCTTCTGAATTTCAGAAAGTTCTACAAAAAATTCCTCCAAAAAGTCGGATTTTCTAAGAGCAAACAGGGGTAATAATATCTACTGCAGCACAACACGGTAAATGGGGTCTTGAGAATAAGCATTATTAACATGCTCACTGAGCTGCCTCAAATCCTATTTGGAGGGAGGCATGGTATAAATAAATAAACATGCTCCCTGGATCTTTACAGTCTGAGGTTTAGTGAGCCACTTCAATCGTGGAAAGGCATTAAAATCGCTGGTACATAATTGGATTTGTTTTGCTATTAGGTGCAGCTCTCTAACTTTTTCCCTGTATGCCACATTCACGAATAGGAGAGTCTCATCTTGATGGAAATGCTATCAATGATGTGACTCCCAGGATCACCTGAAGGGTAGAAAAGGAGAAGCAGGGGATGCAAACTCTTCTGTTCCCACTCATTCTCCTGAGGGCCTGTTTTTTCAGCAGATGCTGGGTCAATGGGCAGTGCTCATCACTATTGTGTTGGCTTTGTCAGTAAGTTGTTTATTCTTTACAGTTCCCATGGTCTTGGATTAGAAGGCTTTGACTTGTTAAATGACTTAATTTGAAATGGAAATCATGCATTGCTTACTTTTCATTTATTGGAAGAAAATTATTTTAATATATTTAATCTTGTATAGTGTTCTAAAAATATGTTGTAAATGGTTATACATGGTGGTTTAAACAAGAAATTATTATTTTTTAAGCTACCAGTTGGAGAAAGCAGTTATCTTTTCTCAGCAAAAATGGAAAGACAGAGGGGAGTTGGAAATCTTTCCAAGTGATCATATGAAGGCAAAATCAGAAATATCTGGAAAAAGTTGATGTTATCTTGGAGGGATCCTTTTTAGTTGTCATAGAGAGCATGTGAGCGTACAAACAGGGAGAGTGGCAGGCAGAGGGAGAAACAGGCTTCCCACCGAGCAAGGAGCCTCTATGTGGGATTCACACTGGGTTCATGACCTGAGCCAAAGGCAGATGCTTAACCCACGGAGCCACCCAGGCATCCCTGGAGGGATCCTTTTAGAGACAAACTTGGGTCCCAATCAAAACTTTGCGGTACATACAAACCTTGAGACAGAAAGAGAAACCAAAATGGATTCATGGAAGAAAGAATCCAGAGACCTGAAAGGGAAATTATAGTTTTGAGGTCAGCTCTGAGTGGATTTATAGGGAAAGAGTGATTACAAGTTTAGAAGGAACCCTCTCAAGTTCAAGCTCTGGTTCTCCAAATGAGAGAGCACAATTTAATTGGTGGAAATATAGTTCAATCTGGGGATAGCCAGGAGGACACAGGCTGCCCTGTTTGTTAATAGAATAGCTTATCTCTTTCAGAATAGCTGAGACTACAGATATCAGATAGATTAGGTGAAGAATGAATCACTGCAGCCACAGACACTGATGGACCAGAAACTTTTGTCAGTGTAACTTCTGAGCCTCTTGCTTCAGGATAAGAAAGGGGCTTTTACAGGGTGCTCATTGAAGGGTAGGAGTTGTGTTGGTAAGATAGAGTTAACATGCATAGCATGAATTGTTTAAAAATGGGGCCATGTAAAAGGGACCTAAGGAAGGTAAAGAAAATATTGTTTTACAAGAAAGGCAGGTGCATGCCAGAGGCACGGATATTATATGATAAGCAGGGATGACCCAGATGCACTCAAAATCTATAATCTCAGATAAGAAAAGTGGTTCTGGAATAAAGACCAAGAGGTCATAGATGGGCCTAGGAGACCAAGATTCTTATGATAAATGTGAGCAAAATAGCAAAAATGTGGAGACATGTGTCTGTCAGTGGAATACTGATAGGCATACTACAACACAACTTGCAGAGTCTTCAGGGAAAAGCAAAGGCTGAATGCACAATTGGTTAAGAATAAAGCACACCTTGAATACTCTGCTTAGACATTACCAGAATCAGAATCTTTTCTGCCCTTTATATGCATTTAGAGCAACTTATTCTTTAGGCAATCCTTTCTCTCTTGGTTCCTTCCTGGTTCTAGGAGGGATCTGGTTACAGTCTTAGATTTTATTTACACTCCCCTTCTAATTAATGTAATATTATCAAACCAAAATTAACAATTTCTACAACTTACCAGTTAAGTAAGAGGAGATGACCTTTTTAGCCAAAGAAAGAAATTGTACCAATGGGAATACTGTCTTTACTGTAGACTGCCAGGCATGTCTGAACCATCCTTCACCTCTCTCTGGTGCAGGCTTAAGACCACAGAGATGCTTCGAGATAGGAAAATAAGATGCCTGGCTTTTTGGGGAAGAGACTTCCTGAACACTTGTTCCTAGCTCAACCCTTCCAAAGTTTTATTTCTATCATATTTATAGTTTCTTTATTTCTATGGTATTTATAGTTTCTTAAGAAATAGCTTCTGGCCCACTTACTCTTTGGTGAGTATGAGAATGTAAAACAAAGTTTTCTCTAATCACTAGAAGGCAAGGGGGCTGGGTAGTAAAGTCAACTATTAAGTAAATCCTGGGATTGATGGTAGTTCCTACCCACTTCAGTGGTATTCTATTGCATAAACCAGCCAAAGCCAAGGCAGGTCTAGGACAGTAATCTTTGTTCTTTATCTTTGCATCTGTTCTTTTTTATTATCACTTAGGGCTGTGCCACCATAATAGAATAAAAAGAACAAGGTGAGTATGCTATCTTGTGGATCATAAGAGGTTATGGGTATCTTAGTGAATGGGTTTAGTAAGATCAAAAGTCATAGAACATGGGAGTGAGTGGTACAAAGGCAGTTACAGGGCTAGAACTTTGAAAAGAGTGAACAGAATAGAAATACAGGGAAGGTGTGACAAAGCCCTCCCCCACTCTTTAAAAAAATTTTTAAAATTTAAACATGAGAGATCCTTCATGTGTTTGTGAACAGAATAGTCAGTACATAGGATATGTATAAAGTTATTAGTGTGGAATGGGAAAAGTAAGTCCTGACTGGTAGTCATTAGCACTGTGATAATAAGAAAGGTACTACTCTTACATAATTTCATTTTTAATTTTTATAATAAAATTGGTTGTTAGTTTAGGTCAGGGTTTTTTCATAAGTGGTAAACATCAGAATCCCCCTTTTTTAAAAAGTACTCTGAAGGTTGAGGTTGGTACATGTATATAATTACAAAGCTCTCTGGATGATTTGGATATATAGTTTCCATGGCTTAAAAGTCAAAACACAGTTTAGCTGAGTCACTTCTAAGACTTAAATGAAGGGGCCACTGGTTAGATCTCATCTGAGGTTTGATTGGGGAAGGATTTGCTTCCAAGCTCACATGATATCTGCAGCATTAATTTTTTTGTTGTTATTGGCTTGAGGGCTTTGGTTTCTTGCTGACTCTTGATAAGGAGCTGCCCTCAGTTTCTTGCCATGTAGGTATACCCTGCACGATTTCTTACTTCCTTAAAACCATTAAGGAAGGGGGAGTCCCCTCACAAGACGGCCATTACAATGTTATGTAATATACTTGTATGCTTGTAAACAAATATACCCCATCACCTTTGCTGTTTTCACTTGGTTAGACATAAGTTGCGGATTACACTTACATCAAGGTATAAATATCAGAAGGTTGGAATCATGGGTACCACCTTAGACTAGTCTTTCCACCATACCGGTTATCTAAAATCTTGTCAATGCCTCCAATTTTAATTGCTATAAATGAATGAGGGTTTTTTTTTTTTTCTTCACTTTTTCATTCAACAAGTACTTCATATGTCAGGCACTCTCTCTTGGATTCAACTCTTGTCTTCAGTCATGGATACATGAAAAATTATAAGAAAATATAGTGAGAAGAAACTGTAAGAAACATGGGGAGAGCCTAGGTATATATGCCTGATGTTGACAGGGGTAGGTTTTTTATCATCAAATTTGGATATGACTCTGGGAGAGATTATTAAAGGGATGATTTGGTGCACTGTGAGTGGAAAATGGCATTTGCTAAAAACCATCAAAAGATTAGTGGGGCCAAGTTAGGCCCTCATTTGCTTTTTTCATGGAAAGAGTTATCAGGATAATATGGTAAGCTTAGGATATTTGGACCAGAATGTTTGGAAAGTTCTTACTATGCTGATTTGGAAATAGTTTAGAAATGTGGACTGGAACCTTGTACAACTAAAGAGATTAACTTCTCCTGAACAAAATATTCTCAATGGAAATAATCAGCACTGTTCAACCAATTAAACCATGTCCCTGTCTGGAGGACAATCCTTGTTGTCAGTGCCCTGAGCTCCATCTGAGTTTTGCTCCTCTTGAGCACTTTGATGAGTGATGTGAGTGAATACAGAGCTGGCACAGAAGCAGAGAGGAACAGTGACTACAAATGATGATAGATACAAAATCCAAAATGGTGATGTAGTAACAGTAGATCTACTCTAAAATGATAGCTACTTGTAGTAATAAATGGAATATCCTTTTCTTAGGGCCAAAAGTTGGCCGCAAGTATGAATTTGTGGAGAGTGATTTGTCCATTTAGGAATTTTAGGTTACCTGGCTTAAACATGAGCTCTTTGTGTGATATGGATGCCACAAAGAGCAGTACAGATAAAATATTAAAATACATTCATTGAAGCATAGCATCTAAATTGAGAGAAAACTAGTTTTGATCTCCCAGGTTCTGAGGTTTCATACGAAGGATTTCATCTGTTCTAAGGGGGCCTTGAGCTCTGGGTATTGTGTAAGACTGATGAATCACAGACCTGTACCCCTGAAAGAAATAAAATATTATATGTTAATGAAAAAAAAAAAGAACAGATACAGACAAACCATAATGTGTTCAGATAGCAAGAACAGAGCTGGTGAAATGGATTGGGAATGTTGCCATATAGGAAAAGGTTGAGGAGATGGTGTTGAGCCTGGAAAACAGTGTTTCAGAAGTGAATCTACTTGAAACATTTGAAAGGCCATCTTGGGTGAAGTGAATCAGATTTGTTTTAAATATCTTCGTTTGAAAGACATGGAACCAGTGTCTGAAAGTCGTCATAAGACTGATTTTGGAGGAATTTCTTGGACCCCGAACTCTCTAAGGTTGGGTAAGTTTGCTTTGGAAAGTGTGTTCACTGTCATTGAGGAAGTTCAATAATATGCTGGACAACTTGATAGCGTGTTATTAGTTTAAGAATTAGATATATAATTAGGCACATAAGTTCCTTCACAAACCCATGATTACAGTTTCATGTTGCTATCATCTGTGGAGTTTTAAAGGGATATACACAGCTGTGTTCTACTCCAGAAATATTGTATAACCAGGATTATTCTATACCTTATTTCTACAGAATTATTTCTATAGTTTGAAGAAGCTCCACAGGTAAATTTGCAGGGCAATCAGAGTGGGCTGGAGAAGGGTACAAAGGGGCATTAAACAAGTGTTTCACATTTTGTTTTCTCTCACCATAATTCTGAAATACACATACCATTAACTATTTTATCCCTTTTCCCCCCTTGCTTTGGTGGTAAACTTTGTGTTATCACCTGTTGACTCCAGTTCTCCCCAGTGGAAGACAATAATGATATAGGCATCTAAACAAAGAGGTTTGGATTGAGAAGAAAAATATCAACCACTTGAATTGTTTAAGAGGAAGGAAAAGGGAATTCAGAAGCTTAGAGATGAAGAAGGTATCTTGAAGACTAACTTCTTTGCTCTATAATATATCCCCAGAAAACACTTATTTGAACAATGTGCTTAAGTAAAATAAAACTGCTGATTTTCTGGGTTCTACAATTAATCAACTACTGTTCTTTTCAACTGACTTCTCTGTGCCGTTGGGGCACAGAAATGATAATGTGCTTTATTTTCTCTAATTTATATCTCCTTTTTGCTTTCCCCTTCTGTAAAGATGACTTGCTTAATGAAAGTATTGATATGAGAAAGACTAGAGGAAACAAACTTGCTAAAATAACCCATAAAGAATCAAAGCTCTTCAAGACATTTGACAAATTAATAGAAAAATCTTTTATGTAAATTATAGCAAAACTTCTGACATTTAGAACTTTTACAAAATTAGGAAACTTTACAAACTATCAAATTGTCACATTTAGAGTTAAAAGGGAATCTAGAAATCATCTCCAGTAGTTATATTGATTGATGAAGTAAGAACTTTATGGTGCAGCTTCCTTGCTTCCCAGTGTATCAGAAACAAGTCATGACAGACTTCTTTGACTAGCACTGAACTAGTCAGTACTTTTTGCTTTATAAATGAAAAATGAACTGAAATAAATCTTAATTTCCTCCAAATGAGTCCTTATTCAAATATCTAGCACCTACCTAAACGCTAACTAGACCATTTTGTCTTTATCCAAGGATTTTTTTGGGGTGGATGTCCAGAATCTCCTATTTCTGTTATTTGAAGAAAAAAATTAACATGTTAGTGAATGAGAAAACTTAACATTGTAAAGATGTTAGTTCTTCCCAAACTAATCTCTAAGCATGTGAAACTGTATTTAGAATTCCAATGTGATATTTTTGAGAATTGAACAAAGTAATACCAAAATTTATGGAGAACTAAACATCAGTCAATGGGCAAGACACTTCTTACCCACAAAAGTAAAGAGAGGGGACTTACCTGACCAAATACTAAAATATTATTTTACCAGATAGATTGTGTGTGTGTGTGTGTGTGTGTGTGTGTGTATGTGTACACATATATATCAAACACTTACATATGTATATTTACACATACACAGTCGCAGTGGATTCATAACTAAATAGAAAAACAATTATTTAATAAATGCTATTGGGAGATAGACTTCATCCTTGCACCTATAAAAAATTAATGTCAAAATTGATTAAAAACCTATACATAAAGGGAAATATTATACCACCATTAGAACAAAATTCAGAATATCATTATGACCTTGAGTCTGGGAGAGATTTTTAAATTTTTAATTATTATTATTTATTTATTTTTGGTGGAAGAGATTTTTTTAAAAAATAAGAAACAAATGGATTAATCACAGATAAAGAGTAATAGATTTGACTACAGTAACATTAAAGACTTCTTCTGTTTAACAATGGGTATTGAATATAAACATTAAGAAACAACTGGAGAATATAATTTTAGAGTATATGAATGAAAGAGGATTAATAGCTTAAAGTATAAAGAACCTGCAAATCAAGAAGAAACTGTTAGGCAACCCAAGATAAAAGTCCACAAAGGGCATGATTTGATAATTCCCAGGGAGAAAACTTCAATGGTTAATATTATAATAGATGTATATACTACAGTACCATTTCAGTAAATTTAATACTCAAGTTCAGATGCTTAGAGTGGGGAGAAGAATCAGATGGGATATTGTGGCTGTGAAGATGGAAGAAATGAAAACATTAAAAAAGGCATTAATTGATTATTAAAAATTACGTGACACAAATTGGTATTTTATAAATCTGAGGCCTGAGAAAACAATGCAAAAACTTTTGTACGGCCTACTCTCTACAAGAATTTTGAAGACCCAAGACCCTCATTTTATAAAGGAGTTCTTGTTCTTTTCCATAGCCTCCTGACCATGCAGGAGTACCCATGGTTTCAAAGCTCACAGCTGTTTTCAATCAAGGAAATGGAAGAATCACATCCTAGCAATGATCTTGGTGGACTTTATCTTGGTGAAAAGTATATAGTTGGAGGGTTTAGAAAATTTCCACATTAGCTTACATAAGAACAAGGAATAAAAGAAGGGACAATGATAATCAGGCCCACGATACAGTAACTAGACCGAATCCAGGAACTTCTAGAAGTTGACATAAAATCAAACCTAAATGCTTGAGGTAAGGTGGGCATGGATGGAGGTGTTTAGGAGGTGAAATAAAGACAGTGAAAATCAAGGAAGTGACAAGGAAGAATAAGGGATAGGCTGGATTATGAAGGGGATAGTTGGAAGAGTTGAAAGGAGAGAGAAATACCTGTAGAAGTCAAAGGAGGTGAATTGGGGATGGAAGGGAGAGGCATTATTAAAAATATATAACCTATAAAACTAAAATATCTTTTGTAAACCCAAGCTCAAGTCAGTTTGAGTGGGGCTTCTTTTTTTTCCTAGCTGGCTTGTTGATTTTGGAAACTCTAATAAGATAGTTACTTCTAAGAAATCTGTTTTTAACGTCTAAACAGAGGGTAGCATAGCCTATTATAAGGGTCACTGCCTCTGCTTGACAAAGACTTTCTCCTTGACCAAACGTTTGGCAGGCTCCCATGAGCCTTTTCCTTTCTTCCTGCCTCCCTTCCTCCCTCCCTTCCTCCCTCTCCCTTTCTTTCTTCCTTCCTTCCTTCCTTCCTTCCTTGCTTCCTTCCTTCCTTCCTTCCTTCCTTCCTTCCTTCCTTCCTTTCTCTCTCTCTCTCTCTCTCTCTCTCTCTCTCTTTCTTTCTTTCTCTCTCTCTCTCCTTTCTCTTTTTCGACTAGGCCCTATCCTTGGCCCCTCTCTTCAGTCTGCTGAGTCCACTTTTAGTATGAATCCCATTAAGTCAATTTAGTGAGAACCTGACCACCCTTGATTTCTAATTACCCTGGCCAACCTTCATCAATTATCCCGTTAGGTCGGTTTAGTAAGAATCTCCCTACTCTCAATAGTCTCCTCTTAGTAATTTTCTATCCACTAACACCCCCATTGGCTATAAATCTCCAGCTGTTTTGGTGTATTCAGAATTGAGCCTGATGTCTCTCCTCAACTATAAGAATCTTGAGATCTACCATAATAGTCTTGAATAAAATCTTTTCCATTTTAACATGTGTCAAAGCAATTTTTTCTTTAACATCCTGAAACAAGAAGATTTAATGTTAAATAATGATCATGGGAGGTGAGGGTAGGATGGCTTGGGAATATAGGGGATAAGGTTATAGTGTTTACTGTATGCTGGAGATCTAACAAACTCCAGGGAAATGCCCCTCTTTAAGGAACATTAATCCCCAATATTAAGACATATATGATACAACTATAAGGAAATGTAACTCATGTCGAACACAGGTTTAGTTGTATCCCTTCTGACCTCTGGAGGAAGACATACAGGCACAATGACTGGTGATGGAAAGCATTGTTTCCTCATTCCTTGTGCCTTAGAACCATATGCTGTCAGAGGTTAGTCTCTGATCACCATGATTTTGTCTCCATATGTACAATGATAGTAGCCCCTTAAAAGGAAGCAGCTTTTGAGGCAGTTATGAAAAAGTCCACCAATTCCATAATCTCTGGAGGCATTCTTTGACTTTTCGTATAGTGCTGTGGCATGTTGACAGGGAGTCTGAAAACAGAGATGACAGTGAAAGATTCTGCCTCTTAACATCATCATCTCTGTTTCAGAATGTTTTGCCCCTCTAGGAGTTCCTTATTTTGAGCTCTTACCAGTGGAGCAAGTGGATTTGGCTCTCCAAAAAAGCTGTGTACCTTCTGGCCAGATGTAAACGCCTGTCTGTGCTGCCCTCCTCCTGAAGGTGAAGAGGAAGGTAAGCACTTCTGCCTACTGAGTCTGGTTTATGTGATTGATGCTGGGACTTCCGATTTTGAGGACAAATGATCCATTAGTGGAAATGGGCACACAGGAAACCTCAGTGCCAATAAGTTAAGTGCCCATCACTGTACTCAGCAAACAGTCTGCTGATCTCAATTGTAGGCAATTAACAGTGATTAGCAAGTGCGTGCTTGGTGGGTGGCACAATGAGATTCTTCTTACTGATGAGACAAACTCACGAACAACCCGGAGAGATATTGCCATGAAAATGTAACAGAAAAGCTCAATCACTGTGCAAGGGGGTCTGACCAAAGGAGGACTCTTGTGAGTGTTTTAATTTCTCCTCTTAAACCTCTCATTAACTCTCAAACAATCCAGTAATATGAAGGGAGGGCCGGATATTCATTTAGAATCAGATACCCTTTATGCATCCTGAATTAGAGAAATTAGAACGAGAAGAAAATAAATCCCCACGAAATTGTGCAACCCTGGGGAGCACAGCTATTTCTTACTTATCTTACTATTTCCTTCCAAACTAGTACACTGCCGTGCACCTAGGGGGGCTCAGTAAATGTTGGTGAAAGTGAATTGAAATCAGGTCTCCTTGTCCTAGCGACTTATAGCCATATTAGTCTTTTCTTGACACTTCCATTATTTTGGGGTTTTTTGCTTTTTAAATTAATTTCTTGCTACCTTTTCTTTCTCTTTTCTTTTTTTTATCACTAAGATTACATTTGCAATGTGTTTTTGTACTAGGTATATATTTGAGAGATTTGCAAAGTAGAAGTTAAATATAAATTTTTCCTATTGACTTTTATTACAATTTCATAGCAGTAGTCTCATCAATATTTGGGCTCAAAGGCATGGTGAAAAATAACAAATATCCATTTCAAATAACTTTCTGCTATTGGCAATGTGCAATCAGTGGGCAATTATTCTCCCATATAGCAGGAAAATAATCAAGTAGGCAATTAATTTACATGTTTTTTAAGCACCCACATATTGAATCGCATTATACAATTTCTATTTCCTTGGGAGATCTCACTGACTTTATGAGACTTGCATGTCTATCTAACTAAACACATGAGCTATATCAGGTATTTGGAGAAATTCACTAATTGGAAGAAACTCATAGACACTTTTAAAAAATGCAGTCCATATTATTCCACTATTAAGTGCAGAATGCTCTATGAAGGCAAAGTCTACGTCTACATGTTTACTATAAAATCCCCAGTGCTTAGCACAGTGCTTAGCATGTAGTAGAATTGAAAGAATAAATTATTTAATTACTCATTACCGAGGTAAAACAAAGATATTGTGTCATGAAAACCAAAATATATCCATTTTTATTATTCCTTCTTAAAACTTAAGTAAGCACTACTTCAAAATCTTATTCTTATTTAAACCTATTTATAGCTACATGGTAGAAAACAATATATTATGCCACTGAAATCATTGCTCATGCTTAAAGATGGAGAACCTTATTGCTTAAAACATACCATTGCTCGATGTGTAATTTGAATATGTGATGATATGATCTGCAAGTAAACTACGCATCTTAGTATCTCAGGCCAAGGTAAGAAAGTGCTCTCACTAATGTTAACAAGAATCAGTGCCTAATGGATGGAACTAATTGTAACCTGACTTTCTCTACAGTTTGGGTCAAATTATCGTACTTTAATGAAACAGACTTGCCTTTATTCTAAGCATATTTCCACCAAGCAGTCATCTCATTATGACTCCAATTTCTTCTTATTTTATTTAATATTATTTATTTTACTTTTTAAGCACTTTATTGAAATATGATTGACATGCAAAAAGTTGTAGATATTGAATGGACACAACTTGGTATGTTTGGAGATAAGTATACACCCATGAAACTCTCATCACTATCAAGGCCATAAGCTTATTTGTCAAGTCCAATGTTTCCTCTCACACTCTTTGGTTTTTTGTTTTCTTTGGTGGTAAGAGCCCTTAACATAGGATCTACCTACCCTCTTGGCAAATTTTTAACTCTATAATACAATATTATTAGTCATATGCCCTATGTTGTCCGGTAGAACTCCTAAACTTACTTATTTTGTATAACTGGAGATTTTTACCCTTAGATCAACACCTCCCTACTTTCCCCTCCTCCCAAACACTGGCAATCGACTGTTCTACTTTCTGCTTCTATGTGTTTGACTGTTTTAGATTCTACATCTAAGTAAGATCATGCATATTTGTTTTCTGTGTTGGGCTTACTTTGCTGTTGTACAATGTCCATGCATATTATTGCCAATGGCAGGATTTCCTTCTTTTTAAGACTGAATGGTATTTCACTGTATGTATATAACACTTTTCTTTCTTCACGTATCCATTCATGGACATTTAGGTTGTTTCTACATCTTCACTATTGTAAATAATGCTTCAGTGAACATGGAAATGCAGATATTTATTTGAGATTCTGAGTTCAATTCAGGATATACTCAGTAGTGGAATTGCTGGACCAGATTGGTAATTTTTAATTTTTTGAGAAACCTCCATACTATTTTCCATAGAATCTCCATTGATTTACATTCCCTCCAGTAGTATACAAGAGTTTCCTTTTCTCCGTATCCTTGTAACATTTGCTAACCTTTGTTTTTTAAATAGTTATCCTAACAGATGTGACATAATAGGTCATTGTGGTTTTGATTTGCATTTCTCTGATGATTAGTGACTTTAAGCACCTTTTCATATACCTATTGACTAGACTATTTGCATGTCTTTGGAGAAATGGCTCTTTAGGTCCTTTGCCCATTTTTAAATTGGATTATTTGTGGGTCTTTCTTTTGTTTTGTTTTTGCTATTGAGATGTATGAATTCTTTATATAGTTTGGATATTAACCTCTTATTATGTATGTGTATATGATCTACTTCAATTATTTTGAAAATCTTCTTATTGTAAATGTAAATCTTAGCGTTCTGTTTTATGCATTAGCCAATTTTGAATGTGCTTAGCATTAACCAGTTCTCTAGACATCAAATCATCCCCGAGTAAGGTGATTACAATATAGGTTTTTGGGTTTTTTTGTTCTGTTTTGTTTTGTTTTTGTGTGTGCAAAATTGAGGATTAAATGTTCTAAGACACAATAAATTTATTGTTCTGTCCCCAAATTATTCAGAATAGACCATCTTGCCTTTTAAAAATTATCCATCTTAACCATACTCAGTAACCCTTGAACATCATTTAATGTAAAACCATTCATGCCTTGACTGTGTAAAAGTCCAGGTTTTCCCTGACTTCCACAAAGCCCTGATTTTGAATCTGAGGCCAGATTAATGAGGATTAATTGTACGCCTTCCTTGATGTTCTTTTGACCTTTTCATGTGAATAAATCATGTTAGCCCTCAGTCCTTCTGACGGCTATTTATAGAAGTCTGCAAATATCTAGTAATGAGGTGTTTGAAATTGAACAAAGAGTGTTCCAGAGCTCTTCTTGTTGGGGGCAATTAATATCTCCTATCATTATCACCTTAATAACATTAAAATATGAGACCAAAGATTTTTTTCTTATGTGCTTTAGAGATGCCTGTTTGATCGTGGGCTTAATAAAAATGGCCAAGGATAACAAAATACTTCTTCACTTGCTCCAAACCGACTTTTTATGAGGAAACAATAGCAAAACTAGTAAAAGAACAAAACAAAACAAACGACACTTCATTATCATCAAAGTTATGTATTTTTTTTTGTTTCTGTTTTTGTTTTGAGATTGAAAATGCGCACTTTCAATAGCTGTTGTTGATGTTTCATGACAGAGAAACTGTTGGGTCTATTATTGGTCCAGGGAATCAGTACTTGTCTGAAGAGGTCTGAGAAATCTAGTTTGATGCAAACTTAAACTACAGAAGAAGGGGAAATTGGCCAAATTGGGGGCTTCCTGATAGGTTACTTTTTAATTTTTTTGTTTTTTTAAATATTTTATTTATTTTATTTATTTACTTGAGAGAAAGAAAGAGAGAGAGAGAAGGCATGGTCGGGAGGTGGAGAGAGAGAGAGAGAGAGAGAGAGAGAGAGAGAGAGAGAGAGAGAAAAGCAGACTCCCTGCTGAAGCTGGATGCGGGGCTTGATCCCAGGACCCAGAGATCATGACCTGTGTGAAAGTGGATGGTTAGCAGACTGAGCCGCCCAGGTGTCCTGATAGATTACTTTTCTAAACTAAAGAGAGTTTTTTAAATCAAACCGTGAATCAGTGACTCTCATCTGCCTCTGAGTTTTTGGTCTCACTATGATGTGTTTCTGATGTTTCTGAAGTTGTTGCTACCTATCAACAGCAACATTTCTAGCAGAATGAATATGAATACCCATTAGGGAAGTAGATTTGTCTGGCCAATGTCTCTTGAATGTCATGGCTGGAAAAAGCTAATTAAAACAGTCTCATTGATTTTTGCTTGCCCAAGCAAAAATAAAGAGTATTATGAAATACCTACTTTCATTTAAATTGAATGCCTATCCTATGCAAGTTACCCTGTACTCTGGGGGATACAGAGCACAAGTCCTTTTCCCAAAAAACTCTCAACCTATTATTGTATTATTGTATTACTCTTTATTGTGTCATTTGTATTCTCCAGGAAATAACATTAAAAAAACCCTGTGAATTATAAGTGATTTTGAAAATATTTTCAATATTTTTCCAGGATTGAAAAGAAAGACAATATTGAGAACTTAAAACATTAAGCTTCCTTTAAAAAAATTGAACAGTTTCTATTATTTTAAATATCCATTTTCTGTTTTATTTTAATAAATCCAGATATTAAATAGAAATTTCATTATGAAATAGAATTTTTACTTATGATGAAATTTTAAAGAGGTGAAGAGTGGCCAATGAGCACTAATTGTGAAGTTATTGTAATAAAATGAAGACAAATTGTTCTGACACTTTAAAATAATTATAAAGCTGATTCATTGCTGTACTGAAAAAACTGAGCCTAAGTATTGCTCTGTTTTTTTTGTTCTAATTAGATTTTATTTATTTCCAATATCTTTCAAGGAGACTGAGAACAGATCACAAAAAATGGTCCATTATGCAGTTACAGCATTTGAAATTTTTAAAGACAAAGTAATTCTTGATATGGCAGAAATCCATATGACACACAGGCTTTCCTCAGTAAACTCATAAACAAATGGCAGCAATAACATCTTTAAATCACTTTCTCAAGTGCTTCTCAACTGCGGCTCTGACAAATACACGTTATACCACTGAATGTGTAATAACTGGGAAAAGTATTTCTAGGAGAAAAAAACAGGCTCATCAAAATTCAATTCAGAAAACTGTAAAACAAAACAAAAAGAAGAATAAAACACACAAACTCCAAAACAATCTATGAGGAATCACACAAAAACTTTTAGGAAGGCTCTTTGTTGATTTTATTGTTGAGTATGCTGTAAACAAATATGACCCACATTCTGCATGCACTCTTTCTGGTCCTTGGTTTAGAATAGCAAATCGGCTTAGTGTTCATTGTTGCCTAAAATATTAACTGGAAGTCCTTAACCAAGACCCTTATTTGAAAGTGCTGGATATTTACATGCTTAAATAAAGTCTTGCATTGGAGAATAGTGAGATGGGTGAGTGTTAATATAGTCAGTAGCCGTATGGCATGGAGAAGAACCAATCAGAATAGAAACATGGCAGCACTGGTGCATACCAGCTGGAGGTCAGCTTTCACTGTCTGGTGTTTGTGAGATTTTTTGCCCACGGTGGCATTTACTTGGTAGAATTAGAAGAGATTATATTAATGGGAAGCAAATCAAACTGTCCCTTTGCACACAGAGAAGCAGTATGTCAGAGTCTCTGGCAATTTTATCTTTGTGTACATATAAAGGAGCAGCTTGAAATAATTTTATTTGTTTAGCAAACACCTATTAAATATCTACATTGTATTAACCTGGGAGTCTGTCTAGTAAACTTTTCCTATTACATACTCCATTTTATTTAAAATAAATGATGGAGTGGGAAAGAAATTGGAAGGTCATCCAGTAAAGCCCTTTTATTTTACAAATGAGGAAACAGGCCCAGACTGATTAAGTAACAAATATTTATTGGGCATCTACTATGTTCTCAGCACTTTTTTAGGAGCTGGGGATGGAGTGGTGAACACATGAGACACAAAAAGAATCGTCTTCTCATGGAGTACACATTTAAGAGCAGAGAGAGAAAAAAGAGAGCAAGATTTCAGAGAGCGATGAGAGCCAAGAAGATGAGGAAATAGTGGGATCTGATAGAATGACTGTGGTTGGGGATTGGCTGCTTGAGTGTTGCTGTTCAAGGAGTTCTACTTGAGGAGGTGACAAATTGAGACCTGAATAAAAAGGAGAAGCCAGGCTTACAAAGATATAGGAGGGAGAACGCTATTTAAGCAGAGGAGCAGCAAGTGTAAAGACTGAAGTTCATCAAGCAGGAGAAACAGAAATAAAGCCTATGTCTCTGGAGCATAGTGAGTAACCAGATAAAGTAGGAGTGGTGGGAAGGGCCAGATATCCGAGGCTTTTCAGGTTTTGGAGATTAGTTTGTTTTTTATTGTGAAACTATATTTATATTTACACTTACATTTATTGCATATTATATAGAGCAAGTATGTGTACATATACACATGGCATGAGAGTAAGATCTGACATATATTTCTGAAGTATCATCCTGGCAGAGGGAGGATCACCTAGTAGGTTACCACAGTTGACCTTTGAACAGCACGGGTTTGAACCCTGTGAGTCTACCTGTAAGCAGATTTAAAAAAAAAAATAAATACAGTATAATACTATAAATGTATTTTTTCTTATGATTTCCTTAACATTTTCTTTACTCTAGCTTAGTTTACTATAAGAGTACAATAACAAACTAAATCTGTGTTGATCAACTGTTTATGTTCTTGGTAAGGCTTCCAGTCAATAGTAGGCTACATTTGGAGGGGGTTGAAAGTTATACATGGATTTTCAGCTGTGTGGGGGGTTGGTGCCTCTCACCCCTGTGCTGGTCAACTGTATGGTCAAGTGAAAGGTGATGACAAGAGTGGAAGATGTGGATTTGAGAGAAGAGCATGGTTATGATTTATTTTGAATATCAAGGTGAGGCAAAGAGGAATAAGGTTTCCTCCCAATTTTTTGCTTGATTATCTAGGCTGCTGGGGATGCTGGTAAGCTGAGATGGATACACTGGGGAAGTAATAGATGGATTGGGAAAGAAATTGAAATTGATGCCTGTAAGATATCTCCATAGGGATTTTCAGTAGGCTATTGTGCTGTTAGATTATAAGTCTGGAGCTGAATGAGAAGGTCAGGACTATAGAGAGCAATTTGGGAATCATCTATATACTGAGGGTATTGGGAGCCCTGGAACAAGATAGAGTCTCTTAGGGAGGGAGAACAGATAGAAAAGAGAACTGCAAGCTAGGTCCTGGGCCCCTCCAAAATTCAGATATGGGGCAGAGAGAATAGCCAGGAATAAAGACTGAGTAATAACAGACACTGAGGCAGAAAGAAAACCAGTTGAGGTAATGTCAAGGGGGTCCACAGGTAGACATTAAATCCTAGGTGGCCTAATTTTTAGACCAGACCTGTCTTTAATGCCATGCTCCTCTTCTTCCTAATTCTTCTTTATGGCTCATATTTTACTGCAAAATAAAAAAGAGATAAGCTGAGTCAATCAGTGGCTAAATCTTTAACTTATAATCCCCTGCCCGGGCTTATTGCCTGATGTGCTTGGTTTTTTTTCTGATCATGGTTTGGTCATATTGTTCTCATGTATTTGAAACTACATTTCTTGAATTCAGAATGCCTTCTGGTCTGTTTTCGATGTGCCTATTAAGTCCTGGTGATGGTCAGTCTGGTGATTGCAACCAGGGTAAGATATTTTTTTTTTCCTTGTTCCTGCCCTCCCCACTGTAATTATCACCTTAATAGTATTTCACAGGCGGCAGAAGCTTCAAGCTTTAGTCTTTCTGACATCCAAACCCCAAACCTCAGTGATAGCTTTATATATCTTTGCCCTTTAGTTGTTGCATCGATTGCCAAATCTCACTGCTTCGCTTTATATTTGTAGCTTTTTTTCTCTCCCTCCACTGCTGCCCTAGTCTCTACCTGAATGATTCTCTTCACAGAAACACTTTGCTTGTAAGCAGTGCATCTGTTCTGTTTCTGCCTACTGCCACTGTTCCAGTGATTCTTTCTGAGGTTCTGGCATTTCCATTCTGACTCTTAAATCCCACAGGGGCTTCCTGTTCCCTAAAGAATTGAGTTCACAGTCCTTGCTCTGTCAGGTGTTCAAGCTCTAAATGATTTCCTTTTTTCCATCCCATTCAATATGCCTGACTTCTTTCACTTTTCCTAGGTTTTTAGAATTCTTTGTCTACAATTAGTTCAAAATTTCCTTTAATCAGGCCGTTTTTTAAAAAGCTGTTGAAAATACAAGAGAAACAGGACTATTTTTGGCATTTCTTGCTGAAGTGTAATTCAATTACTCATGATACGTGTTTAACATGTTAAACGTTTATCTAATAGAATTAATGTGCAGAACAGCTAGAAAGATTTTTACCTCATGGGTCCTCTTAGAACTTACCTATTTCTAGCCAAAAAAGAATGGACGGAAAGTGACCTACTGATGCCCTTCAGGCAAGTACAAATAAAAGACTTACACAAGTATGGGGCTCTGAAATGAGCCAATACGGTGAATGGAAAAATGTTCTCTATTACAGAGTGCCTATTTTTATCTTATTTACTTTGACCCTGGATCCTGTTAGATGGCATTAATATATAGGCGGTCGGGTGCTCAAAGTATAAAGGGGGAACTGAGTTACTAAGAACGAGTTGCTATGTGAGTAGAGATCTGTTTGTGTCACAGATCTTGGCAAAGATCAAACCAGAGATCAAAGGCTTTGATAAAATATGACTGCGCTTAGTAGCTCGTCACCTCTTCCCATAGCCATGGGGAGTATTTTGTGACTGTCTGCTGTCTGAGGTGTGCCTCTAACAGGGAGTCTACATGAGAGCCGCTGGCTGGGACTGAGGTCAGCCTGGGTGGTAATGATGATGATCTGGGTTGATAGAAGAGTGGAGGTGCCAGGTTCCAGCAGGAGTTAACATAACAGATACCAGGGTATTAAAGCAGCCAAACTTACTGTGATCTCAGACAGATGTGACAGCAGCTGGAGAAAGCTATGGGAGCAAAGCAAGCAGCAGTGGCTTCAATGAGAGCTGAAAGATTGCACTGTTATGTTCCTTCTCCAACAGGACTTGTTTGGGCATCCAGTTTTCTATCTCTGCCATTATTTCTAAACGGCTTAACGTTTGCTGACTGACTATTCCTTATGCTTATATACCCCACCTAAACCCATTATCTAAAAGATACATATTTACATGGGCCTGGTATAGGTAATAAATATTTGGCATTCTCCATAAATATTTGTTGAAGGAGTGAACGAAGGAAAATGGGAGGAAAAATTGATTGGAGGGTAAAACTTCAGATGTGAATTTCCTAAATCTAATAACTAATCCTAATAGCTAATCCTAATCTAATAGCTAATCCTATACCTAAGTAGTACTCATAAGACCAAGACTGATGTAGTGAGTAGGTTGTCAAAATGACATCTGAGGAAGTGGACTGTTTCTTTATTTTCTCCACAATACCTGCCTGTGAAACTTATACTGTAACATATTTATTCCCGAGTGGCATAAATCTTTTCAGACTTTAAGAGTTTCTTATAAAAATGCAAATAACTCTTGTGAGGGAACGCACCTTACCTATATGTTTGACTTACACTTTAATTGACCACTCATTAGCTGCAGGGCCATTTTGGAAAAGGACTCAGACCA
Organism: Ailurus styani; assembly: GCA_002007465.1. Lineage (NCBI taxonomy): Eukaryota > Metazoa > Chordata > Mammalia > Carnivora > Ailuridae > Ailurus > Ailurus styani. Next base: position 3,898,383 of record LNAC01000013.1, on the reverse strand, counting down.
GATATCTGGGTAGGTATACTTCAGATTTCAAGCCGGAGAATCGATTTCAATCTACTCGAAAGAGTTAGGTGCAGCTCCTTCTATTTTACAATCTGGACAGAGCTAGCACGGACAGAAAGAATCTGGTCTCACCTGCTGTCACTATATAAAGTGACATGTAACCTGATTTCAAACAGTACATCTGATTTATTACATGAAAGTATTTTTGTCCTAAAGCAAAGTGCAACCTATATAAGCAAAAACACACATATATATACAAAGATACACAGAAAATGAGCGTGTGTGTGTGTGTGTGTGTGTGTGTGTGTGTGTGTGTGTGTGTATTTGTAGTTGGGGAAAAAATTTCTTTGAGCTTGTTAGTCTAACCAATAATTCATAGAGCCCAGGTATATAGTGTCAGACACTATTATATTACTATAACATATTATTTACTCAAGAAATAAACCTGGAGAATCAGCACCTCCAATAATATGATGAATTATACAGCCAATCTTATGTTTGTCTTACTCTTACCTTTTAATAGTTGTAGAAAATATTTAGATTTACAAAATGGGTGACAGAATCATATTCCACTTTGAGGTGCTAATGGGTCTCTAAAGCAGTATCAGGGAATCTGGTTGGATTTCACTGTCACTATTATTTTCTAAAGGCAATTTGAGAGCGTGATAAGGTGCAGAAATTAATGTGCAGTGAGTGTAAATTCAAGTTTCAAATAATTAGCCTCCTGTGGAGCAATTCTTCACCTTCAAAAAGTATCCCTGTACTCTTCCTATTATTTTGATGAAGGCCAATTGGCCAAGACTTTGAATTGCTTGGAAAAATTCCTTCAGGAATGAAATGAAGAGACTGTGAGAAACGAATAATTTGTATTTATTGTTTAGGTACTTGTTTGTGTTTAGTTGTGTTTAGGTACAGTACTTTGGGAAATTATCTGTCTATCTATCTATCTATCATCTATTTATTTGCTAGAGAGAGAGAGTATGCATGCACAAGCAGAGGGAGCAGTAGGCAGAGAGATATGGAGGAGCAGCCTCCCCATGGAGTAAGGAGCCTGACACAGGGCTCGATCCCACAACCCTGGGATCATGACCTGAGCCAAAGGTATATTTTTAACTGACTGAGCCACCCAGGTGCCCCAGGAAATATTTAAACTTAAGCCTAATTTGAGTTTTGGTTCCTCTGTGACCCTATCAGTTGTTTCTCACTTGTTTTGCTATTACCATACTTGGCTGGCTCAGTTTGGGTTCTGTTTTGGAAACAACTGAGACTGGATTTTGCTCATCTTCTGCCTGAATTTTTTCAATGCGTATAATTGGCTGGATGATTTAGACTATATTGAAAAAATAAATTTCTGAGCATTTTTGATCAATATTTTTATAATTTAAGGGAGATAAGTATCCCAATCAATTATTCAATGTGGGCTCTGGTGTGAGTCCAATCTAAGTATAAATCTCAGCTCTATCACTTGTAAGTTGTGGATATTGGACAAGCCATTTAATCTTGCTATACCTCAGTTTCCTCATCCATAAAATAGGGATGATAAGAATCTGTGGTGAGCATGAAATGAAATAATGTACATAATATTCTTAGCCGTTAACACTTTATAACATACTAGGTGATGGGCTAGAACAGCTGTGTCCAATAGAAATATAATGCAAGGCACAAATTTTAAATTTTCCAGTAAGCACATTAAAAAAGTGAAAAAGAAAAAGATGAAATTAATTTTATTTATATATTTTATATATTCCACTATGTCCAAATATGATATTAACATGTAATTGATAAGGAACTTACTAAAGCTATTTTACTTTTCTCCCCCCCTTATTACCATCTCTAAGATCCCATATGTATTGCACACCTCAATTTGCTAAATTTGCAGCAGAGTGAAAAGTTGTCCTGGCAAAATAATAATGTCATACTTAATGAAAAACTATTTTACTCTGCTTCAGTTTATACATTTAAATGAATTAAAATTAAAATTAAAAGTTATTTTTACTTGTATTAGCCACTAAAGTTTCCAGTGCTTAATAGCCCCATGTGGCTAGTAGGTAATGGTATTGGGCATCCCAGAGCTAGGAAGTAAGTGCCCAGAATCTGTGGACTTTAGCCTTTACATGCTTAGTCTCATTAAATACCTTAGCTGCCCAATTGTCTCTGCTCTACTTTTCCTACTCATGGAGCAGAAAAGAGAAGACAAGTGGTTCCTTCTTGACAACCATCTGTGTCAACCAGATATCGGGAAAGATGGCAAGAAAAGTTGAATTTCATGGCAGTATTTGTTGCTCAGGCCAGACTTCTTGCCTTGAGAGCTCCTCCCTGGAGGGTGGAAGTAGGGACGTTAGTAGTGCAAGCAAGTTCAGTGACCACGGATAACCCTATATTATGAACTGTGGCTCTACCACAGGTAGGGCCATGAAGAGTGAAGTGAGTCCTGGAATAAGCCCAAGTCAGAATGTTATTGTGGCTGATTTTTTTTTTTTTTTTTTTTTTGCACTCAGAAGGCCAAGCTGAGCTGCTGTGGGTTGTGACTGTAAAGCTGGGAGCCTTGCAGTGTGGGGCAGATTTACAGTGGTGTAGTGATCACAGCAGCAGTGGGAAAATCGATTTAGTTGTTTAACAGAGCCTTCTACCACCCAGTGATGAGGAAAATGCAAATATGCCAAAGCCATAGTCCCTGCCAGCCTCCATTTATGGGTAGAGTTGGGGAAATCATACATAAGCAGGGGAAGATTTTAATTCCATATGAGATAAAAGTGCACAACGGCATTAAAACCAATGGTAAAAACCCTGAATACCATTAATTACTAAGTTGATGATATCAATAGTAAAGGATGTTTGAGTTCACATGAAAGGAGATCGTCATGGATTGGGTATATCTGAGAAGGCAGACAAACCTGAGTTGACTCTTAAAGGATTTTTTTTCTCTGAAGTCAGAGCAAGCAAAAGCACTAGTCAAAACACTTTGCTTGCTAGCATGAAGAATTCAGAAGTGAATAGCTGGAGCTAAAAATGCGAATAGGTCTGTTCACATTTTTTTCTCTAGACAATAAGCAATCCTTGAATGTATGAAATATGATTGATAATATCAAAGAAAATTGATTTTAAAGGAACATGACTATTAGAATGATGTACTGGGGGTGCCTGGGTAGCTCAGTCGGTTAAGTGGCTGCCTTCGGCTGGGGTCATGATCTCAGGGTCCTGGGATCGAGTCCCACATCGAGCTCCCTGCTAAGTGGGGAGTCTGCTTCTCCCTCTGCCTCTGCTGCTTGTACTCTCTCTCTCTGTGTCAAATAAATAAATAAAATCTTAAAAAAAAAGAATGATGTTCTGGTACAGGATTTTATGTTTCCTGAGTTATTCAACTGGCTAACAAAATCCTCATTAATAACTAACTGATGAGAAAAACAAGCAGGTGTAATTATCTCCGTTTTTAAGAAAAAATACTGAGGATCAAGTGGTTAAGCCTGTTGTCTGAGGCCACATGACTAGTGAGTGGTCACTAAGGACTAGAACTAGGTATCCTTATATTTAGTCTAGGGCTATCTCCATTATATGTCAGTATGTCTATTAGACGTAGAGTCTCAAAAACAATGAAATGTTTCTGGGTAATTACTGCACTCTTTGATCTACCAAGTACCGCTACTGAAAGCAATTATATGGACTATCCTTGGACAATATTATCCACATGAAAAGTTGGCCATGAGTTTTCTTTCATTTTTTCAACCTCTCTCTATCCCTTCACTGATCCCAAATTCCTAATATAACTAGAATGGTTAGGATCTTCCATTCCTGGAGGGAAAACCTTGCCTCTTGACCATCTTGCCCACTTAAAATGTTTCTGTCTCTGGTCTTATTTTTTCTGGAAGTGCCCAACGTTTTGTAGCTGAGGGTAGTTAACAGGCAATTTGTATTAACCTCTGTTAACATTTTAATCAGCTAATTTGTTGCTTTCCCCTATAACAATGCTTAGACTTTTTTATGATTATAATTAGGACTTTATTATTTCAGGTCTTGAGCTATGAGTCAGAAGAAATACTTTTATCCCTCTCTTCTTTCTAAGAATGGTCTCCTTTCTTTTTTGTGTGTTTGCCCTGTCTTAAACCCCTTACTGAATTCTGGCCAAGTGCTAGCCTGTTCAAGCTCCACTCAAGGAGCTTTACACACATTTGTTCCTAACCCTCTAAGTTAGCACTGATCAGCTGGTATTTTCAAAGCCCAGGCTTCTCCCTATGTTAGGTTGCTTAATGAAGTTTCCAAATGGCAGCTGCTCCAGGATCTTCTCAGCCTGACTGTTTTAACTCAAAAGGCAACAACCCAGCTGTCAATTCCTACTACTAATTTCTAGGGCCATATTCAAAGCTTCCAAATCCTCATGTGATCTGATCTACTCTTGAAACGTTTTCCCTTCTCATGGGCAATATCCTTTAATGATAGATATGAAAAGTCTTCCAACTCCCAAAATTACTGCTCCAGTGTTCACTATTATGCTCCAGTCTCATTAGTGCTGAACTGATATTGTCTGTTTTTAGCTAAGTTTGTCGATGTTGATGCTGGTTGACTGTAATGTTGGCCACCTGCTGAGGTCTAATCAGTGATTTTGCTTTTACTCCAGGTTTAACACGGATGCTTCCTGCCAGTCCTCTTTCCCTTTTGCCTTTATTCCATTGGTGTGCATACAAAGTAGATTTGCAAGTTTCTTGCTTTAGGCTTATAATTCTACCAAGCTAATTAAGAATCAACTGACACTTAGAAGAATTAAGTCTTTTGAATCAGAAGAATCTTGTTCCAGACATGTTTTGTTTGACTCACACGCATTATGTATTCATTAAAAAATTAATCCAATACTACAGACATTAGACAAATTCACATAATACTATAAATTTTTTGCTTTTCTTGAAAAATTGGTGTGTTCGGCCACATTGGGCTCATATTTTCAAATGATAACATTTGAGTGGAACTGAATAATCACCGCCCCTTTGGTTTATCAGAGCTTCCATTACTCATACAATATATGCATTACAAATTATGTGCGGTCTGCTTCGTTCATTATTATTTCTGTGACTTTCTTAGGTATGTGAAATTGTAAACTTTTCTTTACATTATTTAAGTAGTCCAAAGAATATTTTGGAGTTAGATAGATGGGTATCCAAATCTAGATCTTGTTCTTTATTAGTGGGACCCTTGGAAGTTATTGTACTTCTGTAATCCAGATAGCATCCCTAAGACAATGTCTGGCACACAGAAAGTATTTATTATTTGGTAAGTGATTTTGCTCCCTCTGCTACTACAATTCCTGTTGTTACTACTGTCACCATCACTAGTACTATTGTAGTCACATTCTCTGGATTCTCAACAGAGGAGTGCTACTCTGATAATCCTCAGCGTTTTCTGTTTGTAGGGAAAGACAAAGCACCAGGTTAGTGATTATTACAGGGTGCAGCAGAGGTGTTAACCTGGTCATTCTCAAACTTGTAGTTGATGCCCTGTGCTGGTCTTTAAATGCTTGTCCTAAGAGATAAACGTGACACCTGTCACTTTCCATCCAAGTTGTTTCAAGTGATCATATTAGGATACAGTGAGAAGTTGTTTTTCAACTTTTTGAGGTCTTTCATTACCAACCTTATTTTCTATGAAGGAATTGCCTCTTGCTTAAAAAATCAGAAATATTGTCATCTAAAATAAAAAGTTACCATGGCTTAAAAGGGTTTTAGTTTTAGTTCCTTAATAAAAAGAGAGAGTATTAGATATAAAAATGTCTTTCTTAATAGGATGTAATGAGCAACTTGGCCTTTGTTAGCAAAATTTCATTAGCATAGTATTATTAGTTTTGTGAGAAGGGAATCCTCCACTTATTTGAGTAACACCAGGGTTATATTTTCTGGAAATTTTAGGCTTTATTATAAATGGCATTATTTGAAATAATTATCCATGCAAACAATGTGGCAGATGAGAATTTGGTTCCAAGAGAAACTCACTTTTATTGTATCATAAAATAAAAATTTACTTTTTCATTCACTGTGATAATTACCTCATACTTGTTCTCTCTGCAAACCTCCAGTCCCCTCTCTCTTTACTCAGAACTACCCCGTATAATCTCAAACAAATTTCTAAAGTATGTCTGCTTATAAACCCACACCTTGCATTTCCTCATATCAGATTCAGTGAATTCTCTTTGTTATTGCATGGGCCAACCTCTCTGCTTAATTACAGGATTTTATCACCCTTGTCTACTTAAGGCCTCTCTTTGGTAGGGTATTCTCCCTTTTCCTCTCCTGTCTTAATCAATTTCTCCTTTCCTGAATAATTCTCATCAGTACATAGACTGGCTATTATCTTCCATTAAGGAAATCCTTCCTTGACCCAGTGTTCTTCTTCTGTGGCTGCCACATGTCTCTGATCTCTTTCAAAGAAAAAGTCCTGATGGAGTTATCTCTACTTGCTTTTTTCACTTCCTAATTTCTAGTCATCTCTCTACCCCATTCCAATTAGTCTTTTGTCTTCACTAAAAGTCCACTAAAACTGGACATAACTATTGACCTCCATCTTGTCAAGTCTAGTGACCTATTCTCTGTCCTCTTCTACTTAAGCTCTCTGCAGAATATGACATGGTCAAATACAGTTCTTCTATTGGAGGCATGGAACCACACTCTCCAAATTTTCTTTTTACAGTTCTGCCAGTCTTTCCTCAGCCTCTCTGGTGATTCCACGCCCCCCCCCCAACCCCCGTCACCAGTCTCTAAATGTGCAGTGCCAGAATTCAGCTATAGGTTTTTTCTCAGACTATCTCTTAGGTCATCTCATTCAGTTCTGTAGCTTTAAGTCTCTGCTGATGACTTCCAAAGTATATGTCCATCCTCAGCTTTTCCTTTGGCTTTTTCTGTATCTAACCTTTGCTTGAATCTTGGTAAATGGTACTGCCATTCATGTAGTTGTTGAAGTCAAAACTTAGAAGACTTTCATTCTCCGTGCCCCCCTTTACTTCATTTTACTTTAGATATCTAATCAGCAAGTCCTGATGGCTCTACCTTCAAGCTTTGTGCTGACTGCCAGCCACTTTTTCACATTTCCACCACTCTTTACACTAAAACCATTATTTCCCACTTTGACTTTTTCTAAGAGCCTCCAATCCAGGATGGTTTCATTTTTGTCCCTTTAGTCCAATCTCCACAGAGCAGACAGAGTGATTTTCTTTTAAACATAAATTAGATCAGGTAAGTATCTCTCAAAGCCCTTCTATGTCTTAACATTATATTCAGAATAATCTCTAAATTCCTTATTGCTGTAGTAATGTCTTATCTGATCTGGCTTTTATCTGTCTCTCCAACTTCATTTCTACCCCTCTCTCACTGGTTCATTCTGTTTTGGTTATACTGGCCTTCTCATTCTTCAAACACTCTAAGCTGGTTCTTGCTTTATAGCATAAGCGCTTCCTGTGCCCTCCACCTGGAATATTTTTGCTCCACCTGAACTTTACTCATTGCTATCATTCAAGTCTCAGTTATGGACTGAATTGTGTCCCCTTCAAATTCAGATGTTAAAGCTGTAATCCTCAACGTGGTGGTATATGGAGATGGGACTTTTGGAAGACAGTTAGGTTTAGATGACGTCATGAAGGTGGACCCTTAGGTTAGGATTAATGTTTTTGTAGAAAAAATACCAGAGAGCTTGCTCTGTCTCTTTTTCTCTCTCTCTCCTCGCCATATTAGGACACAGTGAGAAGGTGGACATCCAGAAGCTAGGAAGAGGTTTCTCATCAGCAACTGACCATGTTAGTACTCTAATTGGATATCCAGCCTCCAAACTATGAGAAAATGAATTTCTGTTGTTTAAATCATGTAGTCTATGGTATTTTGTTAGGATACTGTTTAGATGATGTTTAAAAAATGCATAGACTGATAATCCATTATCAAGGTCATATTAAAAAATCTTATAACAACTTAGTTCTAATATTTCTGTTGGGACCATTATTAGCACTTAGGTATCTATTAAAACTGAAGCCTTTTTTTTACCTGAGGGGTTTATGTTAGACATGCTATAGAGGGCTGACTATGCTCTAGGGTTGCACAATTAGTTAGTTCATAGAGATTTTAAACACCACATAAAATCCTGTAATGTCAGCAGTGAATCTCCCCAAAACAGACCGAGATATAGCAATGATATTAGAGCATAAATTTAATTTGTAAACACAGAATTTGTTCAGTTGTTAATATTCCTGTGTGAATTATAATGGCAATATTTAGTGGTTCTATATAGTAGTTCAATAATTATATAAAAGCATATCATCATATTTCTAATTAAATATCACATTTATCTTTTTAAGTTCAATGTGATTGTGAAATCCATGTTTTTCAAGTATTTCATTAGTAGGATGCAAAATATTTTGAAGTTTGCATTCGAAATTGCTTGTATTGCTTGTGTATTAATAAAATAAGCATGCACACAAAACTTTGAACATTGTGTGTTGAATTTAAATATAGAACTTCCATTTTCTTCCATTCAAACATTTTTGCCTTGGATTTTTCAAAGACCATTTCTGAAAGGGTTGTCCATTAACATGGTGGTTTAAATTGAAGCAAAGCATCAACATTGCTCATTGCTTCCTCTGGTCTAGTTTTTCCTTCCTTCATTTGTAGTTCTTTTCATTTATTGTAGTGACCCATTTTTGGTTTTCCGATTTGCCAGCCTCCCCCAGAGGTCAGATGTAGGAAGCAGTAACATTTTCTGGACACTTACTGGGGACAGGAGGAAGCATGAGGAGCTTCAGTGGTATTCTAATGGCCATGGAGATGGATCTGGGGATAAATGTCATTATCTTTGTTCTCCTAATGCTGTACTTATTTATTTTTTTAGATTTTATTTAAATTCAAATTAGTTAACATATAGTGTATTATTAGTCTTAGGGGTAGAATTTAGTGATTCATTAGTTGCACAGAACACCCAGTGCTCACTCCATCATGTGCCCTCCTTAATGCCCATCACCCAGTTACCCCATCCCCCCACCCACCTCTCCTCTAGCAACTCTCAGTTTTTTCCCTAGAGTTAAGCTAACCCCAAACTTACTTAAACAAAAGGACTATTTTAAAAGGAATGGAGGAGACAGGAATTAAGCTATTATTTGAATTACTTTTCTGGAACTTAGTTGTGACTTTATGAGATTGCATGTCACTTGTCTCCCATTTGTAATTGTTAGGGCTCATAAATGGAACTCAGGTAGGATCTCTGAATTAACTTAAATAAAGGTATTTTTAAAAAATGAGTTGCCTGTTTGAGGAGACAATTGCATAATTGTGTAAGTGCCTAATGTAATGCCTGGAGTATGAAAAGTGACACATATTTTCATGGTATTAGAATTGAAAAGGACCAACATTTAACTAATAATTATATAATTTAGAGTCTTATTCTGTGATTAAAAGATACATGGAGCAGAAAGTTTGAACTCCCAGAATTCTGAGTAAACTAAAAAACTAAAAAATACTCCCCTAACAAGAATCAGCTACTGGACCTTTGGTAGACATGACATTTTCTGTTACAAAAATATGTCTACTTTCTGCTCATTCTATAGTTTATTCACTATCTCTTTCAGGAACAGAGGCCTCCAACAAAGTTAAATTGTAGACCACATGGCTTCTGGACTGTGAAGAAAATCTTTTTTCTGAACTTCAACCCAATTCTGCTCTTTCTGCTTATTTATAGTATTGTTAGATAGAGGTGCTGCCTGTAAGATGGTTAAAACTGAAATCTCCTCATTGCTGCAAAAAGAGGAAAAATAGCTTCGGAAAGTTATGCATAGGTTTCTTATAGTTTGGAACTGGTCAAATTTCAGTTGATTAACGGGCTGTTCATGTTGAATGTCCAGTTGATTAGCTCCAGTGGCTGTTACTGAATCCCAGTTAACCCTATAAAGATGAGCAAAGGCTGATTCACATAAGGAGGCTCTGAAACTGTCTATATCTGATTTTCAGAGCTTGGTCTATATGCTCACTTTTCTTTAAGTTGAAGTTTAAAAAAATCTCAGACTCAGCACGTGCTGGATTGTTTTGGTAATGTGGACAAAATCATTATTTTGCTTTACATAAAGTAAATTTCTGAGGCTTAAACAATAAACATAAAACAGATAATAGAATATACAGGTTTTCCCTGCTATCCAAACATAGAACTTTCATTTCAAACCTTTTGTAAGTTCAGGTGACATAAAGTGAAGAAACAATTAACATTAGTTTATATGGCAATTCTTTTGAGCCTTCTCAGACATCCCCCCCTCCCCAAATAAAAACGCCTTTTAGGCTTTTCTGATACCTTATGACACATTTTGCTAATGGATGCACAAATAAATCAAGAGAAAGCCCAGAGGCTTATAGACGGAGTTCAAAGTGATGGTGACTGGACGCTGAGATCCTGAGTGTGGTTGCTGGGGAAGGAGCTTGGTGAGTGTGCACTGCCTCCGCAAGGGGTTTCTCCAAAACAAATGATGAATGCTATTTTGCTTCCCACCTTTTTTCCTAAAAGTGAAAATCCTCTTTGGATGTCTTTCAGTCAGAGAAAACAGGTACGAATGTTAGGTCTTTCATAAAAGTGAAGTAGCATAATGTGAACTTTTGAAAAGCACTGGGGTTACTTGTATTGGTTTATTTGTTGTCTCTTAGATCTTTTAGAATAATGCTCAAAAGCCTTCCTATAGGTTATTGCTGCATTGTTCCCCTTTGAATTCAGTTTGAATTTCATCAAGAAACAATGGTCAACCTATGTGGGTAAAAAGGGATTTATAGATTGTCTGAGGATATAATACAACCACATTCCCCATTATCTTGTCTATTAGTTGATTCTAGCTGATTAATGCTCCCTGAGCAATCTCATGCAATTACCAAGTAGTAGTATTTCACAGTTATATATATACTTATTACCAGAAATCTAAAATTTTAACAATTACTATTTCAATCACAGGATTGCATTGAGTATTAAGAAGTCTTGGCTATATTATTTTCTCTAAAGTCATTTACCTAGTCAGGCCAGGCTAGTCACTTTTCCCCTGTTTTCCTTGTCTGTAAACCAGGGATAATGCTACATGCCGACTCACAGCATGTGGTGAGGATTGATTAGATGAATATCAGCAGAGCCTTCTGAGCTCCTTAGGATTGAGGTGTTTATCCATCCGAGGTATTATTATCATTATCATTATCATGCCATTTCCCTTCGATCATAAATAAAACTCATAGCTGATAAAGACAGAAAAGATTTTGTTGGCTTGCCAAATTCCACCCCACAACCTCTCAGAGTAGCAGGGCCAAGCCCGAGTGAGTCCCTTGACAGAAGACATATTATGGATTAAACTGATACTTCACTTGATCATAGCCAAAAGGTTTGTGTTAATGAGCTTAATAGTATTTACTTGGTGGGTGTCCAGAACAGCTGTCCTCTTTTGTTGCAGGTGCCAGAACCAAAGCCAAAGCAAGCCTGGATTTAGCAAATCCAATTACTTTTCAGGATTTGCTCCCTTCCAGGACAGCACTTATCATAATCACTCGTTGATAATAGACACCCTGTTATGTTGATACTAGATACCCATAACCAGATTCAGGGATCCATTTTCTTTCTTAAAAAACACTATTTTAACTATGTAATAAGGCTTATCTAGACATGTTTTACATTTAGAGTGAAAATTTGGCTTTGATTATGATAACACCAAACAACTAATTCCAGATTCTTCGGATTTGATAACACCTCTACAAGAATTGCATTTTAATTGTTTCTGAGCTCACAGATATTTCTTGATTATTTTTTTTTGTCTGCAGGAGCAAAAAGGGAATTCAGAGGACATCCTAATTAAAAACGAAAATGGATCATCACACAAGTAGCTTATTATGAGATGTAAAACTCCATGAAAAATGAATATAATCTTTCCCAAGCAGGGTAAGCAGTGTGTGTGTTTTAATAATCCAGAACACCTGGATGTTTCACATCCAAAGAGAAGGCAGAAACATAAGGTGAAAGTGACCTTGTAATAAGGAAGAATTCGCGTATGGAAGGAGGATGCCTGAATGAGCAGACTAAGTGGTGACTGAAATTAGAAAACCCTTCCAATCAGTGCAAGGCAGAGGAAGCACGTATCAGTGGAATGACTGAAATGACATTGAAGACCAGTAGCTCTCTGGCTGCTCGCTCACAAGCAAACCTGCTAGGGTGCCTTCTTAAAGAATCTATTTTTTCTATTTGTTCAATTTTTTGCAGGGCTAAAGGGCAGGAAGAAAAGGTGTATTTGGTTTGATAATGTGCAAACTCCATTTTAAGCCTTGTCTTAGCTAGTTTACATTTTCTGTCATTAGCCATTTTTTTTTTCTTCTCTAGGTGACACAGCCTTGCTTTAGTGGATTAGTTAGACAAATGCTTCATCCATAAAATTATGTTAGTGTTCCTAGACAGAAATCCCTCTGCCTATTTGTGGCACACGAGATCTTTCAGTAATTGATTTGGTTAATTGCAGGTTTCCCAAGGTAACACATTTTCAGTACCTTAGAAGACTTTCTGTATCTAAATACTGATATTGAATTAAAATAATATCATTTTCCTACTCAGTTTGTCTGACTCTTGAATTTCCTTTTTCCTTTTGCTTCTCCCTGCCATGGCCTCTAACTTTGCAATTTTCTATAGTTACTAAAGATCATATATCCTAAACTTTCAAAAACTGTCCCAATTTCTCCCTGCAGTTTTACAAATCACTCAATGCCCTAAGCATCCAAATAACATTGGCTATACTGCCCATCCCATCAGGAAGCTGTACAAAATTCCTGAGTCAGGAAATTCCTGAGTCTCTCTGGTTCCACTTATAAGGAAAATATAGTCTCTGTCTCCTTGTAAGGCATGAGTTTGAAAACGTAAGTAGATACACCCACTCATTGGTTGTGAATGCTGTACTTATTCACCAACATAAGAATATGTTTGTATAGCACTGTCTTCAGTTAGGCGTTCAGGGTAGGTTCTCTTTCCTTTCTTGGCCACAGATTCAGTTCTGAGTTCCTAGAATAAAGAGAAGAAGATGTGGGCTGAATGGTGAATGTCTTAAAATAGTCATCTCAAAGATGACTTTTTACCCCTAAAAATACTGGTAAGAAAAATTTGAAGGAGAGTAAATGCCATTATGTACCTGATGAAGTCTAAATATCAAAAAGTCTGAGCCTGGAGGAAACTCTTTCGAGATGGAATTTCCTGAGAGAAGTTAGGAAAAGGTAGAAAGTAGTGATGGTTTGGGGACAGGGATCCCCATCCTCTTATGTGTACCCCCTGCCTGACTTTTCTATTTGCAAACAAGATGTGATTTTTAGAATTCCAAGTAAAGGGAGGACACGCTGCTAACAGATAAGAGCTTTCACCAACTTTGATCCTATCTGTATTTTTTTTTTTACTTTTATTTATTTATTTGACAGAGAGAGTGAGAGAGCACAAGCAGGGGGAACAGCAGAGGGAGAAGGAGAAGTAGGCTCCCCTCCAAGCAGGGAGCCCAATGCAGAGCTTGAGCCCACGGCCCTGGGACCATGACCCGAGCCAAAAGCAGACACCCAACCATCTGAAGCCACCCAGGCAACTCTGATCTTATGTTTTAATAAATGTTTCTTGACCTGCTTCCATATGCCAATTATTGTGTTCGCTTTTTGAAGAATTTGTGAAGAAAACTGCTTCCAAAATAATCATGTTCTAGCCATATGGTTACTGCTTTTGATATTTTTTAGTGCCTGAAAACTAAGATTGGTAAATTTAATACTGTTTTTTTCCCTCATGGATTCTACTCTCCTAAACTTGACTGAGCTGGAACTTTAGAACAGGAATAAGGAAGAAGATTCAGGAATATAATATCTTTAAGAACATAACTGTCTAACATCTATCTATTATCTATCTATCTATCTATCTATCTATCTATCTATCTATCTATCTATCATGTATCTATCATCTGTCAATCATCTGAGAATGCCAGCTAATTCTGGATAAGCCTGGATTGAAATGGAGTGATTTTTCTATATATTATGCCACATTCCATCCTGAATTATTTATGAAATTGATCCTAGCATATTCTCTTGATTTCTATCCCACCTAGACTGCCATGTGAATTCACATTTCCCTGAGTATTTCTGGCTCTTTGATAGCAATTAAAAAGTCTAGCAGCATAATTGGTGATGGTAGAAAAGAGATTTAATTCCTGGTGAAGTATTTCTGGGTGCAATTAGTTCTGCCCAAGATTGCATATTATTTTCTTATTGTATTATAACTTCACAATTTCTACCCATATCCTCATAACTATATTAAAGATGAATTACAAAAAAAAGGATGGATTACCAAGAAAATAAGCCCACCCATTGCAGGAGCAATGTTTATGATAGTTTTATCCTTAAATCCATTTGATGTTCTTGTGCTATTCAATATTCGCTCTCACACTGGAGAAGTCCAAAGTTGGGGTGATGCAGTGATTAGTATAATTGTGTGATTTCCAATAAAAAAAAATCCTCCTCTTATGTGGTGTCTATTTCTCAGACAGACTGTCTTTATAAAGTAATAGTTAATTTGTAGTCCCATATTTTTATCATTAATAAAGTAGTAAACTGCCAATTAGAGCTTCTGATCAATATTAATAGCCAGATTGAATAAAAGTTTAATTTCTTATTTTTCTGTAATAGGTCAGGCACTGAATATGTGAAGGTAAAAAAAACATATTCCTTCCTTCAAGGAGTTTATAAACTAGTAGGAAAGATATATATCAATGGACACTGAGTTCATATAATCCCAAAGCAAACTAATTTGTTTTAAGCTGTTCTATAACCTTTTATTAGATAAACTTGATTTTCATTAAATTTTTTGAAATTAGGTCAAAGCTCTTCATATCTATTTTTGGATGGGTTATTACTAGCCAAGCTATGATGGTGAAAGACATTGACAGTGTTAGGATTAGAATTCAGAATTATAACTCTATCAGAAAGGGCTTTTGTCAGTGAAGTGGTTCTTGTATATAGCTGAATTAGCCTTAAATGAAGTAGGTTTGCATTATGAGAAAAATACTGGCAAAGTGGCTTTTGTTTGCTTTTTACAATATTTTATGCAGTGGTGATTCTGTTGAAAATGTTAGATTTGCTCTTGTCAAATGTACCCAAACCACAAGAGAGAGAAATAACTGTTTTGCAAGAGGAATTCTAGAAACCATCTCTTTTGTGAATGCTGGTTGGCATTTTATACCTGGGCACGGCCTCAGGGGAGACTATTCTCTAGTGAGCAATGCAGCATGGATGAACAGTGAAAATCTGAGATTTATTACAGTCGTGTGGAATATAACCCTATGTGTTCTAGACTCTGATTTCTCTACTTGCTAATACTAGAAGTTTAGGAAGAAGAAGGGGGAAGTCTCATTCCAAAGCTGCTGTTAATATATAAGACTTGTCTTTCTCCTTCACATAAACACACATGAACACTCATATTTAAACACATATTTAAACACACACACACACACACATGCGCACACGCACACACACACACATTAATACACAAAGCCACCAGTGATTTGGACAGTGCTATTTATAGAAGAGGTAGGATCTGGTTCCTAAATCCTGCAGTAATTACTTTATTTCTTGAAGCATGAGATTTGATTACCCATATGTTATTATTATGCATGCTGTGTAATGTTTTCGATTGTCACTTCATGCAGCTCTTCTTAAAAAAGAGAGTCTCACAATTTAGCTGAGGAAGACCAGAATTTTGCACAGGCAGAGTAAGTTAGTGGCAAGCTCTGGCCAAGAAATCCGTAGGGTTTTAGGAAGCCCTGAAATAGAGGCTGGGCAGACCAGTGTTTTCTAAAGTTACAAAGAAGTCAGGAGTTTTGAAAAGATGAATGAATTTGAGGAATGGAACAGGTAGCTATGAATTAAACACCGCAGGATAAAATGTAGTTCTTATGATTTAAGTGAAGGTTGAGTCCCAAACAATGAGAGTGAAACATTGGATAATTAATATATATGATTCAATAACTATGGCTAGTGTCTTGGTGAAAACTTTCTACCAGCATGAGCTGCTACCTCTCCCCTTTGCTGTGAAATCTGTTTGTATTTTGGGAATATGATGAAAAATAAAAATGATCAGAAAGCAAGGAGAAGGGACAGTTTGTACATAGTATTAGAAAACTCTGACTTCCTATATGGAAAAAATAAAGCTGATCTCCATTTTAACAATCCATCAGTAGATTAGATGGATTAAAGACTATTATGAAAGCTTAAATATGGGGTTCCTGGGTGGCTCAGTGGGTTAAGCCTCTGCCTTTGGCTCAGGTCATGATCTCAGGGTCCTGGGATCGAGCCCCACATTGGGCTCTCTGCTCAGTGGAGGGCCTGCTTCCCCCTCTCTCTCTGCCTGCCTCTCTGTCTGCTTGTGATCTCTCTGTCAAATAAATAAATAAAAATCTTAAAAAAAAAGCTTAAATATCACTTATAGGGGAAAATGTAGGGACTGTTTTGTAATGGGGAGGGAGAAAGACTTTTATTTTTTTATTTATTTATTTTTTAAGATTTTATTTATTTATTTGATACAGGGAGAGAGATTACAAGTAGGCAGAGAGGCAGGCAGAGAGAGAGGAGGAAGCAGGCTCCCTGCGGAGCAGAGAGCCCGATGTGGGCCTCGATCCCAGGACCCTGAGATCATGACCTGAGCCGAAAGCAGGGGCTTTAACCCACTGAGCCACCCAGGCGCCCTGGAGAAAGACTTTTAAATGAGACTCTCAAAGCACAAAATCTAAAATGGGAAACAGATATAGTTACATTGCAATGAAAGGTTTTTGCTCAATAAAGGATTCCATTTACTAAGTAAAGTGATAAGTGACTCCTCAGGAGACAGCATCTAAATTTTATAAGATCAAAAAGGGCTCAATTTCTAGAATATAAAATGAATTTTTAAAAAAGCAATGAGAAAAAGGCAGGGAATCAAATGGAAAGATAGGCAAAATATAGGAATTGGCAATATAGATAAGGGAAAGCCTGATTTGCCAAAGAGTATATAAAGTAGTAATCCAAGAAATGGAAATTAACACACTGAGATACAATTTTACATGTATCAATTTCATTGTAATTAGAAAGAAGCATGCTACCAAGGGTGGAGAGGATGTAGGAAACTATTATTTTTATGCTGTATTTGAGAATGTAAATGGTTTATTTCTTTTTTCTTGGAGGCAGAGTTCTAGTTCTTGGTGAAATTAAGAAAATTCATCCATTACGTTGCAGGATATAAAATCAATGCACAGAAGTCAGTTGCATTTCTATACACTAACAATGAAACAGAAAAAGACAAATCAAGGAATTGATCCCATTTATAACTGCACCCCAAACCATAAGATACCTAAGAATAAACCTCACCAAAGAGGTAAAGGAACTGTACTCTGAAAACTACAGAACACTTAAGGAAAGCATTGAGGAAGACACAAAGAAATGGAAAAACATTTCATGCTCATGAATTGGAAGAATAAATATTGTTAAATGTCTATGCTACCCAATGCAATCTACACATTCAATGCAATCCCTACCAAAATTCCATTAACATTTTCCACAAAGCTGGAACAAATAATCATAAAATTTGTATGGAACCAGAAAAGGCCCCCAATAACTAAAAGAATGTTGAAAAAGAAAACCAAAGCTGTGGCATCACAATTCTGGACTTCATGCTGTATTACAAAGCTGTAGTGATCAAGAGAGTATGGTACTGGCACAAAAACAGACACACGGATCAGTGGAACAGAACAGAGAACCCAGAAATGGACCCTCAACTCTATGGTCAACTAATCTTTGACAAAGCAGGAAAGAATATTCAAAGGAAAAAAGACTGTCTTTTCAACAAATCGTGTTAGGAAATTTGGACAACCACATGCAGAAGAATGAAACTGGACCACCATACATGAAAATAAACTCAAAACGGATGAAAGACCTCAATGTGAGACAGAAATCCATCAAAATCCTAGAGAAGAACACAGGCAGCAACCTCTTCAACCTCAGCTGCATCAAATTCTTGTTAGACACATTTCCAAAGGCAAGAGAAGCAAAAGCAAAAATGAACTATTGGGACTTCATCAAGATAAAAAGCTTCTGCACAGCAAAGAAAACCGTTGACAAGACCAAAAGATGACTGACGGAATGGGAGAAGATATTTGAAAATGTCTTCTCAGATAAAGGACTAGTATACAAAATCTAGAAAAAATTTATTAAACTCAACACCCCCCAAAACAAATAATCCAGTCAAGAAATGAGTAGAAGGAATGAACAGACATTCCTCCAAAGAAGATCCAAATGGCCAATAGACACATTAAAAAATGATCAACATCACTGGGCATCAGGGAAATACAAATCAAAACCACAATGAGATACCATCTCAAACCAATCAGAATGGCTAAAATTAACAAGTCAGGAAATGACATGTTTGTGACGATCCAGAAAAAAGGGAAAAACCCTCTCTTGGTGGGAATACAAGCTCTTGGTGGGAATATAAGCTGGTATAGTCACTTGGGAAAACAATTTGGAGGTTCCTCAAAAAGTTAAAAATAGAGTTACCTTACAACCCAGCAATTTCACTACTAGGTATTTGTCCAAAGGATACAAACATAGTGATTGGAAGGGACACCTGCACCCCAATGTTTATAACAGCAATGTCCACAATAGCCAAACTATGGAAAGAGCCCAGATGTCCACTGAATGATGAATGAGTAAACAAGAGGTGGTATATATGTATATACAATGGAATATTACTCAGCCATGAAAAAGGATGAATCTTACCATTTGCAATGATGTGGATGGGATTGGAGGGTATTATGTTGTGCTAAATAAGTCATTCAGAGAAAGACAAATACTATTTGATTTCATTGAAATATAAAATTTATGTGAAATTTAAGAAACATAACAGATGAACATAGGGAAAGGGAAGGAAAAATAAAATAAAATGAAAACAGAGGGAGGCAAATTTTAAAGAGACTTAACTCTAGGAAACAAATGAGGGTTGCTGGAGGGGAGGTGGGTGGGGGAAATGGGATAACTGGGTGATGGGATTAAGGAGGGCATGATGTGGGCGCCTGGGTGGCTCAGTGGGTTAAAGCCTCTGCTTTCGGCTCAGGTCATGATCTCAGGGTCCTGGGATCGAGGCCCGCATCAGGCTCCCTGCCCAGTGGGGAGCCTGCTTCCCCCTCTCTCTGCCTGCTTCTCTGCCTCCTTGTGATCTCTCTCCCTCTGTGAAATAAATAAAAAAAATTAAAAAAAAAAAGGAGGGCATGATGTAGTAAGTGCTGGGTATTACATGTAACTGATGAATCCCTCAATTCTACCCCTGAAACTAATTATATACTATATTAAATAAATTGAATTTAAATAACATTTTTTTTAAAAAGTAAAGACATCTTAATAAGTTATTAATACTAATAAAAAAGAATATATATGCCTTATGACCCCCTTTTCCCCATAGATAAATGCCAAAAAGTTTCTTTTCTTTGCTTTTATTTTTTCTTTTCTTTTCTTTTCTTTCCTTTCCTTTTCTTTTTTTTCTTTTCTTTTCTTCTTTTCTTTCTTCTTTTTTTTAGAGAGAGAAAGTGTGAGTGAACAGGCAGGGTTGGGGAAAGGAGCAGAGGAAGAGGGAGAGAGAAATCTTGAGCAGGTTCCATGCCCAACACAGAGCCTGATGTGGGGCTTGATCCCACAACCTTGAAATCATGACTTGAGCTGAAGTCATGAGTTGGATGCTTAACCCACTGAATCACCCAAGCACCCCTCCCCCACCCAGGAAGTTTGTTCACAGTTCACTAAATAAACATCTTTAGGTTTTTTTTTTTAAAATCAGGCTATTGTTTGTGATAGTGGGGAGATAAAGGAAGAGTAGGTAGGTGTCTATTACTAGGAGAGTAAATAAGCAAATTGTGGTGGCTGCACAGTAAGGAAAATCACATAATCAGAAACAGTGAACTAGATGTGAATACAAACCTCAAATATGATACAGACAAAGCAAAGATAAGGAAGCAAATAAGAGTCACAGAATAGTACATTTTTATAAATTAACACATGATGTGTGATAAGCACTGGGTATTTTATATAAGTGTTGAATCACTTAACTGTATACCTGAAACTAACATTATACTGTATATTAACTAGTTGGAATGTAAATAAAAATTAAGAAAATTAATGTATGACACACAAACCCATTTGTGATATTGTGATTTATAATAGGAAATATATATTTGATCTTTGCCTTTCACTCCTGGCCAGAGGTTCTAAAACCTTTATAGTTTCCTAAGTGATAAAAGTGCTGGGAATCTTTTGTTCTAATATTTGGTATTGGCCCTGGTTCCTAAAATAAAGTTTCTAAATCTCTTGGAACTTCATAGGTATTGGGAACATCTTTTTTTCCAGTGAAGTTACACTTGGTGGACTCCTGGATAGCTTCAAGATTGGGGCTGGTCATCAGGAAGACCAACTCATGATTAGAAACTTGGAACTTTAAGCCCCACCCCTCATCCTCTGAAAGGGAGAGAAGAGTTGGATATTGAGTTAAGAATTAGTCATGACTATGCCTATGTAATGAAGCCTCCATAAAAATCCCTTAACTATGGTGGGAGGCAGGCCACGCCTGGGTGTCTCAGTCAGGTAAGCATCCGACTCTTGGTTTGGGCTCAGGTCATGATCTCAGGGTCATGAGACCCTGCATCTGGCTTCTTGCTCAATGTGGAGTCTGCTTGAGATTCTCACTCTCCCTTTCCCTCTGTCCCACCTGCTTGTGCTCTCTCTCTCTCCAAAATAAATAAATCAATTAAAAAACATCCCTGAATTATGGGGTTTGGAGAGCTTCTGGGTTGGTGAACCCTACATGCTGGGAGGGTAATGTACTCCAACTCCACAGGAACAAAAGCTCTTGTGCTCAGAAAACTTCTGGCCCTTGCAGTATGTATCACTTCATCTGGTTGTTCATCTGTATCCTTAATGACATCCTTTATTACTTAACAAACTAGCAAACATAAATGAGTTTTGTGAGCGATCCTAGAAAATTATCAGAAGAAAGGGTCTTGAGAACTCTAATTTATTTCCAGTTGGTCAGAAGTATAGGTGACAACCTGTGAGTTGTGACTGGCATCTGAAGTGGAAGTGGTCTTGTAGGATCTTTGTGGGGTCTGATGTTAAGTCCAGGTAGATAAAGTGTCAGACCTTAATTGAATTGTAGGGCACTCATCTGGTGTCAGAGTTAGTTGGGGTGGGGCAAAACCCCACAGATTTTGTGGTCAGAAGTATTGTGAACAGTAGAAGAGAAATAAGGGAATTGTTTTCCATACATCATTTTGGAAGGAAACATGCTAGTTTAAGGACAAATATGGAACACAGTAGAACAGGTGCCTGAGGGGAGGGGCTGTGGGTGGTGGGGACTGGAGTGGAGAACAAGGATGAAGGGGAAAACATATCACAACAACAGATAAGGAGAATTCCATGCTTCTTCCCGGCATTTCTCAAACAAAAATGGACTTTGAATTGTTTCATTTTTTAAAAACTGGCATTCATCTTGGAAATAATGATAGAAGGAGCATAAGATCTAGGTTAGAAAGCATGATTTGTTCTGACTCTGTGATAATCAGTAGAGTCATCTCTGCTTTTGGCTACTCCTATTCCTCAGCTATAAAATAATGATCCTCCTGATACTTCCCAATTTTGAGGCCCATTAAGTGAGTTCTAACATGTAATACTTCTTTGTAAACTGTAAAATGCTTTTCCAGTGTTAACCAATTTCGTTTTCCTTGTAGCAAGTTTATTCACACAGAGAAGCTTTGTGCCTTTTAATAAACCAAGTTGGAAATTGAAAACTGAGCCTCCTTTTTACTCTCGTGTGGTTCTCCATTCATCTTGGAGCAAGTATTGATCAGTGTTCTTTGTCCTGAAAGTGACAGTTTAATGTTGCTGTTGAGAGCTGGCCTCAGGAGTCAGACTGTGTGGATAAGTGTTGAACTCCCACTTGATCTGAGTGACCTGGGGCAAGTGAAAAATTTTTTCTTCTCAGTTCTACCATCTGTAAGGTGAGGGTAGTCATATTGACCTTAGGACAGACCTGGGAGGATTAAATTAGCTAAAGAATTTTAAGTGGTTAGAATAGTCCCCATCACTGAGTCAGAGCTCTGCAAATGTCAGTTGCTATTGTTATTATTATTACTTAATTAGGATAAACCTCAGGGACTGACTTGGCCATTCTCTTTACTTATGCTTTTGTTATAAATAATCCAAATTGTTTGTAGGAAATATCTAAGAAAACCAAGAAAAGATAAAATTGATCAGGAAATTGTCCAGATATCTTCTAAAGTATGAAAGCATCTAGGGCAGTTAAGTTTTATTTACCAAAATGACTAACATTCACACATTTTGTCTACATTCTAGTCTACTCAGTTGTTTGCAACAGTAGAAAACTTTTAGTCTAGTGAGCTCCCTTTCTTGTTTCTTTTAATTCTGCTTTTCTTGACTCCACTTCAGAGATACTTTAGATCCATGATCACATCATACCCCCCTCAGTTACTTCATTTTTAATATCCATATTTTTTGACATGTGAAATAAAAATAGCATGCTTTAGACATTCTAATTTAAAGAGTAATACATTTATAGTGGGAAATTTGGAAAATAATGTTACAGGATTTTTCTGTCAGTGTCCACGGTTCTTGATCACTCTGCTTTGAAGAATGATGAAGTAGACCAGACCACGGAGTGGTGGGCAGCAAAGCAAAGTTTACTGAGTGATAGTAAGGTTATTGAGTGATAGTACAAAGCTCTCGAAGAAGGAGACCTGAGAGAATTGCCAATGGAATTTCTAAGTCTATGGATTTTTATGGGCTTGTTGGCAGGCTGTTTTTATCTGATTAACCCTCCTAGAGACTGTCACCCAATCAGGTTTTTGTCATCTATCTGTCACGTGGGAAAGGGTGGAGGGCTCCTTCCAGAGTGGTGTAAAATCCTTTAAGGGCGGTTTCCTCTTAGGGTGGGGCCCCTTGTCTCTGCCTGGCTTTCTTCCAACTCTTCTTCATTAATAAAGAAAAGAAAAAAAGTATAAAGTTGAAATCATTCATATTCTATGTAAAGAATGATAGCTGACATTTTAAAACAAAAACATTTAACTTTACTTAAATTTGACAGAAAAGGTACTAAAATGTAACTGAAGGGAATACTAAACTTTAATTACTTGAGAAAATATGTATTATCAGTTGCTAGAAGTTCCACTGAAGTTAAAATAAAGGATTAAGAAAAAAATTAAAAGATTTTAGATAATGTTTTATTATTGTGGTGGTGGTTGTTATTGTGACTTGAAACTACACATTCCTTAGCATAGAGTGAAGTTTCCAGATACTAAAACTTAATGTACTCTCAGTTATTAGTAAAAATCACTTCACATTTCATTAATTTAAATATAAGTTTTTAAAATTCAAGACTACTTTTAGGGTCACTCTTTAAGAGAAATTAATATGAGAATATTGATCTGTAAGCAAAATGTATGTTAAAATGACAAATCACTGTTAGGAAACAAAAAGAACTGTAAATTCAGAGGACTAGTTTGGTTCCATTAGTCTTTCTGAGTTACATGACTAGGTATTTTGGCTTCATTATTTCAGAAAGTGTTACTTCTTATAGTCTCAGCTGCTTAAAATCATACCACATCTTACTTTGTTTGGGTCATACCTTTTTATTTGTTTATAATTAAAAACTTTCTTTTCTTGTTGAATAAGAAAAATACTTTCTCAAGAGCATGTTCTAATTTATACATTCTTACGCAAAAATTTGCACAGCAGTATCTAGTCTAAATTTGAAGGTGGTTTTTCAAAGTTCCAGACTTCCTGCTCTGATCTGAACTGTTTTTTGCATTGACACAGTGTTCATACAGAGATTTTTTTTTTAATTACATATGTTAGGTGCTAAGGACTGAATTGTGTTCCTCCCTCCACATTCATATGTTGAAACACTAATTCCCAATGTGACTGTATTTGGATAAAGAACCTTAGGAGGTACTTAAGGTTAAGTGAGATCTTAAGGGTGGGGCTCTAATCAGATAGGAATAGTGTCATTATAAGAAGAGAAATAGAAAGCTCAGTCTCTTCATGGTGTTCAGAAAAGTTATAGGAGCACACAGGGAGATGGTGGCCATCTGCAAGTTAGGAAAAGAGTTCTCACCAGAAACTGACCATGCTGACACCCTGATCTTAAATGTCCAGCCTCCAGAACTGTGAGAAAATAAAATTCTGCTACTTAAACCACCCAGTCTATAGTATTTTGTTATGGCAGCTGAAGCTGACTGATATATGGGGTGATTCCACCATATCTTGGATCCATGTTTGCCTTTGGGATTGAGTTTTTATTTTACTGGAGTTTGGTAATAAACTTTTTAAGAAGGAGGACATGGATGGTAAACTTTCTGGGTCCTTGAATATCTGAAAATACTATTTTGAACTAAGATATATATGTACTATATCCACTGGTTTTTCTTTTTTTTATACATAAGGTCAAATTCTTTCACATTTTAAAATTCCAGAAATTGGCATGCAAAATTTAATCTTCACCAAAATCTCATAAATGGCTAAACAGAAGGCAGAAGAGTAAGTTATGATATACAGCCAAGTTGATGTAGACCTTGGTTATGTGTTATAGTTATTTATTTGATTATTGCCTCTGTTACTTTTATGTAATAGTGTCATCACATATTTAAATAATAACATAAATTTGTATAAAAATTGTCACTTAAAGTCTTTTGAGGTTTTGCATTTACCCTTGAACTGCCTACTTGAAGACTTCTTGTGTGAAATAATTAAATGTCTTTATCACTTAGCCTACACCTGCACCTACATGAAGACTAAATGATACATCATGGATTTAGCTGTATAATTTCAGTTGTATGGGCGCCTGGGTGGCTCAGTGGGTTAAAGCCTCTGCTTTCGGCTCAGGTCATGATCTCAGGGTCCTGGGATCGAGGCCCGCATCGGGCTCTCTGCTCAGCAGGGAGCCTGCTTCCCCCTCTCTCTGCCTGCCTCTCTGCCTCCTTGTGATCTCTCTCCCTCTGTGAAATAAATAAATAAAATCTTTAAAAAAAAAAATTTCAGTTGTATATTCTTCTTCAACCATTGTAGTGAAAGAGCGTGCCATTGGCAGTTACGCTCTCATGGTGACCTATAGTTTTTTTATTTAGCTCATGATTGCAATCTTGATGCTTGTAACATGCTTAAAATTGTATGATGTTCACATTTAGTAATCTCAAGGTTTTCTATTTGGTTAAACTTGTAGTTTTAATTTTTTCTTAATTGAATTGCATTTCACAGTTAAAAAATTTCTCTTAAAAATCAACCTAGTGAATCTCGTTAAAGGGACGTAGTAATTTTAGTAATAGTTCTTCATTTCATATGAGCTAATCATAGCCAAATCTATTTTTCACTAGAAATTCTTCCACATTTTCTGAGTTTGGTACAGGGCAGACACCTTATGGGTCCTATATATCCTAAAATAAAATTACTTTTTATTTCAGTCCTTCAGAAAATTTTGCACGATATTGTCCCATTTTATAAAACAGAATGACAAACTCCTCTTTTATAAGTTTGTGAGTATATATGTTTGTGTGTGTGTGTGTTAATATACATTCATATTGGGATAGAACAGCTCCATCAACTTTACTTATTTGTAGACCTTTTCTTTTGTATTTCTCCAGGGCCAAACTTCAGTTCACATCTCCATCCATCTACCATACAGGAGAAGTGGGATTACTAGTTCAAAATTTCCACAGGTACTATTATTAATTACCCACAATTTGTTACCACCTTCTGTACTTGCTGACTCTGTGAGAAGTTAATCCAGAATTTTGTTGGAAAGGATGGCCCTTAGGTTTTTCAGATCTTTTCTGTCTTTGGCCTACGGTTTTCTGGGCTCTTATTTCTCCATCTAGTTGATGCCAGATGCTCTGTCTCTCTCTTCCAGAAAGTACTCATAATTTCTTGCCTGGGTAATTATTTTTGAAAGACCATATAAATTAATTTTGTGTTTTCTGTCATTTCAATGGGATTTTTGGAAGGAAAGGAAACAAATGCATTTATTCTTTCCTCCTCCTTGAACTAGATGTCTTTCTTTCTTACATGATCCCCCCCCATTTAACTAATTGACAATTTAAGGGGCTCCACCTGCCATCACATTTTTCTTGTTTTTCAAAACAAGCAACCCTAAAATTACCATCCACGAGGCTCTCAATTTTCCTATCACCTTCGTAGCATCTTAGTGGGAAAAAAAAAATGTGTTTACTGTTCACAGATTATACTTTTCACCTCTGATGTTATATAAGATTTTTTATTTGTTTCTTTTTTTGGGGAAATTTAAAAAAGTTACTTCAGTTAAGAAAAGTACCTGGTACTCTAATTCAGGTCCTATATATCCCTATATATTCTTCAGAAGTAAATTTTATTTCTATTCTGCAGATATTTTGAATAAAAAATGCCAATGTTAAATATGCAAGACGGACTCATGTGCAAGCCCTTGAGACCATGGTTATAGAGTTTTCCAAGAGAAGTGCAGTAACATTGGTGATTTATGGCTGGCTG
This sequence comes from Ailurus styani, assembly GCA_002007465.1. Taxonomy (NCBI): domain Eukaryota; kingdom Metazoa; phylum Chordata; class Mammalia; order Carnivora; family Ailuridae; genus Ailurus; species Ailurus styani. The sequence continues at coordinate 3,871,807 of LNAC01000013.1, read as the reverse complement.
CAATAATGGTGTTACTGTCATGAGCCACTCTGGATGATCCCAGGAGACTAAAGCTTCCCTTTTCCCATCAGTCATTACTTGAGTATTGAATGGGTGGCTAATGATGTTGTTGGCCTGTGGTTATATTCATGTCTCTTTTTTGGAGAACAATAATCTTCACATTTCTGCTTATGGCCCTGGGCAGAGGTGGAAATGAGAATAAAATTTTCTATTTCCTGTCCAAAGGATGAAAATCCTGCCCCAGAGTCTGCCCAGGCTGAAAGCTGAAACTACTGTTCATTCTCCAATGGTGCTCACTTCCTCGCCAATAAATCCATAGTTTCTACACTCCTGGTGGAATGTTGAGAAATAATGGTACATATTACTGTCCATCCCAAGTTTGGCTAACTTAACAATTAGGTGATTAATTAAATAATTATTGCTGGTACTGATAATGTAATTATTACTGCCCCAGTGAAGTCACCACAGTGACCTCAGAGCTGTGAGTCATAATCAAGAATAGTGGCATTCTCTGACTTAGAAAAGACCCTGCTGATCTAGGCTCTGTGCTGAAAGAGTGCTCAAGTGATGACAGGTTGAGTCTGAGTCAGGGGTCCCAGTGGAGTCAAACCATTTACATTAGAGATAGAAAAAAATAAGTCCCACAGTGTAGATATGTTATGCCATAATTTTAGTGTTTTTTCTAACTTCTGGAGTGGCCCATATCGTGTCCTCATCCAATAACATATTTTTCCAGTTTTCACATCATTCAGTATATACACTTTCATAAATACTGTGTATTTTGTTTTTGTTGTTGTTTAAGTAGAATATGAATTGATTCTTCTGATCCTATCCTTAGTATTTATCTGAATTGCCCAGAGCTTTGGGTATTTCAACTTCTCATTTTCATTCCCTTTATTAACTGTGGGATATTAGGGAAATCATTTAACTTCTCTGAGTGTGATGGATACTTAGCATGTGAGGTGATTTTTGAACATTCTACAAATTACAGTTTCAATTAAAAAGACATCTTTTCTGTCTTTTCTATCAACTTCTAGCACAATATCTTATGCATAAGAAACATATGATGATGAGATTAACTAAGTTAACACACAGACTTTGCCCTCAATTAAAGGTTGATTGTTATAAATGTGAGATGCCAGTTGGGAGCCAGCCTTGTGTTATCTAGATGAGAATGGCCACTTAAAATCTTCACTCCAAGGTCTGTAGAAGTCAGAGCCTCTCTTAATATTTCTGTCTATTCTTTGTGTGGGATGGTAATGGAAAACTTAGGTAGGCTGAAATTCTTTAGTTTTCCCCCTTTATTTTTGTTTCTGTCCTGTGGTGTATCACTCCAAGGTGAAATGTAGCTCTTTAATTGATTTTCAGTGCCAAAATATCACTCAAGAAAGCATTCATGAATTTAATAGACTTTATTTGTATTTCTTCTTTAAATTAAAAAACTTATTCCCAATGAAATTCCCCATTCATATCTACTTTCCATGTATATCTACCTTTTATGTCCTTATTTTTATATAAATGTATATCATAAAATGTAGAGTAATATGTAATATTTTTTATGTTTATAATAAGTTTAATATATGTGTTTTGTTTTTAAAACATTTATACAGGGCATTTTGATGTATTTCTTATTCTACTTCTGATACTTTCCACAAAACTTTAATTTCTAAGATCTATGTTTATGTGTATATATATATATATATATATATATATATATATATATATACAATTTTAGCAGTCATACCTAATATAACACTTTATCTTTAACTTAGATATTTAAAGATGCTTCCATTTAAGAAACAAAAGAGACAAGCAAAGAGAAAAAAGAAAGAGAGGCAAACCAAGAAACAGACTCTGAACTGTAGAGAAAGAATTGATGGCTACCAGGGGCAAGTCAGGGGAGTTGGGTTAAAAAGGTGGTGGGGATTAAGGAGTGCTCTTATTGTGATAAGCACTGGGTGTTGTATGGAAGTGTGAATCACAACATTGTAAACTTAAAACTTATTTTACACGGTATATTAACTAACTAGACATTTCCCCTGGAAAGCTGTTTGGCCCTGGGCTCTTGTTCGTTGGGAGATTTTTGATGACTGCTTCAATCTCCTTACTGGTTATGGGTCTGTTTAGGTTTTCTATTTCTTCCTGGTTCAGTTTTGGTAGTTTATATGTCTCTAGGAATGCATCCATTTCTTCCAGATTGTCAAATTTGCTGGTATAGAGTTGCTCATAATATGTTCTTATAATTGTTTGTATTTCTTTGGTGTCGGTTGTGATCTCTCCTCTTTCATTCATGATTTTATTAATTTGAGTCCTTTCTCTTTTCTTTTGGATAAGTCTGGCCAGGGGTTTATCAATATTATTAATTCTCTCAAAGAACCAGATCCTAGTTTCGTTGACTTGTTCTACTGTTCTTTTGGTTCTATTTCATTGATTTCTGCACTGATCTTTGTTATTTGTCTTCTCCTGCTGGGTTTAGGCTTTATCTGCAGTTCTTTCTCCAGCTCCTTTAGGTGTAGGGTTAGGTCGTGCACTTGAGACCTTCTTATTTGTTGAGAAAGACTTTTTTTTTGCAATATACTTTCCTCTCAGGATGGCCTTTGCTGTGTCCCAAAGATTTTGAACAGTTGCGTTTTCATTTTCATTTGTTTCCATGAATTTTTAAATTCTTCTTTAATTTCCTGGTTGACCCACTCATTATTTAGTAGGTTGCTCTTTAGCCTCCATGTATTTGAGTTCTTTCCAGCTTTCCTCTTGTGATTGAGTCCTAATTCCAGAGCATGGTGGTCTGAAAATATACAGGGAATGATCCCAGTCTTTTGGTACTGGTTGAGACCTGATTTGTGACCCAGGATGTGATCTATTCTGGAAAATGTTCCATGTGCACTAGAGAAGAATGTGTATTCTGTTGTTTTGGGATGGAATGTTCTAAATATACTTGTGATGTCCATCTGGTCCAGTGTGTCACTTAAAGCCTTTATTTCTTTGTTGATCTTTTGCTTAGATGATCTGTCCATTTCAATAAGGGGGGTGTTAAAGTCCCCTACTATTATTGTATTACTGTTGATGTGTTTCTTCGATTTTGTTATTAATTGGTCTATATAATCGGCTGCTCCTATGTTAGGGGCATAGATATTTATTTATTTTTTCTTTTTAAATTTCATTTATTTATTTTTTGGAGAGAGAGAGAGAGAGAGAAAGAGAGAGAGAGAGAGAGAGAGAGAGAGAGAGAGAGAGAGAGAGAGAGAGAATGAACAAGAGAGCACAAGCAGGGGGAGCAGCAGGCAGAGGGAGAAGCAGAGTCCCCACGGAGCAGGGAGCCCAATGCCAGATTCGATCCCAGAACCCTGGGATCATGACCTGAGCTGAAGGCAGATGCTTAACATACTGAGCCACCTAGGCATCCCGGGGCATCGATATTTAAAATTGTTAGATCTTCTTGGTTAGACAGACCCTTTAAGTATGGTATAGTGTCCTTCCTCATCTCTTATTATATATAGGATACAAACTGCAACAATAGGGTCCTGTGGTAAATTCTTTTAAATTCTTTAAATATTTTGACTGCTTTTGCCACTGAATGTGCAGGCTATTTTGGCAGAAATATATTTATTTCATTATAGGCTTCATGTAATTACTTACTTTTAGATACTTTATACAGATACAAATTTTGCTTTGTGTTCTTTTTTACTGCTGCAACCTGGATGAGAGTCTGACATCGCAAGAACTCTAAAAATAATTGCTGAATGAAGAAATAAAGTTTTCTACCTACTTATTCATTTCATTTCATTCATTCATTCATTCTGTGTCTGAGATATTTCTCCACCTATTGTGGTATATTTGGACGTCTGTTAAATGCCAGTTAATGCTGTTTATCTGTTTTTCAGAATGGCTTTGTAAAGCTTTTGTTGTTAGATCCTACTCTTATAGGTTTTATTGTTATTATGACTGGCATATTACTCTCTAAATAATTACTGGTATAGAGAAACTACTTTTGTTCTTTGAGATGAGGTTCATGTATCTTATTGTTACATTGTCATTAATTATAGAAGTTTGTCTATTGACTCTTCTTTTTTTCTATATTCATGATCATATCTTTTTCAAATGACATTTTCACTCTTTATTTAAATATTTGTCTTTATATCTTGTCTGATTATATTGGCCAGGACCTCTATGAAGTAGACATGTTTGCAGTACGTTTTTTGCTAGTCACCTGTTACACAGTTAAATGAGATTATCTGTTTGTCTACTTTGCTAAGGGTTTTCTAAAGTAAGTAGAAGTTACATTTTTTATTTTTATTTGAAATGATGCATTCCCCTTTAATCACTTAAAGTAGTTAATTTAATAAATTATCTAATTTTGAAGCATCTTTGAATTTGTAAAAACAATAGATCTTGTGGTGTATTTCTATAAAATATTGTTGGATTCATTTAGGTAATGCTTACATAGGATTTTTGTGAATATATTCACAAATGGAGATGATCTAGAATGTTAATTTTTTGAAAGTCTATCTAATTTTGTCATATATGTTTTACTGGTCTTATAAGAACTACAGGCCACTTTGCCTTGTTTCTGTACTCTAGAAAAAATTATAGAAGCTGTGGGTTATTACATGTTAATCTGGATAGTTAGTAAAATCTGCCTGGGTAAACTATCTGGGTGGTGACTTTTGGAAAGGTGTTTTCATCTATCATCCTGTTACTTTTAATGGTTTTTGAACTAGTCCAGTCCTTTTTCTTAGGAAATATTTTCTGGCCAATCTTTAATTCATAATTAAAAAAAATCTCTGCTTTATAAGTAGTGGGTTTCCTTCTTTCATTCTGAATCTTGCTTATTTATCTGTGTTTTCTTTTTCCTTCATGAATCTTACTAAAGAATTGCCTATATTAGTTGTCTTTTAAAAATAGATTTAGTTTTGTTAATCCTTTCTCTTCTTTTTCTGTTTCATTGATTTTTGCCCTTATCTTAATTATTGGCTTCTTACATAGTTTTAAAAAGTGTTCTTGCAAAAAATATTCCATTGCTTAGTTTCTAATTTTTGAGATGAATGCTCAACTAACTTTAGACATTTTTTTACATCTATAAATTTGACTTTATATACGTAATTTTGCCTGTAAAATTATGGTGTGAAGTGCTTTCATGATCTTTTAACTGTAACTATTTTATAATTTGAGCTGTTTACTCTTTGACCCATTGATTTTGGGATGTAGGATAATGAGTTTTCAATTATATAGCTCTTTTCATTCCTTCCCTCCCTCCCTTCCTTCCATCTTCCCTCCCTCCCTTCCTCTTTCTTGCTATCCTTTTGATTACTAATTGTTTTATATTGTGGTAGCTCTTGGAGGCATTAGAAGGTGAGCATGACACAGTCTATGGTTTGGACTTCGGGGCAAATGGTGTTTGGAGGGCACCATTCTCAGGTCCGCAGGAAGGGGAAGAGGAGGATCTTTGGAGACTGAGGGCAGAAGGTGGTTGAAGCTGTGACAGACAGCTCGGGTATTAGCAAGTGAGCTCCCATTCAGGTCGACTGCTGGCCTGACATCCCTGATTTCAGATTGAACTGTGCATTCAGGTTTCTGTGATGTTGGACCCTCACAGATATGGGACTGCTGCTCCAGGTTCTGCGCCAGAAACCTGAGTTATTTCCCAAGTGCCTTTGGTCTCTGAAGGTGAGACTGGGGTGTGAGCATGTGCAGTTCACTCCCGCATTGTAACTTCGCATTGTCCCGTCCCCGCACTACCTCTGGGCTGCAACTTGGTCTCCTATACTTAGCCAGGACCTGGGGCGAGACACCACCGCATTGTGACTCTCACTAGGGCATCGGGGGAGGCTTCCATGAGGATTGGGGATTGCTTGATTGGTGGCATATGCCGGACTCCTCAACTATAAGTCTGTGAGGAGAAGCCTCTAGCACCTGTGGCACACAGGTGTTTCTTATCCAGGACTCCCTTGCCAGTCCCCATAGATCTTCCGAGGATCTCGGGAGATTGGGTTTTCTCTGGGAAGAGTGGTCTCAGCAGCAGTGGCTGGGACCTAATCCTGCCATTGTCTCAGCTGCCCCCGTCGCTCAGCTCATCCCAGTTTATCCTCTCCTTGTCCCTCCATCTGGAATCACATTTACTCTCCCTCACACAACCAGAGCCACAAAGCGCACCTTGTGGGCTCCAACTGCATTCTGTTTGCCTTCCTGGAAAACCTCACACTCCACTCACCAGGACCTGCTTCCATTGTCTGTGGTTTGTGTGGCTACAGAGCAAGGAGAGCTTGGAGGAGACCATACTCTGGTCTGCAGGAAGAGGAGAAAAAAGAAAATGGCTGGTGACTAATCTTGGAGGATGGGGCAAGCTGATAGCCCTAGGTATTTTCAGGTAAGCTCTCATTCGGGTTCTCCGCTGGCTGGACACACCTTATTTAATGATTTCAGAACAGAACTGGAACTGCACATTTAGGTTTCTGCAAACTTTAACCTTGGCATTTGTGGGATTGGGGATCCAGGAGTCACTATAGTGGAATATTTGTTAGAGTTAATGAACCTACATTGATACATCATTATCACCTATGGTCCATAGTTTATATTAGGGGACACTCTTGGTGTTGTACTTTCTATGTGTGTGGACAAATGTGCAATGGCATGTATCCATCACTGTAGTATAATAGAGAATGTTTTCAGTACCCTGAAAATTCTCTATGGCTTGCCTGTTCTTCCCTTCCACCCTTAAATCATGGCAAATAATAGTCTTTTTACTCTGTCTATAGTTTTGCCTTTTCCAGAAATTGGAATCACACAGTATGTAGCTTGTTCAGATTGTCTCTTCACTTATTGATTCCTCCATGGTAGCTCCTTTCCCTTTAGTGCTGAGTAATACTCCATTCTTTGGATATACCACAGTTAATTTATCCTTTCACCTACTGAAGGACATCCTGGTTGCTTCCAAGTGTTGGCAATTACGATTAAGCTGCTACAAACATCCATGAGCAGGTTTTTGTGTGGACATAAATTTTCGATTTTTTTGGGTGAATACAAGAAGCACAGTTGCCATATCATGGTAAAAGGATAGTTTTGTTAGAAATAGCCTGTCTTCCCGTGGATGGAATGAGAGGGTCTTATGCTAAGTGAAATAAGTGTATCAGAGAAATACAATTATTATATGATCTCTCTGATATGAGGAATTTGAAAGGCGGGGCAGGGGGTTGTGGGGGGTAGGGAGGGAAAAAATGAAACAAGATGGGATTGGGAGGGAGACAAACCATAAGAGACTCTTAATCTCAAGTAACAAATGAGGGTTCCTGGGGGGGGGAGGGAAGGGATGGGGTGACAGGGTGATGGATACTGGGGAGGGTATGTGCTATGGTGAGTGCTGTGAATTGTGTAAGACTGATAATTCACAGACCTGTACCCCTGGGGCAAATAATACATTTTATGCCTGTATGCCTTATGCTTTTGCTGTCATATCTCAAAAGTCATTGCCATATTAATGAACATCTAGGTTTCTCCTATGTTGTCTTTTAAGAGCTTTATGGTTTTGCATTTTACATTTAGGCCTGTGATCTATTTTTGAGTTAATTTTTGTGAAGAGTGTAGGGTCTGTGTCCAGATTCATTTTTTTTTTCATGTGGTGTCTAGTTGTTCCAGCACCATTTGTTTAAAAGCCATTTTATCATTGTATTGCTTTTGCTCCTTTGTCAAAGATCAGTTGACTATATTTATGTGAGTCTATTTCTCAGCTTTCTATTATGTTCCATGATCTATTTGTCTGTTCTTTCACCAACACCACACTGTCTTGATTACCATAGCTTTACAGTAAGTGTTGATGTCAGGTAGTCTCAGCTCTCTTTTTCTCCTTCAACATTGTGTTGACTGTTCCAGGGTTTTGCTTCTCCATATAAACTTTAGACTTAGTTTGTCAATATTCACAAAATAACTTGCTGAGAATTTGGGATTTCACTGAATCCAAAGATGAAGTTGGAAAGAACTGACATCCTGATAATACTGAGTCTTCCTATTTATGAACATGGAATAGGTCTCCATTTATTTAGCTCTTTGATTTTGTTCATCAGTTTTGTAGTTTGCCTCAGATATTGTACATATGTTGGTAGATTTTTACCTTAGTATTTCATTTCTGTGGGTGCTAATGTAAATGGTACTGTGTTTTTAATTTCACTTGTCATTGCCGGTAAATGGGAAAGTGACGGACTTTTGTGTATTAACCTTGTATCCTTCATTCTTGCTAAATCACTGATTAGTTCTAATAGTTTTCTTGTGATTCCTTCACATTTTATACACATATGATCATGTCATCTGCAAAGGCACTTTTATTTCTTCCTTGCCAACTTGTGTATCTTTAATTTCTTTTTGTTGTTTTATTACATTAGTTAGAACTTCCAGTATGCTGTTGAAAAGGAGTAATGAGAGGTAGTGAGAGAGGACGTTTTTGCCTTGTTCTTGATCTAGTGAGCTCTGATTTTCTCACCACTAGGTATGATGTTAGCCAAAGGTTTTTGTAGATATTCTTTATCAAGTTGAAAATGTTCCCTCTATTCCTAGTTTATGGAGAATTTTTGTCATGAGTGGGTATTGGATTTTGTCAAATTTTTTTGCATCTATTGATATGATCATATTTCTTTTTTAGCATATTGATGTGACAGATTATAATAATTAAATTTTGAATGTTGAATCAACCATGTATACCTGGCATAAATCCTATCTGATCATGATGTGTAGTTCTTTTTATACATGTTGGATTCAATTAGCTAATATTTTGTTGAGGATTTCTGCATCTTTGTTTATGAGAGATATTGGTCTGTAGTTTTTCTAGTAATGTCTGTCTGTTTTTGCTATTAGGTAATGTTTCCTTATCACATTATCTTTTTTTTTATTTTTATTTTTTTTTATTTTTATTTTTTAAAGATTTTATTTATTTATTTCACAGAGGGAGAGAGATCACAAGGAGGCAGAGAGGCAGGCAGAGAGAGAGAGGGGGAAGCAGGCTCCCCGCCGAGCAGGGAGCCCGATGCGGGCCTCGATCCCAGGACCCTGAGATCATGACCTGAGCCGAAAGCAGAGGCATTAACCCACTGAGCCACCCAGGCGCCCTATCACATTATCTTTTTAACCTGATTCATGGTGAATTTTCGAGTATATTCTGTGCATGTAAAAAGAATGTACATTCTAAGTTTACTGGCTCTACATTTTTTTGATATATTCAGGTAGGCCAAAGTTAAAAATGTAATTCTTACACCTGAAGCTAATGTAAAACGTGTGTCAACTATGCTTCAATATTAAAATCATAAAAATATAATTCTATTCTTCTATGCCCTTTTTTCTTTGCTTGGTCTATCAGNTTATCTTTTTAACCTGATTCATGGTGAATTTTTGAGTATATTCTGTGCATGTAAAAAGAATGTACATTCTAAGTTTACTGGCTCTACATTTTTTTGATATATTCAGGTAGGCCAAAGTTAAAAATGTAATTCTTACACCTGAAGCTAATGTAAAACGTGTGTCAACTATGCTTCAATATTAAAATCATAAAAATATAATTCTATTCTTCTATGCCCTTTTTTCTTTGCTTGGTCTATCAGTTTTTAGATGAATGTGTTTGAGTCTTTACTAAAACTAGAGATTATTTTTATTTCCTGGTATTTCAGTTTTGCTTTGCATGTTTTGAGAACCTATTATTGGGAGTCTATATTAATGATTTTATATGTTATTAACAAGTTGTTTATTTTTCCAGTGCGAAATGCTCATCTTTATCTCTTATGGGATTTTTTACCTTAAATTATATTTAGACTGGTACATATTGCTTATTGTATATTTTAATCCTTTTGTTTTCTATCTTTTTGTGTCTATTTCTTCGTTGTTTTGTGTTTTAGAATAGCATATTGTTAGATATATTTGGAAAAAAATATTTTGAGGGGTTGTGTTTCACAAAGGGTGAATTTAACTCTATTATTTTGTAATTAATATAAGTAAAGACTTATTTCTAATACTTTATTTTGCATTCATACTTATCATGCTTTTTCTTTCCCACTTTTGATTGGAGATAGAATTTTCTTTGTTCAGATTTCATTTATTTCCTAGATCCTTGGTTGAAAAGAGTGCATTCTTTTTTATTTGTCTACTCATTATCACTATAATCAAGATCCATAGCTGTACTTATTTTTTCCATCAATAATAAAGCAAAAACCTCAACTCACTTTCAATTTTAATTCCATGGTCCCCTCCCCACTGCCCCAACCATGCCCCATCTTTATTCTGATTCTTCATCTGGTGGGTTGGGTGCAGAGGAAGGAATTAGTGATCGTGGCCTTCATAACCTTCTTAGAATAAACCATCCAATTAACTCTGGTGAAGTTATTTTGAGAAGTGAGATTTTCGGAGTGGGTCATAATTCCTAATCCACAGACTGTTGTCACTAGCCCGGTTTCTTTCCCCCTCTTCCCTCTCCCTTTTCCCTTCTTACTCTCTCAGTCCTGGATGTTCTCCAGAAGCTCTAGAGACTTCCTTTCTGTTGTGCAGAGATGTATCCCCTTACTGCTGAACTTTTACATCAACTAATTATACTCAGTCTCTTGTGGAAAACTCTCTATTCTTATTAAAAATTGGTGAATTTTTCCTAAAAATATTTCTTTTTAAGAGAATATATGGTACCACCTGGGAAAATAATGGAATAGTGTTATTTTTTTATATAAGATAATTCTGGTTTAATTAGGAGGAGTAAAATTGGAAAAGAAAGTCTATTTGATTATTTGTTTCACGGATCAATGAAAATTTGGAAGGAGCAAAGTTTTTACAAACAAATTGCTGATGGTTTTTAGGACTTTTTTTTTTTTTAACAGTGAGAAATTCTTCTCCAGGCAATTTGGTTTAACTAAAACATATTCTATACTAGAAGAGATGATATGTATTTGGTGTGTACCGTTACTGTTAATGCCTTGGCAGAGAAAAGACTCTAGCGAGGTGAAGGTGTCCCCGCCTTCCTCCCAGTTCAGTTCTCTGGTAGATTGCAATGAGCAATTTTTGGGAACAAAAGAGTGTTTAAAGCAGAGGGAAGCAAAGCAACAATGGGTTTCTTATTGATGGTTGTGGCACTCAAGTAAGTAACTTAAACTCTATATTTCTGCATTATAGGATTTGAAGGCTCCTGCTGAACTTGAGTCTCAAGGTTTCCAAGTTTTCAACAGTTAGGAGGAAATGGTAGGATAATTACTTGCTGGTAAAGTGCTTTGAGATCCTTAAATAAAAGCTTTCAGTGTGTGAGTTTTGAGCTTATTTTAAAGAGAGCGAGAACCTTTGGTGGTAGCTTTATCCATTTTTTCTGTATTATAATTTTTTTTTTCTGGACACATCAGGGTTCTTTTGTGGATTGCTTCTGTCTTTATGGAATTCTGGCTTTTAACTAGCACCCAGGCAGCTTTCGGAAACAAAATGATAACAAAATCAACGGGCAGTCACTTCTTTGTTGTGTGATTCCCCTCCGCCCCCACTTTAGTCTTTTATCTTTACATGTTCCTTTTTGTCTGACAATTCTGCATTCATCACCCCATGTCTAGTTGCAATAAAGCTATTATAAGATGGATGGATGACGAGATGACAGGAACACAGACAATTCACATTTTTCATTTCCTCTGTAACTGGAGTTTTAATAGTTTTTAAAATCTGTATTTATCTTCTTATCAAAACCCCCTTTTAAAAGCAGGTAGATAGTAGTCTTTCTCTGTATCTCATTCCCAAAATGTTTTCCATGATCTCTTTTCTAACAATGTTATTAAGTCTATTGCGAAGATAAGGAGATACAGGTTCACTTATGATTCAGTGAACTAACAACTAACTTAGTACATGCTCAAAGGCCTTAGAACCCCTTTTTTTCTAGAAGTTAAGGTAATTGTAATCCTAGGATTCCTGTTTCTAACTCACTGAGCAGGAGCTTGCAGGATGGTATTCAAAAGGAGGCTTTCTGATGGGTGGTCTTGTCATTTCCAAATTGTGTGATCTTGCCATAGAGTTGGAAGTGGGGCTCGAATCAGAATTTTTAAACAAGTAAGACAGTTTCCTAGAAAGTCAGGGTCAATTAGATAAGAATGACATTTGATAGGTTATACATTTATTTTTTAAAAAAATCCTGTTGTTCACTCTGATGTCACTCGGAATTAATATAAAAAAAGTAATGTTATAGCACAAAGACACTGTAAAATAATTGAAAATGAATTTCCATGAATAGATGGTAAATCAATTTTATTCCTTCCTCGGCCTGCTTTTCAACTTTGAGGGAGTCACTTACAAATTATTTGAGTGTAACACAGTGTGTATAAGAGAGTCACAATTGTGCAGCATGTATTCAGTGGTTATTTTACTATAGCACCAAAATACCTAGACCAAGATTGAAGATTCAATCCATCATCTGGGTATTGGTCAACTTTATGCCATATATATTTAGAAAGATATGACTTGAATTAATGCACATTTCAAGTTTATTCTATGTGTTTGTTCAGGTAGAATAAATATCTGGTAGCAAAAAATTTCACTGAAATACAGTTGGTGTGCTTTTACCTTGTTATATACTTCTGACTTCCTTGGCCCTTGTTTTGGGCCTGCAGACTTAGTGTTGTCAATTCCCTACACCATTAAAGTCTGTACTTTAGAAAGCTCATGGCCAGCCATAGGTGGTGGCTCTTATTCATCATACTGTTATAGGTCTGGTGTTGATAGTGCATAAAGTTAATCCTGGGCCCCTGCAGTCTATAATAGGCAGGCATTTGTAATCCCTATTATAGTTTCCAAATTTATGTGGCTAGGTTTCTACTTCGATTTTGTTATTTTTTCCTTCACTTCTCCTGATGGGGTCTCACTACTCCTAGGTTAGATCTGTGACACCGTAGAGTTATTCTTTGTCAGCATTTCTTTCTTTTCCGTGTCTAGATTATCCTGGTGTCCTATTATCACTTGCTTAACTCTGAATATTGTCATTTCTTGAAAGTCCTCTGCTGCCCACCCACTATATTGGATGTCCTGGATCATAAACCTCTGCAGATATTGAACTTGAATTCACTGTACAGTTTGGACACTATTTTGGATGTCTTCTGAAATCTAGTCCTCATGCATATCATTTCTTTTATATTGACCCCAGTCATTTGCATACCCCCCCTTTTTTTGTACTATCTTGCTGCTGACATGCTCACATTTTAGAGATAAATCAACTCAAGTTATGGCATTTTTATTTAATTCCTGATTCTCAAACTATTTCAAGGAATGATTTAGCAAGGCATAAAAGTATGGGGCTGAAGGCAGGTGTAATTAGTGTGTTTTCCATCAGTTTCAGGTCCCACTTTAATATTTATTTCCTTGGAAGTTGAAGATCTCAGACAAATATATCAAGCTGAACAGTTCAACAGTTGCATTATATGCGGTGAAACATGGTTTTCAGCCATGCCGACTTGTAAATGGAAAATGGTTGCTTGTGTCCTACAGGAGTAGAACATTCATATTCCCTCTAGGTCATACCTAGTTATTTTCTTTTTTCTACATATTATATTTTGTCTTTCATTTCCATACCTTTGCATTACTCTTTTCTCTACATGGAACACCCTTCTTCAGCTTTTCAGCACTAACTATTCCTCTGCAGTTTAACATTCAATGCCAGGCCACACTGGGTGCTCTCTTTGGTGTTTTCCAAGACCTCTGTGGCGCTGCTACTTACCTTTCTTTCTGAGTCATAATTGTTTCTATAGTGGCCTCTGAGCTCAGGAAGGGCCAGTTTGTATCTCTTCATCTAATATACTCAATAAATGTTACTGAGTGCAAGAACAGGTTTTCCTGTCTTGTGGTAGATGTTAGAGGTTAGATATTTCAATACAAGATGTTTCTTTCACTTTTATCTAGTTCAAGATCTTTTTAAAAGTATCACACCCTAAATGGTTTTCCTTAATTATAACTTTAAATAAGTGAATTGGGAATGCTCTCTTGATGATTGTAAGAGTGCTGACAACACTGACTCCATCTTTGGCCCTCCATCTTGTTCATGTTTGCTTGATGACCTCTCTTGGGACTCTGTGTTCCAGGGCCCTTGGAGATTAATCTACATACCTTAGTAATGCCCTTCAAGGCTGGGACAAAGAAGGCTTGTTTTGGTCCCCCATGAATCTCTTAGAGATAATGGAGTCTTTCCCCTTCCTGATGCACGGGTGGTGCCACAAGCTTCTAATTAAAGGTTAGCTGTCACTTAGGTGCATGCAAGTCCTTTGAGGTGCATGTGAACCCCTTGATATCACTATAGTGCCCGTCTACATGTCCTCTCTCTCTCTAAAAATCTGTGGACTAGGGTCTGGATTTGTGGAGAATAACTATGCAACTGTTGTGGTTTGTCCTCTATCTGATGCCCCGGTTATGTACCCTGAATAAAAAACATACAGTGTGAACTGTATGGGATGGCCTATTTCATTTTCTGGTCTCAAAGTGCCTTCTCAGTTTGGGGGATACTTTACTGTCCCTCCTCCACCTTCTAATGTATTATCTTTGGAGTTCCTGGTATCATTCTACCTCACTTTACCCTGATTTTTTTTGTGTCATACTAATGGTATCCATGCTTGAACATTTTTTTTTCTGGCTTTATTGAGGTATCACTGACAAATAAAATTGTAAGGTATTTAAGGTGTACATATGGTGACTTAATATGTGTAAACATTATGAAAGGATTCCCACCATCTAGTTAATTAACATATTCATCACCTCACTATCTATCTATTTATTAATTTATTATTTTTGGTTAGAATATTTAAGTTCTACTCGCCTAGGAAATTTCAATTATATAATACAGTGTTATCAATTATAGTCACCATGTTTTATACTAGATCCTCAGATCTTATTCATCTTAGAGCTAAAATTTTGTACCCTTTACTAACCTCTATTTCCTTGAATCCCCAGTCCCTGGAAACCACTGTTTTTAAGAGTCTGACATTTGTTTTTTTTTAGGTTTCACATGTAAGTGATACCACGCAGTGTTTGTCTTTCTCTCCCTAGCTTATTTCATTTAGCATAACGCCTTCAAGATATATCCATGTTGCAATAAATGGCAAGATTTCCTTCTTTCTCATGTCTGAATGATATTTCATTGTGTGTGTGTGTGTGTGTGTGTGTGTGTGTCTTTTTATCCATTCATCCACTGATACTTATGTTGTTTCTAAATCTTGTCTATTATAAATAATGTAGTGAATATGATGGTGTAGATATGTCTTTGATATCTTGTTTTTGTGTTTTTTGAATATATACCCAGAAGTGGAATTGCTGGATCATATAATAGTTCTAATTTTACTTTTTTGAGAAATCTCCATACTGGTTTCCTTACCCTGGCTGCCCTAATTTGTGTTCCCCCCATGGTCAACAAGTATTCTCTCTTTTCTACATCCTTACCAACACTTGTTTTCTCTTGTCTTTTTGATGATAACCATTCTAACAAGTGTGAGGAGGTAGCTCATTGTGGTTTTAATTTGCATCTATCTGATGTTGACCACCTTTTATATACCTGTTGGCCTTTTGTATGTCCTCTTCGGAAAAATGTCTATTCAGTTCTTCTCATGTTTTACATACTTGAACATTTCAGTAAGGTTTTTTAAAATCAGGTTTATTTATTTGCAAGACAGAGAGTGTGTATGAGTGGGGGGAGGGCAGAAGGAGAAGATGACCCCTTGCTGGGCAGGGATTCCCAACCTGGGGCTCCATCCCAGGACCCTGAGATCATGACCTGAGCCAAAGGAAAAGACTTAATGACTGAGCCACCCAGGCACCCCTAATCAAGTTTTAATAAAGAGATAGAGTCCTTGAAGAAAAAATAGCAGGTCCCAGAAATCTGTCATTACCTTACAAATGTTTCCATCTTTTCCTAAATTTACAAATTGGTTATATGTTAACATGCCATGTGCATATGAAAGTCTGATATATAGTGCAGTTGTCCATAGGGGAAGGGCAGATTGTCTGATGGATGGTGTAGGGAAAACCTTCTCAACAAATGCAGAGAAATAAAGCTAAAATACTTGGCACCATAAGTGTAGTCTTCCAGTTTGGTTAAAGATCTGAACATAGAAGTAAAAATTAAGATTCAATTTCTCACCTTTATTTTGTACCATTGTTTGTTTTGTTTGTTCTTGAGTAAGCATCATAATTTTTTTTATTATTATGGCATTTGTTGCATACCTTGATATTTGGTAAAATGTTTCATCTCTGTATTTTTCTAGGTTTTTCTCTTTTTCTAAGTTGACTTATTCAATGGTGTTTATCCTTCCATATAAATTTGAGAATAGGTTTGTCAAGTTCTTCAAAATATCTGACTATAATATTGATCAAAATTTTACTGAATATGTGGATTAATCTGTGACAATTGACATAAGAAGTGTAAGTCATTCTATGTGTGTGTATGTCTAGTTTTTCAAATCTTCCTTTATGTTTTTTAAAACAAAACATAGTCTAATTTCATGTACTCAATAGAGTTGTAACTGATTTAAAAGATTATTGGGTAATTATTAGATTATTTAAATTTTGTGTTGCTATTTTGGATGATATTTCTGATTGCACAAGATTTTCCAGTTAGCCATTACTGGCATAGAGGAATAGTATTCATTTTTTTTTTTTAGTATTCATTGGACTTGCACCTTGCAATATTATTAAGCATTAATATTAATTTTAACAGTTTGTATATTCAGTGTCTATGTAAATCATGATAACATCTGCAAACATGAAAGCTTAATTTATTCTCTTTTAAATTCATAAAACTCTTTCACCCTTCTTATTATAATAAAAAGTTGGCTAGGCCCTCCAATATTATGTTAAAATACTAATGGTATTTGTGGACACATGGTATTTTCCTTACCTTAATGGGAAGGCATCTAAGGTTTTATATTAAGAAGATAAGTTCTTCTGATAAGAAAACAGTCCAGAACAACAGAAAAAAAGAAAACTACAGATCAATATCTCTTTTGAGTATAGATGAAAAAATGTTCAACAAAATGCCAGCAAAAGAATCTAGCAATATAGAAAAACTATACACCAAGACCAAGTGGGATTTATTCCAGGAAAGCAAAGTTGGCTTAGCCTCTGAATGTAATACATCATATCAGTAGATGAAGAATAAAAAAATTACATGATAATTTTAATAGATAAAGAAAAAACATTTCTCAACATCATTTCATAAGAATATTCAACAACCTAGGAATAGAAGGGAACTTCCTTAACCTGACAAAGGCTATCTATGAAAAACCCACAGCTAACAGCATACAGAATGGTTAAAGACTGAATACTTTTTCCCTAAGATAAGGAACAAGACAAAGATGTATGTCCTTGCCACTTCTATTCAGTATTGTACTAGAGATTTTAGCAGAGAAATTTTAGACAATAAAATGAAATGACAGGCACTCAAATTGGAAAGGAAGAAGTAAAATTATTTCTATTCAAAGATGACATGATCTTGCATATAAGGAATCCATTAAAACTTTTAACAGTAATAAATAAGTCCAGGAAGGTTATAAGATTCAAGATCAATATGCAAAAGTCATCTGCATTTCTATACGCTAGCAAATATGATCTAAAAATGAAATTAAGAACATAATTTTACTTAAATAGCATATAGTTTTCAGAGTAGAGGTCTTTTACTTCTTTGGTTAAGTTTATTGCTAGGTATTTTATCCTATTTGGTGCAAATGTAAATGGAATTATTTTCTTAATTTCTCTTTGTGCTACTTCATTATTAGTGTTTAGAAAAACTACCAATTTCTGGGTATTAATTTTGTATCTGAAACTTTACCGAATTAATTTATTGCTTCTAATAGCATTTTGGTGGTGTCATTAGTGTTTTTTATGTAGTGTTTTTATGCCTCTTTTTCTTGTCTGATTGCTGTGGCTAGGACTTCCAGTACTGTGTTGAATAGAAGTTATGAGAGTGGCCATCATTGTCTTGTTCTTGATCTTAGAGGAAAGGCTTTCAGTTTGTCACCATTGGGCATGATGGAGTTGTGGGTTTGCCATACGTGGCCTTTATTATGTTTCCTTTAAAGACACTTTGTTGAGAGTTTTTCTCATGAATGATATTGAATTTTGTTAAATGCCTTTTCTGCATGTCTTGAGATGATCCTATGATTTTTATCTTTTGTTTTGTTGATGTGGTGTATCACATTGATTGGTTTGTGAATATTGAACAATCTTTGCATCCTTGGAATATCTTGGTGAATGGTCCTTTTAGTGTATCATTGAATACAGCCTGTTAATATTTTTTTGAGAATTTTTGCATCTATGTTCATCACGGATATTGGCTTATGGCTTTCTTTTTTGTGGTGTCTTTGGTTTTAGTGTCAGGGTAATGCTGGCCTCATAATAAATTTAAAAGAAGAATTGTTGGGCGCCTGGGTGGCTCAGTGGGTTAAGGCCTCTGCTTTCGGCTCAGGTCATGATCTCAGCGTCCTGGGATCGAGGCCCGCATCGGGCTCCCTGCTCAGCAGGGAGCCTGCTTCCTCCTCTCCCTGCCTCTCTGCCTACTTGTAATCTCTCTCTCTGTGTCAAATAAATAAATAAAATCTTTAAAAAAAAAAAAGAAGAAATGTTATACTCTGAAAGTTATAAAACTTTGCTGAAAGAAATCAAAGAACATCTAAAGTAAATGGAAATACATCTCATGTTTATAGAGGATTAATACTCTTATGATGAAAACATTCCCTAAATTGATCTACAGATTCAGTGCAATTTTAATCAGAATCTCAACTTTATTTATTTTATTTTATTTTTTTTAAGATTTTATTTATTCATTTGACAGAGAGAGAGAGATTACAAGTAGGCAGAGAGGCAGGCAGAGAGAGAGGAGAGAGGAGGAAGCAGGCTCCCTGCTGAGCAGAGAGCCCGATGCGGGCCTCGATCCCAGGACCCTGGGATCATGACCTGAGCCGAAGGCAGTGGCTTTAACCCACTGAGCCACCCAGGCACCCTCAACTTTATTTTTTTGTAGAAACTGAAAAACTGATCTTAAAATTCATTTTGAAACTCAAGGATCCAGGAGGCAATTTTGAAAAATGTTAATTTTGAAAAATAGGAGCAAATTTGGTGGACTTAACATTACTGATTTCAAAACTTACTGCAAAACAACAATAATAACACAGTGTGGTAGTAGCACAAGGGTGGACATTCAGAATAATGGAGTAGAATTTAGAGTCCAAAAATAAACGTTGTGTTTAAAGTCAATTGATTTTCAACAATAGTACCTAAACAATTCAAAAGAGAAAGAATAGTCTTTTCAGTAAATGGTCCTGGGACAAATGGCTATCTACACGCAAAAGAATGAAGTTAGACTCCTACTTCACACTAAATAGAAAAAATGACTAAAACTGGATTCTGGACTTAAATGTGAGAAGTAAAATTGTAAAATTCTTAGAAGAAAAATATAGGTGTAAATCTTTATGACTTAAGATTGGCAATGGCTTCTAGATATGACGTCAAAAATATAGGCAATGAAAGAAAAAATAGATAAATCGAACTTTACTAAAATTAAAATTTTATGTGTATCAAAGGACATCCAAGAAAGTGAAAACACAACTTATAGAATGGGAGGAAATATTTGCAAATACTGTACCTGATAAGAGACTTGTCTCTAAAATATACAAAGAACTCAATAAAAAAAGGACAAATGACACAATTAAAAAATAGGCAAAATATTTGTTTAGAAATTTCTCTGAAGAAGATATACAAATGACCAATAGAAACATGATAAAATGCTGAATATCATTAACCATCAGGGAATTAGAAATCAAAACCATAGTGAGATATCACTTCAAACCCACTAGGATGGTTGTAATTAAAAAAGAAAGAATATCAAGTTTTAGGATGTGGAGAAATTGGAACCCTCATACCTTGTCTGGGGGGCATGTAAAATGGTGCTGCCATTTTGGAAAAACTTTGTGAGTTCCTCAAAAAGTTAAACAGAGTTACCATTTGACCCAGAAATTCAACTCTATGGTATATATCCAAGCAAAATGGAAACATAGCCACACGAAAACCTGAACTTAAGTGTCTATAGCAGCATTTATAATAATATGTAATAATAAATAATATAATTATTATATAGTCACGATATATTAATAAATTAATAATTTAATATATTATAAATACAATTTAATATAATAATCAAATAATTAAATATAATGATTAAATAATAAAGTTATTATTTATTTATAATAGCCAAAATGTGAAAGCAACCCAGTGTCCATCAACCAATGAATGGATAAACAAAATATGGTGTATCTATACAGTAGAATGTTATTTGGCCATAAAAAGAAATAATATACTGAGCTATATACTAAAGCATGGATGGACCTCGAAAATATTTTGCAAAGTGAAAGAAGCAAGTCACTGAAGGTCACATACTATATGATTCTATTGAGAGATCTCTATAGACACAAAATTTAAATAATAGTTTAACTGGAATATCAAATTTTATGTTGAAATTTGTTTTCCTTCAAAACTTTAACATATTGGTCAAATGTCTTATATTTACTGTTATTCTTGAAAAGTTTAAAGATCCCTTAATTATATCTTTTATGAATGACTTTTCTTTTTCTAAAAGCTTTTCAATTTTTTCTTTCATTTTGATACCATCATATTTCTTATAATGTGTCCAGATATGGGTATATTTATCATTGTTTGAAAATTTGTTTAATCTCTTCTGTCTGGTACTCTAATTTTCTTTTAAATTTGATGTTTCACATTATTAAGTTCTTAATCATTACTTATTCACATATCTTCTTTCAGTTATTTTGTCTTTATTCTTGGGGCTTCTATTACATAAATGCTGAAAATTCTTCCATCCTGCATACCTCTCAACATTTCTTTTTTGTGTTTCTTTTTGTGTTCCTCAATCTGATCATCTTTCAGCTACTAATTTATTTGTGGACTTTATTCATTATTGGTTATCTTTTTACCCTCATTATTGAATTTACAGTTCATATATTACACATATGTTTTTGCACAAATATTTCCTTTTGAGACTTACCAGACATATACTAACATAGAAGAATAGGAAAATAGACTGCCAGGAATGTATAACTGGCTTAAATATTTATCAGCTTATGGCCAATCTTGTCTTATCTTTACACTTAACTATTTTTCTCTTTCCCTTCAAATTATTTTGAAGTAATGACGTTTCATGACATTTCATCTGTAAATATTTTTGTATGTGTCACTAGAGATCCCATTATTTATTTCTAAGCATAACCATAGACCATCATCTTTCTGAAAAATTAACATTAATTCCTCAACATTATTAAATATCCAATCAATACTTAAAATTGGTATTTATATCTAATCATTTCCTTAATCTTAATCTTTTCATTAATAATTTAGTATTTTTTAATCTTTCATTTTTTATCTTTTCTGGCTGGTAAAATTAGTATTGAAATATGGAGCATATATTGCAATTGCTTGAGTTTTCTCTTTGATCTCTTTAAATCTATAGATCTCCCTTAATTTATTTACTGGAAAAAATCAGTTAGTTTTGTATAGTTTCCTACAGTTTGAATTTTGTTGGTTGCATCCCTGTGCTGTTCTTTAAAATTGTTTCTATGTTGCTGTATTTGCTGCAAATTAGTAGCAAGAAATAGTTTAGAATATTGGACATTTCTCAATGGTTGGATACTTCTATCAGTACCATAAGGACCTCTTTAGATTTTGGATGATGTCAGTCATTGATCACCATTGTTTATGTTCATAGTTTTATTAAGAGTTGCAAAATGATGATATTTTATTTTCTTATTTATTCCCATTTATTTGCTGGAATACTCTGTTATGGATTGAATTGTATCCCTCAAATGAAATGTTGAGTCCTACTCACTGTACCTGTAAATGTGATCTTATTTGGAAGTAGCATCTTTGCATATGTGATCAAGTTAAGATGAGTTCATTAGGGTTGGCCCTTAATCTGATATGATGTGTTTCTTTAAGAAGAGGGAAATTTAGACATAGACACTGAGGGAGGTCCATGTGAAGACAGAAACAGAGATTGGAGTTATGCAGCCACAAGTCAGGGAATACCTGGGGCTTCCAGAAGCTGGTAGAGACAAGGATCCTCTCTTAGGATGGAGGGAACATGGCTTTATGGATATCTTGACTTTGGTTTTCTGGCCTTCAGAACTTTTGGAGTTTCTTATTTTTTTTACACTATCCAGTTTGTCATAATTTTTTTTATGGCAAGCCTAGGAAACTTAAGGTCTATAAGGAGAAACTTTTCCTGGTCAACTCTTGTTAACATTGGAAAGGAAGAATATTTGTCTGAGTCTTTTCATTTGTTTGCCAGTTTTCTAAGTAATGATTTCAAAACCTGGCATCCTCCTAAAGTATTGAGTGAGGTTGTTTTTATTTTGTTTTGTTTTGTTCTTAGTATCATTATATGCACATGGATTTTAAATATACTTGATGTCTTTAAATGCATTGCAGTTTTTCTTGAAGTTCATATTGCTTCATATTTGGCCAGTGGAAGCCTTTCAATTGTTTTATGGCTCATTTTTGGAAGTGTTTGATAACTTCCTTGTTTTGTGACTGATATGCTATTTCAGCTTCATTTAATTTTTTTAAAAAGATTTTATTTCTTTATTTGACAGAGAGAGAGAGAGAGAGATCACAAGTAGGCAGAGAGGCAGAGAGAGAGGAGGAAGCAGGCTCCCTGCCGAGCAGAGAGCCCAATATGGGCCTTGATCCCAGGACCCTGAGATCATGACCTGAGCCGAAAGCAGAGGCTTTAACCCACTGAGCCACCCAGGCACCCTCAGCTTCATTTTATACAATTCCTAGTCCAGACCTCAAATCATGTATTTCCTTAAGAAGTTGTAGTTTCTTTTAGTGAAAAATGGTATTAAGAGACCATGAAATGGGCAATGAAGGAGATTGTTGCTACCGGGTTGATCTTTATTATACCTAGGAGATACATATATTTTTAGAATAAATACATTACGAATTCGTATTTATATTTCCAACTCAAAGATTGTAGGGTTTCTAATTAAGCTCATCCATTTACATTGATTTCCTCCTTTTTCTATGCTTCTAATTTGTCTCTTTACATTAATAAAATTTATTTGCTTTATTCTCTATATTACTGCAACTGTTATAGATTTACCACCTAAAGTATGACTACTGAAAATTGTTTGTTTTGAATACCTTTTGTCTTTATGATATATTGCTCCTGGAATGAATAATAAAATTTCTTTGTTTTAGTGTCATTAGGAAGGGCTCTTATTCTGATTATGTCATGAACTGGATATATGTTTAAGTACATTTGTATAATTTTGCCTTAAAATTTTTAGATTGGTTTCTTATTAATTAGTTTTTTTGTATGATTGTATACATTGTGTCAAAACCAAATAAGTACAACAAAGTATTTTCAGGTCCACCTTCTATTTATGATCATTTCACCCTATTTCTTCCTTCTCCTATAGGTAACTATTTTTCTTGCCTGTAATTTCAGTTTGTTTTGTTTTTATAACTCTTTCCTGCTACTTCAGGCTAATGTTTTTCTTCCTTAAATCTTTTATAATATGTTTGTCCTCATTTTATATTTTTTCTATTTGTGTTATATTTATAGTTTAGATTGCTTAGTTTGTTTTCTACCATTGTGCCTGTCCCTGTCCTGTGGCTTCTAGTCTCCATCTGCTCCAGACTTCATTTTCCTCCCCACACTGTGTCACATCAACCTTCTGTCTTCCCAGGGATACCTCAGGATCTTTGTTTTTTCAGATTTTCATGCTTTTCTTTTACCCATATAGCATATCCAGGGATTGGGCTGGGGGAAGGAAGTGGTAACCCAATGGGTCTACCACCATCAATTAGGAGCCCCAATTAGTGATTGTAAATATTTTTGAATACAAGGACCACTGGCAAAGGCCACTTAAATATTATCAACTCTTAATAGGAATGGATTTTATTAATTTAGAAATAAATGACAGAAATTTCTTCCAGTTACCCAACTTTAGTACACATGAATTGGAAAAAACCAATTACATTCCCATTGAATGGTTGGCTTTATTATTTTATTAGTATCTTATATGAAGAATATTTTCCCTTAGTAACTTAATATTTTCTCGCATAATGCATTTTCTTGCATTTTAAAGTATGTTGTACGTTTTAATTATCAGCATTTA
This sequence comes from Ailurus styani, assembly GCA_002007465.1. Lineage (NCBI taxonomy): Eukaryota > Metazoa > Chordata > Mammalia > Carnivora > Ailuridae > Ailurus > Ailurus styani. The sequence goes on along the minus strand of LNAC01000013.1, from coordinate 3,847,658 downwards.
CATGGGGCTTGAAGCATGATGGACTTGATTAAATTCCAACTCTGGGGATGCCTGGGTGACTCATTTGGTTAAGCATCTGCCTTCAGCTCAGATCATTTCCAGGGTCCTGGGATCAAGTCCCAAGTTCGGCTCCGTGTTCAGTGAGAAATCTGCTTCTCCCTCTCTTTCTGCCCTTATCCCCTGCTTATGCTGTCTCTCATTCTGTTCTCTCTCTCTCAAATAAATAAATAAAATCTTAAAAAAAAATGCCAGCTCTGTACTAGCAAGCTCAGTGACTCTGGGTCAATTACAATAATAATAATCCCTAACATACAGGGATTTTATAAGCATAGTGCTTGGTGCTTACAAAATGCTCAGTAAACATTGGCTTTTATGATGATGATGACAATCATTTATGACTATGATGATAAAGATGAAAAGGATGATGTGAGTCTATATTTCTCTTTTCCATATACCTTTAATTGTAATGAAAGGTAATAAGTGAAGATGACTAAGTAATGAATATATATGAAGTATTGGAAATATGTCTGTTCAATGAAATGAGGCAAATATTACAGTATATATGTTTTTATCTGAAATAAGAGTCTGAAGTGAACAATTTGATTCTAATATATCATAATTTAAACTAGCCATTGGCTTATACTTTATACTAATTTAGATTTTAAGGAAGGCAATAGTAAGTTACGTGAGAAAAAGTATTCTCTATTTTCATTTGACTTAATAGATATTTAAAATGTTAGTTGTGTTTCAGTCTTAGCTCTGAATTTTTTGTGAATTTTCTGTCTGCATATTTGTTCATTTATATCTTGCTAATATTTTTATTTATATCATTGTATACTACAGAGATTGGGAAGAAATTAAGTACCTTGAATTTTACTGGAAAAAATCCCTCTCATCTTATTAAAGGCCTTTTTAAACTGTTCTTTAACACAATTCATACTTTTTGGGATTTGGAATTTTCTAAATCCCCATTCTAGAAAGTTATCAATATTTTCCAATTTTTCAATATTTTCTCTGTGTTTTTCAAAAGTTTTCAATATTTTTCAATATTTTCTCTGTGTCAAGAATTACTGTTCATTTTTCTCCATTCATTTAAACAAAGTGTAGGAAGGACAGAGTAGGTCAAGGCTGAAGGAAAGATGAGTAATGGTGGAGATGATGGTCTGAGTGACATTCACTGGATCCATACAAGGTCTGGGGGTGTGGCCTTTTCTGCTTCCCTAGCTGCAGTTTGTGGAGGGGAACTACTAGAAGGAGAAAATAAAAGTGTGATTTTGGGAGGCACCTGGGTGGCTTAGTCGGTTAAGCATCTGACTTCAGCTCAGGTCATGATCTCTGTCTTGGGATCGAGCCCCACATAGGCTTCTGAGCTCAATGGGGAGTCTGCTTTTCCCTCTACCCCTCCCCCTGCTCATGCTCACACTCTCTCTCCCTCTATCAAATAAACAAATAAATAAAATATTTTTAAAAATGTGATTTAAAATGTCTGTTAGCAAAAACTGATTACCCTGCTTCTCAAGTGGAAAAATCCTGCTGCAGAAAAGACTATTATATTTCTCTTTAAGACTAAATGACCTTTAAATAGTTCCAAATATCTAGATTTAATACCGTATGCTTCAGTTGTGCTATATTTATATGATAGGTATATTTAAACAAAACATGCCTCCTTCATTTTTTCCCCATGATTTTGAACAGAGCTGGTAAATTCTTTTACTCATTCACTCAACACACATTTATTAAATGCTTATTGTGTGTGGGTATTTTCAGTTGAAAATCAGAATTCACTTAAGACTACTTAAAATCAATCTTTTAGGATCTCAAATGGATTTAGTGCTTTTTATTTAGTATAGTAAGGTGCTTTATCCTACATAAAACCCAAAGCTGCTGTTTATGGCAGAACAGTTACTTAGCGTTGTCTTTTTTTTTCTCCCAGAGGTAACTACAGTTTTGAGCTGTTTGATCCATTCTATTTATGAATAGCAATGGGACTTTCCCTGGCTAGGTACAGGGGTGAAATTCATGGCTATGGAATAGAACAAAGGTAGTTACTCCATAGGACTGATATTAATATTGTATTCTAACCAACTGAGCTGAACAATTTCAGACTTTGAAGATGTTCTTTGATTAGGAGAAAAGCAAACTCCACAAATTTCACACATTTCAACAGACTCCACAGATTTCCACAACCAAGAATTTAAAGGTCAACAATGAAACAACTTTGTTTTGCAGCTGTTAATCTGAGTCTGCACTTAGGAGACAATTTCATGTTTTAATTTTTGGGGGTTTTTACCTGTTTTCTTTCCCAGGGCAAACATGCTAAGAGATGGAAGTGAACCATCATCATTGCTGATAAATATATTCTCAGATATGAGCTGGTTGTACAAATAAAGTCCACTTTCTGTGGTGATGAGGAGCAGCAATGTCTGACTATGAAAGGTGGCTAGCCACATCCACAGACGGTACAATCTAATTCCTTTTTCCACAAATGTTGATTAAGCTGAAAGAGGATCCTTTGCAAAGTTAATTCAATAGCACTGTCTCCTCTCCCTAACGGCTGGAGGATGATCTCACTATCATATGAGGCCATTAGCTTTCCCTGCAGCATAACTTGCCATCTGGCCATCTGGCCTGGACTCTGCTGATTGGATGGGAGCTTTCCTAGCCCCTCACTCAGTCTTTTGGTGGTGAGTGTGAGCATAGAAACAGGAAGGGGGCAGCTGGACAACATATGACTGTTGTTATCATTGGGAGAGCCAGGTGAGCTCTAAGTGCTGCCTGAGAGTAGCAGGACCTGTCTGACACTGTCTGTTGTCTAGCAGTAGCCTCAGATGATCTGGTCATTAATGATCAGCATTACATGGCGGACAGATTTAAAAAAAAAACCATGAATAACAACTCTTCTTTATAACCTTACAATCTTGATTTTTAATCCTGTCATTAGAGAGCTGATCTAGGAAAGTCATTGAAGCATTGCTTTTATTAGCAATGGATGGAGCATTTTCGAAATAGCAACCAGCTTTAAGCCTTGAATCAAATCTAAGTTTGCTCTGTTAATGTTCTCTGTGTCAGTTCTGACGGTTGTCCTTGTTTTAGCATTACAGAATTGGCATTACAGAATTAGAATTCTGATTAGTTTGTTGGGAATAGGGGGCAAAATTGAGTATTGTGTTGCCTTTGTTGAATTCTATTCAGGGTTAATTGCTGCTAATTATGCAGCTGCTTTTTGGTGTATTTCTATCCAGTTCTACATCTGAACACAGGAGAAGAAAGAAGACATAGGGAGGCTCCAGAAAAAGTAATACTCCAAGAAAACAGCTGAGCATAGTTCACATATAAGACTGCAAATCTGTTCTTTCTTTTATATATTTTTTGAAGATTTTGGTCCAAATACAGAATAGAATCAGTAACAATAACATTCAGTTGTCAACATCTATGAGATGGTGGTATGGTCAACTGAGGGGTGGAATGTTTAAGTGTTATTCCTGAAGCAAATAAAAAAATGAGTCTAACCACGAAAACATGAAATAAAGTAGGATAGTGAGGCTGGAAAAGAGCTCTCATCTGGTTTTGATTGATGTTAAACAGCTACATCGACAAATCAGAGATTCAGTATCATGTGTTTAGCAATTTAGGTTTCAAATGCCACTTGGTAGCTGAGTTTAATTTATTTGACAGAGTAGTAAGTTTTACTTGTTTGGCAAAATAATAAATGTTCCCACTCTTTTAGATTGTATATTTATTTACTTTGCATATCAAGTGCATGAGAAATAAAGTTGATACAAAATTAAGTATCATTAATTAATGAATTTACTGGAACTGAGTCGGTGTTCAGTGTAATACACTTAAAAGTCACCGTGGATTTTTAAAACATGAATTACAATAAAAGGAAGAGAAAAGAATGGATGGTAGAGCCATAAACATACTATTCTATAGTACTATACTATTCTATATACTATAGAAGGGAAGTCCGAATTGGCAGAATCTTTTCAGTTTCTTTACACTCCCCTCATTCTAACCCTACGCAAACATGGCCCAGGTTCTAGATTCAGTTCACATGAAAGAGGTCTATGGTGAGATAGAACCAATTCAGTTTTTTTTTTTTTTTAAAGTAGGCTCCATGCCCAACATGGAGCCCAATGCAGGGCTGGAACTCATTATCCTGAGATCAAGACCTGAGCTGAGCTCAAGAGTTGGAACCTTAACCGACTAAGCCACCCAGACATCTCATAGTCTCGCTTTTCCCTTAACCAAGCCAAGTAATGTAAAACTTTCACACGTAAAAGTTGACCCTGTTGTCAGCAATTCATTTAGGTCCTCCTGTTTACAATTCTAGCAAGGCAAAGGTCAGTTACAGCCAACAGGATATCAACATTGCTTGTGGCTTAGATGGAACACATGCAATTGACGAACTTGGAAGACAGCTCCCAATGCTTCATAGCCAGTGAAGGAGAATTTTAGAAAAGGAGTAAATTTGAAATAAGATTTCAGAGGACTGTTGGAAATCTTAAGAAGTTAAAAGAGGTTTTCCTATAAAGGAATAGATATTTGTTGAGTGACAATTATATGTGAAGCATTATGAGTTTTTCTATTCATAAACTCTTAATGTTTGCAATAGTCATGTCATACAAGGATTACTAGCTTCATTTTACAGAGTAGAAAATTGAGACTCAGGTATTTAGTCTAGGTCAGATAGCTGGAGAGGGATGGAAATTGGAGTCCGAGTTTTGGCCCTAGTAGCCCAGTCCTCCTTCCACTTCCATTGCAGCACAGTGACCTATCCCTGTAACATCCAAACAGAAACAGTACCAACACTGGAAAGTGGAAAGCTAGGGCCTTTTTACTGACCCAGAGTCCCCAGTGCTTTCCATAGGGTTTGCTGTCACCATTAACATTGCCTGCCTACTACTCTACCTCTTCTGGTCAGAGGAAGCCATAGAAAGATGTTCTCATACCAGTGAGTTCCCTGTGCAGGCACTGACAGACCTTGGCAAGTCGATTCATGTTCTATAGTTCTCAGCAGCCCTCTTCCTCTGAGCTTTCACCTTCAATATTCTGCACGGCAAGCATGTGGCAGTGCTGCTAATATGCTGTCAGACAAAGAGGGAAAAAAAGCAGGACACTGACACAGTGCTCATATTAGGTAAATCTTCCCCCAGTCAGTACTTTCTATCTTGGGATTATTTTGTGAACACAGATTTCATTAGAAAGCAACTGATCTGAACATCTGGGGCTCCTACACCGACATGAGCTCCTTCTAATTGCTATAATGTGGTTCCATTCTGACTTCATGCAAGCAATGCCATCTTCATGCATAAACTACTGATTAATTGCACATTTAAAGCTTTTGAGAGTATTGGTCTAGTATATTTGTGGTTCTCTAGGATTTTCTTCTTTATTTTCCCTGTTTGAAATTTTCCTTGTTCCTTTACCCCTCTACCACCTATTGGCATTCTAATTAGTCTCTAAAGCACTCACTGTATAAATAGAAAATCAGAATTGTGCTTTACCATTTATCTGTTAATTCACATTGGGATTTGGGAGAGTGGCTGGTGTGAATGATGACTCATAAGAGCATTACTTTTTCTTCTCTACTGAATAGTTTCATTGAAACACATTGGGATATGAGGATGGTATTAGTAAATACCCACGGCTGGTGGGTTAGCAGACTGTTGACACATGGGCACGTGTGTGTGGCATGTTACTGCAGGGTTGTACATTCCTTCAGGACAGGTTCTATGGTTATATGTGTTATGAAATTTCAAATAAGGGAAGAACAACAGCTGTAATGGGTCCAATGCAATGATGGCAAAAGGTGAATAAAACTACTCCCTCTGGGAAGCAAAACGCTCATTTAGTGGAGGGAAATTATCATTTCCAAGTAGAACATTTGGCTTCCTAAAACTGAAAGTGGCTGCACAGCTTGATAATAACACCTCAGGCTGTAATAGCACCCTTTCCCATTTGAGAGCTGGGCTCTTTGCTCTTAAATTTATCTTTACAACATTCTTGCAAAGTGGGCAGGCTCAGGTGTTCCTGGCCATCTTTTATGGATGGAGAAACTGAGAGGCTGAAACATTCAGTAATTTTTCCTTGGAAGCTCAGAAATCATTCTTTAGGCCTGTGCTTCTCAATATTGGTGCTATTGACATTTTTGTCCAAATAATTCTTTGTTGTAGGGGCTGTCCTGTGCACTGTAGAATTTTAGCAGCAACCTGGTATCTGTGCCCTCAATGCCAGGAGAAACTTCCAGTTGTGACAACCAAAAATGTTTCCAGATGTTGACAAATGTCCCCTGGCAGCAAAATCATTTCCAATTGAGACCCCCTGATCTAGATTTGTCAGCTTGGATAATCTCCTGTAGTCTGTATAAAATCTTAGACAAATTTGAAATAATTAAAATTTGCTTTGATATTCATGGTTTCTCCTGTCTCTAATGACAGTTCTTATGTAGGATTCACCATTACAAGGAATTTATGTGTGTTAATTTACTTCATTCTCATAGCAATCCTATTTTACTCACATTTTACTCATAAGAAGACAGAAGAGAGGTTAGTCCCCCAAGTTTATATAGCAAGGCAGTGGGATTGGCTTCATGGGCACGTGAACTATGCAGTTGTACAGGGCACAGTGTTTAGAAGGGCTGGATGATTGGTTTATTGGTCTGCTTTTGCCATATTGAAATTCTTTTTTTTAAAGATTTATTTATTTATTTATTTATTTATTTGACAGAGAGAGATTACAAGTAGGCAGAGAGGCAGGCAGAGAGAGGAGGAAGCAGGCTCCCTGCTGAGCAGAGAGCCTGATGCGGGCCTCGATCCCAGGACCCTGAGATCATGACCTGAGCCGAAGGCAGAGGCTTTAACCCACTGAGCCACCCAGGCCCCTGACCATATTGAAATTCTTAATGAATTTTGAACAAAGTGTCCCATGTTTTCATTTTACCCTGAGCTCCATCAGTTACATACCTAGTCCTGCTAAGAAGTGGAAGAACCAGAATTTGAATCTGGATCATCTACAGACTATATGCTTAACCTTTTTACCGTACTGTCTTTCTTTTACTTGTTCATTCACTCATTACTGAATGATCAGTAAATTGTACCATAAGTTTATTGTGAGCCAGGAAATAGGCTTGGCAGTGAGCAAGCAATAGAGACACAACAGAAGCTGTCCCTTCTCTCGTGAAACTAACAGTCTCCTGAAAGATATAGATCACAGGGTTCTGGGATTGAGCCCAACATTGGGCTCTGCCCTCAATGGGGAGTCTGCTTGAAGATTTTCTCTTTCCCTCTCCTTCTGTCCCCCCCACCCTCTCTCAAATAAATAAATCTTAGAAAAGTAGTTTAGCATGGATGGAATGTTGAGTTAGTCACCTTACACGATTATGGTGCAGTAACAACCCCACCATCTCAGTTGATTATTGCAACAGAGGCTTATTTCTCACACATATTGCTGGCGATCTGCTGTTGAGTTGTGGTGCTTCTGAGTCTCCATTTTAGGACCACAGCTGGAGAAGCAATTCCTAATTGGGACATGACTTTCTTATGACAGAGGAAAGAGATAGAAATGATTGAGTTACAATCCCATTGGCTCATATTCCATTGGTTAAGCAGGCATGTAGCCAAGGTAGTCATTATGGAGGAGGGAAGTATTCCCCTCCCATGGCACTATAAGTCCCATGGCAATAGGCAGGAATGTCATATTCCTCTTAAAGGGAAGGCAGAGATTAATTGAGAACAATAATATATATTCTGCCAAGTAAGAGTGAGAAGAGAAGAGTAGCAAGGGATGACATTTTGAAAATTAGCAGGAGCTAAGTTACACAGAGTCTTATAGATCACATCAAAATGTTTAGGTTCAATTTATTGCTCCTTTCTCTACTTTTTATTAAGTCTTAAGTATCTTACTCAAAAGCTGTTTTCACATTCGACATAAATCAAGAACAGTAATAATAGCAATAAAGAATCAACCCAAATATAATAAACTCATTATATACTAAAGTACAAGTGATTCATAGAGCGTACACACATTTTTACAGAAACAAAGGAAGGAATCACAAATTGTGGAATGTCATAGTGGTGATGATATACTGGTGAAGGGTGAATTCTTTTTTAATTAATGAAGTATAGTTGGCATATAATGTTATATTAGTTTCAGGTATACAACATTATAATCCTGCAATTCTATACAATAGTCAGTGTTCACCACAATAAGTGATATACATCTGTCACTGTATAACATTATTATAGTATTTTTGACTATATTTTCTATATTGTACTTTTTCATGTCCATGACTTATTTTATAATTGGAATTTTGTACTTCTTAATCTCCCTCACATATTTCACCCATTCCCACACCCACTAGCTAAGTGGGGAGTCTGTCCCAGGACCTTGAGCTCATGACCTGAGCTGAAATCAAGAGTTGGCTGCTCAACCAACTGAGCCACTGAGGTGTCCTGTTGAAGTGTGAGTTTTTATTTTATCTGTGCAGACTTTTTTTGAGGTCTCAGAAATCATACCTTCTTATCGTTGACTTCTAAGTGTGATTCTACTGATTAAGACCAATGAACAAACATTTGTTGCGTTCACGCTACACTTTAAGAACTATGCGGGATGCCGGGGTGGCTCAGTTGGTTAAGCATCTGCCTTTGACTCAGGTCATGATCTCAGTCCTGGGATTGGTCCCGCATCGGGTTCTCTGCTCAGCAGGGAGTCTGCTTCCCCCCTCCACCCTGCCTGCCTCTCTGCCTACCTGTGATCTCTCTCTGTCAAATAAATAAATAAAATCTTTAAAAAAATGACAAACCTTTTAAAACATTGGAAAGTAAGTCCCTAGATTGGCCATGAATAGGCAAAATGTAGATTTAAAAACCGAAAGATATTAGGACCTATTTAATTAGCCATTGTCGCTTTTTCTTGGAAAATATTTACCTTAGAAGAATTGATGTAATGACACTACGAAGGATAATATTCCTCAAATAGTAGCAGTCTATAGTCCTATAAATATCGGTTCATTATCTACTTACTCATGTAGACACTTAGCACTACAACGCACATATTTTCACATTATAGATGCTTGTTCATCTTTTATGATTTGATCACAGCAGGAGGGGACAATTTTATTTACAGAATAGAGAATAAAGAGTTAATCTCCCCTATCCCCTGCTCATTTTACCCCATCTTCAGTGAACAAAAGCTGTCTTTTTAGAATATATATTTAATGGTATGGTAAATAATGTGCTCCCAAAGTGGCAAAATAGATGGATTAGGGGGAGGACCAGTCATCCCAGGAGGTCTTTAGACCAGGAAAATAACTTCCTATAACTGTCCCATATGAAGAGACATCAACTTTCCTTATCCCATGAAATGTCCTTTCTCTCTTTCCTCTCTCCTACTTCCTCTTCCATCTCCAGTAGGGAGAAGAAAAAAATGCACAAGATCTTCTGAACTGTTTTTAGAAAAATAAATTGTCTTTCCTGGGACATGAGATGAATAAGAGTTGGCATTTTTTGTTGTCACATTAGGTTCAGGGGTTAAAGGTCATTATCTAACAGGCATCCAAATGGAATCAATCTCTCCTTCACAGATCCTGTCAGATGCACCTGAGCCTCCTGGGGGTTGTGCAGAGCAGTTCATGGTCAAAGGCAGGAATGGATATTGGCACTCCAGGAGAGGCTATATTTTTCTGTCAATAGACAGAAGATTGCAGTGTCCTAGACAGGTAATCAGTTATCAAGCACCACAATCAGTTCACGTTTAAACATTAAACAGGTGGGGCAGGAGACAAGTAAAATTTGTCATGTTTACCAGGTTTGCCAAGAACAACCAAAGAACTGCTTTATTATTTTAAATCAGTTCTAATCTATGTTTCCTGCTATCACTTTTTTTTTGAAGAAATTGCATGATTCTTTTTTTCTTTTTCTCCCTGGCAAATGTTTGGTGGATTCTCAAAGTGTCAAAAAGCTATGTGTTAAATTATAGGTATATATTTTTTAAAAGTTCCCCCATTTTCCCTTTACCTAAGCATTTACCAGTGAGCCCCAGTGACACTCAGCTTCTGTGGTGAATGATAAGAGAAAGAAAATGGAAGAGCCTAAAGCAAAGTTTCCTCTAGGATTAAACACTATCTCATTTGTTAAGACTTCTTTCCATCACACCATTAGAAGTAAAGAATACCTTTTCCTTTTTTTCTCCCTGATTAGAGGTCTTCACTGGATTCGTGGCAAATAAATTGACAAGTGAGGGCACCGATGACAAGGGAGTGATAATTGATGGTGGCAGGTGGGGGCCTGGTGTACTGGCATGTCCTGTGGACGGTGAGCCAAGGACATCTATCAATCAAATTGGTGACAGCAGCCAGGGAGACTTAATTGGAGATTCATTGAACCTTTAATGATTTGACAGAGAAAAATAAGGATGCTTAAAAGGCTCCTGGGCTATTTCTTTTCCTTCATTGCAATAATTCTCATAGAAAGAGTGGAAGAAAGTGGATATTGCTCCAGGGTTGAACATTCATTGTTTCCATCAAAGTTAATCACATTGTTTTGAGAGGCAGAGTAGTGAAAGTATTTACCATCAGTCCAATGTAGAATTAAATCTATACTTGGAGATTTAGAGATTTGAATGTTCATGACTTCAGCATAATCAGAAATACTTAGCAAGTGCTGGGATACCATGTGTTAAACCCTGAGTTACAACTAGTGTGCAGAGATTGTCAGGGTATGGGTTTCAAACATAGTGAGGAAAGAAATCCTTTATCTAGTTTAATGATTTTTTTTACCTCATTCTTCTAAAGAGTTCTCTGTACTATACGAGGGTAAATATTTTCTTCTTTTTTTTTTTGCCAGGAGGTTCAAAATAATTTTATTTGAGAAGGGAAAGGCCCTACAAAAGTGTTTGTCCTTTAGAAGCAAGGATTTTTCTTAATATTAGCAATGCAGGAAAGAAGCCTTCTAGTTTCAAAGCACTGTGCATGAATATAATGTGTGAAAAAATATGTAGCATGGTTTCCACCATCCAAGACCTTGTATTTTTGGATTTATGAGTTTTTAAGTGTATTATTTTTTCTGAGTTACAATTTGGACACCTACTATGCACAGTGTGTTTTCCCAGATCAATGAGGCATGGAGGAATTTGTAGTCTAGTAGGGGAAGACAGATGTGTACATTACAATGTTACAATGATATAAGTAAGAATTAAAGAAGGTAGTGTGGTGCTGCCTGGGACAGAGACACTGTAGATATAAGGCCATTTGAGTAGCAATTTCTTTTCTCTTGAAAATTCACTGCATTCATTGAAATACTTGCTATAAAAAGTTGGGGATGGAAGAAAATGTCTTGGACATGCTATAGCAGAAATTTTATACTTAATGGTACAAATTTAGCAAAACCTGAGTCATCTTATATATATTTTCCCACCCTTTCCTAACAGTTTTTTTTTCCTAACAGTTTTAAATTCAGCATCTTGTCTCATTTTTTCCCCCTCTATAAGTCAATGACTACAAACATTACCCATTAATGACTCAGTGGAGAAAAAGGAACTAATTGTTTAAAGTTCCCAGGAGGTCAGTATCTTGTCCCACCTAGTGAGAACTTGCTTTTCTCTGTGCAGAGACTCAGTTCAACATTTATTCTCCATATTAAACACTTTAAGAGTTATGATTGTTTAGATGTCCTCTTGATGGCTCAATTGTGAGTGGGTTGCACCCGACTCAATATTCTCTCCTTAGTCTTTTTAGAAAGAGTTGGGTTTATTTCCCTATATTCATGAATTCCTTTATTTTTATTTTATTTAAAATCAATGAATTAACATAGAGTATATTATTAATTTCAGAGGTAGAATTTAGTGATCCATCAGTTGCACAGAACACCCAGTGCTCATTATAAAGTGCCCTCCTTAATGCCCATCACCCAGTTACCCATCTCCCCCCACTCACCTCTGCTTCAGCAACCCTGTTTGTTTCCTATAGTTAAAAGCCTCTTATGGTTAGTCTCCCTCTCTGATTTTGTCTTATTTTATTTTTCCCTCCCCTCCTCTATGTTCATCTGTTCTGTTTCTTAAATTTTACATGTAAGTGAAATAATATGATAATTGTCTTTCTCTGATTAACATTTCACTAACATGATACCTTCTAGTTCTATCCATGTCATTGGAAATGGTAAGATTTCATTCTTTTTGATGGCTGAGTAATATTCCATTTCATACACACACACACACACACACACACACACACACACACACACACACACACACACTACCCCTTCTTTTTCCATTCATCTGTCGATGGACATCTGGGCTCTATCCATAGTTTGGCTATTGTGGACATTGCTGCTATAAATATCAGGGTGCAGGTGCCCTTTCCAATCACTATGTTTGTATTTATCCTTTGGATAAATACCTAGTAGTGTAATTCTTGGGTTGTAGGGTAACTCTATTTTTAACTTTTTGAGGAACCTCCATACTTTTTTCCAGAGTGGCTGTACCAGCTTGCATTCCCACCAATAGTGTCAGAGGGTTCCACTTTCTCTGCATCCTTGCTAACATCTGTTGTTTCTTGACTTGTTAATTTTAGCCATTCTCACTGGTTTGAAGTGGTATCTCGTTGTGGTTTTGATTTGTATTTCTCTGAGGCTGAGCGACATTGAGCATTTTTTCATGTGTCCTGTTGGCCATTTGGATGTCTTCTTTGCAGAAGTATCTGTTCATGTCTTCTGCCCATTTCTTGACTGGATTATTTGTTTTTGGGGGTGTTGAGTTTGATAAATTTTTTTATAGATTTGGATACTAGTCCTTTATCTGAGAAGACATTTGCAAATATCTTCTCCTATTCTGCTGGTTGTCTTTTGGTCTTGTCAACTGTTTCCTTTGCTGTGCAGAAGCTTTTTACTTGATGAAGTCCCAATAGTTCATTTTTTCCCTTTTGTTTCCCTTGCTATTGGAGATGAGTCTAGTATGAAGTTGCTGCAGCTGAGGTTGAAGAGGTTGCTGCCTGTGTTCTCTAGGATTTTGATGGATTCCTGTCTCACATTGAGGTCTTTAAACATTTTGAGTTTATTTTTGTGAATGGTATAAGAAAGTGGTCCAGTTTCATTCTTCTGCGTGTGGTTGTCCAATTTTCGTAACACCATTTGTTGAATAGTCTTTTTTCCATCAGATATTCTTCCTTCTTTGTTGAAGATTAGTTGATCATAGAGTTGAGGGTCCATTTCTGGGTTCTCTGTTCTGTTCCACTGATCTGTGTGTCTGTTTTTGTGCCAGTACCATACTGTCTTGATCACTACAGCTTTGTAATACAGCATGAAGTCCAGAATTGTGATGCCACAGCTTTGGTTTTCTTTTTCAATATTCCTTTGATTATTGGGGGTCTTTTCTGGTTCCATACAAATTTTATGATTATTTATTTCAGCTCTGTTGAAAATGTTGAAGGTATTTTGGTAGGGATTGCATTGAATGTGTAGATTGCATTGGGTAGCACAGACATTTTTTATTTTATTTTTTCAATGATCCAAGAGTCATTGTTTATGCACCACACCCAGTGCTCCATGCAATACGTGCCCTCCTTAATACCCACCACCATGCTCACCCATCCCCCCACCATAACCCTCAGTTTGTTTCTCAGAGTCCATAGTCTCTCATGGTTCATTTCCCCTTCCGATTTACCCCAATTCACTTTTCCTTCCCTTCCCCTAGAGTTCTCCATTTTATTTCTTATGTTCCACAAGTAAGTGAAACCATATGATAATTGACTTTCTCTGCTTGACTTATTTCACTCAGACCCGCCCATGTTGATACAAAAGTTGGGTATTCATCCTTTCTGATGGCTGAGTAATATTCCAGCATAGATATTTTAATAATATTTGTTCTTCCAATCCATGAGCTTGGAATGTTTTTCCATTTCTTTGTGTCTTCCTCAATGTTTTTCATAAGTGTTCTATAGTTTTCAGAGTACAGTTCTTTTACCTCTTGGGTGGGGCTTATTTCTAGGCATCTTATGGTTTTGGGTGCAGTTGTAAAAGCGATCGATTCCTTGATATTGTCTTTCTTCTGCTTCATCGTTAGTGTATAGAAATGCAGCTGACTTCAGTGCATTGATTTTTATATTCTGCCATTTCGCCGAATTCCTGTATTAGTTCTAGAAATTTTGGGGTAGTCTTTTGGGTTTTCAACATAGAGTATCATGTCATTTGCAGAGAGTGAAATTTGACCTCTTCTTTGATGATTTGGATGTCTTTTATTTCTTTTTGTTGTCTGATTGCTGAAGCTACAACTTCTGGTACTATGTTGAACAACAGTGGTGATAGTGGACATTCCTGTCGTGTTCCTGACCTTAGGGATAAAGTTCTTAGTTTTTCCCCATTGAGGATGATATTCTCTGTGGGTTTTTTCTGTATGACTTTTATGATATTGAGGTATGTTTCCTCTATCCCTATGCTGCAGTCTTAATCAAGAAAGGATTCTGTACTTTGTCAAATGCTTTTTATGCATCTATTGAGAGGATCACATGGTTGTCCTTTCTTTTATTAATGTGCTGTATTACATTGATTGATTTGTGGATATTAAACCACTCTGTGGCCCAGGGATAAATCCCATTTGGTCGTGGTAAATAATCCTTTTAACGTACTGGTGGGTCCTATTGGCTAGTATCTTGGTGAGAATTTTGACATCCATGTTCATCAGGGATATTGGTCTGTAAGTCTCCTTTTTAGTGGGGTCTTTTCTGGTTTTAGGATCAAGGTAATGCTGGCCTCACAGAATGAGTTTGGAAGCTTTCATTTCCATTTTTTGAAATAGCTTCAGAAGAATAGATATTAATTATTTTTGAAATGTTTGGTAGAATTCCACTGGGAGGCCATCTGGTCCTGGACTCTTGTTTTTTGGGAGATTTTTGATTACTGCTTCCATTTCTTTGCTGTTTATGGGTCTGTTCAGGTTTTCTATTTCTTCCTGTTTCAGTTTATATGTTTCTAGGAAAGCATCCATTTCTTCCAGATTGCCTAATTTGTTGTCATATAGTAGTTCATAATATGTTCTTATAATTGTTTGTATTCGTGTTGGTTGTGATCTCTCCTCTTTCATTTATGGTTTATTTATTTGGGTCCTTTCTCTTTTCTTTTTGGTAAGTCTGGTCAGGGGTTTATCGATCTTATTAATTCTTTCAAAGAACAAGCTCCTAGTTTTGTTGATCTGTTCTATTGTTCTTTTGGTTTCTATTTCATTGAGTTCTCCTCTAATCTTTATTATTTCTCTTCTCCTGCTGGCTTTAGATTTTATTTGCTGTTCTTTCTCCAGCTCCTTTACATGTAAGGTTAGGTTGTGTATTTGAGACTTTTCTTATTTCTTGAGAAAGGCTTATATTGCTATATACTTTTCTCTTAGGACCACCTTTACTGCATGGATGCCTCTAAAGGACAACCCACAGAGGCAAAAAGTACATTAAATAGAAAACTATACCACAGCAAAGAACTTCTCTCATCAGTATTGAGAACTGCTTCTACTAGCGAAGTGTATACTATACTTCCCAGAAAAAAAGTGGTTAAAATAATTTCGATCAGTTCTATGGTGGAATAAAACATATTAATCATAACATTTAGAGGATACATTTTGAAAAGGAAGTCTGTAGAATAAAATGTTATGTAGTTTTGTACTAGTTTCACTACAAAATTTTTTTATTGAAGTATAATTAACATACAGTGTTATATTAGTTTTAGGTGTACAATGTAATAATTTTATAATTCTCTGTATTACCCAGTGCTCATCATGATAAGTGTACCCTTAATCCCATTCATCTATTTCACCCATCTCCCCACCCACCTCTCCTCTGGCAACCTCCTGTTTGTTTTCTGTATTTATGGACCTGTTTTGGGTTTTTCTTTTTGTTGTTGTTGTTGTTTGTTTTTTTGTCTCTTTTTGTCTTTGTTCATTTGTTTCATTTCTTAAATTCCACACATAAGTGAAATCATATGGTATTTGTCTTTTTTTGTCAGACTTATTTCACTTAGCATTACAATCTCTAGGTCTTCATATGTTGTTGCAAGTAGCAAGATCTCATTCTTTTTTTATGATTGATTAATATTCCTCTGTGTGTGTGTGTGTGTGTGTGTGTGTGTGTGTGAACGTGCATCACATCTTTATCCATTTATCTATTGATGGATAGTTGGGTTGCTTCCATGTGTTGGCTGTTTTAAATAATGCTGCAATAAACATTGTGTGTATATATCTTCTTGAATTAGTGTTTTCATTTTCTTTGGGTAAATATCCAGTAGTGGAATTACTGGATCATATAGTAAACCTATTTTTAATTTTTTGAGGAAATTCCACACTGTTTCCCACAGTGGCTGCACCAATTTGCATTCCCACCAACAGTGCATAAGGGTTCTTTTTTCTCCACATCCTTACCAACACTTGTTATTTCTTATCTTTTTGGTTCTAGCCATTATAACAAGTGTAAGGGGATATACCATTGTGGTTTTGGTTTGAATTTCTGTGATGATTAGTGATGCTGAGCATCTGTGTCTGTTTTTCATTTGTATGGGAGTTTTCTTCTTTGAAAAAACCTCTTTTCAGGTTCTTTGCCTCTTTTTAATCAGATTGCTTGTTTTTTGGTATTGAGTTGTATGAGTTCTTCATATAATTTGGACATTAACCCCCTATCAGATATGTCATTTGCAAACATCTTCTCCCACTCATCAGGTTGCTTTTTTGTTTTGTTGATAGTTTCCTTCACTGTGTAAAATCTTTTTATTTTGGTGTTGCCCCAATAGTTTATTTTTGTTTTTGTTTCCCTTGCCTGAGGAAATATGTGTAGAAAAATATTTCTGCAGCCAACACCAAAGAAATTACTACCCGTGTTTTCTTGTAGGAATTTTATGGTTTTAGGCATCATATTTAGGTCTTTAATCCATTTTGAGTTTATTTTTCTGTACAGTATAAGAATGTGGTCCAGTTTAATTCTTTTTGCATGTAGCTGTCCAGTTTTCCCAGCACCATTTGTTGAAGAGACTGTCTTTTCTTCATTGTATATTCTTGCCTTTTTTTTTTTAAGATTAATTGACCAGATAAACATGCATTTATTTCTGGGCTCTCTATTCTGTTCCATTGAACTATGTGTCTATTTTTGTGCCAGTACCACACTCTCTTGATGTTAGAAGAATTCTCTCATCTTATAATCCTTTTTTCAGGCTGATCAAATATGACAATTAATTTTATTAGATCCTAGGATGATCCTTTTCCTAGGTTAGAAAATTATCTGTGGAATATGTTGTTCATAAACCATCAGCACGGACAATGAACCAATTCAGGTTCTTTTTAGAAAAAGAAATATAAACTGCCAAATTTATAATCATTCTTTATCAGTATTTTGATCAAATCATCACTAGGATATTTGAATCTCCCTTGTAATATTCCCATCAAACATTCATCCATTCCAAGTTGTACACCTGCAGAAAGGCATAGTCCATTTCCTAAGGCAGCTCATTCTCTCTTTCATGTTTCTTTCTGTTAAATACTTTTTCTTATGTTGGGTTCCTTGTAATATCCAGTTTCTGGCATGGATTCATACTCTCTTTTTGGACACTTGGAGTAAACAGAACAAATGGACATGGGAGTTTTTCTACTTTTTGAAGATGATTATCCTTTTCCATCTATGTTTCTCATTTAAAAAAAATCTCATTTCGTTTAAACATCCTTACCATGTTATAGTCTTAAGTCCTTTTATCATCAAAACTGCTTTACTTTGTGTTGACCTGATTACAGTTCAGTATATGTGGATTCTTCATAGAGCACTTCACCAAGAATTGAACACAATTCCTGGAAAAGTTTGACTACATTTGAGCAGAGTGGGGCAACTTTTTCTCACCTGCTAACTGCATCTCTTTTAAATTTCTCCTTGCTATTTTCAATCCCAAATGACAGCTTGTATATTTTGTCATCTTGGTTGTTCCATCTAATATACATCCTCTTTAACCAGGTTTGTGTCATCTACAAATTTGACGGCAACAACAGAGATGTATGCATTCTCACACGTGTAAGAGCAGTGGACTTTCTTCATTTAGTGATTATAAAGTTGATTTGCTGGAAATGGTTCTTTTTTAAAAATTATTTTTAAAATTATTTTTAAATTAATATATAGTATATTATTTGTTTTGGGGGTACAGATCTGTGAATTATTAGCCTTACACAACTCACAGCACTCACCATAGCACATACCCTCCATGATGTCCATCACCTAGTGGCTCTATCTTTCCTACCCTTCTCCCCTCCAGCAGTAACCCTCAGTTTGTTTCCTGAGATTAAAGAGTCTCTTATGGTTTGTCTCCCTCCCTGGTCCCATCTTGTTTCATTTTTTCCTCCCTTACCCCCAAGACCCCTCGTCCTACCTCTCAAATTCCTTATATCAGAGAGATCATATAATTGTCTTTCTCTAGTTGACTTATTTTGCTTAGCATAATACCCTCTAGTTCCATCAACATTGTTGCAAAAGGAAAGATTTCATTTTTGATGGTTGCATAGTATTCCATTGTGTATATATACCACATCTTTTTCCATTCATCTGTTGACAGACATCTAGGCTCTGGAAATGGTGCTTTGTAGAGAAACTGCTACCATTCACTGCTGATTATGCTTATCATGTGAAGGATTGAGAACATTAACACTGTGTCTCAGTCCCTCTGGTGTACACAACCATCTTAGACATCTTTCAATACTCTGAATCACTGAGTACAATAATATATATTATTGATAAAATATAATGGGATTTGGCTTACTGTAACTCTCCCTTAAGTACGCTACTTGGTTAGCCATGGATTTTGATACTTCTTTTGGGATTTTAAATATTTGTGAAATTCCGAGGTTCTCTTTCTCTTCACTGTGAACATTCATGATGACTTAGGAAAGTTGTACTATGAAGGTCTATTACATTATGACACTATGTAGTTTACATAGATTAATATTCATACCCTTCACAGGTAACTTTCTAAGCTAATTCTTTTGATCTCTATTCTTTATTTAAAGGGTCAGCAAATTATAGCTTGATATGGTCAGAACTCACATATTTGTCGTATAGGCCAAATATAGTTTTTGTATGGACAGATTTTGTATCCAGTGAGTTCAGAATGTTTTTTACATTCTTAAATGTTTGAGAAAAAATTGAAATAACAATAATATTCCATAACGTGAAATTACATATGATTAAAATTTCCATAAAGTGTTTTTGGAACACAGCTACACTCATTCATTTATCTGTTGTCTATGGCTGCTTTCATGCTGCTGTGGAAGAAATGAATAGTTGAAATAGTGCTCATATAGTATGGAAGGTCCAAATATTTATGGCCTGGCCCTTAACAGAAAAACGTTTGCTAACCCCTGCTATAGAAAATAAAACTGAGGCTTATATTTTTAAGTGATTTATTTAAGGAACATTAGGTTAATTGAAATAATAATTTCACTTTTAATTGATTTCTTTTATTATTTCAAGTAATTTTATAACAGAATCCCAACTAAATATTAATATACATTTTATATATATGTATATGTATATAGAGAAAGATAGACAAATTGGAAATAAGAGAACAAAGTGGTTTTTTAAAAAGATTTTATTTATTTAATTGAGTTAGTGAGTGAAAGAGAGAGAGAGAGAGAGAGAGAGAGAGAGAGAGAGAGAGAGCACACAAGCCTGGGGAGAGGCAGAGGGAGGAGCAGATTCTCTGTTGAGCAGGGAGCCTGATGTAGTTGAATCCTAGGACCCTGGGATCATGACCTGAGCCAAAGGCAGATGCTTAACTGACTGAACTACCCAGGCAGTCCTAAGAGAACAAAGTTTACTTTTTTTTTTAAAAAAGGTTTTATTTATTTATTTGACAGAGAGATAGCACAAGTAGACAGAGCAGCAGACAGAGGAAGAGGGAGAAGCAGGCTCTCCTTTGAGCAGGGAGCCTAATGTGGGACTTGATCCCAGGATTGTGGGATCATGACCTGAGCCAAAGGCAGACCTTAACTGACTGAGCCACCCAGGCACCCCAAAGTTTACTTTTTAAATAAATTTTAAATCTTAGGACTTACAAGTATTATGTGTATCTTTGTGTATTCAAAAAGAAAGAAGTATAGGTTGATGGAAAAGCAATTAAAGAATACAGGAAGTAAAATGGTGATGGAATGGGTGGATGAGAACTCTGAAGTCTATAAACACTCACTAAGGTTTTGGTTAGGCAATCAATGCAGTAGGAAGGTTTTGTCCTATTCTGGATTTATGTTTTCCCATTTCTGAAACTTCACTGATTAAACCTCCATAATATGGCATTGAAAATGTCATTTGAGAGGGAACATATAGAGATGCTTGGAAGTGAGTGGTTCCTTTGTTAATGAAATGGTGATTTAAATTAAATAAGATGATGCACATGAAATGCCTGCCAGAAACTTTAGTAGAAAGCCAATAAGCCATAGCCATCACCATGGTTTTAGAAAAGCATGACCGGAATATCTATAATCATCAGAGTAATCCCAGTGTTAAAGTGTCTAGACTAGACCCAAGGTGAAATCACTTATGCTAAGCAATGGAAACAACTAAATTTCTATTCTTGGTTCTCCCAGGAAAGAAAGGACTAGGCCACCCAATCAGCATTCGCTTGCTCAGTTCAAATTACTTAACCTAGCTCTGAGATTTCCCTTTGTTTCGTATAAGGAAAGTAGCCCTGTTTTAACCAATCCCCAGATTCCCAGTATAACTTTCTTGTTCCTGCTCAGTTTGATCTATAAAAAATCTCTCAGCTTGGGGTGCCTGGGTGGCTCAGTTGGTTAAGCGTCTGATTCTTGATTTCTGCTCAGGTCAGGATCTCAAGGTCATGAGATCGAGTCCTGAGTTAGGCTCTGTGCTGTGCATGGAGTCTGCTTAAGATGCTCTCTCTTCCTCTCCCTCTTCATTAGATCAGGAAGTTGTCTGTGGAAAATTTTCTTTTTAACAGTAGGAACCTAGATACTTTGGGTCATTCCATCAGATCTTTAACATGTCTTCTTGCATGTTTCCTTGTGCTGGCTGGTGAAGATTCAAGATGATTAAAGCAAAGGAGAAATTGTTATTTTAATGGAGAATACTGATTAAATATAATTTCATTTTACAAAGACTACCAAACAACTAAGGTAGATAATAAACATGTTTGCTCCTACACTGGCCCTCTGGAGCCAGGAAGTTTTAAGATAGAGTCCTTTCCCCCTTTGTTTGGGATTTATATAGAAACCGTGGGTTAGAACGTGTACTCCTTTATTATCAGTGGTCATAATTCCTTTACCTTAGGGATCATGAACCTGAGACTCAGATAGGTAAGATCATCTGCCCAAAACAGAGTCAGGGCTAACACTGGGCTCTGGATTCTTCCATTATGCCACCATGCATTCTCTTCCAGATTCAAAGGTTGGAAAATTTACTCCTTATGAAGGGTAAATCCTTTATCTTCATCTTTGGAGTTTTGTTCTAAAGATATTTCCTAATTTCCATGGGTAAGCCATGTTGGAAGCTCTGAACCTCAGCTAGTATGTCTTGCAAATTCTTCCATACCATAATGTCTATTTCAAAGCTTTTCCTGGGATATGAAATCCTTGATGATAAAGCCTGACTCTGGAGCAGTAATAGAGAAGATTTATCTGTACTGGGGAGTGCAAACTCAAATGCCAAAGAAGTGTCAGGCAAGTAATGACTGTTTATAAATTAGTAAAAGTTTAGGAGATGAAAGACAATAGAGAGAAGTAGGGTATGTGCTCAACTAGAAAAGAAATGCCTAACAAAAAGGGCAGCTGTTATTTAGCTGATCTGATTGTTTTCATGCAGGAATGTCATTCCAAATTTGCTAAATCCTCTGATAATTCAAAGAAGCTGGAAATCTAGACTTTTAAACGTGGATATGTCCCGATTTCCTTATTACTGTGTAGGTCAAGCAAAACAATCTGTGGCCTAGTTTGGACCTTTAGGAAAGATCTTTAGCAATGAAAATCCATAAAATTATCACTGAAAAATGAGAGTTTTAAATGCAATTTGGGTTTAGGGTTTACAGTTTAATATTTTATGACTTTTCTTTTTCATTTTGGGAACAAGAGCATGCTATGATTAGCCTGTAGATTCAGTGTGGCTTTGTGGGTGAAACATTAGATTGCATCAACCAGCTCTGCTTTTGTTTTCTGCTTGAAAAAACTGACACTTGTTATGGTTATGCTCACTGTGTGAGCCATCCCTGTTGACTTCTGGACAATCACTATAAATCTCTATTATTCTACTGTTATTGTCTTGTTATACTAGTGCTGTTAAGGCATCTTCTCAAGGGAAGTGAGCCCAGGTGTGTACATACAGAACAAGAAATGCTCTCCTTTAAACACATAAATAGCTATTTTATTTGGTGTGACACACATAAATGTTAGTGTAGCCAAAGGAATCTTGAACAGTTATTTGCATTGCAAATATTTCAAAAAATGGAGCAAAGGTATCAGAGCTCAATCTGCTAGCCATTTGAATTTTGTTAGATCAGAGAGTAATCCATCTTTTATTTTTTCCCCAGTAATAAGAGTTGAAAGAGTTGAAATGCAGTCCCTTACAATTGGGCTCCAAGGCATAGGAATTTCTCATAAAAAAGAATGTATTCTTGTACCCTCATGAAATTCAGTTATATAGACCTCTTTTTATGGATATTCTTTCTTTATGGCCTTGTTCAGGGCAAATGTGCAGTTAGGTTCTTTTTGTGCTATACATTTCATTGTTTGGTATCAAACTGATGGAAGACTGGAACAGTGCTTTCTCAGATTTCTGGGCATGACGGCTTGAAAGTCTTGAAAGTAAAGTTATGCTAACTCCCTCGATGGCATGTGTTAATAAGGGCTACCCTTGATTCTCGTTCTTGCCAATTAATGAGGTGGCAAAAGGTTATATAATACTGAAGTGCTTTTAGAAAGTTGTATTTTGGTGAAATGAATGGAATTTTGAAAAAGTTTAATAAAAGCTGGGAGCTCAGTATCTTATTTCTATAAGTAACAGAAAGCTAAATATGTAGTTCCAAAGTTTGAGTAAGGAAGAAAGCAGAGATTTTTAGGTAACTAATTTTCTGTTTGTTTTATTTTTAAGCTAATGTATAAAATTTGATTAATGGAATCTTTGGGAGAATGTCTAACTTTTATGCTTTGTATTATTTTATAAATTTACTAAAACAAAAAGGAAGTTAAAGTTACAAATTTGCTTAAAATTTTTGGGGTGAAGTTATAATAAACTGAAATTCTCTCTCTCTAGTCCTATATTACTATCTCTAAACAGTTTTATCTAGATATGAGTAAAAAAATACATGAGCATGCAAATATCTTTTATTCTGTGAAAAATAGGTTCATACTATTTAAGTTATTCTGTTGTTATTTAATGATGTAAAATGAACACTGTCCTAAGTCAATATGTATAGACACACTAAATTAATTAGTATATTTATTTTTAACGTAATGGTGGCAAAGTAAGGAACTGTGACTCAGGCAGCTTGATGACATGTACTGACATGCATATGCTCCACTCCCAGTTAAAAGAAATGATAAAAATAGGTAATCTGATGACCTGAAAGACTCTTAATTTTCTCTGAGCTGCTAGGACATAGGAACTTGGGGCTCTCTTGCCATTTTTGTGAGGAACAAAGAGGACTCACTGAGAATTTTCTGCACTCACAAAGATTTAGAAAGTGAGGGTGGAGTGATACAGAAGTGGACACTTTAGCAAATGTATCAGCAGGACACTGATAGTTAAGAGATTTGCAAAAAATGTAAACAGGGTGATGATGTGGAGAGTGAAAGGGGGTCATTTTAGATTGCTTGGAAAAGAAAGGTCCAGTGGAGAATATCTGATTGGCAAGAAGAAACCAGATGTGGGGATTGTAGATTATTCTATGCAAAGGGTAAAGCAAATGAAAATCCTAGTATGAAGCAAAATCCTACATATATTATTAGCAATAGTATCAAACAATATATTATTAGAATCCTGGCCTATAGGATTATTGCAGCAATGCTGTGATTTCATTAGGACATTTTAAAATGTAATTTTTTACAATGATAATTACGTAAAAGCATCCAGAGAAAAGACAACCTGATTATATATGAAAGAATGACAATTTAAATGACAGCTGACTTTCAATAACAGCAATGGAAGTCAAATGATAGTAGAATGATAGAGCCAAAATGGGAAAGGCAATATCTATTAATCTAGGATTCCATAGTGAACAGAATCTTATTTTTCAGAATAAGAGTGAAATACTTTTTCAGGCAAATGAAAACTGAGACTTTACTAACAATAGCTTTTAACTAAAGGAATTTCTCAAAGGTCTCCTTTAAGAAGAGGGAAAATGATCATTGTGAAAAGATCTTAAATTCATGTAAATTTCAGTAGGTAAAACAATGGCAAACCTGTGGAAAAATCTGAACAGTGACTGACTGTATAAAACAATAACAATACTGTCTAATTAGTGAGGATAAAAATCTTAAGACAGAAGTTAAACCTTATCTAATAATTTCATATAAGCAAGGAAAAAGTATAGTTATTGATCAGTTAGAATCAAGTATTCTAAGGTCGTTGTACTATTCAGAAGGGAAATAAAACCTAGAACTAGTGAGGTTAAATAAGCATGCCAAAGTTTCTGGGGAAATAACTAAAAGAATAAAATTATTGCAGCTTATTTAAAAATAAGTAGAAATACACACATGGGGGGAGAAATAAAATAAATTTAAAAGAAGAAAGAAAAATAAGCAGCTACAAAATAAAAAAAAAAGGACAGATGAAGAATACAAAATAAGATGGTAACAATAAATCCAAATTTATAATCAAGATGAATGAGATACATTTTTTACCTAAAGACTGATAACACTGAATTAAAAATCAAACTGCAATTATATTCTGTTTATAATATGTAAATCTAAAGATAATGCTTTAAAAATGAATCAAAACATGTCATTCCAGTTTTCAGAATGCTGAAATGCCTCTTCAAGTTATGCAAAGTCAACGCTTTATAGTGGCTTTTAGGTCTTACATGATATGACCCTTTAACCATGATTTTCTCTTTTGCTAACTCTGCTCCAACCCCACTGGCCTCTTTGCTGTTTCTGAAACTCACTAGGCACATGCCAGACTTCAAGTTTTTGCTTTAGTTTGTTCTCTCTGCTTGGAATGTTCTATCCCCAGATGTCTGCTCATCTAACATTCTCATCTTTTGATCTTCTTTGGCCCAAATTTCACATTCCCAATGAGGCATACTAAACTAGATATTTTTGTAACTCACTCCATTCCTTCGACTTCCTTCCTTCTTACCCTGTTGTAATAATTATTGATACCTATCAACTTCTAATATGTATGTAATTAAACTTTTAAAATTGGTTATTGTATTTCTCCTATAGAATATAAACTCCAAGAGGAAAGGAATCTTTTTCTGTTTAGTCACAGATGCCTAGAATAGTGTATAGCATATATTAGGTGCTGTTTAACATTTATGGAAAGACCAAATAAATGTTATTTGTACACCTTGTTATAGCACAATGTCTGACACTAGTGAACACTCAATACATTTTTTTGAGTAAAATGATAAATGAATAAGTACAAATCCAATAGGAAAATTTCAATTTCTGTAATTTGTTTTGTATTCTAGAATATGCTGAGAATAGGAGTATAGAAGGAAAAGAACCTTTCTCCCTTTCTGCCATAAGAAATGTCTGGATTGCAGATCCCCAGTTTCTTAGCACTGATGAAGATTCTCTCATCTTTTCTCCCAGGCATGATCCTTAAAGCAGAGCCTACACTGCACAGTTTCAAAATCAATAGGTATTTGATAATTAACAGTTTAGAGAATGACGACCTAACTAATGATGCAAGAACCATCGGTTTTTAAGTCACAACAGGAAAATTTGACATGAAGAATTAGTCTTGCTGTCTGACACGAAAAGATAGCAGTTGTCTTCTGCTGTGGACTGGATTATGTCCTTCCTTCACTCTCAAATTCATATGTGAAGCCCTAACTTCCAGTGTGACTGTATTTGGCGATAGGGCCTGTGAGGAAGCAGTAAAGATTAAATGAAATGAGGAAAGAAAGAAAGGAAAAAAGAAAGAAAAGGAAAAGCCACGCTTTCTAAACTGCAGAGGTAAAACTAACATTTTTTCCATTGGTCAAAAGGCTTCCAACAATGTGATCTATGGTATAAGGAGCCTATTTTTTTTTCAAATGTGCTTTCTCAGCACTGTGTATAATTAAAAGCTAATCAGACACTCAGTGGGAATACAAAATATAAGGGCATATTAAGGGCTTTTGATAGATTTAATTCTGATAATATATATGAGTGAAATTTTTCTTCTTGAGGAAAATTTATGTTTCTTAAGGACATCTGAGTAAAGAGAGTATGGGAGTATGGTAGCTTGTGGCCAAAATCACCTCAAAAATTTACCTCTCTATGTGTGCTCAGAAGTAGTCCTTTATGCTCTTGCCCTTGACTTGACAATGTGACTACTTTGATCAATAAGATGATATTAGTTGTGACAGAAGCTGACTTAAAAACTACAGCTCACTGGGCTTTTCTTCTCTTCTGCTGTTGGGACCCCTATGACTATAGCATGCATATAACCTGGGCAAGTCGGCTAGGTGATGAGGTACATGAGGCCAAATCATCTCTGTGACCTTTGCTGACAACAAACCAACTGCTAGATATGAAGGAGGTCATCCTACACCATCCTACTTCAGCTAGGACGGCCTAGGCCAAAAGTATATCCACGGACCCATAGAATGGTGAGAAATAATAAATGTTTATTATTTAGGTCACAAATTTTGGAGATAGTTTGTTAGAAGCAAATGTTAATCAATATAAAGAAATAGAAAATTATGGGCGCCTGGGTGGCTCAGTGGGTTAAAGCCTCTGCCTTCGGCTCAGGTCATGATCTCAGGGTCCTGGGATCGAGGCCTGCATCGGGCTCCCTGCTCAGTGGGGAGCCTGCTTCCCCCTCTCTCTCTGCTTACTTGCAATCTGATCTCTCTGTGTCAAATAAATAAGTAAAATCTTAAAAAAAAAATAGAAAATTAAATAAAAATAGAACAAAGATCGAGTGAAAACAAAACACCATAAAACAATTGTATATATCCATTTACACTTCTTGAATCCAATGGTGGTCCTATTAATTCAATATATCATGGATTCCCAAGATAAAGGAAAGAGAAAACAATCTTAAAGTTCAAAACCAGTCTTCACTGAGAGAAGATATATGCATTTAAAGGCAATAATACCTATCACTTCTGAAATGTCTTCTACGAGTCACTCTGTTCACTTCTTTACATATTTCACATCATTTAGTCTTTGTGAGTGCTTTGCAAGGGAGGTGTTTGTAAAGTCTTTTGACAGATGTAGGATCTGAGGCTCAGAGAAGTCTAGGAACTTGCCCCTAGGTCTCCCAACTGCTGAGTAGAGGAGATAAAAGTTTAATTTTGACAGCAGTCTTTTGTGACAACACACTATCTGAAGACCACCAGATCTCTGAATGGCAAGCAAAGGAATTCAGGCGTGATTGTATGAACAATATCCATTCTAGGCATGGTTATGCTTTAATACAATGTGTATGACAGCTTTGCCAGAGAATTGAAAAAAAAATCATCTCTTATAAAATGGAATGTCTCTATTTTGATGCAAAAGGCTTTTAACTGATTTAAGGGAATTCTACAAAATTAAGTATCAGAATTGTTTATCTTATGGGCAACTATTGATCTCTGAGTGTGCCCCTGTCTCATTAACACTTTTATTACCTTGTCAATCAAAGCCCTACCTGCACCAACCAGGGACTGAAAGGATTTGCCATTATTAAGATTGTCTGGTGCCCAGGAGCAAAGAAATCCTGCTGAAAGTGTAAGGATAAATCAGCAGGGATTTAAATAGCATTCTAGATGCAGAAAGCAATTCATTTAAAAAAAAATCAGAATATTCTAACATCATTTGAAGAAACAGATTTTTTTAACTTCTTTAAATGTTTAGATTTTAGTATTAAAAAAACCTTATTTCAAGTACATTTTGTTAAAAGCTTGTGTTATTTGAAACTGTTTTGTGAACAATTTTATTATATAAGCTTGCTGAATTGCACTGGTCTCAGGGCAAAAGTAATATATAGGCAATAAATGTTTCTTATGTGTATAGCTAATTTTATCATTTCCTCTAATAGTCGCCTATTAGAGCAAACAGATTAGCAGTTAATTGGTATCCAACAAAGAACTATTTCAGTTGTTGTTTTTTTTTCTCTTTCATCAGTCATCTTAATCAATACCAACATACAAGTCTAGATTCCAGTGCTTGCTATTACCTTATAAAAATACTGCATTTAGAAGGTCATTATTTGCTAGGTGTTCAGCAAATTAAACACAAATTCACTCTTCTGGAGCTTTCCTTACTTGCCTCATTTTCAGCCATCAATAATTTCATGGTGATTACTTTCACAGTACATAAGAATTTTTAAATGTGTGCGCAGCTAATTTTGTTTGGGTCTTCCATTAGCTTAACAAATATTTATTGAACACACAACCTGTAAGAAATACCAATCTAGGCCCATTAGAGGATGCAGAGATGAAGATAAGATGACCTGTTAAAGTATGTACACAAGCAACCATAACATAAAGCATAGATGCTAAGTGCCACAAGAATGGTATGCACAAAATGTCACAGAAAAGCTAATGGAGTATCAGGTCCAAGTGCTTGGAGAATCAGGCAAGGTATCATGGATATTAATGCATGGATGGTATTGGTCATGAGGCAATTGTGACCAAAGAAAAAATACAAAAGAAGACAGGATGAGTATGTGTGTCTGTGTGCATATATGGTGAGGTGAAGTTTGGAAAACAAAGATGAGTCCTGGTACAATAAAGGAGAATATATACAGGAATGCCAGATTCATAAATTTGAGCTTAATTTTAATTTTATGGGCAATGATAAGCAATGATTTTATATTAGAGAATGACATAATCAGAACTATGCTTTAGGAAAATTAACCTGGAAGTGATGTATTACAGCATTTTTCAATCTGAAATGAAATATGAAACACTTTTAGAGAAAATATTACAATTCTCTTGGGTTCCTAGTATGGATGCAAATTATTTTTAATACCACATAAATGTATGTGCCTGTAAATCAAATATAAGTCGTAATGATTTTAGATCTTATGACAATTACAATACCTAAATAAATTTATAATTAAATATCAACTAAATAAGAAAACTAAGATAATTCAAATTAATAATAGTAGATGCTAGACCAAGATGTGACATAGGAGATTCTTGAATTTCCCTCTTCCTATGGACACACTGAATATATAGCTGTACATGGAATAGTTCTCTCTGAGAGAACTCCAGAAACTAGCTGAGTCCTACACATTGTGTGAAAGAGAATGTATCCACATTGAAACAAGTAGGAAAGTGTGGAGACATACTCTTGCCACAAAACTCACCCTGGGTCAGTGCTATATAAATGGGAGGGAATCTCCAACGCCCTGCTTCTTTTGAGAAGCAAAGAGTTTGACCTGCACATTTGGAACCTCAACTTTTAAGGCTCCCACCCAAAGTATGGGGCCCCAAAACATCTACCTCTGGAAGCCAATGAAGCCAATGTTTATAAGACCCATAGATCTCTAGACAACAAGTAGTTCTCAATGGACACACTAGCACTCACCATGGCTATACCTACCATGGCTCAGCACAGAGGGAGCAGACAAAAACATTCATCTCCCAGTCTTTTCTGGAAGGGATTTTACTGTATGTTTTACTACTGTAGCCTCTAAGGGTCTGATTTCTGATCAGCTAGCATCTAAGTGCTTCCCACAGTCCTCCAGTTGGGGATACTGATGGGTCTTGGTGCACTCTCAACTACTAGGAACCACTAAGAGAAAGATGGTGACTTGGATGATCACAAAAGTTTGAGAAGAAACCAGGAACTTAGGCCAGGCCGATTGACAAAAGTCATATATTACATGAGACCAGACTGTTGTTAAGACTGGAAAGGTGGCTATTCTATCTAATGCACAGAAATCAACATAAAGAATTAAGGAAAATGAGGAAACAGGAATATGTTCCAAACAAAATAATAAATCTTCAGAAACCAATGTTAATGAAATGGAAATAAGTGAGTTACCCAATAGAGAGTTCAAAATAATGGCTGTAATGCTCACTGAGATCAGGAAGGCAGTGTGTGGACAAATTGAGAATTTCAACGAAGAGATAGGAAAAAAAAGTAATGAACAGAAATCCTAGAGATGAAGAATATAGTAATTGAATTGAAAAATTAATAGAGTTCAGTAACAGACTAGATCAAGTGGATAAAAGGATTAGTGAACTTGAAGACAGGGCAGTAGAAGTTATTTAATCAGAGGAGCAAAAAGAAAAAAAAGAATGAAAAGGAATGACTGTAGCTGACTTCTTGCTCTCCTTCTGCCACTGTCATGGTTGATTTACTCCTTGTGCACTTGTATGGTTGAACTGCCTAGAGCCTACCAGCCATACTTGGGGTTTGGGATTATACTTCTCAAGAGATTGCAAAGGAGTAGGATGCAACCCAGATATGTGAGGGGTTGTGTTCTAGAGGGGTAACTTTGAACAGCGGAAAACAAGAGATGGGCAGGACCCATGAAGATTTATACCTACTTTTGTTCCTCTTCCACTGAAATGTTCTCAGGCACATTTTTCCCCCTTACAACTTTCCAGAGATATTCTGCATGATTGTGCAGAGGCTTCTACTGAAGAACCAGATGTGCCTATTCATAGCTCCTCATGAAGCAGTGGCTGGCCCAGAAATGCATCACTTTTGCATTGCTTGCCATTCTTCATGCCCGACTCCACTTTCCCTCCCTCTCACTGCCCTGGATTGCTCCCATCCCCCAAAATTAATCACTATTACTTAATCCTTGCTTAACTTCTATTTTCTAGAGACTTTGAACCAAGAAATGTTTAGAACTTTTAGTTTTCAGTCTCTTTTCCTCAGAATTATGCACCATGGGCTACTTTATTGAATGATAAGCATTTTGATGTCAAGCGAAAGTTAGACTAGGTAAGCACATTTGCTTTGTAATTTACAACTCAACTAATCTACAAATAGGTAAAAATTACCAAATATCTGAAGCTAAATTTTAATAGTTGCATATTTTATTAAATTTAACATTTTTAATTCTTTTCATATTAATATCTAAATTTTTAATAATTAGGTCAATTGTTTATAGTACCTCAAGATTCCATAATTTACTAAGAAATGTTGCAAGTAGTTCTTTAGTTCTATGGTATGATTAAAAAGAAAGGAATCTTGGGGTCAAAGACAGATATGAATTCCAGCTCCATAATTTTCTTATTGTGTGATATTGATTTTTTTCCTGTGTATATTCCCTATTTAAATATGTGGTAGTAAAAATAGAATATTATGAGTCCATTGTGTGTAACGTTGTTATACCAATAGTTTTGTTTACAGAATTTACAGTTTTCTAAGTGTTCCAGGTTTATGGTCTCCTCTCACCCCTCACTTGTTACATACTCTTCTTTTACTCAGAAACCCTTTGCTTGGAGTGCTGTGTGGCTCAGTAGGTTAAAGCCCTGCCTTCGGCTCAGGTCATGATCTCAGGGTCCTGGGATCGAGCCCTGCATCGGGCTCCCAGGGAGCCTGTTTCCCTCTCTCTGGCTGCCTCTCTGCCTACTTGTGATCTCTCTCTCTCTGTCAAAATAAATAAATAAAATCTTAAAAAAAAAAAAGAAACCTTTTGCTCCTCTTCACCTTACTAAGGTTCAGAATTATATTGTAATATGAACATTTGGCCAAAATAGCCAATTATTATGTTCATTTCTGAGTCATCTGGAGAAAGTCACTGCCTATCTGTTTCCTCAAGTATAAAGTGCAAATGGAAACATTTACTCTCTCCTTATTCCATAATGATCTTTGAAAGAATGAAACAATCACTGAAAGAGCCATTTTTCAAACATGTAGGAGGGGGTACACCATTAATAAAATAACCATTATTTTCCTATTTATTTTGCAATATTAAGAAAACAACAAAAATGGATAAAAGAATATAATTACCTGACAAACAATATGTCCAAGGACTGAGATGAAAAAGCTATAAAAATTTAAGAACACTGTTTATCATTAATGTAACAAAATCTCATCTGTTTTATCTTTTTTCACTAAGCCATGTGACTGATTCTAATTGAAAGGTGATCACGCATACAGCATAGGAAAACATTTATTTAACATAATTTTGGCCCCAAAGGAAAATTAATGTATATATATAATTTAATATGTTAACTGGAATGGGTATATTTTTTAATACAGACATTTTTATTGACTAAGTGAATATTTCTTACATGAAGATTTTTAAGATTTTTAAAAGTAAGGGCACACCTGGGTGGCTCAGTAGGTTAAGCATCTGCCTTCAGCTCAGGTCATGATCCCAGGGTCCTGGAATTGAGCTCCCCCAGTTGGGCCCCTGGCTCAGTGTGGAGTCTGCTTCTCCCTCTCTCTCTGCCCCTCCCCCTTCTTGTGCTCTCTTACTCTCTCTCTCAAATGAATAAATAAAATCTTTAAAAAAATAAAAAAATACATTGCTGTAAGAATGAGGGACCTGGAATTTCAAATATAGCAAATGACTAAAATACTGCTGGTTACTCTTTGTTACATTTTAACCTAATAACCTAAGTAAAATGTTTTTATTTTTATAAATTTTCTCTCATGTCATTTCTTTTTTCCCCTTAAGAAGTATCTTGGGGTCAGGCAATTTATGCCTAAACATGTATTTAAAATGGAAAGTATATGGCAAACTTTTCTTTTCTTTTCTTTTTTAAAGATTTTATTTATTTAAACTTTTCAATTATCCACCTGCCAGGAGGTAATTTAGCAGTGATTAAGAGTAGGGACCATGGAGGCAGGCTGACTAGAGTATAAATCTCAGTGCCACTCCTTAGCCACAGCACTGACATAGTTGTTTAGCCTCTTTATGCCTAAGGATGTGTCATTTGTAAAAGAAGGGTAATGATGAACTCTTTGTAATAGAACTATTTTGAGGATTAATTTAGTTTTAAGTATGTAGAGGGCTTAGCACAATGCTGGGCACTAGTGCAGAGCCATACTGTAGCCTGAGGTAAAAAAAAATTAGTAAAACCATTTTTAATTTAGATACTTTAATTAAAATGTTAATATTTTGTATATCAGGATTAAAAATTTTTTTTGAAGTATCACATCAAAATATTATGAATTTTATTTTTAGTTTTTTGGCACCCCAAGGCAAGTGCCTCATTCACTTCACCCTAGTCCCTGCCTGGGTGGGCACATAGTAGCACTCAATAAATATTAGAAAACATTAACATTAGGTCAAACAGACATAGGTTATTTATTTCAGATATGTGTTGTGAGTAGGATTATAGGCTGCTTTGTGACATGTAGTAGGGGGGATTCTTACCTTAAGTTAAGGATTCAGAGGGTCTCCCAGAGGAAGTAGAATACTAGCCATGACCTGAAGGATACATAGACAGTTGAAGAAGCAGGAAAAGTGAGGGGAGAGGGCGCCTGGGTGGCTCAGTGGGTTAAAGCCGCTGCCTTCGGCTCAGGTCATGATCCCAGGGTCCTGGGATCAAGGCCCACATCGGGCTCTCTGCTCAGCAGGGAGCCTGCTTCCTCCTCTCTCCTCTCTCTCTGCCTGCCTCTCTGCCTACTTGTAATCTCTCTCTCTGTGTCAAATGAATAAATAAAATCTTTAAAAAAAAAAAAAAGTGAGGGGAGAGTAGTGCATGGAGGTGATAAGTGAGAGAAAAATCTAGGGCGTAAGAAGTTGATATAATCTAGGATAGTTGTGGCACAGAATGTCAAGGGAACTTGACTATAGGATTAGTTATTTTTTTCTCATTAAACTTTTGTTTTAATAGGTCTCAAAATTCTGTGACAAATTTTTGGTCAAGTTGTTTCTATTAAAAAGTACTGATTTTAAAAACTAATAACTTAAAACTGCCACACATACAAAAAGACAAATGGTTCACAAAACATTCTCCTTTCCTTCTGAAAGTTTTATGATGCATTGAAATTTATACTAATATATTACACTAATAGGATTAGTATAATTTGTAAATAATATGTAGAGTCAAGAATGGCTTAATGGATGTGAGACCTGTGCAGTTACACAGGACTCTTTGTTCAGAAGAATCCCATGCTTTTTCCATGTTCTGTTATCATCATCTTGAAATTCTTTTTGAACCAGGGGTCTCACATCTCACTTTGTGCTGGGACATGCAATTATATAGGTGGTCTTAGGTAGATTTTATCATCAGTGCCTTTCAAGTAAAGTGACGGGAACAGATGAAAATTTAGTAAGATCACTATTGCTGCTGTTTGATCTGGGCCAACACTGAATGCAGCATTATCATTTGGAGACAGTTGCAGAGAGAAATATCGTGGCTTATCATGGAAGAGTGGACAAAGGGATGGAAAATGTACAAGGATATCCAAGATATTTGGAGAAAAGATCCCCAGAGTAGAGTTGAGATTAAAAAAATTAAAACCAAAGTGCTACTTTTTATGTTAAGGGCATTATATTCTTTTAAAAGTATTTTCATAAGGAAATCCTAGAATAATATATAAGAAACTAATAACAGTGTTTAACCAGGTGTGGGATAGTGGTTGAACAGAAGGAATGGGGCATGGATGGGAGGGAAATTTCTGGGTGGATGTTTGTAGTTTTCCATTTTGTATTGTAATATTTTGATTTTTGAAAAATGAATGCTTTGAAGAGTCAAAAGGTAAAATATGAATTAAAAGAAAGGCATGCATACAAAAGAGATTCACAAAGCATAATCTATGGAATTTGGTAACTGCATGTGAAAGGGGTAAGGAAGTGTGAGAAGTAAAAGGTGACTTACTGTAGTAATCCTTGTGATTGAGTCCCCACAGTTCTTTCTACCACAAATGACTAGGTCAAATCAATGGTCCCAATCCATTCTCCTTTCCAGTAATTTGTTTAGGAATGGATTTGTAACCCAATCCCAAATGTGATCCACAAGAACATAGGCTTGAAAATTGTATTGGTTTCCCAAGGTTGCTCTAACGAATTACCACAATGCGAGTAGCTTAAAACAACAAAAATGGATACTCTCACAGTTCTGGAGGCTAGAAGTATAAAATCAAGGTGTCCATGTGGCTCTGAGGGACAATCTGTTCAACTCCTCTTTCCTAGCTTCTGGTGGTTGCTTACAATCCTTGGCATTCCTTTGCATGCAGACAGATCCCTCCAATCTCTGTCTTCACATAACCTTTTCTCTTGTGTATCGCCTCTGTTTGTTGGTGTTCACATGATATTCTTATAAAGACACTAGTCATTAATTTGGGGACTAACTGTAATCAATAATAACCCTAATCATTAATAAAGAGCGTGTCTTTAATTAAAATACTGCTGTTTTGTTTTTCATGGATTGAACATGACAGCATCCTAACTAGTTATATTTGCAAAGACCTTCTTTCTTACTTTTTTAAAGATTTTATTTATTTATTTGAGAATGTGAGAGAGAAAGAGAAAGAGAACACAAGCAGGAGGGGGAGGGAGAGAGAATCTGAAGCAGACTCTGCAGTGAGCATGGAGACCCCCATGGGAATTGATCACAGGACCTCAAGATCATGACCTGAGCTGAAACGAAGAGTGGTACACTAACTGAATAAGCTACCCAGGTGCCCTGCAAAGACCTTATTTTTAAATAACGTCCCAGTCACAGATATCTTTTTGTGGGACAAAATTCAACCCATTATGGAGGTCTTTTGGAAAATTTTCTCATTCCTAAGTGAGAGATGCAGGAAGACACAGTCCCTTTTTCTCTTCAGGATATTGTCATGTCTGGAAGTGATGTTTGAGCCTGTTGCCACCACTTTTCTTTCAGTCTGGGGATAAAGCCAATACGTAAAGGAAGGTAATTCCAAGACAACTACAGAGAAGAGGAGCCAATGCTAATGAGGGGTATTAAGTTATTGTCTAAGCCAGTTTCAGTCAAGATTTTTATTTTCAACCATTAGCATGTTACATGACATAATGACACTCAGATTCCTTATTAGCCAATCAGATATGTTTTGATACTTTGTGAGAGTACTGAAGGAAAATAGTTCTGGGGTAAAAGATGTCAACAACTATGTAAGTATGTAATATGCATGAGAAAAGGATATCAAGAGAAAAGGATACTTACATTTTGGAATAATGTTACTTTTTCCCATAGAAAATATCTGATCCAATGGATTATAAGTTATTTTAATTATCCTAAGCGTTTTTCTACAGGACATGCCATCCATAGACAATTTCAGGTTGATTTGTGATTCTATATGACATTGCAGAGTTTGACCAACATGGAGCTCTATTGTCATTAAAACTTCCAGAGAAGATTCCATAACTGTATGAGATCTATAGTGTAATCACTTAGACATATGTATGCAGCCACTTGGTCCTAAGAACCAAAAGCTAGGCATTTGATAAGGAGGCTGCTATAGTGGTCCCTGAGAGAGGTGACAAGGGCTTGATAAAGTGAAATGTGCTATTAGAAAGGATGGAATATACTTTCATAGGAGGAATATAAAACTCTTGGAAGTATGCTTGGAAAATGCACATAGACAAGGTAGGTAGAAGAGCCATATCTGATGCCAAGTGTTTGAACTCCTCAACAAGTCCCTTCTTTACACGCTGTCAAAACTAATCAGGCCTACTAGGCATGTGAAATTGGTTTGAGGACAGTTTGTTTGATGTGATGTTTTAGTTCTTTGATTTTATTTTGCAGATAGTAAAGAAGGAAATCATTTTTATTTAAGCTTTTATGTTAATTTGTGCAAGGCTGGATCCAGAGGGAATAACAATGGGTCTCCTTTAATCTCCCATTAACCTAACAAATATCTTTAAAAAAAGTGTTGATCATTTCTAACAGTTGGACTTGGATTTGGTTTGATGGATCTGAATTCTTTGATAGGTCTCCTAAAAATCATGAATAAAAATGGTATTTTTATAGAAACATTCTGTACATATTTAAACACGTTACTGTTTAACTGTTTAATTGATTAGTGTAATTCTTAGGGATAGTGTGTAATATCTATTTGTATGACAAAGTTTCTTTTCATGAAAATACAATGAAAAACATGTTAACTTATTTTTGATGTACCACAAGTTATCTTAATCTCCTTTTTTGCATTTAAGCTAATTTCCGAGAACAATGAGGAGCAGTGAATACTGAATCCCAGTAAACATAGATTAGGCACCATTCTATTCACTTTTAACTTTATCTTTGTGCTACAATTCATGCTTTCTTATTGCTTTGCTGCTTTGAGTTCTTTGTTCTGTCAGTAATTTTCTAGTTTTCCTGTGTCTTCAACATTTTACTTTTGTCTCATTTTCATCAGTATATACATACATTGTAGTATTGCCTATGTTTATAAAATCCTTCCATAAAACTGTGCTTCCTCTATTTAATCTTTTTCTTTCTCTTGACATCCACTCTTTCATTTATTCAACAAGTACTAATTCAATACCTATGATATGATTGGCTTATTCTAGGTGCTTCAGACACAACAGTTAATAAAGCAGATACAAATCCCTGCTCTGATGAAGCTAATGTTACAGTGTGTGGAGACATATGATAAAATAAGAAGTAAATAAAATAGAATTTTATATAATGATAAGTACTAGGGAAAAAGAGAAGAGCAGGGATAGTATGTAGAGAGAGACCAAGGGAGAGGAATTTGCAATTTTATATTAGTTTTTCAGGGAAGACCTCACTGAAAGAGTACTATTTGTGCAAAGAGTACTATTTGTGCAAAGTACTATTTCCCGAAGGAAAGGAAAGAGCAATTAGAGAAATAACTGAAGGACACAGTATTTCAAGCAGCAGAAACAGCATGCACAAAGGCTCATGGGCAAGAACACCTTTGACTTATCGGAGGACTGTGAAGAGGCCCATATGACTGGAATTGAGTGAGCCAAGTAGGCAGTTGTAGAATTTAAAGTCAACAAAGTGGTAGTAGGGGACAGATAATGTAGGGTATTGTGACCCATGAAGAGACTGTGAGTGGAAGGGAAGCTACTGGTGGGTTTTGATTTGAGAAGTGATATTTTAACTAGAATATTCTTGCTCCTCTGTGGTGAATAGACTTGAAAGAGGCAAGAATATAAGCAGAATGGCCAATTAGGAAGCTGTATTAACTGTCCAGAAAAGAGAAATTGGTGGTTTAGATTAGGGATAGCACTGCAGGGAATGAATTATGGTAAAATGTGGACACATTTCCAAGAGAATGGAAACATGATCTCTTGATGGATTCAGTGTAAAGTAATGCAGCTGTCCTTTTATTGAAAAATATTTGTTCATATGTATTGAATTCTCTCAAAATCTCCCCTCTTTGTTGCTCTTTAACTTGTTGAATATGAGGTTGTTGTTTTGTTTTTTATTTTTCTTTGCCCCTTCTCTTCCCTTGAAACTGCTACAAGAAAATCATGAAAACTAACACGTGTTCTTCAGTCTTGATCTTATATAATCACTCTGTAACATTTGAACTGTTCTTTCTCCTTCCCTCTTCAAACTCTCTTCTCCTTTGACCTTATTTGGGTCTCAATTTTTCTTGGTATGTCAATCTCTACTGGTCTGATTTCTCTTTTTTAGGGTGCTGAGTGGGCTTTCCTTTTTCAGATGTTTGTTCAAATGTCACTCTTTTGGTGAGACCTTCCCTGAGCAAATGATACAAAGCTGCAACTCCTGAGTTTTCCCTGAAAAATTCCTATACCTAAAAGATTAATAAGGTTTTTTTTTTTTTTTACTCATTCATCACTGTTCAGACTTTTAAACTTCACAGAATTATTCAGTGGGGTTAGAAGTTCTGTATATAACGAGATGATGTTGGCCTGAAATTATAGGAATTTCATATATTACTATTGTCATTAACATTAGAATATTATAATAATATATATCACATATATTATATATGGCCTCTTCACAGTGAAGCCCTCAAATGGAGTTATATTTATCCATAACATTATGTTTAATGTTAATAATGGCCCACGAGAAGACAGTAAACAGTGAGGCTAAATCATGCCTCAGAAATTAAAGAGCTATCTATAATATAGATAGTGGCTTTTTATTGCATAGGAAAAGGGAGCTCCTTATTAATTGAAGAATTATTACTTGAGCCAGATACCTTCTCTGAGTCATAATTTCAAATTTAATAACTTTAAAATTGTTTACTGCAAAAGATTATTATAAAATTAAATGCATTTTCATGTAAAATCTAGTTTGACAAAGAATTATTAAGTTTCTTGATGATTCAAACATTGCTCTGGGTGCTAGAGATATAATTATAAATATGATAGCCCATGCACTCAATTAGATTGTAATCTGGATGAAGTGATGAACCTTAAAACGAACCATCAGTAAACATTTCAATTACTCTATTAAAAGTTGCTGGAGCCAGGGGGGGATGAGTGAATAAATCTTTTTTTTTTTTTTTTTTAAGATTTTATTTATTTATTTCACAGAGGGAGAGAGAGATCACAAGCAGGCAGAGAGGCAGGCAGAGAGAGGAGAGAGGAGGAAGCAGGCTCCCTGCCGAGCAGAGAGCCCAATGCGGGCCTCGATCCCAGGACCCTGAGATCATGACCTGAGCTGAAAGCAGAGGCTTTAACCCACTGAGCCACCCAGGTGCCCAAATAAATCTTTCTTGAGGAGGTAATGCTTTAGTTGAGTCTTGAAGTTGAGGTATTATTATCTTGATAAGGCTGGAGAAGGGAACACAAGTTAGGAGAACATCATGTAGGCATGAAACAATAGGTCTTATTTATGTTATAAGAAGCTCAGTATTGAAATCAAGGTATATTTAAAGAGGTTGTAAGACAGAATAAAGATTTAAGTAGTGCCTTCTACAATAAACTAAGAAATCCAAACCAAAAGTCAGTGTTACTATGAAGGATTCTAAGAAGGGGATTAATGTGATTATATTAAAATATTAAAATGTGACTTGAGCAGTGAAGAGGATGGATTAGAGGGACTCTGAGCTAGAGAACAGGGAGAATTCTAATCATATAAATTAAGAAAAAACGATGAGGTCTGAATTAGCAGTGATAGAAATGGCTTAAATTTGAGGTATGTGTAGGAGGTAGAAGAGACTGACTTTAGTGACAAGTTGAATCTGGAAGTCTCCAAATTTCTGTTTTAGATCATGGATGGAGGACACCTTTCACTAAAAGATAGGAAATAAAGGGGGACAAATCAGAATTCCAGGTTACAACAGCTTCCTCCCTCCCCAGCATGCTATATTTGAGGTTTCATGGGGTATCCAGTGATTTTTTTATAAAGACAAAATTCTTTAACATAACCCTCAAGGCTGCATGGTTTTGTCCCTTCTATTCCAATCTCATTCATGTGACTGTGTCCACTAAAGCTCTCTGTGGGAGCAACACAGACCTTCTTGTATTCACCATCACAGAGCCTTTGTATGTGAGATTCTCTCAGCCTGGATGACCCTTCCTTCTCTTCACTGATTAATTTTTTTTTCCTCATGTTTTGACTCAGCTTCAGATTAAATTCCTTGGGGAAGCCTTCCCTGACTTCCTTAACAAGATCAAATGCTCAAATGCAGTAGACTTCCATTATACTCTGAGGTCCTCAAGACTATATTCACTGTGGAAGGAGTTAATACTAAAAGAAGGACAAAGCAGCCAAAACACAACAGATTTCCTTATATTTTTTTATTTTGTTTGTCAATGTGTGTCTGGTCTCTGGGTTCTAGGAATTCCTGGATCTAGCCATACCATTGTTGATTGCAACAGAAATTCAAAGGAAGAGACTGGATCTGAGAAATATCCCAAGGGGGAAAAAATGGTAGGATTTGATGACTGAACAGATCTGGGTATTATGTCTAGACTTTCCTTTCTGGGTAATTAGCAATGCTGGATGGTAGTAGAATTGACTGAAATGGGAATCAGGAAAATGAATTCATTTTTCAGGAAAGATGATTAAAAATAAATGTGAACATTGAGAAATTATAAAGGACTCCATGCTCGCTGTGAGGCTGATAAATCCTAGCAACTGCACTTCTTCATTAAAGTTTAATGAAAGCCTTATAGGTTGTTAATGATTCCTTTCTTCAGTGAGGTATACGACTGATCGACAAGAAAGGTTTTTTTGTGAAATCAGCAGCTGCCTTGTAACTTCCAACCTCTTTTCATCAGAACTATTATAGAAAATATTAGTTGAAAGAAGTCATGTAAGGTAGTGATTTTGTTTTCTTTCCTTATTGGCAGCGTTAATTAACCTATTAGGAGGGTTATTCTGATGTCTGTTATTAGGACACATTAGGAGTTTTATTGCACTGGGATATGCTTAGCAGACATGACCTCTTGCTCTGCTTTTCCAAACATCTGTTCTTTAGAGTTCACCCATAATGTCACTACCTAATTAGACTAACAGCATGGAAGTTTTTCTGCTAAAATATAAAGTGGTTACAATAAACCATGATATAGGAAAACTAGAGACCTGACTTAAAGGAAAGGAAAGGTTATCTTCAAGCTTATGTCTTTCATTAGTCAGTAGATATTGCTACTTTTGACCAACCAAGACTCTTTTGTTAAAGGATTACAGGTCACTCATATGATTCATTTTTCAGAGAGAAAGTGATGTAGAAAGGCCATAGGCAGGCTATGAACTAGATTCCATGGGACCCAAAAAGAGAAGGGGTCTTCAGGATCTAGTGACCTGTCATAGAGTTGGTTCTCATGCTTCCACATAGTCTGTATAAGCCATGGTAATGACTACTTCAGAGGTTTCATTGACATTACCTTCCTATATATTGCTAATTTTCACTGTTTCCCTACATTTTGGGGAATGGTTCTTTACACAGGTACTCACTAATAAAGTTATGATCATATGGACCCTCATTTAATAAAA
The DNA here is from genome assembly GCA_002007465.1 of Ailurus styani. Lineage (NCBI taxonomy): Eukaryota > Metazoa > Chordata > Mammalia > Carnivora > Ailuridae > Ailurus > Ailurus styani. The sequence continues at coordinate 3,805,743 of LNAC01000013.1, read as the reverse complement.
TTTACTAATCAGTATTCATTCAGAGTAACATAACTTAAAGTTTTTTAGTGACTTGATGTGTTTAAAATTTAGTGCTATTTGGTGGTAATTGCTTCTGGAAAATGATTCCAAAGGAAATTACTATAATCTTATAATTAGGTTTCCAAACTCTGGTCCCTGAATAGACATTCATTTATTCACTAAATATCTGTGAACACCTATTGGAGAATAAAAGACATCAAATAGACTTCATTTCTGGATTTCTCTGTTTAGAATAATAATTTTTACTATAGTTTATATAGAAAATCCTAGGGATTTGTGTGCTTTCTTTGTATATCATATTTTGTTTTTCCACCAGTATTAAGTACCCCAGGCCTAATGGAAACTAGAACAATACTAAAATTTGTACAATCTAATTCAGAATAAATTTATGCTTTTTTAAATATAATTAAGATTATTTTTATTAGGAAGTAGTAAGTTGTTACAGGTTGTACATTCAGTTATTCATGAATTTTCCATATACTTACAGTCTTTTTTTTACTCATTTACAATATCTGCAATTCTGTTTGGTTCTCTCAGAAACTATCATCATGTTATGTTTTAACACATTAAAAATCATGTGTGATTTTTTAACTATGGTATAGACTGCTGAAGGAGCATAAACATATGCTTGTCTGAATATGTATTAAGTAAAGTTTAAATGTATTGATTGCCTTAAAAATAAATGTAGTTTTTTTTTTTAAGATCTGGGAATTGTTAACAAAAATTGATCTCGGAATATTTGTCTAAACTATTTCCAACTTGTATTCATAGTAGATTTAGAAGTGATGAGGGTAAAAGAATAGCAAGGTTATTCAGGGGTCTCAACGGTTAAATGTCTCATAAAAAGGATCCTTTTCTATACATGTTCTTACTCACTGCACATTGCACACAGATGATTCTAATCACCATTACTCAAATCACCTGATGCCTCAATTACCTTGGCTTCAGTGAGCACATTCCAAATGCCAGAGCACCCATATATGTACTCTGATAATAGGCTGCCAATTAAGTTATCTTTCTCTGGAAACTTATTATGGCAGCTCAGTGAATATAATATCATTAGCACCCTTATATCATCATAGCCTGGGCAGTTGCTGACACTGCATGAGTATAACTGCTAAGCTATCAAAGTAGTTTCTCAACCACAATAGCCTTGAAGTTACTTAAAAAAAAATCTATAGCCATGTGTGCTTGTGTACATATATGTGAAGCCTGCAAGTGTGTGCATTTATGCATGCATGCATGAGCAAATCCATTTTTTATATAAAACATAGGTAGGGAAAATGATCATCAAACACAAGGAAAGCACAAATATCTAGATAGAAGATAGATAAATTATTAGTAAAAATTTCCTTATAAAGCTCATGCAACTTTGCCATCAATAAAATGACATTAATTATAGCTATGGTCAGGTCAGTATTTCTCTACCTTGGAATGCTCCCAGATTAAATGATGTCTGGTAAAAATATTCTATAAGATATTCTGTTTCCATATGGGATCTTGGAATAAAATTAAGACTTTAATTAGAAACTTCAAGGAAATTATGAAAGAATTTTTGAGACTGACTAAACTTTCACTCTATAGCTAGAAGTAGAGACATTTTTCCAGTTAAGCATAAGGTTATACAAAAATTATAAATATTGCTTACTAAGACTCCAACATAAGTTGCAATCATGCTTATTCACTCTTATTAATTCATTTATTTGACTCATTTTTATTAAGGAGCTGGTAAAGGCATCAGGAGAATAATCTGCTTTATCTGGACACTATTTTTCCTTAGAGTGATGATAAAGGGCATGATAATAGCCCTTTTGACTGGGTCGGAATCTTGTTTTTACCACTAATCCTTGGTAAATTCTGTGATCACTCTAAGCATCAATTCTTCATTTATAAAATGGGCACTAAAATAAGCACTTGCTTCATAGGTTTATTATGAGGATTAAATAATGCAATACATACAAAGTGTTTAGCATGGTGTCGAGAAAATAGTAAATACTCAATAAATGATAACTTTTATTTCTATGGCTATTTGTATTTTAAATTATTTTTTAACATTTCCAAATTCCACTGACTCTTCTTGGTGGTTCTTATATATAACTGGCCTGTGCTGATTTGTTACAATTTAGATTAGAACCATTAGTACAATTTAGTTTTAGTTTTACATTTGTTCAATGTTTTCCTTAAGCAAGATGTTATCAATTACATTAATAAGGAGAACCACTTTCACAAAATGACTGGTGTTTTATCATTTTATTTTGTTGTGGGTTTTTCTATTACTATTATTATTATTAGTAGTAGTATTTTGAAGCTTTAGCTGTGCTCTTAAGCTCCCTGGCTCATTGTCTACATGTTTAGTTCCTTTGTCCTCTGCTGCAGTGCAGTGAAACAAAGGGCACTTAAAATACCTCTTGGAGGGAATGAGTAACTTCCTAATTGAGGTTTTCATGTAAAAAAATTGTCACTCTTGTACTTTTCCACTCCCTACAAAGAAGTATGGACTCCATAACACCTCTAGATTAAACCATTAACCTCACTCTCTTGGCTGCATCAGTTCAATGTAGCCCAGTTAACCATTTCATATGCACTATAGTGAGGCTGTACTTTGACTTTCCACCTACCACTTAAAATCTATGTGATAACAAGATATTTTCAATGTTTCCAGCTATAGAAAAGAAACTGTACAATAAAAGAGAGCATGTAAGATAAAGACAGTTTCAAAAAGCAGCACAAGTTCTTAAAAGCTGAGACTGGTTTTTACCATTGTTTCCTGGACTATCACACCGTACTCAAAGTATTTAAGTGTTATGTTTTGGAAAACTCCTCTGGCTGTAGTTAAGTTAAAGAGGCTTTTGATAACAGTAGGCTGAATGTATTTACACATGATTTAATAATGTAGGAGTACAGTATTGGGACACCATTCATCAAGTAAATATCTTTACCATTTATTTGCCTTAAAACTTGACACAAGACTGCCAAAATAGAAATTCCTTTTATTATGGACCACAAAGGAGATACTGCACTACTAGATTGTGAAATGCCCTTATTGGTAGGAGGGTATTCTCTCTGCTGTAATTAAAGGCACCACCAAGTAAATGGTCCTAATGTCAATCATCATGGTTGAAGCTAGAATATGGTTAGGAAAAGAATGATTGGCATATTGGTTTCTGCAAAACTATCATACTGAAAGCATGGTGTCTGATTTATTATTCTGTAAAAAGAGCATCTTGAGGAAGTTCTATGTGAATATCAACAGCCTCCCCAGAAGGCAGGGAAGATGATGTGGGGGAATCAGAAGAAGTTTTTTCATCATCAGATTTGGCTTTCCTGCCTTGCATTTGACTCATAATACAAGTTGTGCAGAGCACGGAAAGACAGGAACAAGAATATAGGTCCCACTAGGCAGTTCCTTTTGATAGCCATCTCATTAGTAATAATTTAAGACTATTCCTTTCCACATTCAGCTATCTGAATGTTATAGAATTCATGGGACTAGTGGAAACATGCTTTACCTCATCTTGATTTATGCCCCTAAATTTGCAAAGGACTGGCCTTCACTCTGCTGAATCCCCTCATGCTGCCTTCGGTGCTCATGCATGAAAGTCTGAACTCTGCTTAGATTCCCCCTGTGGCCATCCAGTATATAGAACATCTGACTACTTTCAAAAAATAATGGAATACCAAAATAATAGAGAGGCAAGCAGCATCCCTTTCTGAAAGCAATAGTAAATGTTGATAGTAAAGAGAAAAAATTATTTTTTGAAGTCAGTTTAATTTCAGAGGACTTCTCTTTATATTTGATTTCTATTTCCAGATGATACAGACCAGTGAAGTAATTCTGTCTTCATAAACATGAAGGTGAGGTATTGGAAGTCAATGAAATACTGGAAGCAAGCATGGAAGAAAGGCCAAATCAGAGCTTTGTAACTGGGTCATTAAAAAGTACCAAACTGAACCTGCACATGGAAGGGTTTCTGAGGGTGAGGACTCAGTGAGGAGGCCCAAGGTTCTGGTTGGAGTTTGGTGTGCAAACTTGAGGAAGAAATGTGGACACACGACTCATCTATTGGATGAGTCCTTGGATAGAGACCTTGATATTGGGCCCTGTAGGAATTCCAAAAGGTAAAAAAATTCTGACTATGGACATTTAAAAATATTATAAAATTATAAAATTATAAAAAAGTTAAATAAGAGGGAATTAGAAATATGGCATGAGGAATGACTGTGGCCACATGTACTTGCACCGTCTACATTTTGTATTCATGGCTATGCAGGCAGTGACAATAGCAGTTTCTCCCACAAAACTTGGAGTCACATCTAATCTGAAGTTCTGTTGATTCTGTTCCTTCAGGAGTTCTTAAATTCATTTCTATTTATATCAGATTTTACCAGATTGGGGTGCCAATATCCTTCACCTGGATTACTATAGTAATCTCCATGGCATAGCAGGCTGTCCCCTCTATTGTTTGGCGCTTGCTTCCCTCTCAGGTTCATTTTTCCCACTCTGTGGTTCGCCATTCCCAGGTCCACAAATCCCTATACTTCTACACTTTTTCACAGGAGTACCTTCTCCCTCCTTTGCTTCAAGTCCTCTGTTTTCCTTGGACTATAAAATTCTAGACAAGATCTGTGTCTTGTGAGTTTTTTATATCCTCCTATAAGAAAATATTTGTTGAATGAATACATTGAAATAATAAATGAAATAATTGTTTAATCAAATTACTCATAGTGTACCTGGTCAACAAATTTTCTGGGCCAGTTCCCAATGGTTGGACTAGACTGAAATGATCCCTGCTTTCCTGGGTTAGTGAGGATGAGAGTGAAAGAAGACAAAAGTGCAGAATATTGAAGAAAAAGGAGTGAGGGCCAAATGAAAGATTGGGGGGAGGGCCCTCAGGATGTAGAGGGGACAGTGGTGTATTCCTAGGAAAATCCCCAAGTGGGTCTGAAGTGACAGGCAGAAATATGGAATACATTCCTTTTTAGCAAGCTAAATGAGAATAATGTGTAATTACTGTGGTTTTAAAATAAGACAGGAGACCATTGTTGTAACCTATAGGCGTTCACATGGAAAGAGAAAAAGTAGCATCTGTACTATTTTCTATTCTGCTTAAAGCCAGTTTGTATAACATCTGTGTAAGACTTTCCTTCCTTCCTTCCTTCCTTCCTTCCTTCTTTTCTTTCTTTCTTTCTTTCTTTCTTTCTTTCTTTCTTTCTTTCTTTCTTTCTTTCTTTCTTTCTTTCTCTTTCTTTCTTTCTTTCTTTCTTTTTCTTTCTTTCTTTCTTTCTTTCTTTTTCTCTTTCTTTTTCTTTCCTTCCTTTCCTTCTTTCTTTTCTTTCTCTCTTTCTCTCTCCCTCCTTCCCTCCTTCCCTCCCTCCCTTCCTCCCTTTCCTCCTCCCTCCCTTCCTCCTTTCCTTCCTTCCTTCCTTCCTTCCTCTTTTGGATATGTATAATTGGAAAGAAACTTCTTGCTCTGTATCTCAAATAGGGCCAAAACCTTTTTATAATGGGGTTTCAACTTTGCCCCACAATTTCTGCTCGAGGGAAAATAATAATGTGGTTCTCACTGTTTGCTGGAAATGTTGCCTTGTCCTTCCTAGGACCTTAAGAACAACTGAATTACACCGACTTTGGGAACATATAAAACTGGGTAATTGAAAATTCTCACTTTCAAAAAGAAGGCTATAAGCAGTATAAATAGTATTTGGATTTGATATTGCTTAACAGTGGTAAGGGCCTGTGAAATCTGGTGAATCTTTACCTCTTGGTGTCCTGAAATTTCCGTCTCATTGAAATAAAGAAAGTTGCTGTATTTTCTGCCTCAGAGAGATGAAGCATCACGATGTGCCACTGGTTAAGAGCAGGGAACCTGGAGTCAGGCTGCCTGCAGTTGAAGCTTAGCTCCTCAATTCCTAGCAGCGAGAGCGCTAGGCTGAGTGTCTCACTGGCTCTAGTTTCTTTGTCTATAAAACAGGACAATAATGGTGTTGATTTTTGGGGGTTATTTTAAAGATAAATTAATAAGTATGTGCAAAATATCTGGAACTAATACTGGTACAAAAGAAAAGTGAAGTAAATGTTAACTATATTGTGGTTGTTATTACTATTGTTATTTGTATTTCCCAACTCGGCAGACCTACCACAAAAGCATCGGGCAAGGCTTTTCTGTCGAAATGATGTTTAAATAACAAAAGGAGGGAAAAACTTTTCAGACAGAATGGAGAGGGAAAACCTAGAGGCAATGAGCTCAAGGAATGGAAAAACAAAACAAAACAAAATAAAACAAAACCCAAACAAACCCTGTCTAACTGGCATGTCTGGAACAAGGAAGAAATTAGTAGGGAGTTGAAACTAGAGAGGGAAGTGAAAGCCAGAACCTTTATGGTCTTGCAGACCAAAATCAAGGATTTTGTCTTTTAGTTCAAGATTAATGGGCAACTCTGAAAGGTTTTAAGTGACATGGCTGGTAAATAGCAAAACGGTTAGAGATTGCGTATAACCTGGAGTGGGTAGGTGAATTCTATCACGAAGGTTGGAGGAGAAGGGATGTGGTTTGAGAGACTGGAATAGGGATCTGGATCTAAATGAGAAGTGGAGGTGTCAGTTGTGAAAAGTTTTAAAACTTGAGGCTAGAAGTTTTATTTGAATTTTAGAGCCAGTGTAGAGTCACTTGAATTGTCTGAGAAGTGAAGACTATAAAAGATGAGCATAAAGAATCTATCAATGAACATACTTAGAGCAGATTGCACCCCTTCATCCCCCTCCTCCTCCTCCTCCTTCTCGTTGTTCTTCTTCTTGTCCTTCTTGTTCTTGTTCTATCTCTGTATCTATCCCTTCATTAGTAATAACCCGTTTTGATTACTGTAGCTGTAGAATAAGTCTCAAAATGGGGTAAGTTGATTCCTCTCACTTTATTCTTCTTTTTCAAAATGAATTTCTTTCCCTTTCCATATAATTTTTTGAATAACCTATCTATACTTACAAAAAAGTCATGTTGGGATTTTAATAGAAATTACTTTAAATCTATATATCAATGATCAACTGACACATAACTATCTTCCAATTACAGAAATCCTTATGAAGACAGAGCTGCTATTTAGACATAACAAAAACCTATATAGCATATGAATAATTTCCTTCTTAGCCATTCTATAGAATGGTGTTCTAGAATAGCCTCCAGAATTAAATGGAAAGAAGTAGGTATGAAGAAAAGGAATTTTCTCTTTAGTTTGCCAGGTTCTCAGAGCTGATCTCATTCTTGAGGTGTTTGACTTAATGTCAGTTTGTTAGATTCTCCCAGCTCCCAATCCAGTGTTAGGGACAACACATTTGAATAAAGCATTAACATTTGTGAAGGGAGGCATTGGAAAGACAGTGCTTCTTGGGTTTTCCCGCAGGACCAGCCTAATTATATCTCTTATTTAATTTTCTGTAATTCCAAATGTAAATTGGAGGGAGCTAGTAGATTTTACAAGTCAGTGTCCTTGTTTCAGTGATATAATGATAAACCATGCTGAAGTAATGGGAGGTTCCACTTCATTACACCACTGTTTGTCATTTTTAACGTTCTGCAAAAAGAGTGTGGGACATATGGCATTTCAAAGAAGAAGTCACTGCATTCTTATCTCACTTCCAAAGACCCTTTGAAGCATCTGTGCAGTGGCCTTATGTGTGAGTCCACTGACTGCATTTTAAATTTAATGGGAATCAATGAAATTTTGATATTTTATTAGCTATTTAACATTGTCAAGAAAAAATATTTTTATTCATCACTAATTATTTATATTTAGTATATGTGAGTACTGTGCATTTATAATCATTAAAGTGTAATAAACAGTAGTCAGTTATGCACAACAAATGCCTTTTCAGATATAGTGCTAATAAAAGCTAGGTATGCATACTTACTGGCAGTTTATAATCCATAATGGACCATGCACAATAAAATTACGAAATTATATCACTTAATGGTTTTATTAACCAGCTTTTTTTAATTAAAAAAGTAATTTATATTCATGGTAAAAAATGTAAGCACTGCAAAGATGATACAGTCGAAGTAATTCTTCTTTCTTTAGACCCCCTCCAACACTCAGTTCTCTTGTGTAGAGGGATAGCTGTAGGCCCAACTGCTATTTACAGTATTTATGTGATAAAAAATAGTTTAAAACCTCTCTAACTCACACTAACTGAAAGGAAGGTCACTGTAACTTGATGTAAAATCTGAATTATAGTATATTTCAAAAGAAATATAGCTTTGCTACTTTGGGCTATAATGAGTAACTGCTGACAGAGAAGGGGGAGGATGGAGCAGAGTATTTATTTTAAAGTATCCACTTGGGCTTTTCAAACAGATTTTATCCATATTAATTCTTTTAATGCAAAGCTACTGATACTGTGGTGCTTCAAAATAGTTTACCGTCCTTCACAGTTAGGTATGCTAAGTATTTGCCATGTTGATGATATTCTTTTTTTATCAAATTTCATTTTACAGAAAGCATACAAGTAAATTCTAGTTCAAAACCTGAACTGCATTCATGTCCATTCATATGCCACATATTTCAAAGCACTGAACTTAAATAGATGCCTTGCTATGTTTGTATGTGGGCTGCATATGTTACTTGGGAAAATACTCATGGAAACTTGAAGATGTCATGTATAATTCTTTCTAAACACTATAAGGTGTTTTTGAGTATATTATCTTATTTTATCCCTACAGTTTCCTCTGAGTGCCCATGAGAAGCATTAGAATACTAATCTCTAAGGTGAAACAATTGTTTTTTGGGATGTTATTGGACAATTATAATTTGGAAAAGACATTGATAAAGAGGAATGAATCTTGATGGAAAATATATAAGTAGAGAAGGACGAAGATATAGGGAAAGTTATAGAAGTAAAATTTAATGACCCAATGGGTGTGTAGGACTGGAGGAGAGGACAACATAAGTATATTGTTATAGAGTTTTTATATTATTCAAGATAGTATCTATTATTTGAAAGTAGACTGTGGTAAGTTAAGATGCAAATATAAACCCTGGATTAATCACTAAAAATATAAAACAGTATAAGTAATAACAATGGAAATAAAATGAAATATTAAAAAAAAACTCAATACAATGAAGGCAGGAAAAGACAAGGGAATAAAGGACAGATGGCCCAAAGAGGAAACAAGGAAGATGGTGGACTTAAAAACTCAACTTATTAATAATTACATTAAATATGAATAGTCTAAACACTCCAAATAAAAGTCAGAGATGATAAGACTGCATTAAAAAAAAAGTAAGCATTAATTGTGTGCTTTTTGTAAAAAAAGAAAGAAAAACTCTTTATATGTAAAAACAAATATAAATAAAAAAAGATAAAAGTAAATAATGGTTGGGGCACCTGAATCATTCAGTCGATTAAGCATCTGCCATTGGCTCAGGTCATGATCCCAGGGTCCTGGGATTGAGCCCCACAGTAGGCTCTCTGCTCAGTGGGGAGTCTGCTCTCTCTCCCTCTGCCTGCCACACACCCTCCTTGTGCACTCTCTCTCTCTCACTCTCTCTTTCTGTCAAATAAAATAAAAAATAAATAAAATCTTTTTTAAAAAGTAAATAATGGAAAAGTTATATTGTACAATTCTGATCATAAGAAAATAGAATGTGTATATTAATAATAAAATAGACTTCAGCACAAACATATTTCTAATGATTATTTTTAACAATGAAAGCATCAGTTTATCAAGACATAAAAATCTTGAAACCATTTGCAGCTTATAACAAAATTTTGAAATACATGAAGCAAAAACTAAAGATGTGAAACAAGAAATAGATGAACACTGCTCTTTTTGATGACATGGATGGATTTAGAGGTAATTATGATAGATGGGATAAGTCAGACAGAAAAAGACAAATGTAGTATGATTTCATTTATATGTAGAATCTATGTATAGAAACACAGCAAGTGAACAATAACAACAACAGAAAAGCCAGGAACAGACTCAGAGATAAAGGAAACAAACTACTGGTTACCATAGTGGGGGAGGGGGGGAGGGCTGAGGGATAGGCAAAATATGTGAAAGGGATGAAGAGGTACAAACTTCCAGTTATAAAATAAATGAGTTGTGGAGGTGTAATGTACAGCATTATGGTAATATTGTAATAACTTGTATGGTGACAGATGGGAAGTAGACTTACCATGGGGGTTCATTTCATAATGCATAAAAATGTCAAATCACTATAGCACACACCTGATAGGATATTGTATGTCAATTATACATCAATGAAAAGTAAATCCATGATCATTGTTGAAGTTTTCAACACTGTTCTTTGGATAATCAATAGAAAATGAAGATAGAAAATCACTAAAGAGAGTATTTGAGTAATACTATCAGGAAACTAGACCTAGCAACTATCAGAGAGGCCTTGACCTTGAGAAATATGGAATTCTATACACAACAGCAGAATGCACATTCTTTTAAAACACACATGGAACATTCAGTAAAATACACCATATACTAAGCATAATATACCTAAAATATTTGAAGTCATATGTAGTATATTCTTAGAGCACAAAAGATATAAATTAAAATTCTTTAATAATGAAAGAAAACTTTTCCACAAATTTATAAAAAGTTCCAAGTAGAAAAAAAATCACAAAGAAAATTAGGAAATATTTTGAACTGAATTACAATGAAAATACAAGTTTTTATTTTTTCATGGAGTGAAAGGAGCACTGAGTGGGAAGTTTAGACTCCAAATGTTTACATTAAAAAAGGAAAAAATGTCTGAAATTAATGCACTGAGGGCAGATATAATAAAGGAAATCAATTAAATTAAAAAATAAGTAACACTGAAAGCTTGTTCTTTGAAATCATTAATGAATTTGATAATCTGGCTAGACTTACAAGGGAAAAAAAATAGAAAACACACAAAGGGTCAATATCAGAAATGAAAAAGGAGGCATCCATCCAAATCCCACAGAAATAAAGATAATAATTAGGGAATATCATGAACAACTTCATGCCACTAAATTTGACAGATTTGTAATGAACAAATTCCAAAACTTGCACAATAAGTAATAGGAAATCTGAGTGCTCTATATTAAAGAAATTGAACTGATAATTAATAATTTTCTGACAGTCTTCTTTGGTGACTTCTATACTAAGCATACATGGAAAAAGAAATACCATCTCTACACAAATATTTCAGAAAAAAAGAGGAGAAGGGATACTTTCTAAACTCATTTTATGGACTCCAAATTATCCTGATACTCAAACCAGATTGATTACATCACAAAAACAAACAAACTAATAACTAAAGGAGACTATCTCTCATGAACATAATGGAAAAAAATTCTTAACAAAATCAAATCAAAGAATACATGGAAAGGAAATACATCATGACAAGGTGGGATTTTCCCAGGTATGCCAAGTTGTTTAAACATTTGAAAATCAATAAATGTAATTCATTGTGTTACTAAAAGAGGGGGAAATAAACAATATAATCGTATCAAGAAATATAATCATCTCAAGAAATGCAGAGAAAGCATTCAACAAAATTAAAAAACATTCATTAATAAAACTCTCAACAAACTAGGAATAGAGGAAAATGCTCAATCTGATAAGGGACATCCATGAAAAATCTAAAATGAAAATTATTACTAATATTGAAAGACTGATCACTTCTTCCCTAAATCTGGGAACAAGACAAGGATGTCTGCTTTTTTTCTACTTTTATTCACCATTTTAGTAGATGGCCTAGTTAGTATAATGAAAGGGAAATTTACAAAAGATAAACAAACTTAATAGGAAGAAGTAAAACTATTTTTATTCACAGAGAGCATGTTTGTATCTGTAGAAAATCCTAAGGGATCTATAAAAAAGCTACCAGAGCTAACAAATGAATTTAGACAGGCTGCAGGATACAAGGTTATCATACAAAAATCAATTTTATTACTGTGCATATGCAACAAAAAATTGACAATAATTAAAAATATTATATATGAGTATCAAAACATGAAATATCAAAACATAAAAATATATGCAATTCCTTTATATTGAAGGCTGCAATATATTATTGAGAGAAATTAAATAAAAGATCTAAGAAAATGGAAAGATGTACTATGTCAATGAATTAGAAGACTTAACATTTTAAGATGTAAATAGTTCTGACATTGAGATATATATACAAACAATCCTGTTCAAAGTATCAGTGGATTTGTGTGTGTGTGGTAGAAATTGTCAAGCAGTTTTTGTAATTTGAAAGAATATAAAAAGCTAAAACAATTTCGAAAATGATGAAATTTGAAAAATGTACACTACCTGATTTCAAGAATTATTACAAACCACAGAAACCAAGACAATGTGGTATTGATATAAGAAAAAACATGTAGATCAATGATGGGATGGAGTGTCCATAAAAATATAGAAACATACATATGGTCAAATAATCTTTAACTAGGGTGCCAAAGAAACTAAATAGGGAAAGGATACTCATTAAAGCAAACTGTATTGGAAAAACTAAATATCCATATGGGAAAAAGTGAATCATTCCTCTTAAGTCATACCTTACACACTTAGGTAAAAGCAAAACTTTTAATTCTAGAGGAAAATATAGAATAAAATCTTGATCTTTTCTTATGTCACAAAAAGCATAAACTATAAATATCAAAAATTAATAAATTGGATTTCATCAAAATTAATAAGTCTATGCCTCAAAAGACTTACACAAATGAAAAGCCAAACCACAGATGATGAGAAAATATTTGGATTATATGCATATGAAAAATGGATTGGTATGTAGACTATAAAACTATTCATTATTCAAATAGGTCAATATAAAATGTCTACAAAATTTGAACAGGTCACAAAAGAAGGTATATAAATGGTTATTAAGCACACCTAAAGAAGCCCAATATCATTAATCATTAGGGAAATACGAATTAAAACCATAATGAGATCCTATAGCATACCCACTAGAATAGCTAAAATTAAAAAGACTTAAAAACACAAAATGTTGAAGATGTGTAACAACTGGAACTCTCTTACATTGCTAAGAGGACTGTAAAATATTACAACTACTTTGAGAAACTATTTGACAATTTCTTATAAACATATAGTTTTATATGGTCCAGCAATTCTACTCAAAGGTTTTTACTCAAGAACAGCTAAGACAAAAATCATCCATACACACACAAAAGCTAGCATTAGAATATTCATAGAAGCTTTATTTTTAAGAGCTAAAAAACTATAAAGAACCTCAATGTCCATCAACAAGTGAAAGGATAAACAAATTATAGTATATATATGCAAAGAAAGTTGATAAGCAATGAAAAGTAATAAGCTATTGATACAATAAAATGCAATGATGAATCCCTAAAATGTTATGCCATACAAATGAAAGAAAAACATAAAAGCATGCATTCTTTATGATTCCATTCTTGTGAAGTTCTAGAATAGGCAAAGTTCATTTACAGTGACAGAGAACAGGTTAGTGGTTGCCTGTAGCTGGGGTGGGAGTAGGCCTAGGGAGGAAACTTAACTGCAAAATAGTACAAAGAAATATTTTGGAGTGATGGAAATATTACATACCTTTTTAAAAGTTTTTATTTAAAGTCCAGTTAGTTAACATACAGTGTAATATTAGTTTCAGTTGTACAATATAATGCTTTAACACTTCCATATGACACCCAGTGCTCATCACAACAAGCGTACTCCTTAATCACCATCCCCCCATCCACCTCCCCTCTGGTAGTCTTTAGCATTCCTTAGCTTGTGATATCTGGAATATCTTAATTGTGGTAGTGGTTACATTTGCCACAACTTCTTGAAATAAAAATAACAAAATGGATGCATTTTATTACCTGTATTTAGACCTCAATAAAATTAAAACAACAAGAATTATCCTCTAGTCTAAGATAAATCTACTTCCAATAAATAATGATATATTGATATGATGCTATCTCTTCAAAATGCCCCTCAATTTTTTTTGTACTATGTTATATTAGTCACCATACAGTACATCATTAGTTTTTGAGGTAGTGTTCTGTGATTCATTGTTTATGTATAACACCCAGTGCTCCATGCAATATGTGCCTTCTCAATACCTATCACTGGACTAACCCATCTCCCCACCCCCGCCCCTCTAAAACCCTCAGTTTGTTCTTGGAGTCCGAAGTCTCTCGTGATTCATCTCCCCCTCTTATTTCCCCCACTTCCTTTTTCCCTCCCTTCTCCTGATGTCCTCCATGCTATTCCTTATGTTCCACAAATAAGTGAAACCATGTGGTAACTGACTTTCTCTGCTTGACTTATTTTACTTAGCATAATCTCCTCCAGTCCCATCCATGTTGATGCAAAAGTTGGGTATTCTTCCTTTCTGATTGTTGAGTAATATTCCATTGTGTACATGGACCACATCTTCTTTATTTATTTGTCTGTTGAAGGGCTTCTTGGTTCTTTCCACAGTTTGGCTGATATTTTCCTAAACTATCCAGATATTTTCAGGCTCATTCAACAAATATTTATTGACCATATATAATGTGCCACAAAATATAAAATGTGCCTTATATATGAGACAAGAATAATAAATATATACATACTTGTACTGAATTGAATAATGTCTCCCCAAAATTCATGTCCCTCCAGAACCTATGAATATGGTCTTATAAGGGAATAAATTCTTTGCAGAGGTAATCTAGTTAGGATGAGGTCATACCAGATTATGGCAGGCCCTAATCCAGTGACTGTCATCTTTGTAAGAGGAGAATTTGAACATAGGGACATTCACAGAAGGAAGACTATATGAGACACAACAAAGACAGCCATGTGAAGACAGGCAGATCTTGAAGTGATTTATCTACAAGCTAAGGAATGCCAAAGATTACCATTAACCACCAAAAGCAGAGGAAGCAAGAGAATCTCTTCCCCTAGTCCTTTTAGTGAGAACACAGTCCTTTCAGCACTTTGATGTCAGACTCCAGGCCTTCATATCTGCCAGAGAATAAATTTCTTATGTCTTGAGCCACCCAGTTTGTAGCACTGCAGGAGCTTTGGAAACTGATGCAATATCCAATTTTTAAAATGTGATGCAAGGAAATTTTATGTAGCTATGGAAGAATTAAAATAATATTGGTTTGGATTCCCAAGGAAGATATCTTAATGCAATAATCTCTAGTTCAGATGGAGAGATAAATAGCAGTTAGCAAGACAAAGATGGGGGCAATGAGGAATAGAAGGTGTAATCAGGCAGAGAGGTCTGCTTTTTGCAGTCCCTGAGTAAGGAAAAATTTTGCTGGATTTCTAGACTCAGAGAGAAGGCAGTCTACTGAGAGTGGAGAGGACACATTAGAAATATGATCAGCCATATATCTCTAAGGGGAAATCATAGGGATACAGGAGAGTGGGCAGCAAAGGAGATTGGGAGAAATTAAGAAGGTAACTACTATGGTAATTCAAGTGACAGATATCACTGGCTTAAACTAGAGTAGGTGTGGTGGGAGACAGCCTTATTTGAGATCATTTTTGGAGGTAGACTCATCAGAACTTTGTAATGGATTGGATGTGGTGGTGAAAGAGAGGGAAGTAAGAAAAAATCTGGGTTTCTGGCATGAACAATTAGGTGACTGAAAATGCCATTTGCTGTCATGAGAAGACTGAGGGAGAAATGGTTTTGGCAGAAAAGAATCAAAAATTATATCTTGGACCTTTTAAATGCAGGATGTTTGTGTGATATCTAAGTGAGTATGTCTAAGAGATAGTTGGATAGATAAACCTGGAGTTTACATTTAAGAATTTTAAATGTGTGGGTTATATTATATTTTATATATATATATAATATATATACACACATACATATATATATACATATATATATGGGTATATATGTATATATGGGCATATGTATAAGAATTATAAGTGTATGAGTAACATATATGTATAATATGTATATTATATACATATTATATATGTATAAAATATAGTATATATCCATATAATATACCCATATATAGAGCCATATATAACATATATTATTTATATATATGTACATATATATATATAATGGGTATATAAAATGGGTATATAATATATAACTATTATTTTTACCCATTACCCATTATATAGATATATTTATATATACATACACATATATACATACCCATTACCTATTATATATATGTATATTCCATAAGTATGTAATATATATAATATTACCCATATATTTATATGTATATATATCGATTCTAATATAATTAACATACAGTGTTAGATTAGTTTCAGGTGTATAATACAGTGATTCAACAATTCTACACATATTCAGTGCTCATCAAGAAAAGTGTACTCTTAATCCTCTTCATGTATTTCACCCATCCTCCCACCCACCTTTCCTCTGGTTACCACTGATTTGTTCTCTATATTTAAGGGTCTGTTTTTTGGTTTGTCTCTTTTATCTTTGTTCATTTGTTTCTTAAATTTCACATATGGGTGATATCATAAGGTATTTGTCTTTTTCTGACTGACTCATTTCACTTAGCTTTATACCCTCTAGGCCTGTTTATGTTGTTGCAAATGGCAAGATCTCATTCTTTTTATGGCTGAGTAATATTCCATTGTCTGTATATACCACATCTTCTTTATCCATTCATCTGTTGATGGACACTTGGGTCACTTCCATAATTTGGCTATCGTAACTAATGCTGCAGGAAACATAGGAGTGCATATATCTTTGTGAATTAGTGTTTTTTATTCTTTGTGTAAATACCCAATAGTGGATTACTGGGTCATATGGTAATTCTATTTTTAATTTTTGAGAAATCTCGATACAGTTTCTTATAGTGGCTGTACCAGTTTCATTCCTACCAACAGTGTGGGAGGATTACTTTTTCTCCACATCCTCACCAACACTTGTTTTTCTTGTCTTCTTGATTCTAGCTGTTCTGACAGTTATAAAGTGATATCTCATTGTGGTTTTGATTTGAATTTTCTTGATGATTAGAGATGTTGAGCATCTTTTCACATGTCTGTTGGCCATCTGTATTTTTTTTTGGAGAAATGTCTGTTCATGTCTTCTGCCCATTTTAGTTGGATTATTTGCTTTTTTGGTGTTGAGTTGCTAAATTCTTCATATGTTTTAGATACTAACACTTTATCATATATATCATTTGCAAATATCTTCTCCCAATCAGCAGGTTTTTTTGTTTTGTTTTGTTGTTGTTACTGTTGATTATTTCCTTTGCTGTGCAGAAGTTTTTTATTTTGCTGTATTCTCTATAACAATGTTTTAAATCATGGGAATGGTTAAGAACATTTAGGGAGAGTGTATAATCATGAAAGAATTTACACTGAACCCTGAGAAATTTCAAACTTAATGGACTGGATAAGAAAAGCACTCAAAAGAAGTACTTGTAAAGGAGGAGCCAGAGGGGTAGAAGGAATATCTGGAAAGAGCAGTGTCATGGAAGCCAAGTAATGAGAATGTCAGACAAATTAAAGTGTATTCAACTATGAAAAAATAGTTGAGATGCCAAATGTCTTAGACTGTCTTACTCTTCACCAATATTCACTGTCCCTCCCTGTTAAAGTCATGCATGCCTATGCATTTACTTTGAACAGAGTGACATGAGTCATTTCAACTAGTATACACTTTATCTACCCTATTTCCTTTAGCCATGGCACAAGCAATGATTCAGGTAGAGGATGCTCTATCATTCTGGCTCTTAAGTGAAGGCAAAGTGGAGCACAGCAATAGCTGATCTGTGATGGACATGTAACATAAGTGAAAATAAGCCATTATTGCTGTTGTTGTTTGGGTATTTAATTACTGAAGGAATGCTAGACTATTTTGAATGATAAACCAAGTTAAGATACAAACAGAAAAGAGTACCCTGGCAATAGCAACATAGATATTTGTTGACTTTTGAATGAGGATTATTTGTAGCATGGTAGATGCAATTAGGTGAAGAGGGGATAGGAGATAAGAAATTGGAGATTGTCTAAACCCTGAAAAATTTGTGGAGAGGGGAAGAGAAATAGTGTAGATACTTAGGGTGGGGATATGAGATCAAGGTTTTACCTTTTTAAGGTACAGATGGAATTAAAGCAGTTAAGACATTGAAAAGGATGAATCAGTAGAGAGGAAGAGGACTGAGAGTATAGCCTTTAAGAAAGGGAGAGGAAAGAAAAAAGTGGATAGATTGGAATCTGATAGGGCCTGTGCTTCAACAGGAGGGAAAAAGGAACAGATGGGGTGCACATCCATGACTGAGAAAATTTGCAATTCTAAACAAAGGCAAATGTCTTTTAAAAATATTCACATTTTAGGAACTAATCTTCAACTCAGTTTTATAGCTCCATTTTAAAATGTGGAGATTTGATACAGTTTCTTATTAAACTCTCAGTCCAAAAAACTGAATTTGTTAAAAAAAAAAATCCCATTAGGTTTCCATCTGCTTCATTCAGATTTATAGGGTAATTCTACTTGAATTTATAAAATTCTTTTCCTTTAAGAGACCCTGGTCAAAATCTAGGAGGTGCTGGAAATTTCTCATCCTTGGGAGTCAAAGTGATTGATCCTTTAAGCAAAGCTTTTACTGATTATATTCATTTATGCATGCCCTACCCTACTCTATACCTCTAAGCATCAGAGTCTCCTGATCCTTCCATCCAAAAGCATTTCCAGAATCTCCTTAACAGCTAACAGCATTCTTTGCTTTGGGGACTGATGGAGAAGGCATTACAAGCATTTTGGGAGAAAGTGTGGCTATAATTTATTTTCTGGGGAATAAGTAGTAGTGCACACGTCATAATAAAAATGGATGGGCATGAAATGATTCATTTCCTGAAAGAATATGTTTTATAAGACGCAGTGTAATTGTTAGGATTTGTCCCTTGCCCAGTCTGATGTTGACAGGGACACAGCCACTATCTGTCTGAAACATTTTCCCCAGAGCATATTGAATGGCAAATGTAATTCCTGGGGGGAAAGCTTGATGTTCATAGTCTCTGAAGTGCTTACAGTTTAAAGTCAGAATAAAAAGCTTATTCTATGGCTCTGACAGTTTGGTGGATCTATTCAAGCTACGTCTTGTGGCCTGAATACTTGTATTTCCACAATACTAATTGTAGTTTCCCACGCTCTTGCTAATTTTGACTGCATTTACAGTTGATCTTTGAACAGCATGAGGGTTAGGGACATTGATCTCCTGTGCAGACAAAAATCTGGGCATAACTTTTGACTCCTTAAAAACTTACTTACTAAAGCCTACTGTTGAAGCCTTATGATAAGTAGTTGATTAACACATATTTTATATGTTATATGTATTATTACATGTGTTAAGTATTAGAAAAGAAAGTGTTATTAAGGAAATTGTAAAGGGGTTGCCTTGTGGCGCTCAGTTAACCCTCTGCCTTTCACTCAGGTCATGATCCCAGCGTCCTGGGATCGAGTCCTGCATGGGGCTCCTTGCTCAGTAGTCTCCCTCTGCCTGCTGCTTCCTCTGTTTGTGTTCTCTCTGTCAAATAAATAAATAAAATATTTTTTAAATGCAAATTGTAAGGAAAACACATTTACAGTAGTATACTGTAATTATTAAAAGAAATCCACATATAAGTGGACCGCTGCAAATCAAACCTCTGATGTTCAAGGGTCAACTGTATAAAATTTTTTGACCATTCCTGTATTGAAAGATTCTGGTGAGATCTCTATATCTATATGTAAGTGTTCAGTGGCAGGAAGGATAAGAGAAATTTCCTGCTCCATCTCTTCCTTTTCTGCCTCCTCTTCATCACTTTCTTCCTTTACCTGTTTTTCTCTTCTTACCCCTTTCCTCCTATTTTTTCTTTTAACATGTTAGCTAAATTAAATAGTCAGCATAAATAATCTTATAAACTAGATTGCTCCTTAAATTAGTAAAATTGCTCGAAAAAGTCTACCATATTATATCTCAATTGATACCAAACATTCAGTAAATTTCAGGTGTCACTCGCACTCATTTGTTTTGTTTTTCTTCAGAGAGAGAGAGTGCCTGTACACAGACACATGCGCATACACATGCAGGGTCAGGGAGGGGCAAAGGGAGAGGGAGAGAAAGAAACTTAAACAGGCTGGATGCCTAGTATGGAGCCTGATGTAGGGCTCCATCTCACGACCCTGAAATCATGACCTGAGTCGAAATCAATTTGGATGCTTAACTGAATGCTTAACTGACTGAGCCACCCAGGTGCTCCAACACTAATTTGGATATTATCTCTTGTTGCCTGTGTAGATGAATGGCTACGTATATGAGTAATGTGCTTTATAGAGGGCTAATTCGTGATAATACTTGAAAAAATGTATAAATGTCTAGCAGTTTCTTTTTTCATATAAACTTATCTTGGTGTCATATTGGCATCTACTCAAGTAGTACAGGGCCTAGAATTTTAAGAGATCCTTTGACATCTTTGAGCCTCCCAGGGCTCCAGAGACCTATCTATGAGCTCTCCTGCTCTTGTCAGATATACTTCCCATTAGACGAAAGTCTCCCCATCCAGCTAGTTCCCTTACCAACAAGACTAGCTGCCCTCTACCTTGTCCTCAACCTAATGGATTTCACTTCCCTTTCAGTCAGCCCATAAATTATTCAAACAAGCCAGTCACATCCTATAGCAGGAACAGAAGGGAACCTCGCCCTCTTGTTACAACAAAGTCTACTTCTCCCATGGCCACTTTTGGTTCATTCTGTTCCTGAAAGCAGAAGTTTATGTTGTCTTGCATGGTATGCAGTGTCCTTTTCCCCAAGCTGTGAGTAGATGAGGCTGACAAACTTCTCTTAATTTCATGTGTCTAGTATCATGTATCATGTACTCAGACATCTTGTAATATTTTGGGTGAGAGAACTTTCCTTGACCAAGCAGGTGAATAGGAAATGACCAGAAACGTTGCATTTCTATCCTCAGAGAATAAGAAAAGACATCATATGCTGCTGGATCTTAATCAAGCTTAGACTCTGTTCCCAATCATGAACCCAATTTCACTTTCATTTTCATATGTAAACTTTCAAAGTGTGGCAATTTTTGTACACTATTTAAAAATTTGAGTTTAGATTTGGGCCACTGCTTTTCAGCCATTTTCAATAATTTATATATATGTATATGCACACATGCATGCATGTTTTGAGTTACTTAAGTTTTTATAATGGTTTTAAAATAGTAGAAGTTACCTTTGTAACAATTTGACTAAAAAGAATATTAAAAAGAGAAAATGCAAATGATTGACTTAAAAAATTATTGCCTATCAAAATGATTGTTTAATTCAAACAAGTTCAGGTGTGTATGTATGTATCTAACAGTGACTCTATTGTCTAGAAAATCTCTTTTGGGGAAAAAAAAAGTTAGTGAATCACTTTAAACCTAAATGGAATAGTGGCTAAGGCTTTCAATAACATAAACTATAGTAAAAGTTATAACTAAATTTCCCTGCTCAAATTGTACTTTCTAAGTCAGTAGCCTTAAATTAATGAATTCATTAATTCATTGATTCAGCATGTATTTATTATGCTTCTGTATTTACCAAGTTAACTACTTTGGTGGGTTCTGAGAGGATCCTCAAAATTGTATAGAATATAATATCAGGCTAAGAATTAATTAATTAGAGAATTAATGTGGTTGCAGAATAAATCTAAAATAAACAAAAAGAAGCCTGGGAAGCTGAGAAGTCGAGTTTAGCATTGTTTGTTTTCTGCTACTGAGATGTGTGAAAGACCAGTTTAATTTCTGTGGGCATTGGAAAAGTTGCTCCAACCTGCTTTATCTCATCATTCCCCATCCCACATCACCATATTGATTCTTGTTAATTACCAGACATGCTCACAGTTGTTCGAGCCAATGTTAATAATGATTATCATTTATTGAACATCTACTGTGTGCTCATGCACTGTGATGCAATTAAAATACTCTTCTTCTGTATGAGAGAAAGTGGTATCTTGTTAGGATAGATATATGCTTTTTTCTTTTTTAGCTAGAAAATGAAAGTCATCCGTCATTCACGCCTAGAGGGAGGAAGTGGGGTATACATTTGATACCAGCATCTTGAGAGTAACTCACCTTGGAAATTGACTCATATTTGGCCTTTGAAGCTGTCATTTTCCCTATGAGAAGATAATTGTAATAGGGCCAGAACTGACAAGTGGGGTTTTGAGGTAAACAATGAACAAACCGACAGATCAATAAATGCTGAGCAAGGCATGCCTCACCTCAGATTATATTGACTTACTGCAAAAATAATGGAGTGACAAAATGAAAATGTGTTATGTTTTATCTGAGTTATGGTCGTAGCAATATATAAGGTAATAGATTAACTCAGATAAGACTTGCAGCAAAAGAAACATCAAGAACAACTATAAGAAAATCAATTTGCAAACACCTTCATGAAAGCAAGTTTCTAAGGAACAAACAGCACACTTTACTGAAGAAAAATACTGGTCACACTTGTTTTCTATCTGTACTAGATGACTAGATTGACGAAGAATTACGTTTTTATTTTAACTTAAGGATTTGACCTTCAACAGAGGTTATTTTAGTAATTTTATTACTCAGAGGCCTCAGGTCCTAGTGGGTCCAAAATTTAAAATCTTGAGTGCTTTTTGACAAGCTCTGGGAAGTAAAACTATGACAGATAATGATAGGTACCATTGGACTAATGTATAAGTAGACAGTCTCTGCCTATTAACTCAGTTCTGCTTCAGCCTTTGAGTCAAGATCATATTCTCAGGGTGGTTTTAACCAGTGACTAAACCAAATTGTGCTGTAAAGGGGAGGCTGCTTCCACCCAATATGGGACTGCTCTAATAGACAATTTTTATACCTGAGTGCCCTGTTGGCTTTCAGAGACTTAGTCAAACCTTCCTGCTCAGTTTTGTTTTTTTCTTTTTCCCTCCCATAGGTATTGCTTGCCAATAAAACTTTTGGATTCCTAATTCTTTCTCAGCATCTGCTTCCTAGAGAACTCAATTGACAGTGGTACTAGAACAAGTCCAATAAAACACCCAGGAAGATGGAATTTGGTGTCTGGATTGCCCACCGTCTTGTTGGCAATGAGGATCCTGTATGAGGGAGTATTCCTGGCATAAAAACCCTGTTCTTGGCATAAGGTAGGGGTGGCCCAATTGCGAAAACTTTCATTGGTAGTGATTTTGAAAACTTTTAAGAGAAAGGAGACAGAGTAGGAGACTACAAAATGCTGTTGACCAAACTCAGGATTTAATAGTTACCAAGCTTCAGAGATGCTTGAATGCTCAGTCAAAGCAGGACTATTGGGTCAAAGTCAAAATCCTGCTTAGCAAAACATGTATCCTGACACATCTGGGTAGGTGTGCCTAAAGCTTTGACTTCACAAATTCCTGTGATTTCCCAGAGTTCCCCAGAGGTGGTCCATGGTTCCTTATTAAGAGCTAGCACATCTACATGTGGGAAGATACTGCTGAGGCCTCTTCCTTGTAAGGCTGCAGTAATTCCTCTCAGGATTAGTGTCCACTTCTCTCTTAACTTTCAGGCCAAGAAGAGGTAGGGTTAAGTTGAAAGACGACTAAGCTGGAGGCATGTGGAGCAAGATATGGGAGAAAAGGAATCTATACCAAAGGATCTCCAGGAATTAACTAGCATGAATCGGTAAGAGCTGCAGGAGTTTACTTGGGATTGGATTTTCAGCATGCCAGAATTAAATCAATGAGGCTAAAATAAGGAAGAGCAAATTGACTTGGAACATACTCGCAGGATACTTGCTTAATATTCTAGCAAGAACTCAGGTGATGGAATAAACTTGCTGCAAAGGTGTCTCTTAGAAACAGTAGCCCTTGGTTTTTTTTTTTTAAAGATTTTATTTATTTATTTGACAGAGATATAGAGAGCACAAGCAGGCAGAGCGGCAGGCAGAGGGAGAGGGAGAAGAAGTCTCTCCGTGGAGCAGATGTGGGACTCGATCCCAGCACCCTGGGATCATGACCTGAGCTGAAGGCAGTGGCTTAACCGACTGAGCCACCCAGGTGCCCAACAGTAGCCCTTGTTAAACAAAACTGAAATGTTTGAAGTTGAAGCAGCCAACCTGATAGGTCACAGGAACACTCTACTGAGGGCACAACTGAAACACTTAGTCATAGGCAATAGTTGTGGGCATGAAGGGCCATATCACAGGTTCTAACATGCCCATTGAGTCACAGAATATATATATCGTGAGCTCAATTAATTGATCTAGCTCCAGAGGGATGGGAGCAGGAATGTTCCTGCTTATCACCATTTCCAATAACCTGCCGAGAGATTAGGTTTACTTTCCCTTCAACTCTGGACTCGGCAAGTTAGAGGTACTGGTCCCCCAATGGACTTTACTCTTGTCAGGGCATGCAGCAAGGATTTATTTCAACTACAAGCTAGAGTTGCTGCCTGAGGACTTTGTACTCCTTATGTCGAAGGACCAGCAGTCAATAAAAGAAATGAAGATACTGGTAGGGATAATTGACATGACCATCAAGAGGAGACAGGGATGCTGTGGGAACAAGGAATAATATATGTGGAACTCTGCACCCTTACCTATTGGTAATTTCTTGACCAACTGTGATGATAAATAGACAAGTTCAGCAACTTGTATATAAGAAATATATGTTTATTAGAGCTCAGACCTCTAAGAAGTGAGGATAGAGGTCATACCCACAAGTAGGCCATCATGACCACCAACACTGATAGCTGAGGCAAGAAAAATTTAGAGAAAGTTGTGGAAGAAGTAGATGATTTCAGCCTTGAAAGCAACTGCAATGGTAGGTGTTATATGCAGTTCTTTTCCCTAACTCCCTTATCTTTTCTAAGTTTTCCTTTTGTAAGAGAGGCCTATCAGAATCCTGTGGAGCTCCCTGCACATATGTGGAGAACTGGGTCCACATGTTGCAAGGAGGGAGCTGTGGCAGATAGATCTTCCCTCAGGAAAGAGCTCATTGCCCTGCCTTGAGAACTATGCTTAGCTGACAGCCTCTAGCTGGTAACTTCTTTGGGTTCACCTGTAATTTTGAGTGAAGGTAACCTTCTTCTGGTTAGCCAATGACAGAGAAAGGTTCTGCTACAGAGGCCTACCCATCTTGCCCAATGCACTAGAACTCCTCTAATGGGTGTTCTTCCCTTTGGAACTCCTCTGGTGTCATCCTAGACTTTGTCAAATCTGTGATTCAGACTAGTGGCTCCCTTACTCAATCCTGCCTCCTACGTTTTCCTTTTACAGGTGTTACTCCTTCTTAACACTTAGTACTCTTAACTTCTCAGAAAACCCAATGTTTCACTAACCAATGCATATATAGTTTATAGATTAAAACTTGTGATACTGCAGCACTATTCCTAAAGATTTTTTTAAAAAAGAATCAGGATATGTTCCAGATTAGTAATTAGAAAACTTTAGGGTAAAAAGGGGGGTAGAGAAAATGTTACAAAGAGGTATTATATGAGAGCAGACAAGAAGGATTATGAATAAAAGTCTTTGAAGACAAGGACAGAAAAAAAGTCTACAGTGCTGACTTGTTTACCATTTTCTGGAAAACTCGAAATAGGGAACTACTTTGAAATTTAATGGGATTAGGTATAAGACTAATAAAATAAATCTCTTTTATTATTATATATAACTATAAACTTAGGATAATAGTTACTTCCAAAGAAAGTTGAGACTGAAATACAGGTTAAAGACCTTCTAAATCCTGTATAAGTATAGACTTAGGTTATAGTTACTTCCAAAGAAAGCTGAGTCTGAAATACAGGTTAAGGACCTTCTGAAGACATAATCATTAATTAAGGAAATGTTGGAGATCATATGTTTACATTTATTTTTGAAGTTGGTTTTTGGGAATATACCCATTCTTTCTTACAGTGAATCCCTTGGATTTGCTATCAGAGACAGGATGCTGTGTGGGATGCCTGAGGTCTAGGGGGAGTGGTACTCAGATTTATATGTTCTTAGACATGGGGGCTCTCTTTCCCAGGGCTAAATATCTTTAACTTCATTCCATGATAAAATATCAGTCATTTCTCTTAGAAGAAAATAAAGTATGATGACTGCCTTCAAATAATTGAAAGGTTGATAATATGGACAAGGGGTAAATGGTGGAAGGAAGAAGAAAAGACCTGCACACAGAGGTATATTCACAAGGTGTTAAGCTCCCTGTCCCTGGGAGTATTCAAGCAAAAGAGGGACAGACACATCAAGGAAGTAGAAGAAACTTTGGAAGGGCATTTATCTAGGTGATGTTAAGACTCTTTCTTATTCTAAGTTTAAGGAATTGAAATTGAGATCTAACACCGTGTGAAGACCTGCTACTCAGAATGCCTTACACAGAATTAAAACAAAAGAAAAGGGGCTAAGATATAGAAGCTGTAATACTATGGAGGCTATAGGATGAATTATATAATAAACTAATAGCTGAAGTGCTAAAGGTATATTACAAGGTTGTACAGTCTTTCTCTAGATGACTTATAGTCTATGTAAAATCCTCATCTATTATCTGGAATAGCTGAATTCTGGCACATTCTGAGAAGGTTGAAATAGCAGAGGTGAATATATTTGAGTGTCTTTAATGTCCTGGTTGGTCCCAAGATTTGATTCTTTGAATTTTTGCTGTCTTTGGAAAAATAGGAAATTTACCAATGAAATTTCTAAATTAGGAAAACCCTATTACAACTTAGTGAAGAAGGTTATCATCTATAGTTTTGGCTATTATGGTGTAAGGAGAATGGTTTTTTTAATGTACTATATATGTGCATATGGAGAATGGTTCTGGTATGGAAAAACATATACAGGCATACCTTGGAAATATCATGGGTTAGGTTTCAGACCACTGCAATAAAGTGAATATTATAATAAGATGAGTCAAATGAATTTTTGGTTTCCCAGTGTATATAAAAGTTATATTTATAATATAATTATAGTGATTTAGGTGGTGTTTGCTGAAGGTTGAGGTAGCTGTGACAATTTCATAAAATAGTACCACAATGAATTTGCCATATAGATTGATACTTCCTTTTACAAATCATTTTTCTATAGCATGCAAGGCTATTTGACAGACTTTTACTCATGGTAGAACTTCTTTCAAAATAGGAGTCCATTCTCTCAAACTCTGCTGTTGCTTTATTAACTGAGTTTATGTAATATTCTAAATCTTTTGTTGTTATTTCAGCAAACTTCAAAGCATCTTCATAAGGAGTAGGTTCTATTTCAAGAAACCACTTCTTTGCTCATCCGTAAGGAGCACTTCCTTATCCTATGGAGTCTAATCATGAGATTGCAGGAATTCAATCACATCTTCAGGCTCCACTTCTAATTCTAGTTTTGTTTTTATTTTCCACCACATCTTCTTCCACTGAAGTCTTGAACCTCCCAAAGTCATTCATGAGGGATAGAATCAACTTCTTCCAAGTTGCTGTGGATGTTGACATTTTGACCTCTTCCCATGAGTCATAAATGTTCCTAATGGCATCTAGAGTGATGAATCCTTTCCAGAAGGTTTTCAATTTACTTTGCCCCAATTCATCAGAGGAATCACTGTTTTTGGCAGCTATAGCCTTACAAAATGTATTTCTTAAATAATAAGACTTGAAAGTTGAAATTACTCCTTGATTCATGGGCTGCAGAATAGATGTTGTGTTAGTAGGCATGAAAACAACATTAATCTCTTGTGTATCTCCATCAGAGCTCTTGGGTGATCAGGTACATTGTCAATGAGCAGTAATATTTTGAAAGGATTTTTTTTCTGAGCAGTAGTCCTCAGCAGTGGGCTTAAAATATTCTGTAAAGCACGTTGTAAACAGATGCTGTCATCCAGGCTGTGTTGTTCCATTTCTATAGCACAGACAGAGTAGATTTAGCATAATTCTTAAGGGCCCATGATTTTTGGAATGGTAAATGACTATTGGCTTTTATTTAGGCACCAGCTGCGTTAGACTCTAACAGGAAAGTCAGCTTGTCCTCTGAAGCTTTGAAGCTGGGCACTGACTTCTCCTGTCCAGCTAGGAGAGTCCTAGATAGATTTTTTTTTCCAACAGTAGGCTGTTTCATCTACACGGAATATCTGTTTTTTAGTGTTGTTACCTTCATTAATTATCTTAGGTAAATCTTTTGGATAACTTACCCTGGCTTTTACATCAGCACTCGCTGCTTCATTTTGCACTTTTATTTTTATGGAGACGGCTTCTTTCCTTAAACCTCATGAACCAACCACTGCTACTTCAAACTTTTCTTCTACAGCTTCCTTAGCTCTCTACGCATTCAAATAGTGAAGAGAGTTAGGGCTTTGCTCTGGGCTTAGTTTTGGCTTAAGGCAATATTGTAGCTGGTTTGATCTTCTAACTAGACCCCTAAAACTCTCTCCATATTATCAATAAGGCCACTTCACTTTCTTATTATTTGTGTGTTCAATGGAGTAGCACTTTTCATTTCCTTCAAAAACTTTTCCTTTGCATTCTCCACTTGACTGTTTGGCACAAGAGGCCAAGATTTGGTCTATGTTGGCTTTAGACATGCTTTCCTCACTAAGCTTAATTATTTCTAGCTTTTGATTTAAAATGAGAGACATGTGGCTCTTCTTTTCACTTGAACACTTAAGATTGTTGTGTAGAGTTATTAATTGGCCTAATTTAAATATTTTTGAGTCTCAGGGAAAAGGGAGAACCAAGGAAAGGGAGAGAGATGGGAGAATATCCAGTCAATGAAGCAGTCAGAACACACATGTTATAGCATTTGTTAATGAAGTGCACCGTCTTTATATGGGCATGGTTTGTGGTGCCCCAAAACAATTACAATGGTAACATCAAAGATTGCTGATTTTGGATCACCCTACCAAATATAATAATAATGAAAAACTTAAAATATTACAAGAATTACAGAAATATGACACAGACATAGAGTGAGCAAATGCTGTTGGAAAAATGGCAGTGATAGACATGTGATGAAGGGTTGCTACAAACCTTCAATTTGAAAAAAAATGCATTATCTGTGAAGCACAATAAAGCAAAGCATGATAAAATGAGGTATCCCTGTAGTGCAGTTTTATTTTATGTAATGAAACAAAAATGATGATAAATCCATATTATGTTCATAAAGCCAATACAAAATGAAATTTGGCTTTAGAAATATTTTAAAGCCTATTTGAAAGCCATAAAAGCCTAAAGAATAGTGATTGAAATAATTCACAAGAGTTTATCATTTGTTAGATTTTATTTTCATATTTATATGAAAATTTCAGTATATATTTACTCTTCACTTAGAAGCTTACAAGTGGATTAAATACAATTTGCATTTGAGTGACTGACTTCCAGAAATTGTATGACAGAATAAGTAGGCAGCATGAATTTAGATCGCACTGTGCTTCAGGGCATTAATTGTAACATTAGAGGGGGAAAAAAAAAGACACGAGCCTTTTGGTTGTGAAAATTGATAGGTAGAAAAATAAATTAACTTCATTTCAACAAAAATTTGTTGTTTCAGCAATTTGCTCTGTACTGTGAGTTCAATGCTGCCAGGAATCACAAGTCTAGGTTTCTAGTTTAGTGTTCAGTGTTCCCTTAGTTTGGAAAATAGGACTCATCTTCATGAAGAGATACACAGTAGTGTCAGAAATAACATGGGCTCTGGAGTCTAATTTTGTTTAAAAAGATATTAAGTAAAGTAAGTATGATGTTATTTCCACTTAAGTAGAGCTGTATATTGGTGCTTTGTCAAGTATATCGAACATTTCTAATAATTTTGGCAAGTTATGAAAAATTTTATCCTGTGTGGCCTTGATTAGTTGGCCAACTATAGAAACATTTATAACTATGGTATGGTGGAGTTACATAAGTGGACTAATTAACATATATGCATATATTTAGGAAGCATATA
Source organism: Ailurus styani (assembly GCA_002007465.1). NCBI lineage: Eukaryota > Metazoa > Chordata > Mammalia > Carnivora > Ailuridae > Ailurus > Ailurus styani. The sequence goes on along the minus strand of LNAC01000013.1, from coordinate 3,775,875 downwards.
TTAAAAATAGAAAAAAAATTGATCTTAATAAATATGTGAGGTCAACATTTCAACATTAATTGACTGAGAAAAAATAGCAGAGGAGGTCAAAGCATGTATAATGCCTTTCCTTTAGTAACTCACTCTCACTTTTATTCTTGTGGATGGTTCATTCAGTCTCTTAATTGAATAGTTAGTTCTACTTCCTCGAGTCACTAAACTTCATTTCCATTCCACCTCTACAAAATACTAGTATGAATTTAGGCTTTAGAAGGCATGGTCCACCTCTGAGATCTAGAATTTGCCACTCCTCCACTGCCTACCTTCTCCTTATTAATCTATACACATCAGGCTGGGCTTGCTTACTCTCTTCACACTCAGTATCCAGCTTGGATCGTTTCCCTTAGTCAAAGATATAATTAGTTGTTTTTATATAGGTTTTTTTCTTTTTTTTTTTTTGGCATTGGTTAAACTCCCTTTTAAATGTGAGAATATTTCACTTGAGTATGTATTTTTTGAGACTAGTACATATTAGATCATACATTCAGTGATACACAATGTATTTTAAAGAATAAAGTTATTAATTACATCCATGTCAATCTGAGTGGAGGTTTTAGGTTGTAAAAAACATTTGAGGATGAGGATTTATAGAACTGAATAAAAAGAACTCTTGGTCAATAATATATTGTATGGTTTTTAAGGTCCTTTTTAAGTGTCTCATTGGTGCTTATCAGTATTGGGATCTTAGAGCAATGTTATGGTTAAACTTGTCTTTAGTAGACAAGGAAGTGAATTTTAGAGCACATCCAATATTTATAAATAAATCCTTCTTTTATAAGTAACAGTTAGTGGAGATACTTAATTATAGTTTAAAATCTGTTTTCAAATAATTTACTCTTGAAATTGAAATGAATTACTGCAAGAAAAGAAACAGGCTTGAGATAGAAAGTAATTTCATAGTTTTATTAGATGACTCATTTGTTCCATAAATGGAAGCCTGTATCTTTGACTCTCCTTCACCCATTTTGCCTATTCCTCTACTTGTCCCCTCTAGCAACCAACAGTTTGTTCTTTGTATTTATGGGTCTGTTTCTGGTTTTTGTTTGTTTTGTTTTTTTTTTAATTTCACATAGAAGTGAAATCATACAGTATTTGTCTTTGTCTGACTGTAAGTCACTTAGCACTTATCAAGTAGTATAATACCCTCTAGGTCCATCCATGTTGTCACAGTTGGCAAGATCTCATTCTTTTTGTTGTTGTTGGAGTAGTGTTCTATTGTATAAATATACCACATGTTTTTTTAATCTATTCTTCTATCAGTGGAAACGTAGGTTACTTCCTTTCCTTGGCTATTGTAAATAATGCTATGAGACACATAGGGGTGCATATATCTTTTTGAATTAATGTTTTCATTTTCTTTGGGTAAATCTCCAGTAGTGGAATTACTGGATTGTATAGTATTTCTATTTTAATTTTTTTTTTTTGAGAGGAAGGGAGGGAGGGAGGGACAAGGAACAAGTGGGGAGGAGGGTCAGAGAGAGAGAGGGAGAAGTAGACTCTTGGCTGAGCAGGGAGTCAGCTTTACATCACCTTAAGATAGACCAGCTGCATGGAACTGAAGTAGTACCTTAGCATAATATACGTATGCAGAATAATGGAGTCTGATTAAGGACACTTTGTTCTGACCACTTGACCAATCATAATACTATATGATGTAGAATATAATTCAGTTAAATAAAAATTAACACTAATTTTATTTGACCATTCTCACTGATATAGAAGTATAGATTGAATCTGCCACAGTTGCCTGAAAAGAATATATTGTTGATTTGCTCAACCAGTCTTAATAAATTTACCCACGGGGGTGAGACTTAGCTGATGGGCATGTCATATGAGTGTATCAAAACCCAATTTACTTTCTACTTTGTTATATTTCTGTTAGGATGACTTGATAGATGGTTTCACAGTCTAAAAATTACCATGTGTTTTGGTTCTAAAATATCAAGAAATCATGTAAATCTGCAGCATACAATTCTGATTATTTAAATTTGTTTGAATTACTGATGTGCAGTATTATGAGTTTGGCAAATCATGTCACATCAAGGTCACAGGTCAACTTAATTTACATAGTGACATTTTGATATGGGCTGCTGAGGGTAGCAAAATGGAAGTGCTCTCTACTTAATTACCATCTATGTGGTGTTATGGCTAATAATGTTACATGCAACCTTGCACCTCTTGAGATTTAATCCCCTTCTCAGCTGGCATTTTTATGTTTGAATTGCTATGACTACTTCAGCCAGATTGTAAGAGCCCCTGGCAGAGACTGAGTCCTATTCTAAGTCAATACAGAGCAGAGCATATTGTCAGTGTGTTGCAAATGATTCGGGAGTAAAACTTTGCAGAGTCTTACCTTACTGACATCAGTGGAATAATGAAGATGATAGCGAAGAGACAAAAATAGATTTCTTGCTATAAATTTCTTAGTTTTTCTTGGCCGATATCATTAAAATTGTTTTTCCTTTTCTTTATGTCTCTGGACTGGGTGTTTGGGCTATAGCAACAGGGGCTCCCTTGGTCCTTTCTGTTTCTTTCTTGCTATTTTTCCTCCCTGATTTATAGTGCTAGGCTTATGGCTCACAAACTCTCATACTTCCCATTCAACATCTGTCCCCCTATTATGGAACCCTTCAGAGAACTGAAATTGAAAGGAAATATTTTAATCTTAATAAATGGGTAACCTGTCTGAGACATGAAGATATTCCCCATGCATAAGCTACACTTTAGAAATAAATGAGTTGGTCTAATTTGCAATTGTCCTTGAAAATTAATGGTATGCAATTAATAATATGCTAATTCATTTTATTCTCTGTTCCATATGGTATTGGCTTGAGTTTCATACTAGGTTTGCCCTTTTGAAAAGGGCTGAAAAATAATTTCTTACCATTGAGAAGTTTTAAATAAGAGGCAAAATGATTTATTGGGTAGAACTCTGGACTAAAAGTACAAAGATGGGCTTTATTTATACACTTATTATACAATCTCAGGCATGCAACTTATATTTAAAGGATGTTACCCACTGGAAGATAGAACTAAGTTGGTCTTTTTGTAGATGTTAATTTTATAACTTTACTCCACAAAAGATAACAAAGTATATACCTTGACATGGGATTGCTAACAAGCCCACTTAGTTAAACTGTGAACTAATTCAGGATTTCTCTCTATTGTCTAGATACGTTGTCACTGTGAATGTAAGAATTACCTCTGCTTCAAGGGCCCAGACTCACATTTCGTCTCATCCTGTTTAAAAAACCTAAGATTTCTGCTTCAAGTCGCCATGGATAATTAATTTTTCTCAGTAAGACCAGTTGACCATATAAATGGATGGTTTTACAAAGTGTTCTAGTGGCTAGCAACTTTTTGTGTTATTCCACTGTTTAGAGCTCTTCTTCATACCTCTGGGTTTTGAACAGTAGCTCGTCCTGTACTTCTAGTCTTTTATTTACTAATAATTAGGGAGCTGCCACACACCCTTAGGAGGATGGTATTCATAACATTTAACCAATAGAGCATTGCTCCTGACCATCACAAGAGATACCAGCGGTAAACAACTGGAACAGCTGGGCAGAGCAAACCAGCTGAACATCAGGTCTGCTCTTAAGCTAAGATAATCTTATCAAATGCTAAATATAAGAAACCTTGTGACTGCCCTGCTTATGTCTCCTCTGTATTCAGTATTTCATTACATGCCCAGATATTTTACTGTCTCTCTACCTGAGGGCTTTCATTTAGCCTTTGCACAAGGCAGACAGTAGGTTCTGGAAAATTAATGCCACCAGGAGATTCTTAGTTAATAATGAATAGAAGTTGGAGTGTAAGTACTTCAGTGTTCTTGTCCCCTGGATCGGGCAACTCTAAAGCATATTCCACACTGTCTCCCAGAGATCCTCAGCATGATTAAAACCCTGTTGTCTCCAGCGTTCTCTTGCTTGTTAATGCACCCTTTATTTCTTGTGTCATATCATCTCTCCCCTTGCTTTTGAGATCGCCCTAGAAAACAGGTAAGGCATAAACTAGGAAGTGGCATTGGACCTTAGAGAAGGCAGTGGTTTTTCTTCACTGGAATTTATATGTATTCTTGGTGTGGTTTTCCTTTCTTTGCCACATCGTTGATTGGCATCATTATCTGAGAACTCACAGATATGGCATCCCATATAATATTGCTTTGGATAAAGGGAACCACTTTTTTTTTTTGCAAAGAAAGCACATGATCATGAAATCCACTGGTCCTATCATAAATCTCTCTTAATCTTGAAATAGCTGGCCTAATGGAATTTTGGAATAGCTTTCTAAAAGCATAGTGAAGTACAGCCCTGCAGAATTGGGGTACTGTCCTTCAAGATGTGGAATAACCTCCAACCAATGGTCACTATATGTTGCTGTATTCATGTAGAATACATAGGTGTTGAAACAGGGGTAAAGGTTGAAGAGACCCTTTACATTATTCCCAATGACCTACTTGGAGAAATTTTGCTTTATGTGCTCCCTGCTGGATTAGAAGTCCTGATTTCTGGGGAAGAGATGGGTATTTCTACCAGGGGACACAATAATGGTCTCACTGAATAGCTGCTACCAGGTCATTTGGAGCTCTTTGTGCTATTAGATTAACAGGCAAAGGAGTTACTGTTCTGATATGTAATTAACCCACCTGAAAACAAGGAGATGAGGTTGTTGCTATGTAATAAAGACATTCAGGAGTTTGTTCGAAGTCCACAAATTCTTGGAAATTCTTCTTGAGGCTTTAACAGATTTTAAAACAAAGATTGTCATATCCTTTTGTTGAATTGGTCCCTTTATCATTACGTATTGCCCTTCTTTGTCTCTTATTATAGTCTTTTCTTGAGGCTTTTATAACAACACAAAGATATAATCAGGGCTTGGACTTCTCAGGGACAAGCAGAAGTACTGGCTAAGCTACTTAAAGTGAGTGGAGCAAGTGGTGGCAGGAGATGTATAATGTCAATTATAGCCTCACTGTCAACTGCTTCAGGGAGGACTATAGCTTACCCCATTATATTTCCTATCTTAAATCCCCATTAACCTTCTCATTGTAAGTCTTATTTGTTTTTTAGAAATTGTTATGGACCATCAACTTGCAGAAGCAGTGAAGAGACAAATTGAACTTATCTTGGGAGATAGGTGAATCTGTGCATTGCGAGTGGCATACTGTAGCAGATGCTGTTGATGTCCCAAGAATATACCCTTCAATATTTGCTGTGCAGTAGCACTCATTGTTTTGGTACAAGAATATATTGATGATGATCTGTTTTAAAATCCTTTGGCTCTTGGCCTGAGGGTTTTCTATTAGCCCCTGCCCAGGGCAAGCCACAAATTGTGGGGGAGTTAATATTTCTTAAGAACAGTTCTTAACCAATGAGAAATAGGAATTGGAGCATAAATGCCTGTAGATTGTAACCACCCACAATGTGACAACTCTGAAGTTCTTTCTGCACTGTCTCCTAGAGTTTCCAGAAGGACAGAATCCCAGCTGTCTGCAGTAGCAGGCTGCTCACTAATGCATCCTGTATTGACTCTCTTCCTTCTCTTTCTCACTTCCCCATCACTCTCATGGTGCTTCTTAGATCAATTTCTGACCTGCCAAATAAACCCACTTACACTCAAAGCTACTGCTGAGTTAAACAAAGTTAAAGAGGAGTCTTGAATGCTGAACTTCTCAGATTTTATCATGTTCAAGTGCGTTCATGTTCAAGGAAGATGTAGAAGAATCGTCCATCTTTTTAATCATATCACCTTTTTCACTAATTCTTTACATATCTTGAAGAAATGGAGGTTCTTTGGAAAATACATTAGAAACATTTAGAGAATCATTTGGATAAAAAGCACCTCCATGGGAAATTAAAATTTTCTAAACTAAATCAAGATCTTTCGAACTATCTTTTAAAAATTTACAGACATAAATAGGCACCATCTATGTGAGAACCAGAACTTTCTTCCCACGCACTTCAGCCTGGGCACTGAAAACAGAAACAATAACTTACTCTCTACATTAATATGATTTTGCAATTCATTAGCATTTCTTTATTCTTCCAGAGCTTCCTGCTTAAGCAAATGGTATGATTGTTCATTACAGGAACTTCTCAAAGGACTCATCAACCCTTCAGTGAACAATATCAACATACAGCTTGTGCCCAGAGATTCTTCGAATCCCTCAAAATCCTTTCCTTATGATTTCCACTAAGCCTGGATGGTTATATCATGATTCCTACCTAATCTTAATTGTGTCTCTGAATTGAAAAACTCACCTAAAGCCAAATTTCCAATTTTAAATAAATTCTGACTGTACTTCTCCCTTTGAAACATAAGAAAGCTGGCCTAATTATGAATAATTGTGTATTATTACTTACTAAGAAAATAAGATGTGGCAAAATTAAAGCTCAGCCTCACTGTGGACCACGTCATATGCTGAACACTTTATATGCACTATTTCACTTTATCATCATGAGAGACTGAAAATACAAATTGACATAGCCAGACGTTATATGACAGTAGAATTCTGACACACATCTTCAGACCAATCAGCCAGAGAAACCAAATCAGCAGTAATCATCCCAGAAGGACCAGGACTTGATCAATAATAGCCAGATTTCCTATTCTACAACTTCACAACCCCCCTGCCAGTTCCAACTGAGGACCAACAAAAGAAGCAAATATGTTCCCCAAATGAATGATAGATGCTCTGCTACTAGTTAACCTGTGGCCAGCCTCCCCATGCCAACAACCTATGATTAGAGCTTGTCTGAAGCCTTCTCTTCTTCTTCTTCTTCTTCTTCTTTTTTTACAATGAAGCTTTTTCACTTCCCTGTGTCTTGCCAAATGCAAGTGATGGAAGCCTATTCCCTTGCTATAGCAAGCTCTGAACAAATAACCTGTTTATCCTCATGTGCATGGTCTTTGTTTATCTCTGCAATTGTAACAACTCTGTGAAGCAAGTCCTTCTGACAAATAAAAACACTGAGCTAGAGATTACGTACATTGTTCAAGTTTACAGAGATGGTAATGGCAGAGCTGAGATCTGAAATCAGTTTGTCTGAATCTGTACCTTGTTTTAACCATTAAGCACTCTGGAAATAGTGTTAATTCATCATTCTAGAACTGTACTAGCCAACAATGTTGAACTTGACTAAAGCCCTGTGATACTGGAAAACAGGGGCAGTTAAAAAAAAATCCCCACCCTTTGTTTCTGGGATATTGGGTTACTGCAAAGAGCTACCTTTCCTTATATGACTCAGATAAGATTCATGGATGCCCCCCGCCTTTTTTACACATGCTGAAGCCAGACACATACCCTCCAAATTCCTATTTCTTTACCTCATATTTTAGCCAAACTGTTTGTCCCAACTGATCAATTGGAACAAAGTGCTTATTAATTTACTTGACCAACTTGAGTTCAACCTTTCTCCCTCTCCTGAACTCCTGAACTTTGATTTGCCCCCAGCCTGAACCAATATACAACCCTTCCTTACCTATTATTCCTGAGAAACAGCTGACCACAAAGAAATACATTCCTTGATCAACTGTACTGTCTTGCCACCCACTCCCCCACACTCAGTTCTTTTAGTCTTATTTACCACTCTGTAGGGGAAAAAAAATCCTTTCTGTCTAATCTTTGAGATGCCTGCAGAGCTTTGTGGTCAGAGCTTTCTCCTTATTGCTGTAGTCCCCCCCTGTCCTATTGCAATGTTCCTTTTCTTTTATTATAATAATTCTTTCAAATAAATTCTCTCCTTACCCAAATCTGGATTTGTTTTACTTTAACATGTCCAGTTGAAATATAATGCATGCCACATATGTGATTTAAAATTTTGTAACACATGAGAAAAAGGAAACAGGTGAAAATAATTTTAATAATCTATTTAACTCAGTATGTTCAAAATATCATTTCAACATGTGATCAATATAAAATTATTACTAGCATGTTTTATATTCCTTCCTTCAGCTACATGTTTGATATTTTCACTGAGCTCAACTTAGCTTCTGCTCTTGCTCCTCTTCCTCCTGCTACTGCTCCTTCTCCTCCTTCATGACCATCATCACCACCACTGCTACTTTAGTCTCTCTTCTCCTTGTTTACTTAAGAAGCTTTCATGTTTTTAGTTTCTGTAATTTCAGTGGATGAGACACAATTTTTCTTTCTCCAACTTACACAAATATCTGAGTTCTTTGACATTAGAAAAGATTAAGAATACAATGCAACGTGGATGATTATTGCCTAATGTCATATTCTCTCATCTCAGCTGGGAGAAAGGTCACTTGCTTATCTAAAAAAATACTATATTTTTTTAACCCATATGTACAGAAATGTTATATAATAACCCCCAAATGTCTCATAATGAGGAACATTTAGTGGGTTAGGTTAGTTGGGTATATAGAATTGAGTATTGGGGCGATAAACTATGGGGGCTCAAAAGGAACAGGGGAGTAATTGTATTTGACCAAAAAGCATCAATTTATGCCTTCTCTGAAGTTTTTGTGTCTTGTCCTCTTTAAAAAAAATCATAAAAGCAACACCTGATGCTTCAGTATTCACACTTGGGTCCAGATCATCTGTGCAAATGGAACAATAGCTTAGGAACTCCTGCTGCAGATTGAATGCATCTCTGGAGATTGCTTTGAAATATCACTACATACTCAGCATTTGAGAAAGTGAAATTGATTTGAGAAGGATTGCTGCTTCAGTGGTCCATGTTACTCAACACATTTCCCCAAGTGCCCAACCACTGTCATCACTAATGTAGCATCGTTCACCAACTGAACACACAGTAGCTCTTTGCTTGGCTTGCTAGTTACAAAAATGATAGATGGGCTAGTGTCCAGGCATCCTTTCTCTATGGATGGGCTTAAAAATCATGTTCTTATTTAGATTCTGCTTCATTTTATCCTCTTTTTTTCCTCTCAGTTTCAGCTATCATAAAGCAGCATAAACTTCACACTACCTAAAAAAATTTAAAAATTATATAATTCCACTAAAATTTATTCAGAACCTAGTTGTGTCAGGAATTGTGTTAAGCACTGGATATGAACAACTAAATAAAATACTCAAGAATTTAATACTTTAGAAGGGACATATATAAATAGATATATAACTATAATAAATATGTGATCAATTTGATTTTTATTTTTATTTTTAAAAAATATTTTATTTATTTGAGAGAGACAGAGAGTGAGCCACAAGAGAGTATGAGTAGAGAGAGAGGAGCAGAGGGAGAGGGAGAAGCAGACTCCCTGCTGAGCAGGAACCCAACATGGGGCCCGACCAGGATCCTGGGATCGTAACCCGAGTTGAAGGCAGATGCTTAATTGACTGAGCCACCCAGGCTTCCCAATAGAGTTGTTTTTAAAATGTGGGCATATCAGTGAGTGAAATTAATTTCACTGGGGATGGGTGGGTGAGAGTATAGGGAGAAACCAGAGCATGGTGGTTACATTTGATCCGATATTTAAGAGATGTCACACAGACCAGAAAAAGAAAGATGCCCCGAGTAGAGAAATACCAGCAGAGGTATGATGTACTCAAGGTGAGTAACTAGAGGTTTGGGTGGGGTGGAAGAAAGTAGTAGGTGATCTTAAAGTTATAAACTGTGGATAGATTATGTATCTTCTGGTAAGCCATGGTTATGTATTTGCTGGGAAGCCATAGTAAGGAGTTTGTGATTTTTTGGTAGTTCATTGGGAACAGAAGGAGATGGTGAAGATAATGAGATGATATGACTTGTGATTTGCAACTGTGATTTTGGAGACCATGCAGAACAGTATGTAAAGGAGTCCTAAGATAATATGTAGAAGAGACTTTAATTTGGACATTTGCAAGTGTACCTTTTTAATTCTGCCTATTCTGACATGTAGCTGTTATTTTAATTTGCAGTTCCCTGTCCAGGTGATATTGTACTTGTTAATGGGCAGGCCCTTCGTGTTTAGTTATATGGGTCTGTCCATGTCCATGTCAGAGGGAATTTTCATATGACGTGGGATTCCTCTTCACCACTTTGGAGGATCTTCAGTTATCCTTAATAGCCAATTAAGGTTTATAAACAACAACAAAACAATAACCATGAAAACAAGCTCCCTGAAAATAAATTTATGATAAATTATCTGAATCTCTAGTGCAGTATATGTTTGTCTGTTAAAGAGACACAGACACACAACTGCACTAGAGATGATGAGCCTAGCCGATGTTTATTTGAGACATAGGGAGACACCACAGATGTATAGAAAGAGTGAGAGATAAAGCATAAAAAACACCTGGCGGGAGAGACACACATGCAGTCACATACACGGGGAACTTAAAAGTGTGGCTTGCTCAGTACTTGTTTGAAAATAAAAAGGAACAAAGTACATATATGTTACAACATGGATGAACCTTGAAAATATTATGTTAAGTGAGAGAAGCCAGACCAAAGAGACCACTTACTGTATGATTCCATTTAAATGAAATGCCCAGAATAGGCAAATCCGTAGAGGCAGAAAGATCCGTGGTTGGCAGGGGCTAGTCGAAGGGTAAATGGGAGTGATTGCTTAATGGGGACCATCTTCATTTTGGACTAATGAAAGTGCTCTGGACTTAAATAGCGGTAAATGGTTGCCAACATTGTGAATATATTGAAAACCACTGAATTAAACTGGTTGAAATGATGAGTTTTTGCTACATGAACTTTTTCTGATAAAAAAGAGTCATTCCTCCACACACAAACCTCGTAGAGAGAAAGATCTAAATATAGTAGCCACATACCACACACACAGAAGAAAAACAAAACTTATCTACATAAACATATACAGAGAGATACACAGAGAATAAGAGAGAGACATAATCATAGACAGATACACAGAGAAAAATAAATGAGGTAAAGATTGCACAGGAATCAGAATTGAAGTGTGGATGCAGAAGACTACATTGAAACATAATGAAATCAAGGTAAATAGTAGCTCCAATTTATAAATAAATTACTTATTAGGTAGTATTGACATGTCCCAAAAGGAGATTTAGGCTATATAAAGGTGATCTTTTTTAAAGATGACATTTATTAGACTGTGGCAATAACATAATATGTAAAATGACATTTCAGTCACTTAAACCATTTAATTATAGAATAAGAATGTATGAAAGAATAATTGGAATTTGAGACTTGTGGGAATATCTGTTTTAGTCATACAGAAGTATTCATCTTTAATATCCATGATATTGCATTACAAGTAATAATCAGCGTGTGAATATAGCGTGGAAAGGAATAACATTCTTTAGGAATAAATTAAACAAATTTCCCGTATATAATTTTTGGCCTTGATTTTCTTACAGTAGAAAGTAGCTTTATTATCTTAGTTGATTTTATTTTCCTGATAAAGGGCTGTTCTAATATTGTCCTGCCTTGCAGCCCTGCTACTAATTTTAATAAGAATTTAATAACTGTGAAATCCTGTGGGGATGTGCGGCTGAGAGTTACCAGATGTTCTGTGTGAGGACAATGTGGTTTAGGTGTAACTGAAGGCTGTTGTGCTGTTCTCACCTTTTAAAGGGAGTTGAGTGTCCTGCTAATCTACACAGTTCTTACTTAGTTTCCTTTTTTTTTTTTAATTTAGATTGTATCCTTTCTTATATTTACGATGGAAACTTTGGATTTGTTCTGAAAATATGTTGTCACTTCAGCACTGAGTATTGCACGAAAAGAAGAAAAGTTTGTCTTTTACACTGGGGTTGGAGGAAAATAACTGTTCCCTATAGTGGTTTGACTTCACCTTATCTTTCCAAGGTTATGCACCTTACTACGTTCTTGAAAGAAAGCTTCCAGCAAAGTGCCTCCTTATTATGAATGAAGTCCCCTTATTGTTCACGGGAGTGCTGGAAGCCACCTTTTTTTCAGCTCCACTTCTTTTATTATCCTCTTTTATCTTGCTCACTTTCATCTTATGCTTTCTCTTTGGCTTATAAAATGAGTAAGCTGCACCCAAGGAGAGGTAAAGGCCATGACTCAGACAGTGGCCAATGGAAGCTTCTATAAAGTCTAAATCTTTTGATGAAGGTTGCAAAGTAAATCATAAAGGTGCTGCCATTTTTATAGAAGAGATGAAAGACTGTTTGAAGGATAATATATATATGTCCAATTAAAGATTGCTAAAATTAATGTTTGAAAATTTGGCATTTATTGCATTGTAGAATGTATTGATAAGGAGAAATGGGCAAAATCTCAAAGACTTTGAATGATGAGGGAAAAGAGCTTTGTTTTAGAGCATTTGTTTTAATTCATGAGGCTATATGTTAGCCATGACATAACAGAGACATGGAAATGCACATTGAATAAAATAGAAAGAAGATTGTTTTCCCATTGGCATCTAGTGAAGATCAATACCTACTAAATGGTGGAATATGTAAAGCAGTTGTGTGATGGCTACCGAATTATTAATGGCTACACATTCTTTTTCAACCTCTTCGATTTTCATAGGATATGATGCTGCTGAGCAGTCACTTTTTTACTTTCCTTCCTCATCTTCTCAGTACTTTATACTCCTGATTCCCCTCCTGATTTCTTAACTACGGTTTTGACTCTTCTTTGGCTGCTTTTCCTTCATTTGACCCTTATATGTGAGTGTTTGAGATCTCGTTTCGGATCTTCTTTTGTACTATGTATTCTCGCTGGTAGGATGGTTTCCAGGGACTCATATATTTATGGTCTCCAGATTCCATGGATGGGCCCACTTACAGTCATGGTCTTAATAGGCACACACGTATTTATGATCTTCAGATTTCCACCTGCTACTCAGTTTCTGAACTGCTTCACCTTATTGTGTGTTCCACTGGGATAGCCCACAACCATATTAAACAGGTGAAGACTGGGCATTTGCCTTAAATATAGTTATGTTCAAAATGAAATAATGTATTCAACTTCCTTTTCAACTTATTCTTTTAGTTTATAAGGTATCAAGATATTTCTACTTTCACTTGATCTTAGCCAAAAGGCCGAGAAGCGATGAGATATTTCTACTTTCTTAACCTGAAAACTTGGGAATCATCCTAAATTACCCATTTGCCTTTTTGCTCAAGATAGCTTCAGCATTGTGCTGATTCAATCCATTTCCCATCTCTTACCTCTATATCACATGTTCTCATTCATTTTCGTGGGCAAATATGTTATGAATTTATATCTCTATTATTTTAGCACCTTCCTAGTTTCACCCTTTCTAATTAATCTGCCCAGAACCATCCTTAAAAATTGCTGATATGACCAAGTTTAAAATATTTCAGTAGGTTTATATAACTTGGAGGCTACAGGCCAGAGTCCTTTGTGTGACATACAAAATATATCATTTTATATCATTTATACCTATTTAATTAGACAGTCTTGTCTTTACCACTTCTCTAACTTGAACCCAGAGGTCCAACCCTAATGAATGTCTTACAGTTTCTCAAATAGGTTGCCTTTCCTGTTATGCTCTTTCCTTTTCTTTTCCCTTGTTAGATCTGCTTTGAGAGCCTTCTATTATCCATTATTCAAGATCTGGATTGAGCATTATCCTTCTATAACATCTTCCCTGCCTGTGTCTCCCTCCCAGAATACTTTTTCCTTCTTTAGCCTGAAGAGTAATTGTTAATTTATGTATTCTCTCTTATACTCCCACTTTATGCTCCATTATGAATTCATTAAAACAGGAATCTTGCCATTTTAATGATGATAATGATGATGATGATAATAATAATGATGATGATGATAATTGTCCCAATGGAGGATTTTGAGGACTGAGTGACAGGATCTGATATAATTAGAAATGATCACTCTGGAAGCTGTGTGTGGGTTATGATGTAAAACAAAAGACTAGCCCTTGTAATAAGGTAGGTGAGATGTGATAATGGTTTAAATCAAGATGGTCGTAGGAGAGATGAGAGAGAAGTAGTTGATAAGATTCACTGATGGGTACCTGATGGATAAGTGCTGTGGATATGAAAAAAAGATGTCAAGGATTTGGGCCTGATTAAATAGATGGATAGAATGGTCTCTTATCAAAACTGAAAGACTATGGGATTAGTGAATTTTAGGGGAATCAGTAGTTTTGACATGTTCAGATTCAGATACCTATCAGATATCTAAGTGGAAATGTTGAGTTGGTAGTTAAATATGAGTCTGAAATTCTGGGTAGAATTCTGGAATGACATAAATTTGAGAATTAGTATATTAAAGGTATTTAAAATCATGAGGCAAAAGGTCATATAGGAATAAAAGTAGATAAAGAAGAAAAGACCAAGGTTTGGAGATGTCAATATTTAGAAGATGTAGACATGAGGAGAATTCAATAGGAGAGTCTGGGGAGTAATTAGATAAAGTACCAAAAGAGCCAAGAGAAAAACATGTTCTAAGGAGGCAGTGGTCAAATATGTAAAATGCTATCAATAAGCCATGATGAGAACTGAGCCTTGATAATAATTTTTAAATGAAAACTCATTGTTTGTTTATTCCTTCATTCATTCCCAAGAATGTATTTGAGAAAATTGAGAAGTACTGGTATGGGAACTCTAAATCAAATATGAAGAAAAAATGTACAGAACAGGAAATAATTGGGATCTACTAATAAATATCAGAATACATGTATATTCATGCATGTTCCTACACCATCAGAGAAATTAGATGCAAAAAGTGACATGAGTGAAACTAATATCCAACTTACAGTCTGTGGGAGAATTGACTAGCACATTATCTGGAATTTTCTTTAATCAAAAGAAAAGAAGCTAGTATTCAGATTCTAACACTGTAGCTTTTCCCTGAAGCCATATTGAGAGTTTTTATAAAACAATTGTCAAGTGAAAGAAACCGGAAGAAGTTTGTTTGACATGATTAGAAATGGTAGAGTGGATTTGAGTAACATCTGATATTCACTGGCACTATGTGAACATGCATGCATAATAACATTTTTTAAAAAGGTTAATGCATGTATTATGTAAGCATGGCTTACTTTAAAGCTGTGCAAATTTTCCCCCAAAAATAAAAAAGAAAGTCAGCCTCTTTTCTATCAATACTAAATATAAAAGTTCTAATACAAAACAGTTGCAGAACAAATAAATTACATTTAAATTTTTTAACTGTGAAGTGTAGAACCATTCTTTTAAGGAAATTAGCAATTGTTGAGTTTATTGTCCCCAGTTTAAAATAATTAAAAATAAGCAACATATTCAAATGGTTCAAAATTCAAATGAACTAAAGGGGTAATATTTCTGTCCCATTAATCTTCTCTGTTTAGTTTTTTTCCTCCCAAGAGATAGACAAAATTACTAGTTAAAAAGAGGCATTTTACATTCATGTTAACAATTATTTGTGGAGTGACTTCTACAAAAAGATTCTGTGTTAGATGTGTTATCAGCCTTAATGGAGTTTGAAAAAATTCAAATCTGACTCTGAACCATGTGCTACCACTACAGCTCCACTCTGGGGTGGCTCTGAAGGGCAGTGATAACAAGAAATCTCCCTAGTCAGCAGAACTTGAAACCTTGAGGAGAAATAGCTAGAGCACCATGTCATCAGTGGGTATTGGTTAGACTGGATGGTTAGGAACTGAGAAAGAATACAATTAGAAAAATTTAACAAAGCGCTAAGTGTTATGCTGACAGACGTCTCTGAAAAGGCAGAGTCCAAAGTCATTCATATACCAATGTGAATGTTCTCTACAGAACAACCTCAGCAGAGGAGGAGCTTAATATTAAGATAGACAAGATGGTACATTCTGTCCCCAGACATTCTTGTTCCTGCTCAATGAGCTTAGAAATTTTCTGTGATATTGAAAATTAAAGTTATACATGGCTTCAATAAATGGACTTCCTGTTACCAAGGACAAATGGCTATAGCCACTGCTGAATCCCCAGTCTGTCAAGAACAAAGACTAATACTCAGCCCCCAATATGGCATCTTCCTTGTGGTGATTAGCTAGTCAATTGTGGCAGATTGGTTATACTGAATCACTTCCCTTTTTTGTTTTGTTTTGTTTTGTTAAGGATTTTATTTATTTATTTGAGAGAGAGAGCATGAGCGGGGAGGAGGGGCAGAGGGAGAGGAAAAAGTCTCCCTGCTGAGCAGAGAGCCTGGTGTGGGGCTCGATCCCAGGACCCTGGGATTATGACCTGAGCTGAAGGCAGACACTTAACCCACTAAATCGCCCGGGGCCCCTTTCCTAATGGAAAGGGATCACTTTCCATGAATCACTTTCCTAATGGAAAAGGCCAGCATGCATTCTGACTGGAATAGACATTATTCTGGATATGGACGTACTTTCTCTCCCCTCAGTTGTTCTTCCAAAATCATCACACATGGACTGACAGATGACTTAGTCACTGTGATGGTATTCCCCATACTATTTTTTCTTACTAAGAGACTCATTTTACAGCAAATAAAATGTGACAGTGGGCTTATGATTATGAAATTTACCGGTCTTATCATGTTCTCTATCACCCTGAGGTATCTGGTTTGATAGATATGTGGAATGGTGTTTTGAAGACTCAGTTTTGGTGCTAGTTTGGGCAACAACTTGCAAGTTAGGATGATGGCCATGTTGTATATACTCTCAATCAGCCATCAATATATGGTAGCTTTCCTCCCATAGCAAGATTCATGGGTATAGGAGTCAGGATGTGGAGATGTGAGTGACTTTTCATTCTATTATTTTCAGTGATCAGCTAATGAAATTTCTCCTTCTCTCCTCCTAAATTTGGACTTTGGCTGGTCTAGAAATAATAATTCCCAAGAGAGAACTTCTTTCAGCAGGGCACACAGGAATGGTTTCATTAAACTGGAAGTTGAGATTAGGATCATACTTGGGATCTTTATATTTGGCAGCCAGCGGACAAATAAGGTTACTGTACTGGCTATGGTGATTAATCCTGACTATCGTTGGGGAAATTGGCTTAGTACTGGCCAATAGGTTAAGGAGGAATCTCTCCAGAGTTCAGTAGATCCTCTGGGACACTTCTTAATACTTTCAACTTTTGTGATTAAATTTAATGGAAAAAAAAAGTAACCCCATGCAGAAAGGATGACTAATGCCACTGATCCTTTAGGAATATAGATTTGGATCTCTTCACTGGCCAAGGTGCATGCTGAGGGTGAAATATACATGAAATATATATGAAAGTAGACCAGTTATTACCAGTTGTATCAGTTGAGTACCAGTTATCATGCATCCTGTTGCCAAAATGAGGACTATAATAATGCAAGTATTTCTTTCTTATTTTGATATAAATGTATTTGTGTGTATTTAAGCCATTTTTTCTTTTCTTCTTGCATTCCTCTATAATCTAACATAATGTGATAATAATAGCTAACCTATATTTAAGTTATGGTATTTAAGTCATAGGGTATCAAATAGAAACATGATTTAGCTAGATGATAAACATCCAAAGATGGATAGAACTACTTTTCCAGATTTCCTTTCCCTCCATGGTTCTGCATTGGGGTTGACCAATTTGTGTGAGATCTGAAAGGTGGAAGAGAGGCAACAACCAAGCGTACGCTGGTGTAGACTCAGGCAAAGTTGCACTGCATGTCCACTGTTATGGATCTGAAGGCTCACCTCCAGGTCTTGCTAGATCTCCTCCTTTAGCTTCTCCAAATGCTGGGAGAACTTCATACACAGCTCCCTGGTAAAGTGCACCAGGACTCCAGGAAACCTTCACCATAGAAGTGGGAGGTTAGAGGCTTGAAGGAGGTACATGACCAAGGCAGGTTCTGGTGAGAGACAGATGCAAGTTTGTTTATCCTTATAGGTTAAAGCTCATCCTTGTAGATTCTAATTTGTCATTGTCCTCCCTGATTTGTATTAATCTTCCCTTCTTGAGTGTTGGAGCAGTTTACTTCAGGCCTGGCACTATATGTAGGCACAACAGATGGAACTGAAATAAATAATTCTCTAAATAAACTCTTATATTACCCATAGAGATTCTGCTACTCTGATGGAACATGACTGATAAATATTCCAGTCATAAAGATACAGTATGTATAAAAGTAACCTTAAGATAGTATGTACATTCTATTAGAGTGGAAGCATGGGAGAGGGACAGGGAGAGAAGGGAGATACTCAGGGGTTGAAAAATACTTCCTGTAGGGAGTAGCTTTTTGTTTTCTGAATTTTGAAGAATGGGTGGAATTTCTACCATCACGATAAGGGAATAAAAATAGAGACAAGAAGGTGGTTATCTACTGCATACATACAATTGCCAGGCATTGGCCCAATGGGAAACAAGATAGGCACAGTTTCTGATGTTTTGGAATTTATAGTCTCGCAGGCATGATTCACACTGAAAATGTAATGTACTTTATCTAGTGAAGGATTCCAAGTATGTGCTGCATGTTTTGCTCTGATTATAATTAAATGACCCTTGAATGACTAGCTGAATCTTGAATACCCTAATATTTTCCCAGTATGGATAACTTTTTGCAAGATATCACTAGCAAGGTGTAAGGAACAAGTCTCAAGGCTTCTGGTTTCTTCCCCTTGTTTCCCATTCTTAGTCCTTCGACCAGCTGCTCTCTGCCATCTGTCTGCATTATTCTATTGAAACAGCTGTTGCATAGGCCACTAATGGTCTAACTGCCAAATCTCATAGACACATGTTGGTCCTTATTTTATTTGACATTACTTTGCCATTTGACATTGTGGTCATTCCATTTTTTAAAAAATTCTCTCAGCCCATGACACTTCTGTCTCCTGGTTTTCCTTCTACTTATGAGTTTCTTCTTAATGTGTTCTATTTTTTATATTTAATACTTTTTTTATGGGATCTGAATATGTCAAATATAATCCAAAAGTCATTTTATCATTCCTTTTATCCATCAATCTAGGCATCCAATGGGTGATTGATTCTTGAGCTAATAAATCATTAAATTCCTTTTTTGATTTGTGCCCTATTATTCAGTTGGCTCTCCCTACCTTATATCAACCCTGCACGACTTATTCCTGGCCCCTATGAGAGCTTCCTTTCTTACCTACCTGCTCTATTTTTGTGTTCCTCCATTCCATCCTTCATGAGGCCACCAGGCACATATTTCTAAAATGCAAATGTGATTATATAACAATTCTTCTTACTCTTTAAGGACCTTAGGATAAAGACCAAACTTCTTAAAATGGTGTTAAAAAAAATAACCCTGCATGATTTGATACCTGACTGCCATTCAATATTCAAATTCTAATATATTCTCCCACCTCTCTAACTATGTCAGATAATTTAAACTTCCTGAGTCCATAATCACTAATCTATTTATAATCACTAGTCCATCTCCCTAAAAATGACCTTCTGTCTCTTTATCTACTCAGTGGACATCCACTAATGCTTCAATAATAAGTTCTAGTGTTATTATTAACTCATTTTTTCATTCAATTAAAATTGATGCACCAACTTTGATATACCAGGTAGTTACCTCTCTCCTTCATGAAGTCTTCCATATTTAATTGCTTTTTTTTGGCTTCCATTTCCATTGTTTATAACTATCCATTGAATAGCACTGGATATTCCCTGCTATCCATTAAAATTTGGATTCAAGTCATCTCCGCTGTAATTAAAATCCTATACACAAAAGTATTTCTCTAATTAACTGTACCATAACTTGTGGTTTCTTTGTCTCTCTTATTATACCATGAGCTTGTTGATAGCAGGAATTTTATCTTTTTATTTTGTGTGTATGCGTGTTTCCATTGGCTAATATGATTTCTGCTACTTTTGTTATTTCTGGACACATTTTTTTCTGAATAGAAATGATTTGGAATCAGTAGACCTGATGGAATGAATTGTTTAATCTCTCTGAGCCCTCTCTGTGAAAAAAACAAAATAAGAAAGAATTGCTCAGAACATTTCAGGAGCTTTTTGGGAATTTAGATGAGACACTCTAGGATAAATTATTTTATAAATGGCAAAACATTATTGTTTTAGTTCATTCCAAGTTGCAAGGAGTTGGGATGTTCAGGTGACTTCAAAGAATGGAGTCACGGAAAGGGCACACACAAACTGCAGTTCTGCTCCAGGGCTAAGCTAAGTGCTTCTATTTGTTTGTCTCTGCACACTCTGTCTCTCTACCTTTCAGTGTGTTAAGTTTCTAGGGCTGTCTCTGCCAGTCACATCCTCACACTTCCTTTGTGCATTCTGTTTACCTCTGCCCCTCTGACTCCAGCTATCTTTCTCTGGTGTGCCAGTGAACAGGGAGAAGGAAGATTTGCTGACTAGCTCTGCCATCAGTATGATTGTTTCTCTCTTTGATGTCTCTTATTGGACACACCTGTTCTTTGGTAGGATTTCTAGTTTACTTTGTAAATCTGTTTAATTTTCTTCTCAGATCTAGTTCTTGCATTTGTATTGGTACTCTCTGTACTGATTTCTTTTTATTTTTTTACAGTTTTTTGTTTCTTTTTTTTTTTTTTAGTTTCTGATAGCTCAAAGGTTTAATTTCCTAAATATTGCTTATTTACTGCATGACCTTTTCCTAGCATGGACTCTTTTTATACATTTCTTTAATTTCAATCATGAAAATTGATGAATTTTTTTATATTTTTAATTTCAAATTCTATAGAACTGACAAAGTATTGGACTAAATTCCTTTATGCCAAGTCATCCCATAGATCTTCTGGCCAGAGTATCAATCAGATACCCATCTAAGATCCTATTTGCTGGGATATAGTGTAGGGTCATATGTAGTTACATCATTTAACACGGCCTGGTTGATGACATAATTGACATATTTAGTATGATTATATAAGCCTAGATATTTCTTGTTGAAAATGATGATGATGATGGAATGAAAAAAAAATATATGTTTTGTCAACTGTTCTATTTTGAGTGTTCAGAACATTGCCCCGTACATAGGAGACATTCAATAAATACTTAAGTCGATGTATGCCAAATCTTTATTACCGATAATTGGACAATCATTAAAGATGGTGCAACTCCAAATAGTTTTAACATGTGGAAAACAGTTCTTATATAATCTCTCTCTTTCTCTCTCTCTCTCTGAGAACAAAATCTAAGCATACTTATTCTGTGAGGTAGAATTACAGGTAATCATTTCCATTATTTTGTTTTTCTGTCCTTTTTCTAATTCTTAAAATTCATTTATTTTATTAGCCCAAAATATATAGTATGTTTTCTGATAATTTTTTCTGACTTTTCTGATTCATCCTTAGAAAAAGGTAAAGTAGAGGAAAGGAACTACCGTATGTTGAGTTCCCACTGTGTACTGTGTGCAATTTTAGGGTTTTGCATACAATTTTCTAGAATCCTCACAATTGTATAAAGTAAGAAACATCACAGGCAGTTAAGTTACTTACCCAAGATCACTCAGTTAATTACATAGCAGGGATTTGAACACAATTCATTTTAATTCCAGAGCATGTTTTCTTAACCATTAATCCTATCCTGACTCTGCCTAGCCTCCCTTGATTAAACCAGACCTCACCCACTTTTCCCTTCACTGAAACTACATATTAATTTGACACTTACATGAATTATTTGGTCATATTCCAATTGCTTTGAGTGACTTAGGTTTGTTTCTTCACCAGATAAAGTAGTAAAGGCAGTATTTTATGTTCCTTTCACATTTTCCTAACACCTAGTTTACCTATAAGTACACTAAACATTTGAGATTTATAATTATTAATATCTTCAGTGAATCTGTAAGAAACAAGAAAAATTAAAAATGTTATAAATAGGTATATGGGGTTTTTTTTTTGCCTTGTAAAGGCCCATTATTGCCAATGTTTTTTATAACTGCAAATATAATGTCCTAAAAGTTTTAAATTTTATTCCTGTCAGTTCATATTCATTAAAGACTCAGAATGTTCAATTCTTCCTATTATAGAGAAATGGGAAATCTACATTGCTTAGCCTACTTTCTAAGGTAATCCATAATTAGAACCCGGTTATTTTAACCCTACTTTGTATTTCTCCTACTTTTCTATTTCACACACACTCCTCTCAAGACTAGATGAGCTACTATTTCTGAAATGCTCTAAGCCCCCTTCCACCAGGTTATTGCTTAAGTTCTTCCTTTTGCCCAGAACAGCCTTGTAAATAATTTCCAAATGTCCAAATCCTACCTATCTTTCAAGGCCTCTGACTTAGTTCAGTCTCTTCCTTGAAGCTTACTCTGATAACTTCGACTCACAGTAATCTTTCCCTCTTGCGAATTCTGGTATCATCTTTCTGTCATTTCATTTCACCCTTATAATGTTTTTTTATTGTGGTAAAAAACATATAAGATGAAATTTCTTTTAAGAAAACTTTAAGTCTAGAGTTTACACACATTGTTATACAGTAGATCTTAAAAACTATTTCATCCTGCATGACTCCAACTTTCCTCCCACTGGATAGTAGCTCTCAGCTCCCCTCCCCCTAGTTCTAGCAATCATGATTCCACTTTCAGTTTCTATGAGTTTGACTACTTTAGATACTTCATGTAAATGGTACCATGCAGTATTTGTCCTATGAATGGTTTACTTCACTTGGTGTGATGTCCTCAAGTCTCATCCATGTTGTGACAAGATTTTCTTCTTTTTTAAGGCTGAATAAATTTCCACTTTGTGCGTGCGTGTGTGTATGTGTAATCACACTTTCTTTATCCATTAATCAGTTAATGGACATTTACGTTTTTTTCACTTCATAGTTGTTAGTAATAGATTTTTGAATACACAAATTTATTGCTATTTCCTTAATTCCATTTTATGGCACTAAATAGATTTTAAAAATCACAAAAGTAACATTGCTCTCCTTTCCTGCTCATTCTTTTCCTTTATAGCTATACTCATGGTTAAATTTTGAGTTACTTTGTTTCTTTCTTTGTTTAATATAACCACTTTTGATAAGCAATCTTTTTTTTTAAGTCTAGGTGACATCACAGCCACCAAAATTTTGAAAATGTTTAAGAAACGTTTATGATAATTTTATTATATATTAATATTATGAAAAAATGAAGATAATTACAACAAGAAAACTCAGAAATTAAGACTTTAAAGGAGGAATGCAAAATACTGAATTTGTTAATGTTGGTGCTTAGAAGATAGGCTGAATAGCTTAACAACATGCATTTCCAAAGCGGTGAAGTAAAAAGAAAAGAAAGAGTAAAAGAGAGAGACGAAAATAAAACTACTGAGTTTGCTTCATAATACAGATATGTTCTGTTCCATATTTATCCCATGTTGGCAGTTGTTTATGTATACATATACACACATCATGTGTCTGTGTGTGTGTATGTTTCTGTATGAACTGCTAAAAGATAAACTAAGGCATATTAAAAATGTTGAGAATTTATTTGAGCTAAAATCACTTCAAATTTGGGCAGTGACAAATCATAAGTGATCACGAGCACTGCACTGACAGGAGCTGGGGGAGAAACTTTTAGAGAGAAAAGGCAGAAGCAAAGTGGGGAAATTATTGATTGGCTATAGCTTAAAGCCTAGTTGACTGTGATTGGTTACCCTTAGGATTCAATTTTGCAATTTTGAAGCATTTACAGACTTAGATTTGGATTTGCTTATATAAGAGCCATCTCAGTCTAACAACCTTCTGTTTAATTAACTTAACAATATAAACATAATTTATAGTTATGTAAATATATAAAAATATATTCATATATTATGCAGTTATATAAATTGTGTAAGTTGTATTTATATGAAATATAGTTATATAAAATATATAAAGATATAGAACTAAATTATATTTGTATAACTATAATTATTTATAATATATTCATATAAATATATAATGTACATATTTGTATAACTACATATAAACATAAATATATGTTATATATGTTTTTACTGACAGACTCTATACAGTTAAGTGTTACTGTAATAATGACCAAAGGCAGAACAATACCTCATGACACATTTTTTTCACATTCTTCCCTACCTTGAGGTATTACTGAATTTTCACTTTTCCTTTCCTCTTTTAGACTGTATTCTGTCTAAAGTTTCATATTTCTGACCTGAGGTGTTAAAATTAATTTTATAAGCAACGCTGTAGAAAATATATTGAAGTTTTGTTAAATATACATAATGTTATAGGTCAAGAATTTGATGAATTCATTTTATTGGTATCTAAATTGAACTAAACTAGTTTATTTTAGAATAAATATTCTAGGGTGCCTGGGTGGCTCAGTCGGTTAAGCTGCTGCCTTTGGCTCAGATCATGATCCCAGAGTTCTGGGATCGAGTCCCACATCAGGCTCCCTGCTTGGCAGAGAGCCTGATTCTCCCTCTCCCTCTGCCTGCTGCTCTGCCTACTTGTGCTCTCTATCTCTCTGTCAAATAAATAAATAAAATCTTAAAAAAAAAAATAAAAAAGCCCATTTTGTTAAAAAAAAAAAAGAATAAATATTCTACATACATCCAGAATCCTGGAAGTATATCTTTCTCATGGAAAAAAAATATGTATCTTTGTTTTCTCCATGGTTTGGTAGTCACATTTTACAGAACTCTTAAACTAAGAAGTGGGAAATAAATGGAAGGAATTAGATTTTCTTTTGTCCTGAAGAAAGAAGTAACTTAGATCCTTACTTAGTAACTTTTAAAATAAAACATATCTTATTTGTCATTTTTAAGATATGTGAATTTTAAATTCTTCATTCTCATACCTATTTATGTTTTATCATATTATGTTTTATCATGTATAATTCTGCTTGAATTACTTTTCCCCTCCTTGTTTGGAAAGGATCCAAAACCTCTCATAGAAGAAGGTTAATTTTCTGGGTTCCAATCTTGTGGAAGAATTTTTTTTCTTTTTAAAGATTTTATTTATTTATTTGACAGAGAGCACAAGCAAGGGGAGCAGCAGGCAAAGGGAGAGGGAGAAGCAGGCTCCCCGCTGACCAGAGATCCCAACGTGGGGCTAGGTCCCAGGAATCTGGGATCATGACCTGAGCTGAAGGCACATGCGTAACTGACTGAGCCACTCAGGCAGTATTTACTGGAAGAATTTAATGTAGTTGACAAGGAGAGAATTCAACAGCAGGGATTTGAGGGGCAGATTTCCTGGAAATTCATACTTGTCCTTCATTGTTAGTTTGATCCAACTGCCAAAGTCACGTCTGTATCTCTCAGTTTAAATTCTTGAGAAACAGCAGAGAGAAGATAATTGGCTTAGCTTGGATCATATATTCACTCTTTTAATCTTCAATGAATAGGAAAGCTTAGTCCCATTCATTAAGCTGGGGAGAATTGAGGGGAATTTAAAATAGTTATATAATACTGTCTGTGTCCTTAAAGACCTGTCCAACATGGCATTCCTCTGACCCCTTGTGCTTTTCTTCATCTTTGGTTACTTCTTTCTTGGGTATCTACAATTTCCACATAAATTTTTGTCATTAACGCCTTTTATAACTGCTTTCTTATTTGCTGGCATGTGGTCTTCTTCAGAGTAGGGGTGTATTTTGTCCATGTTTACATTCCTAGTGCTTATCAAAGTGTTTGTCATAGCAGTTGAGAAGTGAACATTAAATAAATGAATAAATATGGCTGAAAGATAGTAAATGCCCATTGCTCAGTGACCTAGCATTGGGCTACATGTATATTTTTACCTATAGCTGAGCAAACTGAGCAAAGCTGAGTAGACATACCCTTTTTAAAGGAAAAAGGTAGAAAAAACTTAAGATGCATTCATTCTAATGCATACATTACTATTATAACTGTAATCTCCATAGCCAATGTTGATATGATACTTGGTTTTCTGAAAGACATCTTATCTCTTATTTCTGGTATAGAATTTAATAGAGGTCTGAGCTTCATCATCAGATTCAGTTTTTACTCAGACAGAATTGTGTGTGTATTTTTATAACCTCTTAGTAAGAAACTATTGATTTTTCTCTACTTCCTTATACCCAGAAATTCTCAAATTAAATACTAGAGTTTATTTCTAGGTTAAGAGATAGGTATCTCAATTCCAAGAGAAATATTAAAACATGTATATTCCACTATCCAGTGGATGCAATTATCTAAAGCCATATATATTTTTTGTTGGAAATTAATTATTAGATTTAGTTGTAGAGCTATATATATGTATTGTGTATATATATGTATATGGGTGTAAATGTATATACTTGATATATATTCATAATATGTATTTAAGATATATATATGCACAAATTTGAGACAACATGGATGAACTTGGAGGAGATAATATTAAGTGAAATAATTTAGACATAGAAAAACAAATTTATGATCTCACTTACATATGGAATCTGAAAAGGAAAAAAAGAACCTAAAAAACTTATCTGGGCGCCTGGGTGGCTCAGTGGGTTAAAGCCTCTGCTTTCGGCTCAGGTCATGATCTCAGCGTCCTGGGATCGAGGCCCGCATCGGGCTCTCTGCTCAGCAGGGAGCCTGCTTCCTCCTCTCCCTGTCTCTCTGCCTGCCTCTCTGCCTACTTGTAATCTCTCTCTCTGTGTCAAATAAATAAACAAAATCTTTAAAAAAAAAAAAAAAAATAAAAAAAAAAAAAATAAAAAACTTATCTAATAATAACAGAGAATAGAATGGTGGTTCCTAGAGGGTAGAGAATGTGGTAAAATGGAAAAGAATGGAAAGCAGAGTGGTGGTTGACAGGGACTGGAGAGAGGGGGTTTTGGGGAGTGATTGTTTAATGGGTATAAAGTTTCAGTTTTTTAAGATGAAAAGTTCTGAAGATGGATGTTGGTGATAGTTATACAACAATATGAATGTACTTAATACCACTAAACTGTAAAGTTAAAAATGATAAAAATAATAAATTTTATATTATATGTATTTTGCCTCAATGAAAACAATGAGGGGGAGTAAAATCTTTTTTTTTTAAGATTTTATTTATTTATTTGACAGAGAGAGAGAGATCACAAGTAGGCAGAGAGAGAAGGAAGCAGGCTCCCCGCTGAACAGGGAGCCTGATGCGGGGCTCGATCCCAGGACCCTGAGATCATGACCTGAGCCAAAGGCAGAGGCTTTAATCCACTGAGCCACCCAGCTACCCCAGGGGAGTGAAATGTTGAAGAGGGTCCTGGATCTCCCTCTCCTAAAGTCTTCTGAATTGCTTTTTATCAATGTCCCTGCAGCTTTTTCTTTTGGTCTTCCATCCAGATCCTGGCTGTTAGTAATCCCCTGCTCTTATAGAGGTGATGATTGATGATTAATAATGATGATTATAATTATGATGGTGATGATGATAATGATGATAACAATGAATGAAAGTACAATTAGTAATTATAATAACCCTGGAGAGAAAATGAGAAAGAGGGAGTAAAAAGAAGGGAATAAGAAGAGAATAAGAAAGAGCAAGAAAAGAAGAATTACTATTTTCCAGTAGTGCTAGTGGCTTTGTCCTTTCTTTCATAAAACATTTTTTGGCATAAAAAATGAAAAAGGGAAAGTGGAAAGCCTGTATGATAAAGTCAGTAATGTCATTATTTTTGAATAGGGTTTTCTAGATCCAGTTGTTCTAGTACTTGAGACATTAGAGCATTTTTAATTTTCAGGACAATTTAAGACAAATGTTTCTAATTTTTCTTTCAGTAAAATCTTTGCAGTCTAGTTTAAAAATCTGAAAAAGGCTGAAGACCAAGTGTATTCATTTTTTATCCCAAGCATGTACCAATGTGCATGATATCCATTTAAAGTTTAAATATTTATTGAATTTAAATGAATAAAGTGGTATTATATTAAAATAGCCTTAATATGAAAATAAAACAGAGCAGATTAAGTAATAATATTAATTGGAGAAAGCAATTTCTAATTAATTGAAATGATAAGTGGGGAGGGAGTAGTTATAAGAGGCTTAGATTTAAACAAATAATATAAGTAGACAAAGTAGGGCTGCTTCTTAAAATGAGTTTGCTTTTCGGGTCTGTGAGTAATGGGAATTCATGAAGTCAGGACAAAAAATTTTTTTTGGATTAAAGTCTTAAAGTCATTCTTCATTTTATTGTATCTAATTAATATGAAACCGTTTATTCCTAAAATCCTACTACCATATGAATCATGAGTCCATTATTACCACAAAAACAGTCTTTGACTTACACATTTATCTAATATTAGAGTACAGCTAAGTGTAATTTCTTTTTTTGCCTAATCTAGTAACTTCACATGGTGTCAGTATCTTTTATAAGCAAACATTGTCTTTACAATGTAGGATAACCACTATTCTAAACAATTAGTATACATTAACTCTCTTCATTCTCATATAATAACTCTTTGAGGTAGGTACTATCATCATTCCCACTTTACAAACTAGGGATGTGAAGCATCCAGGAGGGGTTAAGGGAATCAGCTAGTAAATAGGAGAGCCAGCATTTGGACCTAGTTAGTCTGGCTCTAGAATCTGAGGCTCTTAACGACTAGCTTTACTGCATCTGGGTTATGCTAAAGTAGCATTTCCCAAAGATTATTCTTCAGAATATTATATCATTGAGACACTGTGGTAAAACTTCTATTATCCAAACTAGATTGGCAAATATTTAAGACCATGTATACTTAGTATTAATTTCCTGTTGCTTTATAACAGATTGTCTCTAATTTATTGAATTAAGACATAGAAATTTATTTTCTTACAGTTCTGGTGATGAAAGGTTGTAACATCAAGATGTAGGTAGGCCTATATTTCTTCTGAAAGCTGTAAAGAGAAACTCTTTTCTTGTCTCCACCAGCTTCTAGAGGCCTCTTGCATTTCTTGGCTCTTGGCCTCTTCCAAAGCTGGTAGTTTAGCATCAGGACCACTAAAATAATCCCGAATAAACTTTCTATCTCAGCTTTCTTGACCATATCTGCCAAGTCCCCTTTTTCCATGGAAAGTAATATATTCAGAAGTTCACCTCAAAAAAGAGAACAAGAGGCAGTACTGACTGCCAGGGACATAATCAGTATGGCTAGAAGTAAGATGTCAGAACTAGAGTTCATAATAACAATTAGAAAGATACTAGCTGGATTTGGGGGAAAAAAAAGCATAGAAGACACTAGAGAATCCTTTCTAGAGAAATAAAAGAACTAAAATATAATCAAGTTAAAATAAAAAATGCTATTAATGAGCTAGAATAAAAAAATGGAGGCTCTAACTGCTAGGATAAATGGGGCAGAAGAGAGAATTAGTGATAAGGAAGACAAAATGATGGCAAATAAAGAAGCTGAGAAGAAGAGAGATAAACAACTACTGAATCATGATGATATAATTTGAGAGATAAGTGATACCATAGGACAAAACAATATGAGAATAACTGGGATCCCAGAAGAAGAGGAGAGAGAGAGACAGAAGGTATACTGGATCAAATTACAGTGGAGAAATTCCTTAATCTGGGGAAGGAAACAGGGATTCAAGTCCAGGAGGCACAATGAACACCCCCCCTCAAAATCAATAAAAATAGGTCAATGCCCCAACATATAACAGTGAAACTTGCAAATCTCAGAGACAAAGAGAAAATCCTGAGAGGAGCTCAGGACAAGAGGTCCATAACCTACAGCAGTAGAAACATTAGACTGGCAGAAGACCTATCCACAGAGACCTGGCAGGTCAGAAAGGACTTGCATGATATATTCAGGGTGCTAAATGAGCATAAGAGAATAATATGCATAGCTAGAATGCCATTCAAAATAGAATGAGTGATAGAAAGCTTCCAGGATGAACAGAAACTAAAAGAATTTGTAATCACTAAATCAGCCCTGCAATAAATATTAAAAGGGATCCTTTAAGTGAAGAGAGAGCCCAAAAGTAACATAGACCAGAAAGGAACAGAGAAAATACACAGAAACAGTCACCTTACAGGTAATACAATGGCACTAAATTCATATCTTTCAATAATTACTCTAAATGCCCCAATCAAAATAGGGCTTCAGATTGGATAAAAAAGCAAGACCATTGATATCCTGTCTTCGAGACTCATTTTAGACCCAAAGACACCTCCAAATTGGAAGTGAAGGGGTGGAAAATAATTTATCATATTAATGGACATCAGAAGAGAAATGGGGTGTCAATCCTTATATCAAGCAAATTAGATATTAAACCAAACTGTAATAAGAGATGAGGAAGGACACTATATCATAATTTAGGATCTACCCAACAAGAAGGTCTAATAATTATAAATATTTATGCCCCTGAAATTAGTTGCATTTCTATACACTAAGAATAAGACAGAAGAAAGAGAAATCAAGGAATTGATCCCATTTACAACTGCACCTTAGACCATAAGATACCTAGGAATAAACCTAATCAAAGAGGCAAGGGACTTGTAGTCAGAATACTACAGAACACTCATGAAAAAAAAATTGAGGAAGATATAAAGAAATGGAAAAACATTCCATGCTCATGGATTGGAAGAACAAATATTGTTAAAATTTCTATGCTACCTAGAACAATCTATACATTCAATGCAATTCCTGTCAAAATACCATCAGCCTTTTCACAGAGCTAGAACAAATAATCCTAAAATTTGTATGGAAACAGAAAAGGCCCCCAGTAACCAAAGGAATGTTGAATAAGGAAACCAAAGCTGGTGGCATTACAATCCTGGACTTCACACCGTATTACAGAGCTGTAATCACCAAGACAGTATGGTACCAGCACAATGTGTTTTAGACATATAGATCAAGGGAATACAATAAAGAACCCAGAAATGGACCCTCAACTTTATGGTCAACTAATCTTTGACAAAGCAGGAAAGAGTATCCGATGGAAAAAGACAGTTTCTTCAACAAACGGTGTTGGGAAAATTGGACAGCCATGTGCAGAAGAATGAGACTGGACCATTTCCTTACAACATACACTAAAATAGAGTAAAAATGGATGAAAAACCTAAATGTGAGGCAGGAATCCATCAAAATCCTAGAGGAGAACACAGGCAGCAAACTTTTTGGCCTCAGCTGCAGCAATTTCTTGCTAGATACCTCTGGAAAGGCAAGGGAAATGAAGGCAAAAATGAACTCTTGGGACTTCATCAAGATAAAAAGCTTTTGAGAAGTAAAGGAAACAGTTGACAAGACCAAAAGACAACTGACAGAATGGGAGAAGATATTTCCAAATGTCTTATCAGATAAAGAGCTAGTGTCCAAAATCTATAAAGAACTTACCAAACTCAACACCAAAGAACAAATAATCTCATCAAGAAATTGGGAGAAGACATGAACAGATATTTCTCCAGAGAAGACATATAAGTGGCCAGCAGACACATGAAAAAATGCTCAACATCACTCATCCTCAGGGAAGTACAAATCAAAACCACAATGACATGATACCTCACACCTGTCAGAATGGCTAAAATTAACCACTCAGGAAACAACAGATATTGGCGAGGATGCAGAGAAAGGGGAACCCTCCTATACTGTTAGTGGGATGTAAGCTTATGCTGCCACTCTGGAAAATAGTAGGGATGTTCCTCAAAAAGTTGAGAGTAGAGCTACAGTGTGACCCAGCAATTGCACTTCTAGATATTTATCCAAAGGATACAAATGTAGTGATTGGAAGGGGCATCTGTAGCTCAATGTTTATAGCAGCAACGTCCACAATAGCCAGACTATGGAAAGAGCCCAGATGTTCATTGACAGATGATTGGATAAAGAAGGGGTGGGAAATATATGCAATGGAATACTGCTCAGCCATCAAAAAATTGAAATCTTGCCATTTGCAATGACATGAATTGAACTAGATGGTATTATGCTAAGCAAAATAATTTAATCAGAGAAAGAAAATTGTCATGTGATCTCACTCATATGTAGAATTTAAGAAATGAACCAGAGGATTCTAAGGGAAGAGAGGGAAAAATAAAGACAAAATCAGAGAAGGAGACAAACCATAAGAGACTCTTAATCATAGGAAACAAACTGAGGGTTGCTGGAGGCGAGGGGGCAGGGGTAACTCAGTGATGGACATTAAGGAGGGCAAGTGATATAATGAGCACTGGGTAATATATCAAACTGATGTATCACAGCCCTGTACCTCTGAAACTGATAACACATTATATGTTAATTAATTGAATTTAAATTAAAAATGTTTTTCTTTTTTAGAATTCACATGCAGGACATATTTATAGTACTCTAAGAAGAAAAACTATTGCTAATTAAATTGTGATATTATATTTTCCAACTAGTTTTATTTTACATGTATGAAAGTCACTGTTAGATTTAGACATATTTTGTCATATATCACTCATATATAACTAAAAAGTGTGAGATAAATGAGTTAAGATACTCTTAAAAGTTCACATTTACAGTCTCTTGTAAATTACTTCTGACTCATGATTGCTAATGTTTGTTTTTTATCCTAATAATACTGTCCTCTGTGTAGAGTATTGATGATACTATATTGAAAAAAAATCTAAAATAAGATAAATCAAGCAAAAAAATAAAAGAACTAAAACCTGTGCTCTTGAAATTTTGTAGAGCTGTTTTTTTGGGTATGCTGTTAAATACCTGTGAGCCATCACTTCCCTCCTCAACCCCACAGTGGTTTGACTTATAGAGGTTTAAAAAAGGCATCACTATCGATTCTGGCACTTTCTTTCAAGATATTGACAGTGATTTTCTAAATTTTGAAAGTAACACTTTTATGTTATAAATATAAGCATGCCATGGCATAATTTATCATGGGGCTGATAACAATTATTCAGAGGTTTTAAAATTTGAAAAAATTCCTTAAAATTGACAAAATATGGCAGTTGCATTTCACTAAGAAGTTGGTGAAATAGTTATTTTGGATAGTGGGAAAGCAAAAGTGCTAGGTTTATATTGAATCATTATGTTGTACACCTAAAAATAATATAACATTATGTGTCTATTATATATCAAAAAAAAATCAGAGGACTACATCAATTTGAAGTAAAGAGGTCAGAGTACCAAGCTGCCCTGGGGGAGCTGATGACCATCTGCCATGGATCTTCTAAGAATGGACCTATATTGTTTAGGAAATGGACCAAATGAATTCTCATGCCCCCTGCCTGTCTACTCGCAGGTCTGTGAAGCTGAGCTAGCTCCAGAAGGAGTCATGGAGAAAGAGGCCTTGAAAGGAAGATATGACTTGGAATGCCATAGGATGTTAATGTGCATTTCTACTTTCCATATACAATTTCCTGAAAATCTGTCTCTTCTTCCCTGGCCAGCCTCAAAGTGTAAGGTAACAACTTTTAAATCACAATCTCTCAGTGAAGGGTCCAAATTTGACTCAGTGTCTCTATTTCCTGAATGTCTTTACTGCCAAAAACTCAACAAACTTAAGGAGGGAATTGGGTCAAAATAGACTGCTTAAGCTTTTTGCAATGAAGACTCCCTCTCACCACCGTAAGGACAGTGGTGGTGGAGTGTGCTGCTGTGGGTATGCATGAGAAAGTGGAATTGGAGATGCCTATTTCTTTGGTCCAAGGAAGATATGACCAAAGGGTGAGAGCCTTTTTGACTTTTTTCTCCCTGATGGCCACACTACTCTACAGTTTAACTCTCCAGCTTTTGTTTTAAATGGGCTTTCTCAAGTTCCAGAGCATGTTGCAAGCCACTTCCACTAACAGTGTTTCTCCAGCAGCACTGGGGGAGAGGATTCTGTAAAAGGTTCAGGGCCTAAGTAGGGACTGATAATGGAACATCAATAAAGTGCATCTTATGACTTAGTTTTCTTCCCATTGCCCTGAATTATCACTGCATGAGTATCCATAATTTGTGTTTATGACATTTATTTTACTTATATTGTCTTTTGTGAATCTCTTTTTTTCTTTTGAGATGTGAATATGTGTATGATGTTTGTCCCTTAGGTGGAAAGCTAGCCAACAGGGTGTAATGGTTCTTTTCCCAAACTTCTCCAGAACTAAAGATCGGTCTTTGTCACAGAGGATGCCCAGTAACTGATAGGACACAATAGTGACAATAATGAAAGGCCACACACTCCACTCTGCTTTTCCAATATTGCTATTCCTGTACATCATTCCACCCTCAAAAAAAAAAAAGTACTGGAGGAATATTGCTGGAACATCAGGGAGTGTTACAGGTTAGTTTTGATCAAAGGTCAGAAATTAATATAAGACTACCCAGTATTAATATGTTTCTTTCTCTGGAAATGTTAAGATGTTCAAGTACAGTTGTAGGATGATAGTTGGTTTTAATCCATACTGGGAAGGGGTGAATGAGTAAAGGGGATTTTCAGGGCAGTGATTATGATGGTAACCCTACTTAACTATTCAACAAGTAGAGGATGTACAATACATGAATGGGTGGTTGATAGCAAAAAAGAATGAAGGTCAATATTTTGGAGGTCTAAATTTTGTCAAAGAAATGTAGAATGGAATGATGGTATCTGGTATGGCTGATAATGGGTTCTGGAACCAGATTATCTTGGTTTGAATTGAGACTCAGCCACTTATGTGTATGTCCTGGACAATTTGTTAATGTCTCTGTGCCTCAATTATCTCATTTATATAATGGGGTAAAAATAATTCCTATTTTATGAGGGTTATATAAGTTGATACACATACAGCATTTCATTCAATATCTGGCACAAAGTACTCAATAATATATAGTGTATTTATTATTTGTAATATTAATATTAAATATTTCATAACATTTTATCAACAATAATAAAATTATATTAACTGGCTAGATGAGCTGGAAGAATGAGAGGTTATAATTTGAAAGAGGGTTGCTTGAAGTAAAAGATGTGAAGATGGCAGTTGATGGTTGAGATAGGGTGCAGAAAAAGTTTACTGGAGCTAAAGAAATCAAGAAACCAAGAGGCCAGGGTCTGGGAAAGACTATCTTGCTCAAGTCACTGCTTATCAGCTTTTCTTTTCTCAAATGAGATTCTAATGTTTTTGTTAGACTGAATTATTGGTCCCGATTTCTCACCCTTTCTTTCATCCACGCCTTGCAATAACCTCATCCTGGAAAATGTGTATATCTTTCATCTTAGCCTTGAGCTTGCTCATGTCACTTGTTTTAGCTGTTTTAATGAGATGGAAGTGACACATTATCGGTGCCAATCCTAGACCGTAAGATGCTTTGTGTGTTCTGCTTGAGCTACCTCTGCAATGACCATGAGAAGAGCCATCTCTAGGTGGTATTCCTTTTCCACACTGAGACCGAGAGAGAATGTATGTGAGGCAGAGTCAACCCAGCCAACCTCAGATCTTCACGAGGAAGCAGAGCCTCCTCAGCTGTCAAACCCTGAAGAAGAGCTGTCCTGGCTGACCATCCTACAAATTAGTAAGAATCAAAACATATTGTTGCATGTCACTTGGATTGTGTGCTAGTTTGTTTTATGTCAATAGCTAATTGATAAAGTAATTGCATGATTCCAAGCTCTTATTCTTCAGAGTTTTCTTAAAGAAAATTCTTCAAATTCCCTGTCATTATATTAGGTGAGCTCACTTAGAATTTCAACCTTTTAACTGAGTTTAAGAAAAAATAAATGTAAAGATGTGTCATAAGTTTGGGTAGCAAAAGGCTAATTACATTTTATAATGATTGTCCTAAATATAACAACACCTTCCACATTTCCAAGTTTTCATGTTAAAATGCATGAAATTATATTTTTAACAAGAATTACTTTGTGAACATATATATTGTTAGAATTATTCAACTTATATGTTTTAATAAGCTATGTATTAGGATCAGTGAGTCATTGCTTAGGAATGAGAGTAGTATATAATTAATCAAATACCCTTCTAATAAAGTAAGAGCTAATAGAGCTCTTAATAAGAGCTAATATTTTTGAACTCTTATTTCCACATGTTGCTTTAGATGACTTACAATGCTTAAGCTCATGTAAGCCTTACAAGAAGCTTAATAGATATTAGATGTATTTATTCATACTCATTTTACAGATGAAAAAATTCATGTTTAGAGTTGTTTTTAAGTTGCCCAAGTTTGCATAGCAAGTGAACCAAAGAGGTGAGGTTTGAAATCTAGTCAATGGTATTAATCACTTTTAGCACTGCAGTCAGTAAACTGTTTTGGTAAAGAGCTCAGACTCTTTCAAATCTTCTTATTTTGAATTCTGTCTTTACTATTATGCTTACTAGTTCTATGCATCTTTTTCTTTTCTTATAAAATGGGGAAAATGATAAGATTTATCTTAGAAAATTTTTGTATGTAAATGTTATAATTAATGGTTAGCACATAGAATAGAACCTGGTAGCTAGAAAGGGTTTAATAAATGTCAGCCACTATCCTCCTCCTCTTCGTCATTATCATCATTATCATCCCTGCCACTTAATATAATTTAGTATTTCTGTGAACGCCCCAACATTAAAGTAAAAGGGCATTTATTACAGAAAAACAGAATTGGTTAGTAATAAAGAGCATCTGGTATTGTCTTTCTCCTACTAGTCTGAAATTTCATCTTACAAATAGCTAGTGATAAGAGATTTCAAACTCTGTCTTCCAGTAAATGTGGCACTAGTAATTAAATTGTTTAGAAGGTCTCTTTGTGCTCTTCTCTCTGTAATGCTGATTTAATCATCTTCGGCATATAGTGTCCTATTGGCAGGATTCCCATGTGTACTCGTAAGTGGAAGGTTATATGCTAATGGATGTTCACTGTGTAATGGGAGCATGGGGATATGTATTTCTTAAGGCATAGCTTGTAACTCAGGTTATTGGTTCCAGTTTGTACTCCGTTGTTAGTTGTTGCACATCTTACCTGATCATTTAAAGGCTCAGTTGAATATACACAATCTCTCATTTGTGCCACTGCAAGGGTTTTATGGGCTTTATTTCATTTCCTTTTCTAGCACATATCTTTTACCTCCTAATATTCCTCTGAATTCCCCTCATAGTTGAGTGGACCCTTGCCATTCACGGATTTAACATTTGTGGTTTTGGTGAGTCACAGGAAATTTGGAAATTTCATGACTTGCAATACTGTTAAATGTGTGACACTCATGATTAAATCGTGTGTCCTTGAGGCATTCTGAGGGGAGAAAATAATAAGACTATGAGACTCATCAACACTCTGTCTCAATGTCAACATGGTTCTGTTGTCCTTAGCTTGTCTTTAGACAAGCAGAGGCCCTCATTAGAGGTCTGAGGAGTTATTTAAATGCATCATTACATTCAACAGATTTATGTGAGAAATTATATGCTATTGTGACATTTATGCATGTGGGAATTTGCAAAGGTCTTTTGACATATTCCTTGCGAATGTTACAGGTTTATGGCATATGTTAGATTAAACAGACTGCAGTTTGGCCTCTCCGTATTGAGAATGATCCCAAAGGGTACTGGTTTTATAATAAGGTTCTGGAAAATCAATGGGCGGCAAACTCAGTTAGGACTGTTGTGCTGCCTAGGCACTAAAAGTGAGATCAAATTGTCAGTTCAGTGCAACTATATTTAGGTGTTTCTCTTTTAAAATCTTAAAGGAGTTTTGCAACTTGAAATGTTGGAAGCTAAAG
Organism: Ailurus styani; assembly: GCA_002007465.1. NCBI lineage: Eukaryota > Metazoa > Chordata > Mammalia > Carnivora > Ailuridae > Ailurus > Ailurus styani. The sequence continues at coordinate 3,738,490 of LNAC01000013.1, read as the reverse complement.
CATTAAGAAGAAACAATGCTGTGCGTGGGCCAATTTGAATTATATTTGTAAAACAGGCAGACACAAAGTGTAGAAGAAAACTTTCACGAGCACCTGCTTTGTGTTAGGTATTGTGTTTCATGCTGTCACATATAATCTCACTGGATTCTTAATACCTTTTAAAGAAAGGTTAGTATGGATTGGGAGAAAGTTTGAAGGGTATGCATACATAATTAATTAAGCAAGACAAATTAACACTTGTGGAGGCCCCGAAATCTCAGTGTAAAATTTTAATTAATTAAGCTGTAATGTATTGAGACCCTATTCCTAAGCTCTAAAACCAAATTATTAGTATGCGTAATATTCTGTTCAGTCTATTTCTACCCCCAAGTTTATACCAGAGACTTGGATCTCAACATCAATGTGGCAAAAAGTTGTATGTACAATGCTTTATTAAATTAATATTAAAAATGATTCTCTTTTCCATTTTCATGGATGTAGTGTAATTCTCTACAATGATTCTGGGTATAGCCAAATAACTTGTTTGCCCAATGAGGTGTTGGCAGACTTGACACAAGCAAGGCCCCTGAATGTGATTAGACTTGCTCTTTTGAGCTTCTGCTACGCTATAAGATGAACAAGACAGGGCCCACTTGCTAGTCCTAGGAGGAGAGTCACACAGAATGGAGCTGACCCATCACAGGGAGTTTGGAGTGCCATCCAGGATGCCCCGCACCTGGTATAGGAACCCAAGTGAACTCAGCCTGTATCTACATTCTACCCAAAGATAATGTGAGAATAAAGACTTGCTATTTTGAGCCGCTATGTTTAAAATAGGTTTGTAGTACAGTAATTTTGATGGCAGTAGGTAATAGGTATATATAATATAAAGAAGCGAAAGAAGATATAAGAGGTAGAGAAACATTTTAGCTAGCACATCCTTTTATTTCAAACCTCTGTATGGACTGAATTATGTTTCCCTAAAATTCTTTTGTTAAAGCACTAGCCCACCAGTGTGACTGTGTTTGGAGAAAGAAATTTGTAATTAATTTAAATGAGGTCATAAAGATGGAGCCCTAATTCTGATGTTCCTACAAGAAGAGAAAGAAACACCAGTGATTTCTCTCTTTACACACACACACACACACACACACACACACACACACACACACACCTTACAAGGACACACCAAGAAGGCATCCATCTATAAACCAGGCAGAGAGGCCTCACTAGAAACCAACCCTAACAACACTTTGATCTTGGAACTCTAGCCTCCAAAACTGTGAGGATAAATTTCTCTTTATTTTCACCCAGTCTGTGTGTGTTTGATTCACCCAGACCTCTACAAACTTCTGTCTCTGAGTAAATATGACCTGAACAGTGTCCTCAAACTTGAATTAATTGAGAGCAACTTGTCCTTGATGGTGAAGTAAAGTACCTGGATTTCGATATATGGTTTGGGAATAGTAAGGGAGTGAGTGACTGGAAGGGAAAAATATCTTTTATTTCGAATTTCTTTTCCAAGAGAGGCCAATATCCTTTTATTATAGGCCCAAGAAATTAAGATACTGGATCCATTTCCAAAGTCCTTACACTTTACACTAAAAATACGCCAATATTTATTTGGCATCTACCTTATGTCAAACATAGTTTACCGTGCTAAACGTGAGCTGGGATAAAGATGGGGTGGCGTAAAGATGAATAAAAAGATCCATAATGTGGCATATATATTGAATGTGAGTCTCATTTAGTATATCCTTGCTAAATAAGGAATAAATTTAACTCTTTAGCTACTTAGCAATAAGAGGCAAAATTTTAGTCTTACTCTGGATCCTGGTTTTTGGACTGGTATCTCTTTGTTTGTTTGTTTTTTTCTAAAGATTTTATTAATTTATTTGACAGAGAGAGACACACACAGCGAGAGAGGGAACACCAGCAGGGGGAGTGGGAGAGGGAGGAGCAGACTTTCCTGCAGAGCAGGGAGCCGGGTTCGGGGCTAGATCACAGGACTCTGGGATCATGACCTGAGCCAAAGGCAGATACTTAACGACTAAGCCACCCAGGCACCCCTGGACTGGTATCTCTTTGGAGTCTTAAATTTATTTCTTTGGGGTAATACTTGAATGGAATGTCCCTAGAGGCATTCTTTTTTTTTTTCTTTTTTTAAGTATTTATTTTATTTATTTGACAGAGAGAGAAATAGCGAGAGAGGGAACACAAGCAGCAGGAGAGGGAGAGGGAGAAGCAGACTCCCCTGGGCGCAGGGGGCCTGATGCAGAGCTCAATCCCAGGACTCTGGGATCATGACCTAAGCCAAAGGCAGACGTTTAATGACTGAGCCACCCAGGCACCCCCTAGAAGCATTCTAATCCCTTGGCTGACTCAGACTCTTTCGTAATGTTCTTAAATCCAATTTAGGAACTCTTTCTGTTAATTTAGAAAATTTCCCCATACTGCTTTAATATATTTGTTCACCCATTTCTATCTTTTACCATTGCATCATAATACTGCACACGAGGCATTTTTATCCATCATATAGCTGCTGTTCTTCACATGCGGGAGATTGTATTCATTTTTCTTGGACTTTGTTTCCCTGTCACAGTCACGAATGTGCTGAACTAACTGGTGTTCCATTTGTGTGTGTGTGTGTGTGTGTGTGTGTGTGTGTGTATGTGTGTGTGTCCCCTTACTTCATTTCTAATCTGTAAGTTATCTTCTGTCAAATGCACCTTAAAGAGAGATCCCAGGACTCTTTTCTTTTTCTCTTTGGAGAGGCCGTTATGCCTGTGGAATAATAGATTTTCAGCATTGCTATCTCCTTAGTTATACTCACTATGCAGGCTGTGGTGGTAGGATCATAATCTCTTTGATTATTTTAGTTCTCCATTTATCATTTATTTTTGCTTTTCACATGATCTTTCATTTTCCCCTATGGAAATTTTAATCTTATTCTTCTGATTCCCTTGGGACAGAATGACTCCTACTGAGAGATAGCTCTTCCCTCCAGATTTTTACACAGCTTTTAAGTGTGTTCGCATCATTTGGATGTTAGTCACATGGCATGTCCTCAAACAGGCCTTTCCTGCAAGTATTTGTCTCCCCATCCAGGGATCCCTCTCCCTTTCCTACTTTCTCTTATTAGCCTATTTTTATTATCTTCAGAGTTTTGTTGAAATGATCTATTTTTTGCTTGTTTATTGTTTATTTTACTCATGTGAATATAACTTCACGAGAACAAGAGTCTTTCTTTCTTGTTTTGTTTACCACCTGGAGGTAAAATAATTCCTGGCACATTCTGAGTAACCAATAGATACCTGTTGAATGAATGAATGGAAACATTGTCCTATGAAATAACAGAATTAATCCTCTGTTGCTCATTTCTAAAATGTCCTTTTCTTTCATATTTGTATGCTAAATATATCAAAACTTGGGGGATGCCTGAGTGGCTCAGTCAGTTATGTGTCACCTTCAGCTCTGGTCATGATCCCAGGGTCCTGGGATCGAGTCCCTCATTGAACTCCTTGCTCGGTGGGGGGGGGGGCGGCTGGGAGCCTGCTTCTCCTTCTGCCTTCTGCTCTCCCTGCTTGTGTACTCTCTCTCTCTCTCTCTCTGACAAATAAATATATAAAATCTTTAAAACACACACACACATATACACAAGAACTTGGGCTTAGACTGGAACTCATGCTATTCAACAAGGAAATTCCACCAGTAAGTTCTCAAGTACATACTCTCATATTTATATATCTTTCTAGAATATTGCAATGTTTGAAAATGATGATTTTATATTCTAAATGCCTTATATTCTAATAATTCCTTGACCAATTATCTATTCAGTGTATTTTCAAGATTTTTCTTCTTGCTATGGGATGAAGTGGTATAACATGATAATTTTTTCTTTTTTTTTTGAAGACTAGTAACAGCCCTTTATTAGACATCTGAGAAAACATATTAGAAAAGGAAATAGAGTGGATGCCCAAATTCTGAAAACTAAGATAACAGAAATGATGTTTATTACCAATAACAATGCATTTTCTTTGTATATCATTTTATGGTTCCATTTTTAAGCCTACTATTTTATTTTATCTGCAAAATAATCTTAGGGTGTGTGTGATGAAAGCCGGTCTCCATTTTCCCAAGAGTGAAATGAAGGCACTCGAGTTAACAAGTATTAAGACTGTTGTTAAGAATTTCGAACTGCTCATCCAGGACATTTCCATGCCTATCAACAAGCATTAGATTTTTGACATGTAACTTGATTTAGCTTAATATAAAAGCACAATATTTCTCTAGTTGCTAAATACATTTCTGTCTCAAGAGAGTCTTTAACATTTAGAATGGTAGAGTAGAAAATATCCTGGACTAGGAATCAGGAGACCAAAGTTCACTTCTAATTTAATATTATTATAATATTACCAATTAGTTGGTTATTCATAAGGAAAACAACTTCATTCTTTGGATTCCAGTTTGTCCTATGTTTAATCTTCTAAGATACATGACTGTTATCTTCTAAACATTGTTTAAAAAAATTGATAAGGATACTATTTGGAAAAAAAAATCTCTGGTCACAAAAACTTGAAAAATTAAGCAGTCTATATTCTCTTCTTTGAAATTCACAATGTACATGATCATGTTAAAGGTTTCAAGAAGTTCTGGAATTTAAAAAATAAAGAGAAAAAAAGAAAAAAGAAAAACGTTGAACTTTATTTAACCAAATGACTTCTTAGTTTATTTGGTCAATCATATTTCTTCCTTGGGAAAGATGCACCCTAGAAGTAATTCTCTGAATTAATCAAGTTAGGAAAGTATGGGTATCTTCTGGTCCTAAAAGCCTATAAATCTTTTATAAACTATAATAAGCTAGTAGGGTCTATTTTACACTAAAGATTGATTTGTTAAGAAACACTTGTATGAATTCTGACAAGAGAGATTATATACTTTTTGAAAGATATTTGAATATAGTATAAAATAATGAAAGTTCTATTAAATTCACCATTTTTGAGATTGTTAGAATAATTTCTTACTCTGTTGAGAGATGTGCCCTTGGCCTAGCTTCAGGCCACTACATGAATCCTTTTCCCTTGACCTGTCATAAAATCCTCTCTTCTTTTTCTTTTGTCTATTTAAATTTGAGGCAACTTTGGGGCTTCAATCAATTGACAGACTGTAAAAATATTGTTGCCCTCAAGCAAATCACAGGTTCCTATTGTGGTTTTCCCATTAGTGACTAAAAAAAGAAAATCTTTTAATGTGGGCATGCGTTGAATGTTCTGAACCATTTGTGCAACTCCAAACATTTTTCTTTTTCTTTTTTTTAGAGAGCACATGTGTGAGTGGGGTCAGGGAAGGGTAGATGGAGAGAGAGAGAGAGAGAGAATCTAAAGCATGCCTTATACCCAGTGTGGAGCCCCATGTAGGGGTCAATCTCATGACCTTGAGATCATGATTTGAGCTGAAACCAAGAGTTGAAAGCTTAACTGACTGAGCCACCCACGTGCCCCTAAACATTTTTCTTTTCATTCCCCTAGCTATAAGCACTGTTTATTGACAACAAAGACAAAGTAAAGAAGGAAGGGAGGTAGATATGGGGGGGGGAAGGAAGGAAGGAAAGAGGAGGAGAGAGGGAGAAATTTATGTTTTAATAAATAATCCCTTAAAAATTTATGACTGAGAGATGAAACTAAGGTTTTATAGAGTGAGTGGAATTGCTGGAATCAAATCTTAGTTCTGCCACTTAAATTGTTTTCAGTAGGAAAAGCCAACATTTGGGGGCTTAGAAAAGCAAAAGTAAATAGTAAGCTAATAATTTATTAACTTATTTTCTTAATAACCATGTGTCTTTGGGCAAAATAGCCTTAATACTTTTTACGTTTAAAATAATAATGATGTAGTTAATAGTCTGTTATGAATGGATTTAGCATTTACTTTAAGGCAGAGCTCATATTAAGTGCTTTAAAAAGCATTATTGTATTATATCTATATAACATATAGTATATAAGGCTCATGGGGTTACACAACTTCTCAAGATCAGAAATGAAGTCCAACTCAAAAGTGAGTCTTAAACACTATCCATATTGATTCAATGTCAATATTACAATTCACACATCTATTTCATGAGGCAAAACTTTTAATTCTTGACAGCAATTGAACATTTGTTTTATCTAATTTTCTAGAACACAAATTTAGTATCTAGCCAGTCAGACATATTGACATTAATGCTCATAATTTAGTTTACGGATTTAATTAACTTCAACTCCCTGGAAGGAAATTACTGATTGTGTAGTTATCTGTTTCCTATACATAGATGGTCCCAAGTCAAGCACCAAAAATTATAATTTCCTAGAGAGTATTTTCAAGGAAACACTTCCCATAGTTACTGTGATATACTATCAGGCTTCAGATAAACCAGAGTACCCCTAGGACGCAAGAAAGAGAAGGTCTTTGAACTTAAGCAAAACTATGAGAAATAGATCTTATTCTTAAAAAAAAATTTTAAGGTGTCTAGTTCTCTATTATCTTTTGATCTCATCAGTACTTAAAAACTATTTCGTAAGTTTCATCATGATGCATAATTGTGTTTCTGGATCTGCTGTGTTTGGATGGGTGATCTGGTGTGGAGATTGGAGGAGGAATAAAGGAAACAACTGGAGGATCTGGGCCCTACGTGGTTCTCGCTCTTTCTGTGGCCTAGATAATGCATAGCTCAGGTACCCACTGTGGCTTTGCTTTTCTGAATCTAACATTTATACTAATTCCCTTCATTTAAGCAGCAGTGATATTAATGAGTTGAATGATACCAATATGTACATGAATATAAATACAAATACTAGGGGTGCCTTGGTGGCTCTCAGTTGGTTGAGTGTCTGCCTTTGACTCAGGTCATGATCCCGGCGTCCTGGGACCAAGCCCTGCCATGGAATCCTTACTCAGGGGGGAGTCTGCTTCTCCTTTACCTCCCCCCTCTCCCATTCATGCGCTCTCTCACTCTCTTGCTCTCTCTCAAGTGAATAAATAAAATCTTAAAAAAATTATAAAAAGAAATGCTAGCTACAGTTTATGGATCTGTTTTCCGGACAGAATTTTTAGTATTTTAGACATAATACCTTGCTTAATCTTCACTGCATCTTTATGAGGTAGGTGTCATTATTATACATATTTTATTGCTGAGGAAATGGAGGTTTTTGGAGAACTAAGGCATGTGTCCAGGCATATGCTGTTACCATATTTAGGGAATATATTTCTACTTGAGTATTCAGGTAGATAGACCCATTTTATTCTAACTTTTTCCTCACTTTGCTTTGTGTATCTTCAAAAGTCCTTTCTAGTATGTTGGAGCAGGACTTCATGGGAGCACAAGACATTTGAGAATGAGTACAATGTGCGTTTCATGAACTATTCAGATTCTTCCTGGTTGAGAATTTCCCCAATCTGTGAAAGGGATGAAAAAAGATAATAACATTCTCTTAAATTTGCAGAAGAAGGTGTGGTATCTATAGTCAATTTCTTACCAAAGCATAAATTGGTTCACACACATAGATACAGACATGTGAATCTTTTAAATCTTTTTTCCACCTTGTGTTAACTCTTTCTGTGCTCTAAATTGACAACTAAAACATGATTTTCACTTTTCCCTTGCCTCCTCCTTTCATTGATATTCTCTAATGAGGGATTTTTGCCAAGGTGAATTTCTTTTTTTTTTTTCTCCCCAAGGTGACTTTCTATTTCTAGCACTGCTGATCATATTTTTTAAAGTTTCAGTTTGGTCCAACTCTATTACAAAATATTAACTGCAGTTAGGTGTGCTTGTTTCATTTTTTAAATTGTGAAACATTTTTTCTTATCATTGATGAAATTTCATATGTTTTAGAAAGTTTGGAAACTATAGTAAAGTGGTAAAAAGGGCACTCATGATTTACACAAATATAACCCTGATGAACTGATTAAAAAACTTTTTTTTCTATTGTGGGCTATATTTACTTAGTTTAAAATACAATAGTATAATAATTAAAAGTAGTCACATACTCCACCCACAAGACACCACTCTCCAGAGGAAAGAACTTTCAACATTTTAGCTGTATCTCTGGAATTTACACCCATATTTTTTTTTAAAGATTTTATTTATTTATTTGACAGAGAGAAACACAGTGAGAGAGAGAGACACAAGCAAGGGGAGTGGGAGAGGGAGAAGCAGGCTCCCCCCTGAGCAGGGAGCCCGATGTGGGACTCCATCCCAGGACCCTGGGATCATGACCTGAGCCGAAGGCAGATGCTTAGCAACTGAGCCACCCAGGTGCCCCTACCCTCATATTTTTAATTAAAATACATTTTCTGCTATTTCTTGAGGCTTGAATTTTTGATATTATCTATTGATTTTTCTTTTATGGTAGATGAGAATTTGCGTTTAGAGATCACTCACTTTCGATTAAACTCTCAAGTAATTACAATATGCCTATTCTGACCATACAGTTTTGATATTTTAGCTAAATGAAATAGTCTTAAGTATTTATATCATTATGGATATGTAAACATTGTTATAACTGAACAAAATATAAAAATACAATATTATAATTACATTTGCTTTCTTTTGAAACTTTTCTTAAATGTAAAATTAAAAATTGCCTCTTTTGATTTGTTTTCTTTCCTATATACCCATTATCAACCCTCCGCCAGCTCTCTGACATGCTATAAAATTCCTCTTACTTGCCTAGAAGCAATGATATGCTATTAACAATGAGCACACCAAGCATACTCAGGTCCTGTGTTTTTTTTTTTTTTTAAGATTTTATTTATTTATTTGACACAGAGAGAGATCAGATCACAAATAGGCAGAGAGGCAGGCAGAGAGAGAGGAGGAAGCAGGCTTCCCACTGAGCAGGGAGCCTGATGCGGGCCTGGATCCCAGGACCCTGAGATCATGACCTGAGCCAAAAGCAGAGGCTTTAACCCACTGAGCCACCCAGGCACCCCAAGTCCTGTGTTCTAAATACTATTTTCTAATAGAAGGAATCAGTGTTCCTTAGAGAAATAACTGACTCTAGGGCTGGGGCAGGGCAAATGGGAGGTTAGCCTGGAGCATGTTTTAGCATTAAAAGTAGTGCACGTGCACCCAAATGTTTATAGCAGCAATGTCCACAATAGCCAAACTATGGAAAGAACCTAGATGTCCATCAACAGATGAATGGATACAGAAGATGTGGTATATATATACAATGGAATACTATATAGCTATCAAAAGAAATGAAATCTTGCCGTTTGCAACGACATGGATGGAACTGGAGGGTATTATGCTGAGTGAAATAAGTCAATCAGAGAAAGACAATTATCATATGATCTCTCTGATATGAGGAACTTGAGGGGCAGGGTGGAGGGTCGTGGTGGTAGGGAGGGAAAAATACTGAAACAAGATGGGATGGGGAAGGAGACAAACCATAAGAGACTCCTAATCTCACAAAACAAACTGAGGGTTACTGGGGGGTGGGAGGGTAGGGATAGGGTGGATGGGTTATGGACATTGGGGAGGGTTTGTGCTTTGGTGAATGCTGTGAAAGATGTAAGCCTGATGATTCACAGACCTGTACCCCTTGGGCAAATAATAAAAATAAAATTAAAAAAAAAAAAAAAAAAAANAATGAAAAAAAATAAAAAAAATAAAAAAGTAGTGACGTACTTTAAGGCAGAAGGGTAGGGTCATATCAAAGGGCACAAAAGAGAACCCAAAAGCTGCAACAATTTGAGTAGTATTGGATTATAACATGAAGTAAAAAAAACAAATGCAAATGAGTTTATATGCTGATATGAGTAACTAAATAAGTAAATAGATGGGGGAGAAGAGACACAACTTATTTATACAAATATTCAAACTATATATATAGATACTCTTGCCCCTCTTCAAGAGATAAACTTTAGCCCCAATCTAATCATAAGAAAAATATCTGAGAAACTCAGATACCTGGTCAGTGCTCCTCAAGACTGTCACATGAAATACAAGGAAAGATTGAAAAACTATCAAAGAGAAGACTGGGAGACATAATGACTCAATCCAGTATGGTAACACGAACTGGATGCTAGAAAAGGATGTTAATGGAAAACCTGGTAAAATCTAATAAAAGCCTGGACTTCATTTATTTGTAAAACACCAGTTCGTAAGCAATTTGGAAGCACCAGTTCTTAGTTTTGGCATATACACCATGATAATTCAGGATGTTAACCATGGGGAAATTAAGTGAAAACTATATAGGAAATATATGGACTATCTTTGGAATATCTTCTGTAAATCTCAAATTATTCTTAAATATAAAGTTTGTTTAAAGAAAAGAATGATTCTCACTAAGGCCAAGTGTATTAGGTAATCTGTCAGAGGTTTTTTTCTTTCACAGGAGACATCTTTCTGGTGCCCTTCATGTTCCTGGTCGTCTTGTCGCCTTGGCCTGCTGTTCAGTTTTCAACATGACATTTTCCTCCTTCCATCATCCTGGGGATCCTCTTTCCCTCTCTATTAAAACTGAACCATTATTTCCTGCCTCCTATGTCCTTTTTTTGTATGTCTCCAGCCACCATTTTTGGAGTAGCTTATAGTACAAGAGAGTTACATTTTTGGGTATTTGTCAAAAAAAAAAATAATCTTTTTTTTTTTTTTTTTTTCTTTAAAGATTTTATTTATTTATTTCACAGAGGGAGAGAGATCACAAGGAGGCAGAGAGGCAGGCAGAGAGAGAGGGGGGGGAAGCAGGCTCCCTGCTGAGCTGGGAGCCCGATGCGGGCCTCGATCCCAGGACCGTGAGATCATGACCTGAGCCGAAAGCAGAGGCTTTAACCCACTGAGCCACCCAGGCGCCCAAAAAAAAATAATCTTTATTCTACCTTACCACTTAACTAATAATTTTGGAAGAAATTTTAGGATGGAAAGCTTCTGAAAAAAAAATCAACACCCACCTTATTCCTGTATTTTTTCTTGTCACTTTATTTATCCCCCATGCCTCCTTCTCACCATTATCATTATTACCAGAAGCATTTAGGATATCTTTATCTCCAGAGCTCAGAAACTTCATGTTTATGTGCCCTTGTGGGTGTCACTTTTCATTAGTTATGGTGATAACTATTGTATGTCTTGCAGTTTAGAGAAATATTATCTTAATTTTTTGAACAAATTCCTTCTTTCCATTTTCTTTTTACCTTTTTTTCAAGAATTTTTTTGGGCAACAACTGGGCTTTCTAGATAAATTGTTTGTTTTTCTTTATTTTTTCCTATTGTATGGTTTTTGAAAGATTTCTCAGTTTTGTTTTCCAAAACTTGAACTGGAGGTTTAATTGTCATATTTATATATTTAAAAGGTATTTCTTTTTCTCTGTCTTTTAAAACAACAGCACCCTGTTGTTTTCTTCACAGAGAAGTATCTTCAAGAATATTAATTATATACACCTTTCGAAGTAGACTTCTATACCCCTGTATTGTACCTATTTCTTTGCATTCATTTGTTTTTATGTTTTGTTGTTATTGTTTATTTCTAACACTTACGTTGAAGGTTTTCCTCATGTGTTGGGTGATCTTCTGTTTATATTTAAGATTGAAACACTTAAAAACCAGATAATCTGGTATTTGGGCAGAATCTGTAGGCTGTTGGATTTCACTGTTGGGTGTTGGATTTCACTGTTGGGTGATCAGGCAGAATCAACAATTTGTTGGGGATGTCCAAATTTTACTAACGGTGTATCTTTTTTGGGGGCTGATTGTTTCTCTAGCGAATAGGCTCCAGTTACAAGCTGGGGCAGTATAATCAGGCTCCTGGAGTCCTGGACAATGTAAGAGAAATCATAAATTTATATATGTAAATAGTCTTCCATTTTCAGTATTCAATTGTCCTATTCTCAGTTGTTGCTGATGTCTCCTTTCCTGTGTCCAGAGTCCAATTCATTTAAGACCTCCAAATATACCAAAGTTGAGAGAAGTCTTGTGAATGGTTTGGGTTGGAAAGAAAATTAGGTCTAACTTCTCCATTAAACTGATTTTTAAATACCCCTATTTTTAATCTCACCATGATTTCCACATTCTGAAATATTTGGTGCTTGTAATCCCTAGGTCTTCCTGGGATTCTACCACATGAAATGGCTGCTTCGAGTTGGCCACCTTTCCTTCATGGGTTTCAACTTTGTCTTTTTCAGGTTTTCAGTTTCTCCTGTTTTAATAACTGTTTACCTCTCACCCATTTGGTTTTCATGATCCAAAAACTTGTTGACATCTTTTGGCTACCTGCTTCTGTTCCTCCTTAGTCCTGGAGTTATTCCTTCCTCTTTCTTTTTCTACCTCTTCTTCCTCCTCCTTCTTTTTCCTCCTCCTCCTCTTCCTCCTCCTCCTCCTCCTTCTTCTTCTTCCTCTTCCTCTTCTTCTTCTTCTATCCCCCCTCTCCTCCTCCTCTTCTTTTTCTTTTTCTGTAATTTTAGCGGGCTTACAGGAGAGAGCAGAGAGTGATGCATGCACTTAATGTACAATATTTACCACACATCCTCCTTCAGTTTTTATCTAGAAACTTTCACAAGTTTAGTTCCAATAGAATATGTGTTAATGACAAAGTGTTGATAAATGTAATTAACTCGGGCTTGTTCTTTCTTTTTTGACCGTCTGAATCATGAAGTGGGGGGGCAACCAGTATCCAGCTATTTTATTTAGGTAAATAAATATTTTACTGAAAAATGCCAAAGCTTAGTTTGTCTCCACTTTGAAAGGCAGAATATTTATTTCAAATTACTTGGTCTTTTGGAAAAGTCTTGCCTGTACTGAAAATTAATTTGATTAGGGCTAAATGTGTGATTTGTACTGACATTTCTGAGATGTTCAGATTCTTGAATGTGAAATAAAAAATGAACTTCAATAGGGGTGTGAGGCTAACACATTTCAGGTGACTAGTTTGTTTACAAAAAGTCTATGGCTTAAAAATAATTTTGGATAGCTCTAGTGCCAGCTGACTTATGTTGTCATTGTCTTGAATCTTAAATTCAGAAGCATACTATAATAAGAAATTTCAAATTACCACTTGAACTTCCACAAGAAGTCTTATAAAAATGGGAATGAAAACACAGAGTGGTTTTGAAGGCCTCTGTGGCATCAGATTATGGCCTAGTACTCAGTTAGAAATGACTGTCCATATGGAGTATACATTCAAAGAAAATGGGTGGAGTCCAGAACAGACAATGGCATTGGTAATTCTAGGCAGGTCTATCAAACTTGCTTCCATCTTTTAAAGCACTGTAGGCAAGCACTATTAGATGCAAAGGGCCAAAAACACCTTCTTTATATCTTTGAAAGGAGTTCTCTCTCTCTCTCTCTCTCTTTTTTAATTTGGTCCTTGTCTTCCTATGTCGGGTGGGAACTGGCCATATAGGCTTCCCTGTGTTTTCCAAGAGGCACAGAGGATGTGTCATCCTGAATTTCTTTTTTAAGGCTTACCACACTTCAGGTTTCTTTTGTGATTGGAGAAAATAATACAGAAGTAGGTAAAGAAGGCTTCATTCATTTGTAATTAAAAAAATGGTAAATGAGAATTTCCCATTGTCAAACTGGCATTTGAGTTAATATTTTCTAAGTCAAGCAACTTGTTTATATATACTCTAGGCTTGTATTATACTCCATTCTGCAAATCTGGCTTTGGAAGAATATTAGCTTATAATGTCTTCTAAAGATCAGTCTTGCATCATATATCCCAGTTAGAGTATTTTAATGAGATTCCAATGTATATCTTTTGGTGAAGTTAATAGTGTGTTTCATAGAAGAAAAGTGTAGAAATATTATTTTACTTTCTTTATCCCCAGTAGACCTCAGATGTCACAGGTGTCAACAACAAGAATCATCAGATGACAGTATTTAAACCTAGGAGAAGGTATAAATAATACCTCTGGGGCTATATGTAACTCAAATCACCATTACTAGATTTTACCTATGTCAGAAGTAGAGTATACATTTTTTTAACCTCTTTAACATTTAGTTTGATCCTCACAAAAGCATATTCTTTCATTTCACTTTAGGACTACTAAGAATCATCACACAGTTTCTGTCTCCAACAAACTAAAAATAGAAAGGAAAAGAATTTCAGGTAGGAAAAATATTTAAAATATATGCTACTTGGATGTACATTTTTGAATGACTCATTAAAATTTTCTATGAAAATTGCTGGTTTTATAGCTAAATACATGAAGGATATCAATCAATCTTCCCTTATTAATTCTGTATTTATGTGGTATATTTTAGATTTGCTGGTATTTTTTTATGTCGACTTGAGTTTATAGTAATTTTTTATCAACGCATTATAATACAGCTTGGGCACTATGGTGACCTCACTGATGGATCAAACCAGAATATTTAGATGGAAAGAGTAGTCAAGGAAGTACAATCATTACTAATGTCATTCAGTTTGGGGATAAATGTCCTTTATATGGTTCAAGAGAATCTCAGGCCAAAACCTTTTTTGAAAGTGCTATTGTTTATTTTTCTCTGGGGCACAAAATCAATGTGCTATTTCTCCATTTCAGACTGCTACATTAAAATGTCATGACATATGTGTTTAAAATGTAAAATCTATAAAAAAGAAAAAAATCCACTTAATGTTGATGATATTTTACTTTTACCCTTTCTTCATGGTACAAAAATTTGTCCTTTTTCTTTTATTCATGACTAAGTTTATATGTCATTTATTTACAGATACGTATGGAGAATGCCCTCCTTTCTACTTGGGCGGGGAGGGGACAGAGTAATCCTTTAGCAGGCAGTCCTGTTTGCAGGTTCTTAAGGTTGATTTTTCTTCCTCTACTTCCTGTGAGAGACTGCTTGATTTTTATGCTTGATCATTTTCTTTTTAGCTATTTACATATTGGAGGACATCTGTGTACAAAAACATAAAAAGTCTATATATTACATAATATTACATATTATATATATAGGCTGATTCAAATAGGTGTATCTAAATAGACATACTGAAACTAATATGTAATTTCTGTTCCCTCTTCAACTAGTGTCAGTAAAATGAAATGATGTAATATTTACCCTTGCCATAAATATGCCACTTGATAGTTCACAAACAATCTATAGCTGCAATGTCTTTCATGTCGTCTCTATATTTCTTTCATGTTTGGAAGGCCGAGCTTTTAGTTTAATTTCTTTGAATTTAGCTCATTCATTTAAAACACACAGTGGATTAAATACCTGGGCTGGAACAGGTCTTATATCTGAAGGTAAATTTTGGTTAACAAAACTTGTGAGGGTTCATTCAGGTCTTTTCTTAGATATCCAAAATTAGTCACAGACATTTGGTAGATTTTTGTATGAAAATGTATGTCTGTAGGTTTAAAGAAAATGTCTTTAACTTGAAATTTTGATTTTTAGGCTAAGTGTTCTTATGACATCATCTAGGAATCTATGGCTATATTTATAAATGTACAATTTGGGAGTTTAAAATATACTTTGGTGCTAAGGTTACTTTAATATATTTTCTGAGTCCCAGGAGGATTTTAATACAGAATGGCATTAGGATAAGTGGACCTGGGTTTGGCCATGGTAGGGGTACCAACCCTTAGAATTTGTCCACTATATCCATTAACTGATCAACAGTAGTTGTCTATAAAGAGGTCATCTGAACTTTCTGTTGTCCTAGCTCAAGGAGGCCAGTCATATCTCAATGACTCAGAAGGACTTAGAATACAATGATACTGTATCACCAATTTGCTTGTTTGTTCAACGCCATGGAGATAGGTATAAAATGTCCTATTTTGTTTTCAGATCAGTAAGTCCCTTATAATCGTGAGATAACTGTTCAGTGTCCCTAATATAATGAATAGTGGCTAAAGTTGAAGAGGTTTTTTTATGACAGTGTAGAGCAACGTAATCAGTTCAAATGAAATCAGTGGCTGAGTGCTAGGGTGAGGGAAAAAGAGGAAGAAATAAGTTTTAAGATGAGCTCAGCATGGAAAGCTCAACAGCGATTCCAATATAGGTTAAAAATACAGAGAAGATTAAAAAATATCTGTGGGTGAGGGTGGGTTTCTCTAAGCGCTGAAATACAAAATAGAATTGTACAGGAAATGGAAAAGAGGGGAGATTGAAAGGAATAGATATAAGCTAGCCATCAAGAAATGCAGGCACACAATAAGAGAGTCAAGAAAGCAAAATGAAATAATGTAGCTAAGGGACTCAAAGGAAATAAGAAAAGTTTCTATAAATACATCCAAGAGAAAGAACAAAACAGAGAGAAAAACACTATAAAGCAAAAATGTTAAGCGTGCAAAGACTCAAGAAATGACCACAAGCCTATCACATCTTTTATACTTCTCAGTTGTTGGCAAAATCTAGATACAAAAAAAAAAAGAATAAAGAAAGAAATAGAGTTTTTTTTTTAAAATTTATTTCGCATGTGTATGGAGACGAAGGAAGTTATTAATGACAATAAAAGCCAAAGCTATTATTAGGGAAAAATAGCTATTGTGAAATAAAATTTTATGATGTACTCCTGCAGGTTAAAACTAAATGCTTTTGATTGTTTTGAAAGAATTGCCTAGCTTGTTATAATCCCCACAAGCTTTCAGTAAAAACTTTTTAAGAAGAGAAAGGTGATACAATCTCATCTAAATCTAGAACTATTAGAATGAATCACGAAATATGTCCATAATTAATTAGAATTTTGATTCCAGAGTATAAGATGCACTTGCAACCATCAGTGAAGTGTATTCTATGTAATGATTGTAATTTTAAGTTTTGTTTTATCCCCAAACTTGTTAGGAATTTTTAGGCTTTCAGGTTTTGTTCTGGGTTGGGATGTAAAAATTTATTTTGTAAACTTTGGTTTTTTTGGGGGGAGGGTGTGATATTACTAAGTCAAAATACTTATGTTAAGGAATATATACCATGAAGTATACTGCAATTTAAAATATAAAGAAAACATAATTTCTGGCATTATGATGCGACATTAAACTAATGAATTTTCCTTTTTGTACCGTGGTACTTCTAAATGTGTTGAGTTATTTTCAAGGTTCATGTGGGGAAGGGTTCTCTATGGGTGGGGCCTTTCATCTACTTGAGTATGTTTCACTCCTTCCCTGGATAAGTCCTTATGCCCCACTATCATTATATGTGTCTACTATGGAGTTTATTGTGTCCTTTTAGAGTCGGCTTTCTTTTCCTGTGGTTACATAGTTAAATCAGTAGAATGTAGCATTTATAAAGGCCTTAAAATATCTCTTTGTATGGTATATGTTGTCAGTTTCTTAGCATTAGAGGGGCTCATTGGTAATGGTACATTAATAAACTGAATCTGTAGGTTTTTCTGCTGTCTGGAGATGCCTGTTCTATTACCAGCAAGAGAAAGAGAGATAAGACCAACACAGATGGGGTTAATAATTATATCAGAAATACATCTAGTTGCAACACAGGTAGCTTCAAACCAGATAATTTAGAAATAGTTTGGATAATTACTAATTAGGTCTACTGACAGCAGAATTTGAATTATTCATGAAAACCTGAAAGCAGAGGATAATTCATTCCTGAATACCTCTAAAACTAATTGGAAAGTTGTTTATTCTATTTTTCACTAGGTGATGTGCTGATAATTATTTCATACTTTATTTTTGAAAATTTTATTTTAGAAATATCTTCGAGTGACAAATAGAACAGATTGGTAATAATGATCTTATGCTTCAAAAACTACCTCAAAATACTATATAGAAACCCACTTTTAATTAATTATTAAGCTCGGAACTATGAACTTTCTGAATTCCCTTCTCAAACTACTAGAAATATTTCTTTGGGAAGGTTTTTCAGTATTTTTTCCTGTAATTTATTTTATAATATTGATTTTTACTGTTTAAAATATTGCTATTAGCTTATTTGATATGTAATATGTATATAGTGCTTCTTAGATTCATTTTCATTTTTGCAAGTAGAGAAATATTCAATATTAATTTTCAGAATGATGCCTTATATATTATATGTTTTTATTTCATTATTAACCATAATTTGCTTGAGTTAATTCTTTAAGAATAGAAAGACACAATTTTAGTGATTCAGAGTTTTCAGATGACAGAGCCATTCAAACATGTATTGATTTAAACATTCAACCGTCTTGTTTTTGAACAACTAATATGTGGCATTCATTTTTGTTTTGTTTTGTGTGTGTGATTTTTGTTTATTTGCTTGTTTTTTACAACTCAGTGTCTAGTGGGGATGTGTGGTAAAGAAGGTAGGTAGGAGCTTTTATCTGGAATTTCTGTTCTCCCGCCATAGTGTAAAGAAGTCCCTGGGAGGGAGATGCCCAATGAGGGCTGCGTTTCCCCAGTACCTTTAGCATATAGGCATTGCCATAGGACAAGATTTTGCCTATGCAACATGAACAGAGGTGATGATTATTAGTTCCTATTTGGGATTTGTGAGTATAGTTCCAATTTTTTTATCTGCTCATTGAAACTTGAGGATGCAGGGCCATAACAAGAAGAAGCCTAGATTCCCAATCACCACATGGAAGAAAGCCACCCAACTGACAGGAAAACCGTGGTCGGTCTGAGAAACTTCCTGCCCCATGGCAACCACCCCACTAAAGACTGTGATGACAGTATAGCCACAAGAAGGCACCCCATTAACCTCCACTTGTTAGAAGAAATAGCCAGACACAAAAACCCCTCCAGGCCTAACACTGAGCAACCTTTCCTCTTTTGAAATGCCCAGGAACTATTCCCTTGTCACCTCCAGCCAACCTGTCTGCCAAATATTATCTCGAGACCAATTAGAGTCTCTCCTGCTTCCAAAGATACCATTTGAATAGGACACGTGTATTCATCTCTATAGTCTTGAAAATGTACTTTCCTTTCTGACAGCTTTGATCCTCAGATGAAATAAAAATGATGGCAATGGATTCTCTTGCCCAAATTTATAAAGAAACAGCCTTTATTAATTTTGTCCCAGACCTAGTTTTGACAGGACTTTTAGGAATAAGAAATAAACATTTATTGTTAAAATACTGATGTTTTGGGCTGGTTTATCTTAGAAACTAGCATTACCTTACTGATACTGGATGATAGCAAGTATATTATAGTTTTAATATTGTGTTAATTCGAGTACAAAGGACCTATAACAAGAAGGGGAGAAAGATGTGGGAATATATTGGACTGGCACCTAATGTAGTTTTGGGTGTTGAGGGCAAGTAGCAATCAGAAAAGGCAACCTACAGGAAGCAAGGTTTCAATTGGGTGTGAAAGACAAGTAAGAGGTAACCAGCCCAAGAGGAGAGGATGGGGGAAAACCCGAGAGAGAGAGAGTCGAAGTGGCACGCAAAAGGCACAGAGATGAACAAAAGCACAGGGCATTACTCAGCAGTAATGGGGGTGAAGCATATGGAAGATACCATGATGGACCTGTTATATAATGTTATCTTGAATTTTTAAGTTGCCCATCTAATAACCAATAATGGCAAGTTTATTTAGGGGTGTGGGCATGAATGACAACAGGCAAGGACACCAATTAAAAGTCTATGGCAAGAATCCAGGCAGGAAATAACGGAAGCCTAAGGAATAACCCTATCAGCGGGGATAGATAAAAATGACTACAGTTGGGAGCTCTTGAGAGGTAGAACTGAAAAGGCATAATGCTTGAAGGACTAAAAGAATGGGTGGTGACATGAATTTGGAATTAGTAAATATAAATTAAAGGCACAGGGCATATCTAGGAAGGGAGAAAAGATGTATTATTTAGTTTCAGATGTCTCCATGGGGAGGCATCAGTAGACTACCTGAGACCTTTGTTTGGAACTCACGACAGAGGACTTGGGTGGAGACATACATTTTTAAGGTTGTCAGGGAAGGCATAGTAACTGAAATTATGGAAGCAATTAAAGAACACACATGGGAAGAGGGTTAAAAGAGTAGATAATGAAGCGTATTGAAGCCCAAACTGTACAGGAGCTGTTAAGAAACAGATCTGTTGGCATTAGGATGGGAAAGGTGGGACAGAGATAAAGGAGAGTAAGCACTGAAGAATTCTGTGAGAAGGTGATTTTGAGCAGAGATCTGATAAGGTGAAATAAACAAGAACTAACAAGAGGAACAGAGATCTTTGTCCCTTCACCACAGTTTCTTTGGAAGGTTGGAAACAAAGCCACAGTGCAGCTATTTGAGGACTAAATGGGAAATGAGGCTTAATTTTTTTTTTTTTTTTTTTTAAATGATTTTTTTTAAAGATTTTATTCATTTATTTGACACAGAGAGAGAGATTACAAGTAGGCAGAGNACAAAGCCACAGTGCAGCTATTTGAGGACTAAATGGGAAATGAGGCTTAATTTTTAAAGGTGTTTGCCTGAGGAGGAAAAGAGAACTGGACAGTAGGTGGAGGAAGACTTAGAGAAGACTTATATTAGTTTTGTTTCTATATTTTCTTTTTTAAGATTTTTTATTTATTTGTTTGGCAGAGAGAGCGGACACGAGTGAACAGAGGGAGCCACAGGCAGAGGGAGAGGGAAAGCAGGTTCTTTGCTTAGCAGAGAGCCTGGCATGGGGCTTGATCCAAGAACCCTGGGATCATGACCTGAGCCAAAGGCAGACGCCTAACCAACTGAGTCACCCAGGCGCCCCTTAGTTTTGTTTTTAAGTAAAATTAGAGAACAAAGTAGCTTTGAAATGCTTGGGGGGAAATGTGTGGTAGATAGGGAGGGATTGATGGTGTGTGGTTGATAGAAAATGCTGATAATTTTGTTGATAGCAAATAGGAAGCTATAGCTCCAGCTACATTTCTCTCCCTGAAGAAGAGAATAAAATGAGGATTAAATATCAGATGACTTGAAGAATCACCCTAGGAAGCAACAGGATGATTCATATGTTTTATAGGCTTAATATCAACATTTCTCTTTAATTACATTGATTCCCTTAAGTCTTTCAGACCTTTCTACAGTGGATTTTCTAATTCTGCCTCAATAGGAAAGGTTGCTTCCTTGAGTTTCTATGATCATAATATTGGATCCACACAGAGCAGTATGTTTTGCTGCAGTTTGGAACATTTGAATTTTTTAGACAATAGTGTTTCAATAAAATTTTTGAGAGATGAGTAAAATGAGAAGCCATAAATATTGTCTAGCTTCAGTATGTAGTGAGTTATAGAGTTTATTATGTTTTTTACTTTATAATATATTCCTTCTTTTTTAAGATTTTTTTTATTTATTTGACAGAGAGAGAGAGAGAGAGAGAGAGAAAGAGAGAGAGACAGCACACAAGCAGGGGGAGTGGCAGGCAGAGGGAGAGAGAGAAGCAGGCTCCCCACTGAGCAGGGAGCCCCATGTGGGACTCGATCCCAGGACCCTGAGATCATGACCCGAGCTGAAGGCAGTTGCTCAACCAACTGAGCTTCCTTGGCACCCTACTTTATAATATATTCTTACAAAAATAATCTCTTACACATTTGTAGACAGTTTTTTGAAACTTTAATACCTTGATGCCTTCATTCGGTTTCTCATTTATCCTTCTTAACATTTTGAAGATTTTGACCATAAAAAGTCCCTATGCCATTCAAAATTACCTGTCTCTTCACATTTTCCATGACAGGTGTGCTTTTATTATAAGTTCTAATTAGAAGGTTCTCTCCATATTTTCATTCCAGTCTGTTTTCCCATAATCTTCAAAATCCATTTTAAGTTTTCTTACTCTATATGCTTCAGTAACATTTTGGTCTAATGGTATTTCTTTCCTTCTTAGGATTGTGTAGTTTTTATTATGTGTAACAAGGATTTTGGCCTTTAACTGAATTCTGTCTTATTTCATGTGTAAATTCTGTCTTCCCTGTCACATGTCAAGAAACTTGAAGTTTTCCCTTCCTTCCTTCTAGTAACATAACCTACTGCTTCCTTTACTAACTGTTCCTCCTCTATTTGATGGCTTCTCAGCCTCGTAGGCCCAATCTCCCCCAAGTACGAATCTTCAAAGCCAGCAGCAGCAGATCTTGTCTTCATGTCACATCTCTCTGCCTCCTTTTCTGTTGTCATATTTCTCTCTGACTATAATTGGGAAAGGTCCTTTGATTTTAAGAATATATGTGATTAGATTGGGCCCATCTGGATAATCTGCCCATCTTAAGTTTCTAACCTCAAGAAGATCTGTAAAGTTCTTTTGGCTGTGTTAGGTAATGCAGTCATAGGTCCTCATGAATAGGTCCTCACGAATCATTTTGGGGATAATTATTCTGTGTGCCACACCATCAGATAGGAAGGTTTGTCCGAGAGACAGAGATTGATCATTCATTTAGTGAACTCATATTTATCGAGCATTTAATATGTGACAGGCACTGACACAGGAACTTGATCAAAACAGAGCAATGTCCCTAATTTTGCTGATTATTCTTCTAGTGCCATGCATTTAAGACAAGATCAAATCTCACCTCAGTGGCAACCCTGGGCTTTCCAGTTTTGTGTCAGTAAATTTCAGTTTTGCTTAAATGAATTTGGGTAGTGTTTTATCACTTGGACCTAAAATGACCCTGCCTAATATAAGCAGTAATAGACTTAAAACAATATTTATTGTGTGTAATGTAGTATTACTCCCCCCTTTATTAATTGTACTTAGCTAAAATTTGAGACTATCCATCAATTTTCAAATTCAGAAGATTACCCAATCGTTTATCCTTTGGTCATTCAAAAAATATTTACTGAATAACCACTGGTGCCAGGATGACATGGATGCACATTTGACTAATTTCACACAGCTTACAATACGTCGGATTGCAGATATTGAACTACTGAACACACATATATGTAGAAATAGATATAAGATTTCAAATCTTGATATTGCCATGAGAGAAGTTTCATGGAGTCAAAAGAACAGCATGCCACAGAATGCCACGGGAGAGATTAGCATAGGCTGGCTTTTAATTGAGTAAGAGCAGGTTGAGGGAGTCCACTTGACACATAATTTTCATTTGTAAATGAAATATAAACTTCAGAGGTATTTGAAGGGTAAGGTATGCACTTGAAGATCTCCAAATTAGCATCAACAATAAAGTCAGATTCAGTCCTTATCATTCTATGGCATTCATCTTTCAAAATCTAAAAATGATAACACACCAACTCTCATATTAAAGATAGATTTGTGCTTCATAAAATGTGAGTCGAAAGCAGTTATTTTTTGTTAAGTTGCTTTATCCTTTTACTTAATTTAAGAATTCTGTACTCAAGTTTTTCTGTCTTAAACATAGACACATAACTTGTAAAACAATGCTAATAAAAAGTCAAAGATGATCAAAGCAAAAATACCTATAGACAGCATTTTCAATGACTAAATGAATTTGAACGACTTAATAATCAAGACAAGATGGTTGAACCAACACTGGAGTAGAAATTAGGAAACCCAACTTCTAATCTCCTTTCTGCTTATGATTGACTTCACTTGCCTGGGTTTCAGCATTTCATCTATAATCTAGAACTGTTTTTCTTTCTAAGTTTTCTTGCAATTTAAATATTCTTTATGCCTTTAATTTGTGGAAGGACTCAAACATATGAAGGAGAGACATTCTCTTACTGTTGAGTGAGTTTTTGGTGTTTTAGAAAAAGACAACGCTAGGATTGCAATATAACTGAATCAAAGTTATCTAATAGTAAACAATTTACTGGCTGGTCTTTCATTATCATGTGGATTGAGCCAAGGAGGATGCTGATAGCACTGGAATACCAAGAAATTTACATTCTAGGACCTTTAAAACAAAGAGTCTTCCTTATCTCAGGTGCTTTGAAGTGGGCCACAGGGTTTATAAGGTCATTCTCAAGTTCTGAAGCCAAATTGGAACTCTGAAGTTCTCTTAGGCATTTAGTTTTTATCATTCAAATGGCACCTCCCTTGGGTTGTTTAGCATTATAACTTTGGTTATTTTTTACCTTTGTTATTTGACAATAAATTCACTCTGAGGTCAAGAATATCTGTGTCTTATATATGTTTATTTCTTCTGAAACACCACTGAAAAATACCTTGTAATTTATGGACATTTGATAAATATTTGTTGAAAATATAGATTTTTTTAAAATGCAGATCTTAAAATGAATTCCCTTCTTCCATTGAGGGGTGCCTGGCTGGCTCAGTAGGAGGAGCATGAGACTCTTGATCTTGGGGTCATTAGTTTGAGCCCCAAGTTGGGTGTAGCGATTACTAAAAAAAATAAACTTAAGAAAAAATGAGTTCCCTTGGGAGAAAAAGAAATCAAGGGATAAAATTCAAGCGTATTACATACCAAAAGAGACTTTTATTTGAATATATTTAAGCCATCCTCAAAATCTCAATATTATGGAACAGTGGCAGAAAAAAATACTTGAAAGCTTCAGTGCTACATTCTTTCAACTGAGGTCTTAAAAGACTGTCCTTACTGAAAGATTAATTAAAATTTCTGAGGTGCATAAATAATCCTACTATTGTAACCGAACCAATGTGGTTTGCTCCTTGTTGAGTCAGAGCCTACACCAGGTTGAGTTGTAGCATAAAGAAAAGTTTATTTGCAATGAATAAAGAGATCTGGGGGAATGACTTTCAAAGCTGTGACTCCTTTGCAGGGGTGGATGTGTTCCTTTTTGTTTAGGGTTGTGATGAACATTTAAATAGGGCATGAATATTTAGATGGGAATATTTGTCATCATATGTAGAAGTGGGCATAAGACCATGCATGTGCCTTAGTGAAACGTGCCTATACATACATTGCATGTTATGTAAATGAGGCAGAGGCTCCTGAGGCGGAGATTTTAGTATTATAATGAGCTAAAAGTAGTTGTCAGTCATTCTAGAAGTCACTCCATTGTCTATCTGCACAGGTGGGAGTCAAATGTTCTGCTCAAACTGGTCTGGGTGATCTGGGTGGTCTGGGCCAGCTGGAGGAAAGGCAGTTTCACTTTCCATTTGCTTGAGTTAAGAGAAGCTAGAGTGAAGAGCATAAGGAAAAATACAGACAAACGGTGACAAGTACAAGCATGAGGGCAGTGAACATCAGGTCTTGGTGTCTAGCTGGTGACACTATGTCACATGGTTTCTTCTCCTGCTAAAAGTGAAAATACCAGAGATGTGACTGTGATGCCCAAGATGAGCAAGAATTCAGGTATCCTCTCTTGGATATCCTTGTTATGGATATTTTGAATAGCATTTCCAGTTGCAAACTGGAAACAGATCCCTGTGTTCCCTGCTTCTAGCACTGCAACCAAATCCTCCATAGAAGTAGTTGTTAAGAGGGCTATGGACTCATTTTATCTCATCAGGGCCACTTATAAAAATCTGGATAATATGTAATATCTCTGTATTTGGTGAAGTGTGATGTTTAGTGGTGGGCACAACAGAAAGACCCTCTGGCCTCATTATGATTATATATCCTGACATAGTAAACATTACATTTCCTTGTTAAGTGTCTATAGTCTTGTGCATGCATGCTTGGTAAACGTTATCCACTACTCTCTACGCATTAATATGAATATGGGGTACATTTCTTTTGCAAGGCAATAGTAGTATCTGCTCTTACACTGAGTCTGTCCCCTATTCTTTAGCTGTGGCATTTGTCAAGAGGGTGACTGAGGTGGAAGTGATAAGTAATGTCATGACAGCTCACACATGCTCTTCATTCAGACAGGGTGCTCACTCAGCCTTTCTGCTGTTGGAGTCTCACACCATCTGTTCAGCCTTGTTTGCTGGATAGCACGAAGTACATGTTCTGTGACCTCTCCTTAGTTATCACACACCTTTAGAGAATTGGCCCAGAGAAAAGATTGTGTGCTTTCTCTCCATGAATATAAATGACTCAGAAAGACACCTACTGTTTCTAAACAGAAACCTCTTCTTTTACAGAAATATTTCTTTGCAACTACAGGGTTGGATATAGGTTGCATTGTGCAGTTAACTTTGGTGAGGCAAATGTTTGGAATGTATCTCTAACGGATTATTTTCCTTGTCAATGACCTAAATGTGAAGTTGTTTCTATGAGATTCTAGAGGTGCACTGCCCAGGTTCTCCTTGTGGCCAGATCACAACTTGAAGTTAGAGCTTGTAGCAAATGGGGTAGGAGTTAAAAGGATGAGCCTTTACATCAGCAAAAAAGAGAATTTCAGCCCTGCTATTTACTATGACTTTAAGCAAATTGCCTGATGTCTGTATGCCTTAGTTTCTTCATCTTAAAGGAGAATACTTCCATAGAGATGCCATGAGGATTAGAGTGAGGTAGCCAATGTAAAATGGTTCATAGAGTACCTGGTGCCCCATGAATTTTAAATAAATAATAGTTACTCTTATAATTGCTCTTGTTCTTAAGCAGAACATCTTCAGTGTCTGGGTGCCAAAATTATTCACGACAGTATAAAGCCCTCCTAATTTTTCTGTTTATAATTTTGGAGAATTTGACCCACATGTAGAAAATCTTGCTTATGCATTTAAAACTGGTCTCATTTATTTTCCATATTTGAGAAGCACCTGTATGTACTTGTCTAGATTTTATGCATTGTTTCCAATTCTTCTTTGGGGTACTAGTTCAATAGGCAATATTGAGGACTTTCCCAAAAAATAGGTGAAAACTGAGAGGTTAAAATTATTCATTCCAGATTATTTAGTGTGAAATCTTGAAACTGATAGAACATTTGTGGACACAAAATCTTATAATCAATTAGTAACATGTTTCGAATAATGTCTCTTCATTTTACTCCCTCGCTTCCATCTTCCCTGAGCACATTTACTACCAGATGGCTTTAGGATGTTTTTAGGCTATTGAACAGACTGGACTGCATTCTGCTCCTGGAGGGCTGTTACCCACATGTAGGTGGTTCATGAAACAGAAGAGTAGAGTAGTGCATTGTGGCAAAACAATTTTATATTCAAGGCAAAGAATATGTCTTAATTTATTTGCATTCATTAAATTAACATTCTTCTAAGAGACACATTTCAGTTGAAGGATTAGGTTATGGATCTTATAAATGTGTTTCTTCCTATGCGCCCCCCCCCACCAGACTTCTCTAGAAATGCTTCGGTTTTGATGAAATAGAAGAAAGAATTAGCAGTACTTGCAGTCATTGCAAACATTTCATATAGACTCTGGCATATCTTTATAGGCAGAAAGCTTAAACATATTGTATACATCAAACTGACTGTCCTGTGTTAGGGAAAAAAAAAGCAATTATTTTAAAAGTCACAGTTCCATGTAAAATATTGCTTCAAGAAGTTCTTTGGCTTTGAAGTGGTGTCTAAACCTTTGCATCTTTATGAGGTCATATTTTTCAGACTGAATTTTAAAATATATCTAATATATGTATGTACACATGTCAAGGCAGAGGGATGCTTTGTATATGAATTTAATTAAGCAATAGCCCACTTTGGGACTTGTTTTATGGAGCCATTTGTTTCATGTGAGTTCAACTGCCCAAGCTACCGTGCAATAATGGTCTCATAAAATTATACTCTGGAGGGTCTTATTTCTACTATAATGTGCTTTTACTTAAAATTTAGTTTAATAGCAACATTTTTCCTTGTATATCAACTGTATACAAGTAATAGCTGTCAGAAAATTTAATGGTTAAAGAGCTCTTGGTTTTCTATATTTACTATTGGAAATTGTTCATTCAAAAAGAAAAAAATGAGAAAAGGAGAAATGTACATACTACATTAGCAATAATCTTTGGATTTGCTATCTAATTATCTTTTGAAATACTCTCATTTAAATCACTTGGGGCTCTTTTTGCCCTCGGCATGTTCATCGCATATATGTGCTTGATCTCTGCTAACCTTCTTTGAAACAATGCACCGTTTACAGCAGTATTTCCTGGTGTGTGCCGGAAGATGGGCTCTTTATTAGGAAGGACTATGGTAATCAATTGAGACCTAACTCTAGTTTTTAGTAAGCATGCAGTTTAGTAAGAATCTTTAGTAAGATTTGTCAATAAAGGTTTGTGAAGTACTTGCAATTTATGGTAGTATGTACTGGATATATTTTCAAGCCATGAATTGGTAGGCCACAAATGTATCATTCTTTGTTTTTCTGCAACTGAGCGTAGTTTATATCTTGAGCAAGTGTGTTTCCAAAGACACTCACAAATAGCAAGTATTCACAATATGTTGCAAAGCTTATAATATTTTACAGGGTTAAATAATTCATATTTCTCTTAAATTTGTATTTACCTAGGTTTAGATATAACTTTTCTGACTGTTGCTTTACATTGGTAACTAGATGGTAATTAAATGCAAGATTGTGATGAATTGTACTTTTATAAAATATTTGATAAGATTTAATCAACATTTTTAAAATAAAAAAATTTGGCCTTATTTAATATTATTTATTTAAAACTGCTATTCCTAACTACTTCTTAATAGTTATTTTGAAATTACTTAAAAATAATTTGAGGAAAAAATAATTTTAAGGATAACATATGAGGAATATTTTTTATATTCATTTCATTATGAGTGAAAATATATTCATATTTTTGTACCTTAAATTAATTATTTTTTTTAACAATTTAAGTCATTGAGAATGAATAAAGGTGAAGTTATGGTAGAAATATAAAATATAAAATAGCACAGAAAAATCTAAGAAAGCAAAAATTCTAAAAATCTAAAAGGAAATTTAAAAAAATCCTCAAAGAGGTGGTCTGCTTACATTTTTAAAACCTGTGAAAAATTAAAGTAGGCAGGTGACTGCCTATTTATTTACTGTAATTTATCATAAAATTTATAAATAAGTCAAAGAGACAATGGGAAATAGTCCTGTGTAACCCTAGAAAATGTACTTAAACTTGCTATGACTCAGTTTTTCTTCTGTGAAATGAAATAATAAAATGCTTACCTCATAGGGTTGCTGTATGGATTGAGTTAACATATATGTAAAGTTCTTAGATCTGTGCCTGACATGCAGAATGCTCTAAAAGTTTTTCCTAAGTATTGATACTTTGGGAAGGGTAGATGTGATGTATAGAGTTAAAGACCAGATGAAAGGAAACAGTATGTAGGAGACTTTTATTTATTTAAAAATTTTTTTTTCTTTTTTTTTTTTCTTTTTTTAAGTAGGCTTCATGCCCAGCATGGAGCCCAGTGTGGGGCTTGAACTTATGACCCTGAGGTCAAGACCTGAACTGAGATTAAGAGTCAGCGCCTAACTGACTGAACCACCCAAGTGCCCCAATATTTATTTTTATTTGTGTCTCTTATTTGACTATATTTCGGATTCCATATATAGGAAGGAGCTAATGGAATGAGAAAGGTTGCCAGTACAGGACAATCGGATAATGGTTGGAGCAAAACTCTGGGGATGGGTGAGAAAGCATTTATGAAAGAAAAGCCTTGGGAAAAAGAAGCAATGCTTTTTCCTCTGACATCGTGATGAAGGTGATGGTGATGGTGAGGAAGCCCATGAAGTACTTTACTCCTCTCTACAATATGAAGTTGCAATTGAGTCAGGTGGAGTCCAGCCCATGTATTAATGGGAGGAGTTAAGGAGAAAAAGAGCTGCCTTGAACCATCTAAAAGGATTGATGAGTGATGGCCAGGACTTGTTAGCCTCATCAGTCCATATAATTGTCATATTGACATGGCTGGGCTTTCAGAAGCCTGGCGGTAGAGGAGAGCATGCAGATGTTTGGATTTATGGAAGGGATATTGTTTTTCAGGATGTTGAACTAGAAACATATTAGGGTAAAGAAATTGAGGGCACTGGAAAGTGGTTGGGTAAGTCGATACACAGATTTAGGATGGATAGTTAAGGAAATAATGTTGGAAATAAAGTGCTAGGTAGGGCAAAAAAGAAGGAACAAAGGAATCACGATACCTTGAGGTCAAAGAACACACATAGTATAGAGGGCATGAGAGAAAGAATCAGCTTGTCAGGGGATGATGAGTTTCTGGTTTCAGAGGTACAACAATTCTGACAGAGGCTCTTTTCAAGACTTCTTAGAGAGCTGTGTAAAGGAGTCAGGATATCAGATAGAAATCTTGTACCCTAATTTGAAACAAAACAAAAACAGTAATCAGTTGTTCACCAGTCATTCCTATTAATTATAAAAATTAAGCTTTTAAACCAGGTGCTTGCTTCTAATGTATGTTGAAGAAAATGAGTAATGGAGGATGCTTTGCCAACGCAGCTTGCTCATAGACCTTTCAGGTGGGCAATGCCACAAGTCACCGAGAGTGCTGAATGTAATTAATGGAAGAGGTGTTCTTCAGTTGGATTGAATCACTCATCCAGAAGTTTCGTGAAGTGCTTTCCACCTTGACAAGGTAACAATGCTTATTTGCAAACAAGTACTTAAGTGAAATAGGACCAACTTAATGCAGAGCTTGAAGTCATGGCCTCTGGAAAAAGACAACTTTCCTTACAGAATTCTCTGTACCTCAGTATGTGAAATAAAGATAATAACATATGCGCCTTAGAGGTTGTAATGAGGACTTAATGAGTTAATATTTGTAAAAGCAGTTAAGACAGTGCCAGGCACAAGACAATACTATATAAATAGTATCACACAAAGAGGTTTAATCACCATCAACATCGTCATCATCATCATCATCAAGAACATCAGCAAGTATCAGTAGCAAGAACACTGGAGTAACTAAAGGTCATACACACAGTTCTCTGGTCCCTCAGAGTCCCATAATGTTCACATAATACTTAACTGCCCCAAAGAATATGACTTCAAGTTACCTTAGGTTATTAGAGAACATTTTCTGAGCCCTGAAGCCCTTAATGTTGGACTCTGCCGGTGGATTTATCTTATTGTCCCTTCTGGCCATGGCTCTACAGTGTGCTCAGTATTTGCTTGGTCAACACTGTCTAATAGGGTCTGTTCAGCTTGCTGGGCACTGCTGTGCATTCTTTGCTGAGCTCTTGGTACACTAATAATTCCTTCATTCACTTTCACATCTCTCCAGTTACTGCTGCGCTTCTCTGCTCATTTTAACATCCCCGTTTTGGGCAGGCATTTTCTGTGTAAGGTATCTTCACTCTCTGATTGCCCAGTCACTCATTAAGTAATTGCAATTTCTTTTTTAAAAGATTTTATTTATTTATTTGACAGAGAGAGACCCAGCGAGAGAGGGAACACAAGCAGGGGGAGTGGGAAAGGGAGAAGCAGGCTTTGTTCTGAGCAGGGAGCCCGATGTGGGGCTTGATCCCAGGACCCTGGGATCATGACCTGAGCTGAAGACAGATGCTTAACGACTAAGCCACCCAAGTGCCCCAGCAATTGTAATTTTGTTTCCTCTCTCATCGTGTCAGTGAATCTGTTCTTTTCATGATCACCAATATTGCCATACTCAGTTTCTGTTCTTTTATCTAATCTCTCGGCAGAATTGATATAATAGCCCGTTTCCTCTTTATCACACACACAAAAAACATTAGTTCCTTCGGGCGCCTGGGTGGCTCAGTGGGTTAAAGCCTCTGCCTTCGGCTCAGGTCATGATCTCAGGGTCCTGGGATGGAGCCCTGCATTGGGCTCTCTGCTCAGCGGGGAGCCTGCTTCCCTCTCTCCCTCTGCCAGCCTCTCTACCTACTTGTGATCTCTCTTTCTGTCAAATAAATAAATAAAATCTTAAAAACAAAACAACAAAAAAAATTAGTTCCTCTTAGTTTCCAGCATACTGTTTTGATTTTCATCCTTTTTCTTTAACTTTTTCTCAGTCTCCCTTATAGGATTACTTTTCTAGCCAAACTCTATGAAGCCCAGAACTCTCTTCTGTGTCTTTTTCCTTTATATACTTTCTCAGTAATTTGTTTCTTTTTTTTAAAAAAAGATTTTATTTATTTATTTGACAGAGAGAGAGATCACAAGTAGGCAGAGAGGCAGGCAGAGAGAGAGGGTGAAGCAGTCTCCCCACTGAGCAGGGA
>LNAC01000013.1:3565170-3706655 GCA_002007465.1 Ailurus styani | reverse complement strand
CCAAGCTACCGTGCTTGTGNACTGAGCTACCCAGGCACCCAGTAATTTGTTTCTTTCCATGCCTTTAAATGCTTCCTTTGAACTCATAATTTTCAAATTTATTTCTCATACTCAAACTACTTTTTGAACCCCTAGACAGTCTGTCAATTTGCAACTGTAGGATTAAGAGAGAAAGGATTTGAGATGGAGAACTTTCCTTTTTGTGGGCAATAAATAGTTCTTCATCTGCCTAATGGTGACTGGCTGTCCTAGGCACTTTTATCATTTCCTTACCACAGAAGAAGGAATATTCAATTTCTTGGTGACAATTTAGGGTTATCTGACATAGTAGAGGAGGCAATTAAATATGGATTTTGTAACAACCTTTTGTTTTCAGGCCAGATTTCCTGCTGGGACATCTGTCAAAGGAAGCAGAGGAGCTAAATCATATAGAATTGCCTTACTTTAGTTACAAAATTGCCTTAGTTTAGTTACAAAATCTATGCAAGACTATATTGATTTTCTGTCATATTGAATTCTAGAATTTCCAAATAAAGGTAGCCTGGAGTATTCTAAAAGTTGGAGAGATCTTGTGCTTTATTACTTGGGAGGTGCTTGCTGGGTAGAGAGTCAGATGTCAGTGAAGTTCCTGAGACAGTGGCTACTTTAACAGGGGAAAGTGGTGAAGGAAGCTCTTCCATGTGGAGAGAATCTGGAAGCCATCAAAAGCATCTTAAACTTACTACATCCAACCAAATTTCTGCCCCAAATCTTTCTTCCTCTAATTTTTCCCATTTTGAGCACTACATATCCAATTATTCAAGCCAAAATTCCTCCTCCCCTTACTTGCTGCATACAAATGATTAGTAATTCTTTTGTACATACTTACAAAATATATTCCGGATTTTGCTTTGCTCTCCATCTCCAACTGTCATCGCTCTTGGTCCAAGAAGGGATCCGGTCTCATCCAAACTTGGCAATGGCCTTATTGATAGTCTCTCTTCTCTTGACTCCATTTTATTCTATATTTTACTCAGTAAACAAAGTAAAAATTTTGGAGAAAATGAGAACATGTTACTGCTTTGCTTAAACTTTTTAATGGTTTGATATTTCCCTTAAAATAAAATTAAAATTCTTCAGCCTGCTATACAAATCCCAGGGTGATCAGCCTGCCCCTGACTCATCACTGCCATCCCAAGGCCTCGTTCCCCTTGTTTATTGGGCCAGCTTCTCTGAACTTTTTTCAGGTCAAAACATGTCAAGCTTTTCCTAACCCACTTTGTTAATATAACTTGTGACCATATTTAATATCGTCTCATTATTCATTCACACATCCTTTCATTCATTTATTCAAAAAATGTTAAGTTCCCACTGTGTGCCAGGCATAGAGATAAGAGCAGTTAACAAAAGGAAGAGAAAAAAAAAAGGTCTGCTATTAAAGATCTTACCTTTGAGTGTTGGGGTGATAAGGAATAAAAAAATACATTAATATAGATTGTGTCAGGTGTTGGAGATCAATAAGCCTGGCTTATTGTAGGAGAGCCTATTCCTACAGGAGTAGGAAATGCTGCGGGAGGGGAGGTTTCTATTTATAGGGTGGAGTGGTTCAGTTTCTCTGATGAGGTTATATTTCAGCATACACTCAAAGAAAGTGACAGAGGGGGCCATGAGGATATCTGGAAAAACAGCATCCAGGCTAAGGGAACGGCAAGTAGAAATGGACTGTGGCGGAAGAGGTCTTGAAATGTTTATGTAACAGCAAGGAGGCCAGAGGGGTAAAACAGAGTGAGTGAGTGAAAAAGTCACTGGAGATAAGAAGAGAGTGGAAGTTTGTGTATGTGCAGACCATCAGATAAGGAAGGACATTTTGGACTTTTACATATGTATAGAGTTTTTAGCAAAAGCATGACATGATAAAATAGTTGCTCTGATTTATTTAAATCATCATTCTGAGTGTTCTGCAGAGCAACAGGCCATTGGGAAATATAGGTGGAAGCAAGGAGACCAAATAGGAGGCTACAATTATAATCTAGAATTGTTATGATAGGGACTTGGATCAGGTGGACAGCATTGGAGATAATGAGAGATAGCTGGATTCTGGAAATATTTAGAAATATTTAGAGCTGAGATAACTTTTTGATGGATTGGGTAGTGGTTGTGAAAGTGTTAAGGAAGATTCCAGAGTTTTTGGATAAAACCCTGGAGGGAGAGAACAGTGTGGGAGAAGAAAATTTGGTGATTTAGGGGTATGGGGTCAAGAATTTATTTTTGGACAGGTTAAGAATGAGATGGCTATTAGAAATCAAGTAATGATTTGAGTAAGCATTTTTACTCTGATTCTGGAGATGAGAGGAGGGATCCTGACTGGACATATAAATTGGAGGGTCATTATTGGAGGGTCATTATTAGTGTACAGAAAATAATTAATGTCATGAGATATGTTAGACATTGCAAAAAATTATATATTTTAAATGAGTTGAAATTTAAAGAGATGCCCTCTATTCCTTGCATGAAAGAAAAAAAAAATAAAACAACTAAGATTCTTGGATATCCAAGATACCAATATAAGTATATTTCGAAAAAGAAAAATAGAAGTGCCTGGGTGGCTCAGTTGGTTAAGCAGCTGCCTTCAGGTCAGGTCATGATCCCAGCGTCCTGGGATTGAGCCCTGCATTGGGCTCCCTGCTTAGTGGGGAGCCTGCTTCTCCTTCTCTTTCTCCCCCTGCTTGTGCTCTCTTTCTGTCAAATAAATAAATAAAATCTAAAAAAAAAAAAAAAGAAAAGAAAAGAAAAGAAAAATAATGAGAGGAAACATAATTTAGGGAACAAAAGAGAAACTTAAATGATCTTGAGTTGGAAAGAATTGAGAAAATATTGTGGTCTATAAAGAGAGAATAAGATCCCATTAAAAAGTTGTAACAGATGGTATAAGAGCTGAAGGCTTACACCTTCAGTGTGTAAAAAAGAACCATTTGCCACTGTGATATTTTTGAATACTAAGGGTCAAGATATGATCTTAAACGCTTCTGTAGATGAAGAAAAAATAGATTAAAAGAAACAGCTGATCCCAGGAGGATGGAGCCCGTGTCCAGCTCTCTGCTCAGCAGGGAGTCTGCTTCTCCCTCTCCCTCTCTCTCTGTGTTCTCTCTCTCTCAAATAAATAAATAAAATCTTTAAAAAAAAGGGAATGTTACTTAAAGTAATAATCTCGAAGGAGGTAGATGGTTAAAAAATAGGGGATTCCAGAGATTTGAAACTATTCTTGAATAATCTGGAATAACTTAAAAGGGTGATAAAGATAATTAATACATACACAGTTAAGCAGCTGGTAAGTCTAGGAAAAAGTAGAATCATTTAAAAAAAGCTGTACAAGAGAAAAATCTCATCATAGTCAAGTACGGTGAACAAAACCTCTATCAACAACTACTCTTTATTTTCAGCGTTTAGAATCAATCTATAGCATTTAGAGAACCAACTATAAATATGATGAATTTTAAAAATACAAAAGTAGAGATGACCAAAATTAGAAATTAAAAAGTAGAGAAGGACAAGTCATGGGGTGGGGGGTGGAGGAGACATGCATAGTTTTGTTTTACAAGAGCAATTGTCAGTATTTTTTGAAATAAGGAATAAGGTTATAAGCAGATTATTTAGTTATAAAATTAACCAAATAGAGGATCTAATGACATTAATGTATTAGGGAGGGGAAAGTGAGAGGAAATGGGTGATAGCACAAATGAGTTATGTTGTTATGTAGCTCAGTAGGAAGGCAATAAATAAGGTCTAAATTTGATGAATTAAAAAAACCCAGTTGCATGAGTGTATTATTCATAAATATGGATCAAACAGAAAACAAAAAAACCAATAACAATAAAATTGTTGAAAGTAGTGTATTTTGAGCAGTAAAATTAAATGTAAAATGTGGAAGGGAAGGAAAAAGCCTTCCTTTTAATCAAATTTTTTCTGTTTCTATTGATTTTTACCCATGTGTATGTAAGTTTTTTTTTTTTAAAGTATTTTAGTTTT
Source organism: Ailurus styani (assembly GCA_002007465.1). Lineage (NCBI taxonomy): Eukaryota > Metazoa > Chordata > Mammalia > Carnivora > Ailuridae > Ailurus > Ailurus styani. The sequence continues at coordinate 3,702,650 of LNAC01000013.1, read as the reverse complement.
AAAAACAAAACCCAAAATTGAAAGCACATGAGCTTTTATTAAGGGACACTTTTGGTATGAGTTGATTTTAGATACCTTAATTTGAAAATTTTGTACATCTTGGGTATTTGTATAATATATATGAGATTTGATATTTCTGGTTTTTGCTCCATATATATGTTGTCCTTTCTCTAGAATATTGTTTGGAGGTTTTGATATGTGTGTGGGATGGTATAAAAGATAGAGAGATAGAGTATCTTCCTGTTCTTATTTTTTATTCCTTTTGAATATGAAGTTTATCATCTGTAGCTTCCTTTTATGCTAGTATAGATTTATTGTTGAAAATGATGAAAGATTGCCTTTCATATAGCATATTATGTAATCTGCCTGGGAAATGATGAACAAATATAGTGGTGCAATATATATTTTAGGTTAGGTTTAGTCTATAAAAACTAGGCTATTAGATTATATACACAGTTACACAGAGCTCTTCTTTGTTTAGAATGACTAATGTCTTAGTATTCATTTGAAGGAAGAAGAAAAAAAAAATCACATCTTCAGCAAAAGTGGCTTGTGGTGGTATCTATCAGGCTTGCCAGTTTTATTCTAGCCAAGACGTCATTGTGAAAAAGAGAAGTCTTCAGGACGGAATGATGTTCAGGGTTACTCTTCTATGCTATCTCCTCTCTCCATTTCTCATATTACCGTTAGGTTGGAGCAATTTTACCCTGGGCAATAAGAAAGTAAAAATCTCATTCCTCCCCCCCCCCATGCTTCTGGCAGAAAACCATGAATACTCTTCTTTGCTGTTTTTGTGTTTTGAATTTCTGTCTCTCAGAGATTTGTGAGAGCAGATTTTGAAGAATGTTTTCTGTATTTATAGTTCTGGTACTAGGTGTGCAGCTATTCCCTTAAACATGTCACCAAAATATCCTCATGCAATATATGATCATGATGTAATCTGACTATTACTCCTCTAAAGGGGGAATGAGTTCTGAGATCTCTTTTACTTGTCTTAGTTGAAATTTCTTTCTAGATTTACCTGGAATCCTTAGCTTGAAGGATTCAAATATATTAAATGTTTAAAGATTATTTTTTTTAAGGGCTAAGAAAGGGCCCAAGTTTGATGCCTCAAAGAGTTGTGACAATTTTGATATTTAATCTTTGTGATCTCATGAATATCTCATGACTTCAATTCTTCTTGTGTATTCTAATCACCTAGACAAGTGGTTAATGGTCTCTATTTGTTATCAAGGTTCTGTGTGGGATTCTTCCTTTTATCTTAGTCAGCCTGCACTGTGTCTTAGTCCCTTCAGGCTTCCACAACAAAATACCATAGGCTTGTAAATAACAAATTCACTTTTCACTGTTCTGGAATCTTGGAAGTCCAGGAATAAGGCACCAGCAGATTTGGTGTATGATGAGAACCTGCTTCCTGGTTCGTAGACTGCTGTTTTCTTATCATGTCCTCAAAAGGGAGGGAGGGAAGGAAGAGAGAGAGAAGGAGAGGGGGAAAAGGAGACAAACATTCTGTAGCATTCTGCCCCTGATCCCACAAAATTCATGCCCTCCTCACATGTGAAATATACTAATTCCATCCCAAAAGTCTTAACTAGTACCAACATTGACTCTAAAGTCTAAAGTCCAAAGTCTTATCTAAATATTGCCTAAATCAGATGTAGATGAGTCTGGAGATATGATTCATCCTGAGACAAATTTCTCTCCAGCTGAACTTTTGAAAGCCCGTTTAGTTATGTGCTTCCAAAACAATGGTGGGATAGCCCTAAGATAGTTATCCTCATTCCCAAAGGGAGAAATAGGAAGGAAGAAAGGGGTGTTGGTTCTCAAGTAAGTACAATATGTAGCAGGGCAAATACCATGACATATTAGGCCTCTTTGGTTTGATGCTCTGCCATCCAGACCCACTGGGGCAGCAGTCCCACATTCTAGACATACCATGGGGTTGATGGTGACATCACCCTTATGACTCAATGGGGTGGCCCTGCCTTTTGCTCTGGTGGAGCCCTGCCTATGCAGTGTTTTGCAAGGGTTCTGCCCAGGTGGCTCTGCTGAGTAGTAGTCCTGCCCTTTGAAATCAAGGTGGAGACAGCCTTGTTCCTTGGGCCTGTGGTGGGAATAGTAGCCCTGATGATCTCTGAATCACCTTTGGGGGAATTTATTTTCTTGAAGGATAATGCATATTTACAGCCTTCTTTCATTCTATCCTATTTCTCTGTTTCCTTAATACCAGAAGGCAGTGTTTCTTTCAGTGTAATCCTATGTCATTTCCTGGATTCTATTGAGATTAAGTCCATGTTTCACATCAACATTAATCTCTCTGTCAAATAATTGGTCGGCCATATCTTGGTGTTCTCTTCTGAACATATTTTCTCATTTTTTACAATATGGACAGGCTGAAGATTTTCTAAATCTTTAAGTTTTGGTTTCTTTTAACTTAACAATTACTCCTTCAATTCATTTCTCTTTTCTTATATTTAACTGTAAGCAGTCAGAAGGAACCAAGCCACTCCATCAACACTCTGCTTAGAGAACTCTTCAGCTGAATACCCAGTTTCATTGTTCACAAGTTCTATACACAGAACACTAGAACACAGTTCAGTCAAGCTCTTTGCCACTTTATAATAAGGATCACCTTTCCTCTAGTTTCCAATAAACTCATTTCTATCTGAGACTTCACCTTCAGAATCACTGTTAACATCCATATTTCTAGCATGCACTTCAAAACTCTTTTAGCCTCTACCCATTACCCAGTTCCAAAGCTGCTTCCACATGTTTAGCTATTTCTTATGACAACACTCCATTCTTAGTACCAAAATCTGTATTAGTGAGAGTTCTTGAAAGAAACAAAACCTATGTATATGTATATAAGGTCTACATATATATAAAATAGAATATTATTTTTAAGAAATTGGTTCATGAGTGATTATGGAGGTTGAGAAGTCCCATGATATGCAGGTAACAAATTGGAGACCTGGGGACTCAGTAGTATCATTCCAGTCTAAGTACAAAGGTTTAAGACCCAGGAGAACTGGTGATTTAACTCCATTCTGAGTCCTAAAGACTGACAACCAGGATAGGAAATAGTGTAAGTCCTAGTCCAAGGGCAGGAGAAGATTGATGTCCCAGATCAAATAGTCCAGCAGAGAGAGGGAAAGACAGATAGAGAGAGAGAGACAGAAAGAAGCAGAAACAGAGAGACAGAGAATTCTCCCTTCCTCTGCTTTTTTTTTTTTTAAATTTCATTCAGGCCCTCAGTAAATGAGATGAGGCCTATCCACACTGGGAAAGGTACTTTGCTTTACTCAGCCTGTGGATTCAAGTGCTAATCTCATTCAGAAACACCTTCACAGATACACTAGGAATAATATTTAGCTAAATATCTGGGTACTCCATGATCCAGTAAGTTGACACATAAAATTAATCATCACAATTATACATTTTATTAGATCAAATAATTCCCAATTGAATCTTCAATTCCCAATCTTCAGGTTTTTTTTAATTGAGCACCTGATCTTTCAGAACTATTTCTTCTCCCAATTTCTTCCCACAAAGCAGGCCTTGATTGTAGAAAAGGAAGTGTAAAGTCAACCATGCAGACTTCTATACCAATCCTGACTGTAAGCTTCTTTAAAAATATGTCTATTTTGGAAAAGTTGATGTTATATCAGTAGTTATAGAAAACCAAGAATGCTTCAAGGGCCTTGTAAATACAACTTAATATTAACTATTAAGCTTTTCCAGGACTACTTTTGGATAGTTGCAGCATTCATTACCCTTCCTTTGAAAACATCAAATTCTAAAACAATAGTATAATAGTTTTGTGAAGAGTTATTTCTAAGACTAAATGGTGAGGGCCCTTCTCCTTTTGAACATGTTTGTATATTATTTCTTTATAGCATGCAAATATGTGCCCATATTGAAATACCATATAAATCGAAACTTATTTTTTACTAAAGCAGGAGTGGTAGTAAAATCACTACCTTTATGTGTACCAGCAAATAAGAGAGAATACTCCTTGGGTATACATTTGTATCCTATGTGACGTTTTTATCCCAAATCACCAAAAATGTTATGCAAAAATTAGTATTACACATTGTAATCATTGATTTTGATAAAGTAATGGCATTGAATTTACTTAAAATAGTAATTTAGAGAAATAAAGGAAAAAATATACCTCCCCCAAACAAAACAATAATGTGCATATTATATGTACAGGAAAATTGGAATGTTTTCGATTTCTCCGAAAAATGGCAGACATTTAGAAAGGATTGCAGTTGCAACATGGGTATCCCAGTTTTATTATGCCACCTTTCTAAGGGCAGTGGCCTCTTTTCCATCCATTGCTTCCTCTTTGACCTTGGTGCTTTGCTGTAAAGGCATTTAGCTACTGCTCTTATGAGATGGCAGAAATACCTGATTTGGCAACTGTATACTTTATGAAATGTGATATGGCATCAATCATCATTAACCCAAATATCCCCATCACGTGCAGGGCCTGACCCCATCACATCTGGTTTCCTGTTTGAAAATCCTTTACTTTGTGGAGGTTTTGCTGATAACAATGCTCAGAATGATCTCTAGGCAATGGAAACCGACAGAAGATGAATTATCTGCCACTCAGGAGGATGCCCTGACCATGGAAACAATCAAGTACAACTGTCCATTATTATTGTTTTTTCCCCCTGGCTTTCTTTATTTCTTGGATTAGTTTCGAGCTCAGCATCTTCTTTAAAAGCCTGCTGAAAATCTTAAGACAACACAGAGGACTCCCAGTGAAATTATTCTTAGTTGATAGCAAGTACAGTCTTCTCCTCTTTGTTGTCTAAATAATATTTTGAATTGTGACACATTAATTTTTCCAAAAGAGCACTTAAAGTTACACTTATACGATGCATGGGCATCTCAACACAAGATTTTTTTGTTAACTATTAAATTTCTGGACAGATTACAAATTTGTGGTTAGGAATCACTGTTTATATTCTCCTGAAAAGTCTTTGGTAATTGATGGTGTGGTATCAGTAGCTAAAGACGGCTGCGTCTTAGATACAAAATATTTTTATCATTTAGAATTGACTGAAAGTGTTATTTTAATATATCTAATCCTTTGCTCACTAAACACTGATTCCAGGCTGTTTTACAAAGAGACTGAAATCTGAACACAGCTTCCTCTTCATCAAGAACATATAAGCAGCAGCACAGCAGGCAGGTAGCAGATAATCCTACTTCTCTTTTTGGCAATTGAAGAAGTTTCAGACTTCTTTGAAATGGAGGGTAATGAGTTCAATGTTAGGTAAAAGAATCAAATCAGAAAGTGATTTTTGCAACTTTGTGCATGAGCAAAGAGGACCATTTGAAAATTTAAATCACTAGACAGAGAGTTAAATGGTTACAGAAAGGCTAAGGGATTTTAAGGTGTTAGGAGAATTGTAAAGGGAAAGATTTCTTAAAGATTTATATCTAGATTGCAGTGCAGAACTCAGTTGCCAATAGGGGCCAGACAGGTAATATCAGTTAAGTGAGTTGTGGACAATCTTTGTTTGCACTTTAGAAATACAGCAATAGAATTATAAATTCATGTAACCATATGAATGAATCTCACAATCTACTCAGAAGAGGGCAAATGTACAAGAATATATTCTGAATGATTCCATTTTCATAAAGTTCAAACAGACAAAGCAAGTCAATGGCATTCGAAGTTAGGATAGCAATTCTTTTGTGGGAACAGTGAATGGAAGAAGGCACAAAGGGGCTTCTGGGTGCTGATAATGTTCTCTTTCTTGATCTGGGTGCTGGTTGCATAAATGAATTCAATTTATGAATTGAGCTATATGCTGAAGTGACGTGTCCTTTTATGTATATATGTTTTACATCAATAAAAATTTTAAAAAATATGTCCTCAAAAATATTCAAATCCACAAATTTGTCTTTTTTAAAAAAATTTATAACCTAAATTTCCAATTTCCTTATTCTTATTCACGCCTCTTTAGAAGAGGCGTGAGTACTGTGGTGTCTGGGTGGCTCAGTTGGTTGTTTTGGCTCAGGTCATGATCTCAGGATCTTGGGATGGGCCCCGAGTCGGGCTCCCTGCTCAGTGGGGAGTCTGCTTCTCCCTTTCCCTCTGTCCCTACCCCACTTGGGCTTGCTCTCTCTCAAATAAATAAGTAAACTTTTTAAAAAATAAAAAAGGAGAGGCATGAGTACTAAGAATTGTTTCTTCCACCAAAGAAAAATAATTTGGTACATTGTGACAGTAAATGTTGACTGATACTGGGCCTTGGTATCAAGAGAAATAATAAAGTGAGGTGAGGACCTTGAGAGCTAGGGGGTTGCCTTTCTATAGAGGACATCTGCTTTTATATTTAAGCAGATTTGTGCCATGTGGTTATGTGTGCTGAGGATTACCAGGTTTTCTAATTTTTAAATTAAGCTAGGAATCTTGATTTTATTTCAAAACTCCACATTTTCAGGTTTTTTTCTTCAAATTTTCAGTTTTTGAGTAATCTTTTTAGGTACTGTGACACTAGAGGAAGCATAGCTATAAGTCAGATTTGACCTCCAGTTTGATCCCTTTGGTGTAGAAGGGTTGATTGACTTCTAGAGACTTCTGGGCTATCTCTTGATGTTGACAGAATTTAAGAAAAGACCATAAAGATGAATGGGGGCAGGAAGGAACACACATGTACTTTTTGTTTAATTGAATTTTGTATGTGATTTATGACAGTGTTAACGATAGTTTCTTCATCTTTCACCTTTGGGGGTCTAGAAAATGGGGTGTGACTTACATGTTCTAGCATCTCAAATTTGAAGAATGGTGGAGTCTATGGCTTTCTTCATTTTCCAGACTGCTTTGAACATGTTTTCTCTTTGATTCTCCCAAATGTACATGTATTGGTTGCTTACAGTGTTCTATGCACTTTGCTAAACATTCAGAGTTCAGTTCTCATTTAATGCTCAGATACTGTGATTGTCCACAATTTGCTGGTGAGGGAACTGAAGCTTGCCTAAATTTACAGCAAGTTAGTGGTAATTAAGATTTGAACTGGGCTTGTAGAGCTTGAACCCTTAATTACTAATCTATCACTAATCACTAATCTTATCCTTGTATCTAGAGATATGTAAATGAAAGGCTTCAAGCCAGTATTATCCCTGAGAAGACTGAGTCATAGAATCTTAAAGGACTTGGCAGAACTAGGGCCCCTATTTAGTGAAAGAGGTTTGCTACAAGCTTTTTGTTCTTGTTCCTGTCCTAGCCCCTTCCCCTACACCCCCTCCCCCCAAGGTCATCCAGGGGGCGAACTTCATTTTAGCAGATTTCTCTAACAGTGAATTCTTTCCTGTCACATAGCAGTATAATTATCCTTTATTTGTAAATATAATCTAAATAAAATCAATTTAATCTTAGATGATAAGGTGTAGCCCAAAGAAGAAGTGCACTGATATCTGATATCCATGCTGAATTAACATTCTTGATGCTTAGGATAAGAAGTAATGGTGCATCTCCTCTCAGCTAGTGAATTAGAAAGCCAGGCATTCATCCAAATATGCAGATGTTTAGCCTTGTGTAGACAAAACCTCTGAATGACTGATAAAATTTTCACTTTGAATTATATTCTTTGGTGCTACCCAGTGGCAGAGTGTCAGGCAAATATGATTTTTAAAAGAATTGTTTCAATCTTGACCAATAGCAGCCCCCAGTTGAGTGGGGAAAATGTATATTTTATGGCTTGACTTATTCTTATATTGTACTTATTTAAATTTTAATTGGTCCCTTTGAATTTTCTCGTTTTCCTCACTAAACAGTGATTAAGTTTCACAGTTCTGTTTACTAGATGGAATTTAAGTGATCTCCACAATCAAAACAAAAATTAGTTTTGTCTGTTCCTCTTTCTCCTATTCAGTATGGTCAGGAAATCAACATTTGAAATCCGAGAGTTGTAGAATTATCTCTTGAAATAGGTTGGAATGTATCAAACAAAGCATTTTATTTGTAGTTTTGCTTCCTAAATGTTTACAATAAAAATAGGGAGACAGCTCTATTGTATTTTTGCTAAATTCATTAGGACTTCTATTCAGTCTGTTAATTGTCCCCTCCTGTGGTGTGGTCCTAATGAAAAGAATCCATTTTTAACCAGCACCCTCCATTGTGGCCCTGACGTTTCCATGGAAATGAAATAGCTTGTTCTGACATTGTTTGCTGTACATATTTACAGCACATTAGGTAACACCTGGGCATTGAAATCTTGCAATACAATAGGCTTTTATTTTTAAAGAACACCAGCAGTAACATGTTCCCTTCACATTAGTTTCTTGCCATTTTGGTGGATGAACATGTGAGCAATAATTACCAACACTGGTCTGAGGTTGGCAGTTATATGAGTTTTTTCACTAGTATTTTATACATAATATACACATATAACAAGTAGAAATATACTAGATCTTCATAACATAGGAGCCAAAGAGCTTATGTGAGTCTATTTTTATTAAATCATAAAAATACATTCTTCTCCTTAGCAGGTGTCTCAAATACATATGTGTAGTTGTGTCTGTATTCAACATTTGCGCATGGCTAGGTATCAGATGCTACAATGATAGCCAGTGCTGCAAAGATGAGTGAGATATATTTCCCTGACCTCAGAGAGCTTAAATTCTAGAATGTCAAATGACAAATCTGATTAATAATATATACTAAACATCTTCCAACTTGGGTAAGCCCCAGAGCTAAAAGGCACTATCACATTTAGAGTCAGATGAAAGGTATAAAGATAAAATGTCAATGATCACCTTTCCTTTTTAAATAGTTTCTTAGGTGATTTCATGCCATGGCTTTGGATGGATACATTTTGGAGGATTGGAGAAGCCATAATCCCTGCCATCTACACATGCATACTTATCTCCCTGGGCTACTTGGCAATACACACATATCTTTCCTTTATCTTTCCCTTGCATACCACACAACAATTTCCAAACAATTATTTAATCTCTCAAATTTATATTCAATTCCCACATTGTGGCAGGCATTATTATCTACTTTTCTGAGATTGTCTGACTCTAAGAATCTCATTTCTTACATCAAAATTTCTACATATCTTTATTCTTTTCATATTTTCCTCCTGCATCAGAAATAGAAAGAACTTTCTTATTCAAGGCTATATTCTCCACCCATGGTCTTGACGCTATTATCTCTAACTTCTTTTAGGTCCCAAAGGTCCCTTTGGCTGTGATAAGATTGTCTCTCATATGGTCACAGTAGCACTTATAGCAGGATATAAGGCAGTTCCAAAGGATTCCCTCTGCTTCTGGTAAGATTATGATTCCACAGCTTTGACACTGGCCAAACAGGATTTTAGGAAGCCCCAGAACTCCACATGCTTTTAGTAAGACTATCACTTTCTATACCCATCATTAACCACAGCATTTCTCTTAGTGTTACATAGTATTGATGAGACCAGTCCCAAGAATCAAGCTGATTCCTCACATTCCCTAAAAAACCATCAGGATTAATTTTATCATGCCCTTCATTGGGCACACATTCAAGTCCAGGACTCCAGGGGCATCCATCATAATTTGAGCTTCACGTGACTCAATATGTTTGCTAATCTAAATCAGTCCCCCTCCCTTGCCTGTTTGTCCACCCTCTTTCCACTGTGCTCTCTGCAAAATTACCTCTACCTTTTGCTCTAGGTAGTTCTTCACCTTTTATGCCAAATGAAGTCAAGTATCCTCTTAGAAAACAGCTCTCTGGGTGGTGACATCTTTTTCTTCCATATTCTACTGGGACCAGAAGTAGATTGAATGTCTTCCATGTTTCTCACTGTCTCTTCCAAATCCCTGTCTGTCCCTTTTTTGACAAAAGTCCCAGTTTGTTTGAAGCAAGTGACTATGATGTCCTCTATGCTTCTTAAACACTCATCCTCAAAAGTCCCACTTATGTCTTCTCATAAGAAGACTGCTGTTTTATTAATTCATTCACGATGTCTGTTATTTTTCTTAGTATCTTGAACTTCAAGAGAAGCACTCTAACACCCTAGACCGTCAGTTTCTTGGCTGCATTATCCCTAATGATTATGTCCTCTACTTATCCTTAAGGCATACTCTGAGCTCATCATTATGAAAAACTGCAGTTTCCACAAAATCTTGATTTCAAGGATCTACTCTCTCACTGCTAATGTTTCTGGCTCACTTATTTCATTATGACTCCTACAATTCTTCTACCCTGTAAGTACCTCTGAGGCACGCCACCTTCTTAATCTACCTATAACGTCACAAATCTTCACTTTTCTTTTTATCTAGATTGCATTGCACTACTGTTTTTATCACCTTGATACTCACTTGAATTCATTTCAACTCTGTTGTCTCTCTTCTTTCCCCACATTTTCCGGTAGGATACAAACACTGGATAAGTCCTACTTTTAGGCGTATGTGCACCATTGCAGCCAAAGGCAGCTGGAGGAAAAACATAAATGTACTCATTGGTTTCCTTTTAAAATCATGATTGCAAGCTTCATGTGTTTCCTCAGGACTGCCTAGCTATCCCAGTCCATTTTAAAAATCAATTCACCTTCTCATTCTTTCAAAAGATTATTGCACATCTTTCCCCTTTTCCTTAGGGTTTCAATATCCCTTTCACCTTCTCATTCTGAGTTGATGACTCTTTTCTTATAGCACTAAGAAAACAGAAATAATCACAGGACAAATACACACATCTTTTCACAGGAAACCTGGCCACTCCATGCATCCGGACATATAATCATTGCCTTTATATGAACTCTACATTTGTGCATTGGATTCCGGTCCTTCTGGCTTACTAAAATTAATCCCACAATTTTCTCCTTTCCTTTTTTTTTTGTTTGTTTTGTTGTTGTTGTTTTTAAGTGGTATTGCTGCTGCATAACAGGTCACTCCAAAACTTAGTGTCTTAAAACAAGCATTTTGTTATCTCTCATAGGTCCTGTGGATCAGGCATTTAGTAAGTGATCAGCTCGGTGGTTCTGCCCAAGGATCCCTCATGTGATTGTAGTCACATCATGACTGGAACTAGCACAGATGGAGCAGAGCGTCAGGAGCAGCTGGGAACTGACCAAGTGTTTCTTTCACTTCAGATAGTCTCAAAACTATCACTCTGTGATGTCTCTGCCTGGGTTGCTTTGGGTTTCCTCACAGTGCAATAGCTTTCCGGCAATCAAAACATTTACATAGCAGTTTAAGACTATAATGGGAGTGTCCCAGTAACCAGAGTACATTTCACTATCTTTTCTGTCCTAGCCTCAGGACAATAATATGCTTCACACAGCAACTATCTGCTGATCCTTTTGATTATAAGACAGTCACAGACTACACAGATTTGGGAGAAGGGACATAACCCCACTTCTTGATAAGAGGAGTGTTTAGGTCCCATCACAGAATAGCATGTGGGAGGGGATATATTGCTGTAGTCATTTTTGGAAAACAAATCTGCTTCATAGGTTAGTGAATATTTTCTTTGCTAATTAAGTATTACCATCCACATACAAATGTACTGCAAAAGCATCCATTAAAAAGAAAAAAGAATCCCTCTATCTCTATCTGCCTCTTCCCCTGCCTATGTGCCTTTAGTCTTCTTTGTTGCAGATTTTTCAGAAGAGTTTTCCTTTTCGCATCTTATTTATTCCTTCAATGGAATCAGGTTTCATTTCTACTTCTCCACTAAAATACTCTTGACAACGTCATCCATTTTTCGAATCCAGTGGTTAATCTCATTACTTCATTACTTCATGGTATTTGGTATAATTCATGATTCCCTGTTGTTGGAATACTTACATGATTTTCCAATCTCCACTGTCTCTGAGTTTTGCTCCCACTTTTCTGGTGATTCTCTTTCCTCTCCTTTGCTTCCCTGATCTATTCATGTTGGAGTGTACTGAGATTCATTCCTCCCTCAACTAGTTCTCTTCTATAGCTATGCCCTAGATTATCTCCTGTAGTCCCCTGGCTTTAAATTACGTCGCTTAGTGATGACCTCCCAAATTTCAGTTCCAGTCTTAAACTCTCTTGTACTCTGGACTAATATGTCTGATTACCTTCTTCACATCTCCACTTTGGTCATCAAATAGGCATATGAAATTTAATATGTCCAAAATAAAATTCTATCACCACCCCACACTTGCCCCCCAAGTATGCTCACTTCTCAGATTTCCTCATTGTATAAAATGGCACCATTGTTTACCCAGGGGCTGTGAAAACATCTAGGAATCATTCTTGAGTTCTTTCTTTCCTCATCCTTGATAGACTATTCACCCAAATTCCTTCCAGTTACACTTTTAAAATATACTCAGATTTTGTGAAGTCCTCACTATGTCCACCGCTGTCATCCTAGCAAATATGTGTTAAGCTGACAGTAATTTATTGGGGTTGACAACAAATTTTGTCTATCCCACTTCTTTCCCCTCCAATAACAAAAGTTATCTTTAAAAAACATAATTAAAACAATTTTTTTTGCCCCTAATCCTTAAATAGCTTCTTCATGCATTGAAAATAAATGCAGTGTCCTTATTATAACCCATATATTTGTTCCTACCTGTGCTGGTCCCATCTCCCTTTCCTCCCTCATTTCCTGCCACTCTCACCCTGTTCACACCTTTCTAACCCCTGTGGCCTTCTTGTTGTGCTTTGATCCTAGCAAATCCCTTCTTTCCTCTGGACCTTTGAAATTAATGTTTTATTATTATTATTATTATTTTCTTTCTGACTTGAACATTCCTATACATTTCCAGTCTTCTTTTACTGCCTTCACTGTTTTCTAGATTCTTCAAGATCACAGAAAGCAGTTTCTTTCAGTATCTAGGGGATGTAGTTACCCAGGTCATGAGACTGGTATTCCTTCAGAGGTTCCCCCATCTTACTGCACATGAAAATCACTCATGTAACTTTTTCTAAAGTACAGAATTTTAGGCTCTACCTTAGGCGGACTGAATCATTACCTTCAAAGGTAGGTCCATGGGTGTATACTTAAACATTTCCTCCACTGTTTCTTCTGTTGGCCAGTTTGTGGGCTAGCATTTGGGAACCACTAGTAAAAGCCCAAGGAGCTAAATTCTCTTTCGATGATGTTACATGTCTAGGTTTTAATTCTCTCTTACCATTATTTTTCTCATACTTCCTATTCCAACAGATGTTTTCCTGGAAAATAGAAAAAGGCAATAAAATAAGATATGAGACTAATATTCTTTCTGATATTTATTAATAGTAAACCATTCTCTGACTTCAGTAAATACCTTTTCTTTTATAATAGCATATAAACTGAAAAATACTTATTTTTCCATAACACATTTCGAAAATCTCAACTTTTGTGAATTTTTATTTATTTCTGATGTAACACATCATTTGGGTGCATTAACCATGCATATTTTACAGATTGCTCTTAAAAATCTAAGTTTGAATGTTTCCGTGTATTGGTACATCTGTTTCTTCAGATAATGTGTTTCTTCTTTTTCCCTCACCAGTGTAATTTGATTTCCATAGTCGGTTTCTTGGTCTTATATATCCCCTATTTCTTTCTAACATTTCAGAATGCTAGGCCATGAAAACATGCTTATTTCTTTGATTTAAAAAAAATCTGTTTTACCTCAATTTGGGACAGTGTTTTCAACTTTCCTGCATAGAGGAACCCCTTTATAGCATCAACCTACTTAATACACATCATGTTGTAATGGTTATATTTTTACTGTTTGTTGGTTGAGAAAACCCAAATATGTCTATGCACTCATGGATCCAATTGCTGCATGCCTGTCTGTTATGGGTCTTTTCGAAATTGAGATATGAGAAACATAGCTAGTGTTATGGAGAGAACATGTTAAAATAATTGAAACATGCCAGTTCCCCTGGCTGCTTACAGGGTTTCCCAAAAATCGTAAAAATGAAAATGGAAATACTTCTCTCTATATAAATGACTTAGTACATATTGTCTCCAATGAAAATGGTGGTAAAATCTGGGAGCAAAGAACTATGTTTAAGTTTAAGTAAGTTGTCCTAGCATCCCTCAGCCTCTTTAATGGAACTGTTAAAACTGGTCTTCTTTGATTATCTATATGGAAGAAACAAGGTGAAGATAGAACAACCGGTAAGACCTGTTAAGGGACAGGTCGTAAGTTGACTTGTCCACATAACTGCATAAAATAAAGGAGTAGAAAAAAGAGGCATGGCTGGGCATTAACTAGAGGAGGCTAGTTCTGGCCAAGTCTGATTATCACATGAATTCAGGAGTCAATAATTTAAAGAGAAAAAGCTTAGTATATGTTTGTGACTTCTAAACATGGTAACACCGCTCACAAATATATGTCCTCCAAGAAATGTCCCAGGTAATAAGTAAGTAGCTTAACAAATGTGGCTGCCATGTTTTCTGGTCAACATGATACTCTTCTTTCTAGCTTCCTTCCATCTAGTAACGGCTTTATGACTCTTTCTAGCCAGTGAATTATGAGTGGCTGTCAGCTAAGTGGAGCTCGCTGGAATGCTTTTAAATTCCTGATAAAATATGACATATTTGCCAAACATGCCACTTTACCTCTGGTCCTTTCACCTCCTCCTCCCTGAAATGCAGATGTAGTATCTGAAGTTTTGCAGTAATCTTGCAATTATGAGGCCCCAAACCAACGGGCTAATGATGGAAGAGCAGAAAAATAGGAAGCTTTTGGTTTCTTGTTGAAAAGAGGAACCAGTCTTTTAGTAATATATGAATATGAATAATGAATCTGTATTGGTTTAAACTACTGTTTGTTGGATTTTCTGCTATTTGGAGAACAAACTCCTGATGGATGCAATCCTCCTACCCTATAGTAAGTGGAGCAAAGTAGGAAAGGGATGGGAGTAGAATCTGGTAAAAGTTACTCTGCCCCTATAGAAACTCTGGCTCACAGTTTGCAAACAAGTTGTGGTCTTATTTTTCCAAGCCAAATTCTTAAGAATGCAAATAACCACTGTATCTTTGTTTTTACTTTTTATAACACCTATTACCATGCCTTGCAGGACTTTATTCCTTTCTCTTTTTTCTTCTGTTCGGATTGGAAAAAAACCCTATTGATATTAGGTTCTGCATTCCAGGTGTTATAATAGGAATAGAAAGAGAATAGTGGTAGTTCTTGCCTGAAGGAATTTCACAACTTGGTAGCAGAGACAAACAGGAGCATGCATAGCTGTGACATGTCATTATATATTCATAAACAGGGAAATAGTGGAGAAGAAAGGAGCTATATCTAATGCGCAAGTGAGGAGGGTTATAATGATTTCCAGATTTTTTTGCAGTAAATTACCAGGTTAAGAAAATTTCTTTTGTGGGCGCCTGGGTGGCTCAGTGGGTTAAAGCCTCTGCTTTCGGCTCAGGTCATGATCTCAGCATCCTGGGATCGAGGCCCGCATCGGGCTCCCTGCTCAGCAGGGAGCCTGCTTCCTCCTCTCCCTGTCTCTCTGCCTGCCTCTCTGCCTACTTGTAATCTCTCTCTCTGTGTCAAATAAAAAAAAAAAAAGAAAATTTCTTTTGTAACGTATGTATAAGGGGATTAGACTATTTTTAGTGTTATGTGTCTTCATGAGTTGGGTAAACTAATAAAAAAACTCAAGGGTAGAATAAATCTATTTGACAGGAGAAGTGATATTCATGGATCTCGTTTACATATATATTTACTGAAGCATTCCAATCTTTTTTTCTATGTGTTTGTATGTGTTATGAAATTCATGTCATGCTGTATCATGTAGTATGTGTTGTTCTGTAACCTGCATGTTCACTATTTCTCATAAACATAATTTCATGACAAAACTTAGATATCTGCCTATTATCATTCATAATGAGTATAGGTGATTTCATAATATGAATGTATGTCAATGTATTTAAAGTACTCATTTATCATATATTTAGGTTGTTTAAAGTTATTGGAATTCACCATCCTTGTAACTAAAAAATATACTTTTACCCAATTATTTCACTAGGGCTTGGAAAGAAAAGAATTTGTAGCAGTCCTATACCAATTTGCTTTCTCCTGGAGATGTCCAGGCACAACGAATGACTGCATTAGATCTTCTGGCAAACATGCTAATGACCTCCTAGCAAACATGCTAACAACCTCTGGTAAACATACAAATGACCTGATAAACTCACTCATGATATTTACTAGCAGAAGGTTAATGGCAACTTCTTGCCCATGAAAAGATCTTTAGCTGGAAAAAAACCTATTCTGTTGAAGCTGCTTATTGTGAATAATCCTGCAACTTATAAATTTATGGGAGTTGGCTAGCTGAGGAAGGTCACATAAGCTGTAATTAATATAAGATAGCCCAAATGGCTTCCTCTGTGTGAGTGATGTGTATGTGTACATTGCTCAAATGCTTTATCTGTTAACCTGGAGCCGAACAATGTCCTGTTGTGGGAGAGGAAAGTCCTTTTTTAATAGGAAGCTGTATCTGAGGGTCTCAGAGTCCTCCAAGGAGAAATTTTTCTCCTGTATGATTTAAGTCATTGGTGAAGTTTGATATTGGGTAAAATCTAAGATTTATGTAGTTTGATTTGACAATATGATCTTTGTGTCACCACAGATAAATTCCAGAATTGCCATTTCTGGGTGAAGGGGAATGCACTATTTTAGAAACTGTGGAACATATAACTGGTCTATTGAACAGTCTGAACTAGGTACAGTCAAATTACCTTGTTCTATGCTCTCTCAGATTTCCTTTTTTCAGTCTTTTTTTTTTTAAGATTATTTATTTATTTATTTGACAGACAGAGAGAGATCACAAGTAGGGAGAGAGGCAGGCAGAGGAGGAAGCAGGTTTCTTGCTGAGCAGAGAGCCCAATGAGGGGCTCGATCCCAGGACCCTGAGATCATGACCTGAACTGAAGACAGAGGCTTTAACCCACTGAGCCACACAGGTGCCCCTCCTTTTTTCATTCTTTGGGGGCATCTTGGACAGTTCCCTCAGCTCTCTTGTTACATTCAGGTATATATATATAAGAAAGTCTAGTCAATTCAAGTCCAGTTTAAAAGTCCAATTGTGTATCCAATTTATTCACACTCCTCTCTTCTTAGTTACCCCAAGCTAGGCTTGGGAACTTGGAGTAGAGATGAAACAGTCTGCTCCTAAGACATCTATTCCACCTCTATTTTCCCTCGTATGCATCTTTCTTTTCCAGCTAGTAGAATGGGGGAGTTATGATAAAAAGACTAAAAGAGAGAGAGAAAGTGTTTTTTACTTAAAAGTTTTTGATGAGGTAATTTCTTGGATCTCCCCGGCTGTTGCTTCTCCTGTAGCAGGCATTCCATAGGCTGTCTCTCTTGTGGTATTTGTAGGATTCTAGAAGGGAATCTCCTCAGTGCTCAGTTCTTTGACATGCAACATCTGCTCAATTGATATCTCCATCAGACACACCTCAGGTCCTCTTTCTGGTTGTCAGCACTGCCTTTTGTTTCTGGGTTCCCCTTGCTTGATTGTCTGCCTTCATGACTTTCAGACAAACACAGTGTTTCAAGTTTTGTTGCTTTCTGTAGTGTCCATGGAATTTAGACCATTTTTCTTTCGTTTTTTTTCCTAAAGGTTTTATTTATGTATTTAAGAGAGCGAGAGAGTGAGAGGGAGCATAAGTAGGTAGAGAGGCAGGCAGAGGGAGAGGAGAAGCAGGCTCCCTGCTGAACAGGGAGGCCTATGTGGGGCTCCATCCCAGGACCCTGGGATGATGACCCAGCAGAAGGCAGATGCTTAACCGACTAAGCCACCCAGGCACCTAAAGCCCATTTTTCTAGTGGATTATTCATTCAATACTTTAGTGGAGTATTCATTTGAATACTGATTTGTGGAAGTTCTATTTATATTGAAGATCCTGAACATTTTATTGCTGTGTAGGTTGTGGATTTTCTTTCGAAGTTTGGGTTTTGACTTTTCACTTTATTAATGATAGTTTTTCCTTTACCATATTTTTAGTTTTTATATAGTCAAACTATCAAACTCTATGTATTTTATCCTTTAAAATAAGTAATTAAAAGTAACTTCTCATTCTGATATATTTATGATTTCTTTTTGTTATTTAAATATTTAATCCATTTTGAATTCATTTTGGAATAAAATGTGATATGAGAATCTACCATGATCTATCTATCTATCTATCTATCTATCATCTATCTATCTATCTATCTATCTATCTATCTATCTATCTATCTATACACACACACATATATTTTTCTTTTTAAGCTTTTATTTTAATTCCAGTTAGTTAACATAATGTGTTATATTAGTTCCAGGAATACAATATAGTGATTGAACAATCCCATACATCACCTGGTGCTCATCACAACAAGTGCACTCTTTAGTTCCTCCCCAACACCTATTTAACCCATCCCTCACCCACCTCCCCTCTGGTAACCATCAGTTTGTTCTCTATATTTAAGAGTCTGTTTCTTGATTTGTTTCTCCTCTCTTTTTACCCTTTGGTCATTTGTTTTGATTGTTAAATTTCACATATGAGTGAAATCATATGGTATTTGTCTTTCTCTGACTTATTTTGCTTAGCATAATACTCTCTGGCTCCATCCATTGCATTGCAGATGCCGAGATTTCATTCTTTTTTATGGCTGAATGGTATTCCATTCTATATAAATACCACATCTTCCTTGTCCATTTGCCAATCAACAGATACTACTTGGGCTGTTTCCATAATTTGTCTATTGTAGATAATGCTGCTATAAACATTGGGGTGCATGTATCCTTTTGAATTAGTATTTTTAGGATTCTTTTGGTAAATACTTACTAGTGTGATTGCTGGATTGTAGGGTAGTTCTAATTTTAACTTTTGAGGAATCTCCATACTATTTTCCAGAGTAACTGCACCAGTTGGCATCCCCACCAATAGTGCACAAGTGTTCCTTTTTCTCCATATCTTTACCAACACCTGTTGTTTCTGGTGTTGCTGATTTTAGCCATTCTGGCAGGTGTCAGGTGCCACTACATTTTTCAATGTTCTCAATAACCTATTTCCTTAAATTCACCTTTCTTCACTAGCATAAGGAATTATTTTATACATTTGCTTATTTCATTTATTTATCTACTTACCCATTTATTTATTCAGGTATTAATATATCATATGATAAGTCTTCTTACATTATTTTTACTTTCAAAGATTTTATATTAAGTATCCCTAAACATTTACAATTCATGAGGAATGGTATACCTTTTCCAATTTACTCATCCCAAAAAGTTTCTTTCTTTCCTTTCTTCCTCTCTTCCCTTTCTCCCATCCTCCCCCTCTTCCTCAATTATGAACAACTTCACAGTTTTACTGACGTGTTCAAATAATTAGCTCTGGAGACCTGTTTCTTAATTTGTTTATTTCTAATCTTTAATGAATAATCTTCCTTTACTTTTTATATCCTTATTGCATTTTTTTAACATATTGAATTGAATGCCCAGTTCAATTGTTTTTATTCCTTTTTTCTTTAATTGTAAGGCATACAGCAATAGCTTTGACTATAACCTTAAGATTTGGTATATAATCATTCTATCATTACTAATTTCCAAGTAGTCTACAAGTTTGGTTTCATTTTCTTTTTACCAAAAAATATGAAAATTTTTCTAACTGCCTAGTCTTTTAAAAAACTATTCGTCTGGTATGAATATCAATTCGCAGTCAGAGTATGGCTTGTAATATGGGTCCTTGTCAGAGATTTTATTTTCTTTAACACCAGTTCTGATTGTTATTTTATTTTTTTTTTTACCCAGTATAGGTAGTTTATATCTTTTATTATATTTTTAAACCTCATTATAATTTTTAAAAATTTCATCCTTTTCCATTTTCTTCTAATATTATTGTCTTTGCAACTGAGCAAGTTCCTTTCTCATAATTTTCTCTCTGACATATGGTAGATACAAAATTAGAAATTAAGTTCAGGAATTTTCTTCTTGTATGTGGAGCTACTTAAAAGGGTATGTCTTTCCACTAGGTCTTCTAACTGCTTTTCTTAGATATAGAGAATAAATGATAAGTTTTATGGTTAGTTCAGGGCTTGGGTTTCATGGTCATGGAAGGGTATAGAGACAAGTAAGAAATATTTTTCAACACTCCCTTAGGTCATCTGTTTCACTTAGGAAATTATGGTGTTCATGAATTGTAGAAGGATTTATTTAATCAGATACACATATTTTAAAATAAAAAAATAGTCCTTTCTAAATTTTGACATTAGTTGTTTGGCAACTAATTAAGTTATTGCAAAAATTTGCCTTTTTTGCATTGAAGCAGAAGTATAAAATACTATTCCTAGAAAAAAATTGATAATTTTCATAATTTATTATTATTATTATTATTTTTCTGCAAAAGACTATTCATGTTTGCATTTTAGCACCTTGTAAAGTGGTTAGTATATACTATGTCCTTAATAAATATTTAATAAATTAGTAATCCTTGTTTTCAGAGAAATAAAGAAAAAGGAAAAAGATATTTTAAATTATTTTGGTGAACTTAGATTTTAATATATCAAAATTATACTGCATGTGAATTAAGAAATTAAGCAGATGGTCTAGAAGTAAAATATGCTTAGAAGTTTATTTTTTCAGACACTAGAACTAGCCAGGAATATAAAATTTCCAGTGGCATAAATGATTTTACTTGTTCCTAATTTAAGGGAACTTTTTTTTTTGGTGCTGCCTATGAGATTTTTAGACTCTGCCTGCAATATCTGTCACTTCTTTCTAGTCTTTCTCTGTGTCATGGACATGTTTTTAGTTTGGTAATAAATAGCAACAGAGTTGAAAGAACAATTAAATGAAGCAGATTTTTTTCGCAAGTGCTTCATTTCCTTTTCATACTTCAAGAGAACAGTTTTGTGCCTTCCTGCTAAGGGACTGAACAGAGGTTGATCTCTGAAGAGCTTATGCTTCAAACTAAGGACCACGGAAATGGGGAACCAACTGCCAAGCTGAAGTAGCTGTTGGAAAAAGACCAAAGACAGAAAATAGTGGAATCACTTGATAATTCAGATAAAGCTAACTGCCCATGAAAGTAGAAGGAGCTGGAGATCTTAAGTACTTGGTCTATTTATTCCATAGTCTGATCTGTACTTAAGGCTGAGCAACTCTTTAGTCAAGTAGCACTTCTCTTATTGTCCTAAGATAACACTATGCACCTTACACTGTGCTGGGTACTATGAAAGTGTGAAATACAGACATTATCTTTGACGAGGAGACTCAGTGAGATGAAGAGTGAAGATTTGTTATCATGAAATTCTAATAAAGTATTAGAAATGCGAGCAGAAGAATGAAACCATCATGTGGTACCATGAATTCTGCCCACCGTACTCATAGGTGATATTTTCAAAGCTTTTGCTACCTATAATGGTTTGACTTTTTATTTTTTTTTATTTTTTTTTTTACTTATGATGGTGAGAAATTGGCATGCACTCAATAGAAACCATACTTCAAATTTTGAATTTCGATTTCTTCCTGAGCTACTTGATAAGTAGTATGATGCTTTTTCATACTGCTAGGCAGCAGAGGCTGCAGGTGTGAGTCAGTACCATGATCATGAAGGTCAACAATCAATAAAATTCCAACCATTCTGTACCCATATAGCTATTCTGTTTTTCACTTTCACTACAGTATTCAATGAATTACATGAGATATTTAGCACTTAATTTAAAGTAGTTCTTGTGTTAGATGATTTTAGCCCAACTGTAGGCTAATACAAGTGCTCTGAGCATGTTTAAGGTAGGGTAGGTTAAGTTGTGAGGTTCAGTAGGTTAGATGTATTAAATGCATATTTGACTTATGATATTTTCAAATTATAATGGGTTTATTAGGACATAACCCTATCGTAAGTCAAGGAAGATCTGTGTAATGACATTCAGAGTTGATTTATGGTCATTTAATGTTAGTTGCTGCCTAGGGAATATGATTTGAAGAATGTCAGAATCATTCTTATCTTCCCATCATGGATAACTCAAATTCTAGTTAGATATTAAAAATTATTATCAGGTCTCATAAGTGATATCTCTCTTCCCTGACTTTAAAGTCAATTTAGAAATGGATTGGAGTTAGAGAGATAGAGAACAGATTAGGTCCTACAGGTGTAACTGCAGCCCAATATGTGCTAGATTGATCTGGTACTACTCCCAGTTTTCCTATTCCAGACCTTTGAAGATTAGACACCATTGCCTGGGGATACATCACCCTTCTACTCACCTAGGGATAAGAGGACAGAAGGTGTGTGAAATCCCTTTTGTTTAGGGCTTGTGATGAATTGGCTCAAACCTGTCCACCAAGTGTCACATTCTATCTCCATACTGAGGAGTAGGGGAGAAACAAGAAGTCAGGAGTATTTAGATAAGATCTTTTCTCATGGAAAACAAAAGGGTATCGAATAAATCCCTCAACTTCAATCCCAACTACTTTGTCCCTTTTGAACTCTATATAACCCTCGCAGGAATAAAACATGCAGTTATTATAACTTGATCATACATTGGTGTCAATTACTTTATCAGTTCCTTTCCAGTGTGGTCCCTGATGATGCCCAGCAAGCACACTGCAGCCTTTGTAGTACATCCGCACCAGGAGCCAGACACCATTCTCTGCCTGGTTCTAAAACAATACTCCTGTTCTTGTTCCTTGGACCCCAACTTCTGTCCTGCATTCAGTTTTCCTGACTCCACTCCTGTCATGGTGCCGCCCATATGGGTGGGGGAGATCTTCTCATCTTGTTCATTTAACAGCTAAGTGAAGCTTTGGTAATCAGAGGGCAGAGAGAATATGAGCTCACTGGAGATAGAATTTCTAACATGAAAAAGGCCTTGACAGGAAAAATGGGAAAGATACTGAAAGATGAGATGAGAGAGATTCACTGAGAGCTCCTACTTAATTATTTTGCCTCAGGGCCAGTTTTATGACATTAAATTATTTTTATTTGAAATCCAGATAGATGAGAACCCCATGAAAAAAATTAAGAAGTGCAGTAATAAGGACAACGTGAATATGCTTCATTCTAGATATCAATTATTGTGAATAATGGACAGTCAACAACTATGAACAAAATGGTTTAATATAAAAATGTACATACTTAATATAGCCAATCAAAGCAGATAACTATATATATATATTTTTTCTTTTTTCAAATCTAAGTAGGCTGAGAAGATCCATAAGCCTATTTACCTAACATAGAATTCTGTAATAATAAGCTTTTCAACTTTTTGTCTTCTAATGTCGTTAAAACTATTATGTATTTGTGCTCTCTGAGATGTCATTGATGACTTGAATGGTAAGACATTTATATAAATAAGTGAATGCAGTTAGAAAGAGAGGAGAGATGTTGAGGGAATCTGCCTTTTTTTTTTTTAACATTTGAGCCGAAAATATTCTATATGTTGCAGCTCTTTCTCTACCATATACACATGCAGACCGTCCTACATTTGAAAACTCATTTCCTCCTCTTGGTGGTTGGGTGGTACTTTGTGAAAGCAGCTATTTCTTTTTAATTTTATTAACATATAATGTATTATTTGCTTCAGGTGTACAGGTCTGTGAATCCCCAGTCTTACACAATTCACAGCACTCACCATAGCACATACCATTCCCAATGTCCATAACCCAGCCACCCTATCCCTAACCCCCACCCCCTAGCAACCTTCAGTTTGTTTCCTGAGATTGAGTTTCTTATGATTTGTCTCCCTCCCCAGTCCCATCTTGTTTCATTTTTTCCCTCCCTTCCCCCCATGACCCCTTACCCTGCCTCTCAAATTCCTCATATCAGAGAGATCATATGATAATTGTCTTTCTCTGATTGACTTATTTTGCTTAGCATCATACCCTCTAGTTCCATCCATGTCATTGCAAGTGGCAAGATTTCGGGTTTTTTTTTTTATGGCTGCATGGTATTCCATTGTATATATATACACCACATCGTCTTTATCCATTCATCTGTTGATGGACATCTAGGTTCTTTCCAAGTTTGGCTATTGTGGACATAGCTGCTATAAACATTCAGGTGCACGTGCCCCTTGGGATTACAACATTTGTATCTTTAGGGTAAATACCCAGTAGGAAAGTAGCCATTTCATTTCAGCTGGGCATTAGCTTGAACCATCTGCTCTAAGGGTTTCCCAGTGGTCTACAGCCATGACAGTGTTTGCAGTTATGCTTCATGGTATCTCTAAAAACATTTGCTTCTAATCTCTGTTTGTAGGTACCCTACCTGGCTCATCCATAAGCTCATCCATAAGCTGCTTGAATATCCTGTGCACATCTATCCTCCTACTGGTTCAACTTAGTAATCAATTAAGTGCATAACATAGAGAGGTGACTTTGTTGTATCAAGTATCAATGTATGTTGACTGGCTGCATTCTAGATCCTCCTTGTTGGTAATTCTAACTTGCCATTTAAAGATATGTAGAACTTTTGGATGCTGCTAATGAAGTGTTCAAAAACAGAACGGTTCATCTATAATCTGAAAATTATAGAAAATAATTAAATGTAAGATTTTTTTTGAAAAGGCAAAAAATTATTTTGATGAGAGTCAAAATTATCAAAACTATTATGGTAGTGAAGTGAACTCTAGTTTTCCTAGACAAAACATCCAGGAAGCTTTTTGAGATGAGCACAGTGCTTCCAGTTAGTTGCCATAAAACACTTTAGTCCCTTTGCATTTCAAATTTTTCCAAATTTTGTTAAGGTTAGACAGTTATGATGAGGCTTATGACTTAAGTATGCAAAAAGCACATCATAATTATGATTTAAGATATGAAGGTAAATAATAAACATGTTTAAATAGTCTACTATTATGATAAAGTTAAAGTTTGTATGAGTTCACTTTCTAGGGTCTTACAGACAGATCAATGATTAAAGATGTCTCAAATTTCATTTATAAGACATAGAGTTGAGATCATGGATGTCAGAGCCTGACACATAAGCACTGATAGCTGCCTCTTTTCCTCAATAATCTTGGCAAAGTCAGTGCAAGTTTCTAAACCTCATCTGTAAAAATGGGGATAATAATACCATTGCTTCATTCAATTGTTTTGAAGCTCTTACCAGACAGTATAAGTGCTTCATATAGTTCCTGGCACATAGATATTAGGTAGTGTACCTATTGTTATTATTCTTACCTTTTTTTGAAAATTACCATTAAAAACAATAATAGATACATAAGCACATCATGCTCAGTAGTCACAATGAAAGATTAAAAAATAATAAACACTATTCATTACAAAATGACTGATAAACATCAGATGAGGTGTAGATAATACCTGACATTATTAATGATAATGAACGTGGTGGTGAGGGGCACCTGGATGGCTCAGTGGATTAAGCGTCTGCCTCGGGCTCAGGTCATGATCCTGGAGTCCTGGGGTTGAGCCCTTTTCAGGCTCCCTGCTCAATGGGGAATCTGCTTCTCCCTCTCCCTTGCCCCCCTCCCCTTGTGTGCCTTCTCTCTAAAATAAATAAAATCTTTAAGAAGAGTGGTGGTGAAAAGAGAAAACTCTGTGTTCTTTGAAAGGGTATTAAACTTTGCCTCAATTTTAATGTGAGACTGTAACTGTAGTCCCTACCTTATAGCCTTATATGACAGTGTGGTGAGTTAATACATGTAAGTCAGTTATGGGCAGCATAGTGTTTGGTACATGGTAGGTGTCAAAGCATGCAACATCACCATCATCATTACTGGGATCATTATCACTAGGCTAAATCTAGTGACGAAGTATCTCTTTTGATTGATTTAAACTACTTGATAAGACACTCTGTAGAAGTTTTCAAGTGCCCTTCATATGTCTCCTTCTATATTCTGAACCAGTTGAAGCATAGCCATAGAAGATGACTGAAACAACAGCTTCATAACTAATAATATGTCGGCTGGAGGATCCTACTTAAACCTCAGCTGAAATCAGGATTACTGCTCTTTTCTCAGCTGAACTGATCTCTCCACCCTAAAGTGTAGGTTTCTATCCTTTCTAGGCAGAGCCTACTCTGATAGACTTATCACCTGGAGCAGAGCTTTTATATTCAGAGGTAAGCTGGATGGGAGAGTGCACCAAGAGGAGTTTGAGCTACAACTGCTCAGAGACTCTTTCTCAATCTCAACCCTAAAATGAGCTATTTGTCTTTTCTAGTTAAAATGTGAATGAGAGGACATGGATATCTTTCCTCCAATTCCATCCCCTCCTAGGAGGGTAGTGTAAGTTCCTCCCTCTGTGAGATTGCAAGATATAAGGAGGTAAAGCCATACCTATCAATATGGACTGACACGACACACTTAAGACATAGCAGGCCTCTCCTAACCCCCCTTTTTTTCCTGGATCATTAAGTAAGACTTAAATTTCTTGCTCTTGAGAATTTACTATCTGGAAAATGGGGCTTTGATGGACAGCACTTCTCTCTCTTGCTGCAGTAGTTTAGAGATTAAAGAAGATAACTGCCTTGGAGATACTCCAAGAGCCTCACATAAAAGGGGCCATTATGTTCAGGTATCATGGAAAGACTAGATTATGGGTCTTGTAGAATGCTAACAATTTTAATAGCTAGTTTGTTTTTCTTTAGCAGTGATTCCTTCTGATATTTTCCACTTTTAATCAGGCAGAAGTTACCTCCAAATTTCCTTTGTTTGTTGGAACCTTGTATTCTCCAAAAAAAGTTGAGGCATCTTTCAAGATTAGAAAAATATAGTCTTTAAAATTTCTTGACATTTATACCAAAATAGCAATGTAGCTGAAATCAAATGGGAACACTTAGAAAGCTAGAATGATAATTGCAAAAAAGGGGAGGGAATGAAACAATTTTCACTGCTTTTGTTAAAAAGTTTATACTTGTCGTACTATGCTACATCTTATTTTTGAAATGCATTGAAAGTTGTCGCTGGTTTGATCTCAGATAGCATGGCTGCCAATTCCTTCCCCAGCACTCTGCCACTTGGCTTCTTTCCAATGATGCCATGTGTAGTCTTCCCTTCCCTCCTCCTTTTTCTAAACAGAGAGGAAAACAAGTCCATTCGGCATTAGCCTGCAAGCTGTATAATTGGAATTAAAATTCAAGACGTGAATATCTTTTTAACTCTGAGGGCCAACTGCATTTACAGTTCCTCAAGTTTCTATTTTTAAAATGTAACTTTATCTTTAAACATGATAGTCTTAAAGTTTATAAAAGAATATTGTTGGGGTTGAAGCCAAAATTGGAGTGATTTTTCCTTATCAATTTTTGGCTTATTATTTTATTTTTTCTTAGATGTCTTAAAAGTGAGATGTTATTGCACTCTTCACTGGTTTCTGATTTGTCAAGTTCCCTTTTTAAAAAATATATTATCAATTTACCAGATGATCTTTATATAGTATATTTTATAAAAGTTATTTCCTAGTATGTGAAACTTAGGGAACTCAAATTTTCTGTGTCTTGATAGTATCCATATAAATCTTTCCTCCAGTGAACAGAGCATTGATTACAAGGATATTAGGAGACAATAGTATTTCATATCTTTTTCTTCTAACCTTGTCATTTATTCTTACATGTTAGTGAGCAATCCATCTAATCTATGTGTCAGTAGCTATGTCCACATATTAAGGGTAGGGCTGTTAGCTACCTTCTAACTTTTAAGGAAAATTAATATACTTATCACAGGTTCTTTCTAAGGAACTTGAATTGATCTATACATATGTCATTGGTCCTCATCAAATCCTGGGGGGAGAGTTGGCAGATGTCTTTATGTTACAAATGGTTCCTCATGTAGCCTAACTCTGTTCACCACCTGGAAAGCTTGCAGTGGACACAGTGGATCTGTCACCAAGACAGTGGCACTCTCTATAAAAATTTGAGGATGGGGGAGTGCTGTATGCACAATGGGGACACATTTTCCCTGGGTTTTGCAATCCCTTTGTGACATCTGTTCTTATTTAATGAACTGTAACCACTGATGCACTCACTAATGCTCTTTTTTTTTTTTTTAGATTTTATTTATTTATTTGACAGAGAGATAGAGAGCACAAGTAGGCAGAGCGACAGGCAGAGGGAGAGGGAGAAGCAGGCTCTCCACTGAGGAGGGAGCCCGATGTGGGACTTGATCCCAGGACCCTGGGATCATGACCTGAGTCAAAGGCAGCCGCTTAATCGACTGAGCCACCCAGGCACCCCTCACTAATGCTCTTTATCGGAAGAATTTCTTCTGGGCTTTAAGAAGGGGACAAAAGAGGTAGATAAAACAGCTTCTAGCCTTTTCCTCTCTCATATATTATTTGTCTCCCCCACCCCAAGGGTAAAAGCAAAGTTGATGAGCAAAGTAAATGGACATTCATTCTTGGGCACTATAGAACGTACAATAGGAACTACAATGGTAAAGGTTTATGTCTGTGAGAAGTTGGCCCCTTTCTTTCTAATGCCTTCTTTCTATTGAGTCTAGTGTAAATACATGTATTACTTGGACTGATCTTAAGTGCAGCGAGTCAGAGTACATAACACATCTCCTTGAGCATAAAGATGTCAGAAATTCAGTCCACAGTAGCTGATCTAATAGGCTGATGATCAATAAGTGTATTAGCCAAGTAGACTCTTCCTAGACAGTTCATATCAGTGACTGGGTGCTCCTGCTGCTACTCGCTGAATAAGTTTATGGATGTTTTGGCTCCACATTTTTGAAAATGAGCCTCTCTGTATGCCAGAATTGCTGGTCTGCCCCTGCATGTTACAGGTAGGAGATGGGCTGTCTATAGATGTAAGTGAATTTGAGAAGCAGCGAAGTGGAAGGGACTCAAGGACGGTACCAGCTTGCCGCTTGGAAAGTCTCCAACACAATGTCAAAACAGCAGGGACTTTCTGCACACCTGCCCAAGCTGCACTGAAAATTAATGATTATTTGTGAGAACAGACAAGGAGGAAAATCTACTTCGTTCACAAGTTTGTGGTGTGGATTAGCTTCATTGGTATCTAATGGCCGAATGCCACTGAGCTGATCTTTTTTTGTACTTTCTGGCTCCTTCCTCAGGATGCCAGAAGCTCTTTGTTTAGCTAGTGCTTTATCTAATTCTGGCACAATCAATTCCACCTCATTCTCTTTCAGCACAATTGGCAGGACTCTATTGTTTATAGGAAAGGTATTTTACCTCTAATTTAATACCTGGAATCTTTCTATGTTCCTTCCATTAAAAAAAAATGTTTCTTTATCCCTTTCCTATTTTCCTTTTTTTCTCTCTCTCCTCCTTCAAGCTATATAAAAACCTATCATGTAACCGAATTCCCAACTTTTATTGTTCTTTACTTTTTGGGTCTTTTTACTTATTTTTCAAAGTAAAATTAAAAAAACCCCTCTCATCTCAATGTGTTTCTTTTGCTTTAAAATGCACAGTGAAACAGTGATTTATGCATAAGCATACAGTTTGTTCATTGTTTAGTAATAAATATATTATATAATGAAGCTGGTATACAGAACATTTTAGTGATACAAATTAAAGGCCCCATAGCAAGTACAAAGTTATCTATTATAATGTCCCATAAACATATTTTTATTGCAAGTCTAATGGGAGTCCTGCTTATCATTCTCATTTTCATAATTATGTTTATCTTTAGTGAGTACTTGTATGATACAGAAGACCAGATAATAATCTATCTCTGTACCCCTTAGGGCTGTTGCCTCCAAAAACCTTGGCTTGCAGTTACCTCTCAGTTAGTTTTGAAAGTATGCTTCTTTCGAGTCAGAATGGCTAAAATTAACAACACAAGAAGCAACGGTTATTGGTGAGAGTGCAGAGAAAAGGGGAACCCTCTTACACTGTTGGTGGGAATGCAAATTGGTGCAGCTACTCTGGAAAACAGAATTGAGGTTCCTCAAAAATTTTAAAGTAGAATTTCCCTCAATCCAGCAATTGCACTACTAGGTATTTACCCAAAGGATACAAAAATACTAAATCAAAAGGGTACATGCACCCCAATGTTTATAACAGCTTTATCTACAATAGCTAAATTATGGAAAGAGCCCAGATGTCCATTGACTGAAGAATGGATGAAGAAGATGTGGTGTGTGTACACACACACACACACACACACACGCACACACACACGTATACATTTCATTATATATATAGATGGAATATTTCTCAGCCATAAAGAGAATGAAATCTTGCATTTGCAATGACATGGATGGAGCTCAATAGTACTCTGCTAAGCAAAATAAGTCAGTCAAAGACAAACATGATTTCTCTTATATGTGGAATTTAAGAAACAAATGAAATGAAATGATCGAAGGGGAAAAAAAGAGAGGCAAACCAAGTTATAGACACTTAACTATAGAGAACAAACTGATGGTTACCAGAGGGGAGGGAGGTAGGTGGGTGGACAGGTTAAATAGGTGATTGGGATTAAGGAGTGCACTTGTGATGAGCACTGGGTGTTTTATGTAAGTGTTGAATCACTAAATTATACACCTGAAACTATTACACTGTATGTTAATTAACTGAAACTTAAATAAAAAAGAAAATATGCCTTCTATATATATTCTAATTTATAAATCACATACCTATATATATCCACACATACACCTTTATATATATGATTACTACTGTAACATAAGGTACATTGTGAAATATACATATAAGCAGACATTTAAAAATCTACAGTGGAATGAATAACAATAGAAATCCTGATATTTTTTTCTTGAACTTCAGTAGATTATATTCTGCATACCCAGAGGTGCATACTATGGGGATTTGTGATTCTCATATCTGAATGATCATTAGAAGAGTCTGGAGAAATTTTAAAATTTACGTTGCCTATCCCCCTCCCCATATCTTCTCAGTTAGAATCTCTAAGATTGGAAGGTACCGGTGTATTTATTTGTGAACGCTTAGTGATTCTGATGATCTGCTATGGATGGGATTCATTGCTCTAGGCTAGATGTTTTTTAGAGTTACAGTTTGGAGCACTGACATGAATTCCATCTGGATGCAGTGAATAGGATGTTGGGATTCCCAAGGGTCTTTTGACATGAATGAGGTATTAGGCATTGAATTGGCTCACCCAAAAAGATACTGAAGTTCTAACCCCTAGTAGCTGTGAATGTAACCTTATTTATAAATAGATCTTTGCCAATGATCAAGTTAAGATGAGATCATCTGTGTGGGACCTAATCTAATATGACCCATAACCTTGTAAAAATGAGAAATTTGGACACAGAAGTGGACAAACACATAGACACCATATGAAGACTGCAGTTATGCTGCTGCAAACCAAGGAACTACCAGAACACATCCTTCTCTACCACCCTCAGAAGAGGCATGCCTTATTGTCATGGGTTTTTAGCTTCCAAAATTGTGAGACAATAAATTTTCAGTGTTTGAACTACCCAGTTGTGCTACTTTGTTATGGTAGCCCGGGGAGACTGATGCAGAAGGAAAAGAACCATTTGCAGCCAAACCAACCAAAACAGTTCAAACCAAACTAAGCCAAAAATGCCAAACCACTTTACTCTCTACTTTTTTTCTATTCTTTATTGTGTTTCTTCCCAACATAAAGACATGAGATGGTGTCTACTTTTAGGATGAATAGTTTGAATATAAAATTTTCTAATCTAATTGTGTTTTAAGAGAACAAAGTATAAATTTTATTCCAATATGAAGGGAAACATGCACAACTTCAAAAACTTAAAAAGAAATAAAAATGAAAAAAGATGAACAACTATACCAATACAACCATTATAGACATCTGGTATATTTCCATAACTTTTCCTTTTATGTACTATTTAAAAATATATGGAAGAACTTAATAAATATAACATACTTTATATTGATGAATAGATTGAAAGTGATGTTATCTATATTTATATATTTTACAAAATGTCTATAGAGTTTGACTAAACATATCTATTTATCTATGCTCTCTAAGAGTAATAGAAAAGAAAATAAATCCACATGGGCAAAATGAATGGAAGAAGATGACAGGAGAAAAGATGTATCAATAAAGTATTGAAAAGGAGAAAGCAAAGAACAAATGGTAATTGACTTAACAGATCAGAGAAAAGGGAAATCAGTCTGCCTACACTGGAGGAGTACAGTGCAATGAAGTGAGTCATTTCCTTCTGAGAACACCTTGAAATACCAGGTATTAGAGCCAGCAGGTATATCTAAAATTGGAGGAAGGACTTAAAACAGAAAAAAAAATAGTTGAAAATTCTTATTCCTTGCAGATTCCTCATAAGGAAAGTGATTCTCTCATATATATATATATATATATATATATTTTGCAAGGCACTGGTTCTGATGAAATAAAATCTTGGCTTAACCAAAACAATTTATAATCAGGCCAGTTAAATGTCTTAGAAAATGCCTGTAATTTTTCTAATTCTAGTTCTGCCTGCTTTTAAAGTTCATTTTTCCCATGATATGGTGAAACTTATTAATATGCAAATAGTGATTTTGTAATACTTTTTCTCTTAGATATTAAAGGGAGAAATGCAGAGAATAAAATTTCATTTTATCAGAAAGAATTTTTACAAGATATAAAATAATAAAGTGATATATTTTTATAGGATATGCCATGCCTCAAAACACTGAAATGTACTTGTTAGAATAATGAATGCAAAGTACAATATGATCTTTTTATGTGAATTAGGTAAAATTAATTCTGTCCTAAAAATAGCATTATTCCTATTACCTTTATTTACAATAATGCTTTTAGGTAAATAATGAACTATTAAATAGAGAATGCTTACTATGTGCACAGTTAAAATATCCTAATGCCAGTATTTGCCAATAATCCAATATAGATAATGCTCAGTTGGTTTTTGTCAGACTTGGTTCAACCTAAAGACATTCCTTGGGAGAATAGTACTTTGTCCATTACAATTTCAATTATGTGTTAGAATCATTAATTCACAGATCTTGGGTGACCTTTACTTGAGGTGAAACTCTTCCAGTTTGTTCTCTCTGATCATACAGAGATGAAGATGCAGTACTACCTATCATATACAAGGATATAGTTAGTATGATTATACTAATGATGATTAAGTTATAAAAGAGTTTAGATTGAGATTTAAAAAAAATGAATCTACATGATGCAGTATATCCAAAGTTCAGCTACTCCTTAGAGATACTCCATTAATTCTGAATTTAACAAATATTTTTTTAGCATCAAGTATGTACAATGCTTTTCTAAGACCCTTGGGATGTCTAGGAGTGACCTGCTAAACATGCAGTTACTGTCAAATAGTGAATTAAACCAACTAACACTATGAACTTACTTTCAAATAACTCAATTCAAAATAAATGAATGATCTTATATTTCCCTGATAGCTTGCTTGCTTGTTTTCTTTTTTTTTCTTTCTTTCTTTTTTCTTTCTTTCTTTCTTTCTTTCTTTCTTTCTTTCTTTCTTTCTTTCTTTCTTTCTTTCTTTCTTTCTTTCTTTTTTCTTTCTTTCTTTCCTTCCTTCTTTCTCTCTTTCTTTCTTTTTGAAAGAGAGAGCATGCAAGCTGGGGGGAGGGGCAGAGGTAGAGGGGGAGAGAATCTCAAGCAGGCTCCACACCCAGTGCAGAACCCCACACAGGACTCAATCTCACAACTCTGAGATTGGGACCTGAGTTGATATCAAGAGTTGGAGCCTTAACTGACTGAGTCACCCAGGTACCCCTATTTCCCTGGTATTCTTAACAGTCTTTTAGAGCATAGCTGTCTGAAGCTGATGAATTTTTTAATTGTTGAGTATCTGAGTTTCAGATAGGAACCGAAATAGGCAGAGATGAAGAAGTATAGATGGCTTCTCCTATGGACTGTATGGGTTTTGGATTCCTCAGATGACTAAAATTGTTGGAGATGTTACAAATGACATTGGAATTTGTCTAGAGGAAATATCTGTTACAAAAAGTAAGAATCCATCATTTCCTTGGAAATACTAGCTCCTCTTCCTTTTTATTTAAAATTAATTTAAAAAAATGATCAAGGATGTCTGCTTGGATTAATTCTATATCAGTACACCTCCCTTTTATACTTCTGATGTAGCATTTAAGATCTTTTATTGGGTAACTAATTCCTAGCAAAAAGTCATTGATATTTGGTACCATTTTTATTTTAAGATAGTTTCCTTCCTTTCTTTTCTTGTTCATCATCTAGGTAAAATATGTATTTTATTATGTTAGAATTCAACCAGGCTTGCAGTTTTTTTAGTAAAAAATTATATAGATTTTATTTAAGAAAGCAAACTAATTGTTTTCTTCTATAAAAAGAATATGCTAAAGAACATACTACTGATTATTACAGTCTTAAGATATTTTAAGTGGATTATTTGGAAAGCATAATATAAGAAAAATGATTGATCAGATACTAGAACCAAAATTTATATTTGAGTATAGTTTGTGCATATTTTATAGTTTCAGTGAACTCAATTTATTGGGGGAAGAATAAATGGTGAAAGGAGCTATTTAAACCTTCTCAAAGCCAATTGCCTTGAACTTTTTCACCAAGTATGTCATTTATCATTCATACTTAGTGAGTAGAAGGGTAGAAAAATGTTACATTGGTGCCAGCACTGAGTAAATTTTTTTGAGGGAGAAGATTAAACAAATCATTCAACAAGAAAATCTAAGATGGCAGATTAATACACATTCAAACAGAATAGGTTTCTAAATATTGAAAATTCATTTAAAAATATTTAGTTATGACCATTTAGGTTATTCTGCTGTGGCTCAAAAATGAACAAAATAAACACAATCTCTTGCCTTTTATCACATTCTAATAGGAGAAACAGACAATCAAACAAGGAAAAAAAATTTAATGAACTGCAAATTGAAATCAAGTGCTATTTAGAAAAAAAAGCAAAACAAAACAAAAAACATGGTACTGAGGTGGATGATAACAGGAAGGGTTTTTTTATTCTTCCTTTCTTAAAACTTAACTTTCACTTTAAACAAGGGTAAGGAAGATAGATTTTGACAATGGCATTTCAAAGACTGGTGGAATGGAACTAGAAATGCAAAGAGAAGGGGGAAGTAATTTCAACAGAAGGAGCATCCTGTTTAAAGACTCCAACCCTGGAAAGAGCTTGGTGTGTTTTGGCAACAGGAAGAAGAAACATGCACCTGTAGTCGAAAGAGAAATGTGACATTCTAGGAGGTTGAAAACTGAGGACAAGTTAGTGGTTAGAACAGATGGGTCCTACAGGCCAAAAAGGAGGCTTTGGGTTTTTTTCTAAGTGCAAAGGAAAAGCCTTGAAAGGAAGTAATGTTTTTCAATATTAGTTTTAAGAAATTCTTTCCACTCTTTGGAAAACAAATTTGAGGAGAATAAGAATGGAAGTATGGATTTAACTGAGAGTCATTTGCTAAACCTTGGCCAGAGACTGGTAACCTGGATTAGGGAGGTATGACTGAAATGAAGAGAAGAGGATGAAATTGAGACATGTTTTAGAATCAGAATCATAAGTAGGAATCATTGATGTGTTTGGTGTGATGCAAAGAGGATGAAGTAAACAAGAGGAACTAAGAGTGATTTAAGCTTCAGACTTGTTAAATTAAAGTTTGATGTGAATTTCTAAATTGGGAAAATATTGAGGGGCAGGTTTTAAGAAAGGAAGAATAAGGGCGCCTGGGTGGCTCAGTGGGTTAAAGCCTCTGCCTTCGGCTCAGGTCATGATCTCAGCGTCCTGGGATCGAGGCCCACATCGGGCTCTCTGCTCAGCGGGGAGCTTGCTTCCTCCTCTCCCTGTCTCTCTGCCTGCCTCTCTGCCTACTTGTAATCTCTCTATGTGTGTCAAATAAAAAAATAAAATCTTTAAAAAAAAAAAAAGAAAGGAAGAATAAAAAAATCTATTTGGAACATGTTATGTTTGAGATATATGAGACCTTTGAATAGAAAGTTAAGAAAGATAGTGAATATGCACATTTGGATCTCAGTGGATGGGTTTGTCTCAAAGTCATGTGAATGAATGCATTTGCTTAAGGAAGACAATAACGGGAGAATATAAGAAAGTCTAGGATCAAGGACTTTCCATTGTTTAAGATTGTGAAGATGAGCAGGAGATTAAAAAAAGGGCTGAACCATAGTAGTGCAGGAGAAGAACCCTTGGAGAGAGTTGTGTCATGAAAGCCAAGAGAAGAGATTATTCCAAGAAGGTAGTAGTGGCCATCTCTCATGAGAAGGCTGCAGACAGAACAAGGGAGATAAAGAATACTTGGTTACATGAAAGTGACTTGGACAAGAGCTGTTTTAGTGCCATATATTTTTGCCATTCCGCCAAGTCAGCTTTAGTCATCTCCTTACTAAAAATGATAGCAAATAGTAACCTCAAGTGAGCATATGGAATTGCCATAGAAAGCTACAGATTTGTGTAAAAGAGAAATAGACTTGATTTTACTTAAATATAGCCAATTTGATTTCAGAAATTTGGATGGAAACAACTTATGAAATTTTAACTCAGTTGCTCTAAACTCATAGATCTTTTCCTAACTTGTTTGCTAAAATATTTGAGATTGTTACTAATACCATGTTGATCCCACTGTTAGATATAGGGATGGCAAAGAGTCAAAAAGTAGTCAATGCTTGGTTGGGTTATTGTTTGTGTCCTATGCCTATTTACTTGGTTGCAGTGAGAAGTAGACTTTATCTCAAATGGCTCAAATGAAGATAGCTTTTGTGAGCAAATTATTTGCAGGAAACACATATTAATAGAGAGACACACAAAGACCTACAACAATGGAAAATTTTTGCTACCCCTAGAGCCCATGAGACAAGAAGAGGAAAGAGATTGGCACCCAGAGAGTTGGTATTGTGGATGAAGACAGCTCAGTGGAAACAGCAGTCCTGGAATGCTGAATTATTTCCAGGGACATTGTAATGAAAAGGAGGAGGGGAGTTGGGAAAGAAATAATCCCTTCTGCCTCTCATCTCATCCTTTAATTTCCCAACTGCGTCCTCTCTTTGACCAAACCTAAGTAGAGACAAGTATCACGGTGATATAGTCTGTTGAGTTCAGCCACTAAGAATTCACCTCAAAAGAGAAAAAAATTAGAAAAACAAATGGGGAGCGCCTGGGTGGTTCAGTGGGTTAAAGCCTCTGCCTTCAGCTCAGGTCATGATCTCAGGGTCCTGGGATCGAGGCCCGCATTGGGCTACCTGCTCAGCGGGGAGCCTGCTTCCTCCTCTCTCTCTCTGCCTGCCTCTGCCTACTTGTGATCTCTCTCTCTCTCTCTCTGTCAGATAAATAAATAAAATCTTAAAAAAAAAATAGAAAAAAGAAAAACAAATGGGTGGCTTCCGGTTTCTGATCAGCGTGTAAGGTCTGTGGAAGTCACTTGATCCTAACAATAAGTAAGCAGCAGAACAAAATGAAAATTAACAACTCTTCTTAGCTCCAAAAGAGAATTGAGGTCACAGGGCAAACCATTGCTCCCCAAACTGGAAAGACAGATATAGAGAATAACAAGTTACCAGAGCAGAGACCTATGAGCAGAAACCTCTGTGGGAACCTCTGCTGGGGTGGGAAAACCTAAGCTGTGACTGACAAATTGCAGGAGGCTCAGTTACACACAAACTGGAGAGTTCAAACTCCAGGAGGGCAAGTCTTAGGAGGGACACCTACGCTTTTGTGCTTTTGTGAGTTTTACTTCCAGGATGTCTGCCAGGTTATAACAATGAAGACTGGTGAAAAATCCTCTTGGGCTTCCAGCAGAGGGAGGGGAAAAGTAATTATCTGATATACGTCAGAACATTCTTTTCTTAACAAAGCTAGCTTTCAAGAGAAACTATTTTACCAGAGCCTGACCTATTGGGGTTTAGTCAGAACCTAACTGACCTAGGGGAAGGGAAATATTCAACTCTAGCCCCTCTGGCCATCCTACTCCATGTTAAGGGTGGGTGAAAACTGAGAAGCGCTTGTGACGTAGAGGCTCACTACAAGATTGAGACCTAATCAAAGGATGATAGGATGCTTCCCCTCCCCTATGCCTCACCACCATGTTGCTAAAGGCCTATTTAACACAATGCCTTTCACCCAGTACACTGTGTCCAGTTTTCAAAAATAAATTACAAGGTATATTAAAAGGCAAAAATCATACTTTGAAGAGACAAAGCAAGCATC
This sequence comes from Ailurus styani, assembly GCA_002007465.1. Lineage (NCBI taxonomy): Eukaryota > Metazoa > Chordata > Mammalia > Carnivora > Ailuridae > Ailurus > Ailurus styani. The sequence goes on along the minus strand of LNAC01000013.1, from coordinate 3,664,623 downwards.
TGTACCCAACTCCAGTATGAAAGGGGTGTTAGAATGATCAGACTAGGAATTTAAAACAACTATGATTTATATACTAACAGTTCTAGTGGAAAAAGTAGGCACCATGGAAGAATAGATGGATAAAGTAAAGACCGAGATGGAAATTCAAAGAAAGAATCAAAAAAGAAATGCTAGAGATAAAAAATACTGTAAAAAAATACTGTAACAGAAATGAAGGCTTTGACAGGCTAATTAGTAGGCTGGACATGGCTGAGGAAAGGGTCTCTGCACTTGAGACCATGTCAACAGAACAGGAAAGAGAGAAAGCAACAGAAGAAACATTTGAAAAAGAATTTGCAGTGGGGTACAGCAAATTGAGAATAACCAGAATACTGGGTTACTTTACTCCTATTTTTTGTAAGAGAAAAATGGCAAAAATTTCTTCTGCCTTTTGACGGCTTATGGCTTGATGGGGGAGGATAAAAGGAAATCAATACAATTTATGAATGAGATAATGTAGAGAATTATTTGCTACATTTGGTGATAGTAGAGAAATGGGAGGAAAGAGAAAGGGCAATAAAATAATGTGATAGTGAAGGATAGGGCAATGTTCTATGTCACCTTTTGCCACAGCCCCTTAAATCATTAATAAAATGTGAAATTCCTGAAAGTATTGGTGTGAGGGGGTCATTTTTATATAACTGTGACAAGATTGAGTCTTGCACCTAGGTTAGCACTAGGTAAACATAATTCATAGAGGCAGACATTAAGAGAAATGGAACCATAAGAAAGTCAGGTGTAAGGAATGAACCCGAATCTTGGTTTGGTCCTGAGTCCTTCAGTTGGCAAATTGCAGGTTAGAATTTCATTTACCTAACTTAGATGATTCTAGGTTCCTTGTGTTACAGCCTTTCCTAGATACAATACCCCCCTCTGTAAACTATGTTAGTATTCACAAACCACGTTCGTTTGCTTATTTTAAATAAGGAGATAAGAGTCCACTGGGAATTAGGAAATTAAATTGGGTCTTGGGACCTTATACTTAGTGGGAAACAATTTAATCCAAAGCAAAAAAAAGTTATATATATATATATGTATGTATGTATATATATATATATGTATATGTCTCAGCAGGTTTGGTGAAGCTGATTATTATGGATAGTTTGTGTGTCTGTATCAGTAGAGTCTCAACCCAGGGGTTAAATTTTGACTAGAAAAATATTCAGGGTTTTTGTTTGTTTGTTTGTTTGTTTGTAATTTGTTCTTTCATACTGGGTTGGTGGGTTGGAGTGAGGAAGGAGGAATGTTATTCTGTTGAATTTTGTCATTCTAGTCTTGCAAGTTTTACTTTATGTTTCCCAAAGGTGCATATTAATTACATGGCTAGAAATACAACATTAGTTCTTGGCAATCACTTCAAACAACCCATTCATGGGATCACCTATCCGTATTTATTATATAATTGTATCATCACATTAGCTTCTTATGGACAATTCTGGAGCTTTGTCCTCATTCATCTAGATGTTCTTTCCTTAAATATTTATTACATCCCTATGGTGTCTGAGGCACAGTTTTCAGTGCTATATTGCCATGGCCACATATGTCATATTCATGCCTATGTCATAATACAGAAATTAAAGTGAAGTACTGAAGACATGTCAGTGAAAGAGAAAGGAGAAAAAAGAGTAGATTAATGAATTTCTCATCCATTTTCCCGTGAAGATGACTCCTAAAGGTATTTCCAAATTGTGTTTGTGATTGTTAATTCAATTTTTTATTTACAGCGAGGTTATTGATGACTTGCATTTATCCAACTAAATTATGGTTTTTAATATTAATGGCTATATTTATTTTTTCTGATCTCCATAAAATAATAATTTTATTATAAGAAGATACAAACATTTAGAAAATACATAAATCAAATGCAGCAGTTCACATATTCTCCCTTTGTAGATTTAACATTTAGCTAAATGGAATTTTAATAATACATCAGTTAGTAACACAGGGAATATTTGAGTTAAATTATTGTGGGATAGTTTTATTATAAGCATTTTTTTCTTTTGTGTCTGTGACAGTATTGGTGATGCAGGCTTCTAATTCTTCAAAAATACTTGTTTATGCTGCTGGATACTTGCTTTTCTGGGGAGAACAGAGGCTTGGTCTCCTCTTACAAAATTGTTTGTTGACCGTGTTAAAATTTTCGTAAGTAGTTTGAGACTAGAACTGGCCTATATACTTTATCTCCTCTAGGGCTTTTACTGCTAGGGTTTGGCATGACAGTCCATGGTAGTAATACTCAATTCACGTCTAGTTGGCAAATTAACACATCAACTAATTACACCGGGCTTTGGGCTGCAGCTCATGTTGGCAAATTTATACAGATTTTCATTAACTCAAATAGAAAGATAGGGACAGACACGATTATGGGGACCAAGGTCAACTCCTATTTGGTGCTTGGAAACGTGAGAAAATTATGATTTACTTCTGTCAATTGATTTCTTCAGAGTACCTAACATACACAAGTTTTTCCTTTATTAATCATTCCTTCTGTTATCGTTTGAAAGATTATCTTTTTAAATATTTTTTATATTCTCTAAATTTAACACAGTGCTATATTTGTTTAATGGTCTATTATTTTCTCTCTTTTAAAATGTTAAATAAATGGAAAACAAGAAGTGAATTCTTCTCCCCAAAGTAATTCATATGCTTACAGTTCTTATCTATATTGCTAGCAATCCTCAATATTCTATAATTTAGGACTTATATTATTACTGTTCAGTTGAGAATTATTTATTTTCCTAATGTCCCTCTCTTTCTTTATTTCTAGAGAGATGTTATAAAATGACTTATATTTTATAGGGTAAATAATTACTGAGGGTGCTTAAATATCAAGTTACAATTCCAAAATCAAGTTTTTTCTTTAATCAGATTTGAAATTTCTGGATTTCTGTCGTGAGAAATCATGGCATCTTTTACTTTCTTTTTTTCTGTACTCATTTCAAATAAATTTTTTTTCAAAGATTTTATTTATTTTTTTGACAGAGAGAGACACAGCAAGATAGGGAACACAAGCAGGGGGAATGGGAGAGGGAGAAGCAGGCCTCCCACTCAGCAGGGTGCCCTATGCGGGGGCTCCACCCCAGGACCCTGGGATCATGACCTGAGCTGAAGGCAGATGCTTAACGAGTGAGCCACCCTGGCGCTCCTCAAATAAATTTCTTAAACTTGTATTCTATTCCAGAGTGTACGTTAGCCTGAACTCTGTGGAATCAGGAACTATATTTTATTCTTCATGTGTTCCCTAGTATTTTGCTCAGTGTCTACACATGGTATGATATAGAAAAGCATGGGAAATACACCTAAGCCCAGTAGTGGAATTGTGTCAATTATACTAAAAAAAAAAAAAAAAAAAAAAAAAAAAAAAAAAAAAAGTATGCCCAAACCAGGCTTTGGATTTGAAGTGGACCAGAAAAGATGTCCTGGATTCGGAAACACTAGAGTTGACCCTTAATGAGTTAATTCAAAAAAAGAATGTGGGAGGATATTTTAGGTATTTAGGCCAAGCTATTTGAAAGCAGTGATGTAAAGAAGACCATTATTCTGTGACTTGAATAGATGAGGTGTCAAATGAATAGATAAGGCTTGAAATATTTGTTGAGGAATGATTGCAGACAGCTTGTATACCATGCTCATAGAACTTGAATTTTATTCTCAAAGCAGTGTGCAATCACTGGTTTTAAGCAGATTGGTGATATTCAGTCTTCTTCCCTCCCTCCCTTCTTCCCTTCCTTCCTTTCTTCCTTCCTGCCTTCCTGCCTTCCTTCCTTCCTTCCTTCCTTCCTCTGTCTCTTTTTAATGCTCAATGCCATGCTAGGGTGTATATATTAGGGCTGTGAAAGATTGAGGGAGATAAGCCTTTACAGAAGACCAATTTCTGCAATTCATGAAATAATGATTAGAACCTATAGTAACGTATAGGTCATGGTAATGCAGAAAATGGGCAGATTTGGGGGATGTTAGGGAGTTAAAATTGAGAGATTTGGGTGACAGGATATGGAGAATAAGGGAAAGAGTAAAATCTAAAATGATACTTGAACTTTGTTTCCCAATGTGGATGCTAGCACTGTTTTTTGATATCAGGAATATTAAAGCTTGATAACTAGAGAAGGTGAGTTTGATTTTGCGCATTTTGAATTTTAGTTGCCTATGTAACATCCAGATATAGAGGCCCAATAGATAGATAATTGAAACTTGGATTTGAATACCTGGAGTATTTTAAAGCATCATTATTTCATGGTAAATATTTCATTTATGTATCTTAAAGAGTTTAAGTAGTTTATTTGGGAATTAATCTCAGGAAGCACTGGTAAAGGAGAGAAGTGAGAAAGAAAAAGGAAGTAAGTTAGTACAGAGTGTGCTATTACCAAGTTCCCTGTGTGATGCAACTGAGATTTTTGTCCCATTGTGGTCCTATGACAGATTGTAGAATATGCCCCAGAGTAGTTCCACCGGAAAGGTGAGGCTGCTCGATTACTTATCCACTAACTATGGTCTGTTTCTGGTAGAGGCTACTTCCTTGGAGCTCCCTCACCACACTTACGTCCTACCCTCCATACAGGACTCTAACATACTCCTGCAAATAAAGTATGCCCTCAGACAGAGTCACAAATCCTGGTAGTAAGAAGCTACGCCAAGGGAGACAGCTATTGGAGGTATATGATCTACCTCATCCTTAATGTGAGGTAGATCTTGTCTGGAAAGATGGTTCTGGAAGCCATCAGCATTTAAAAGATAATTAAAGCTAATACAGTATCATAAGATCATTTAGAGAAGAGGGTCTAGAATGGAAGCCTAAAATTTAAGGGAGAACATAGGCAAAGAGAAATCTGTGAAAGAGAAAGTTTACTATCTTTATGTGCTTAATATGTTGAAGAGACTTGCCTTCAATGTGTTTAAAATAAAGCAAAATAAGAAGACCAAAAGCTAGTGGAGTCACTATTTATCCACTTATTATTTCTTTGATTGATCTATTCACAAATATATTTGCTTCATAATAGCTGTGCCCTCATCTAATTTATCAATGGATCTTTCATACCTTGTATGTATCTTTAGTGCTTGACCTAGATTATATACCAAGTGTTTTTTCTTTTAAACAAGTTATTTAGGATTACTGAATTACATAATGCACATTTTAAAATAAAATTAGAAAATATGGTTTAGGAAATGTTTATATTATCAAAACATAAATATTTTAAAAAGAATATTTTAATTCCATATTTTTATTTTCAAATACTTGCCTTTTACTCTTATTTTTTCTTTTAAATTAACAAATTTATTCTTTAGAGAAGTTTGAGGGTCACAGAAGAATTGATTAGAAAATGTGGAGGATAAAAAAAAAAAGAAAAAAAAAAAAAAAAAATTGGGGANAGGATTCCCATATACTCCCTGTCTCCACACACACACAACCTCTACCACTGTGGCCATCCTCTAGTAAATTTACAACAATTGATGTACCTGAATTGGCACATCGTTATTATCCAGATTCTGTAGTTTACAATTGGGGTTGACTTTTAGAGTTGTACATTCTATGGGTTTGGACAAATGCATAATGACATACTACCTTATAGTATCATACAGAGTAGTTATATTACGCTAAAAATCCTCTGTGCTTTATTCATCCTTCCCTGACCCCTTCAGTTACTTTTCAGAAGACAGAAACTGATGAACAGAGACATACAGAGATTTATTCATCTATTTCCTTTCCATAGATTTATTTCATGGTCTTGAGGATTTGTTCCAAATTGAGAGCTCAAAAACAAAGACATAAGAAAGAAAACATATGTTTAACCTGTAATGAAGTGTTGGTTTCCTCAGTTCATTTTTATGTTTTTGATAATATTTGATTCTAGTTATTTCTCCAAGCCAACATATGTAAGTCAGAAAACTGCAGAGAATGTTTCCAAATATTTCTGGCACAATTGATTATGGCTTTTCTGCCAAAATGTTTCTTTTCCTTAGATGTAGATCTTTTGCATCATTTTGCCTGCAATCTACTTAAGTCATGAGTTGTATTTATGTGTAAGATCTTTCTGTGATTTGCTTAGTAGCAGCTGGTGAGCAAGGAAACCCCTAATGATGATTTCTGTGATTATTATTATTTTTTAAGATGACTCAGAAAAGAAAAATAGGTACTGGTACAAGACATGACTTAAATGAATTCTTTTTGTTTGTTTATTTGTTTCTTTTTCCAGAAAGCTTCCCAGCATTGTAGTTACAGTATTAACACACTTGGAAGTATGCTTCATCCAGGGGGGGTTGGCTGTGGAATATCAGGAAATATAGGCATAAAATTTAGAAAAAATTGTGTTTTTGAAAGGGATTATATCCTTCTTTTTACTGAGGGTCCAATGAAAAGTGGCATTGATAGATGGGAGCAAACATGATTTTGGATTGTGTGTGGCATTTTGAGATAGAATGGACATTCTGTGTCTTCGTTTTCTTTGTTCCTCTTCCAAGTGAGTGTTCTTCATAGTGTAGTCTTCTGTAGTCTTTATACACCTTTTTAAAGGAACAGTTGCTCTTCACTGTTATGTTTGACCAAAAAAAAAAAAAAAAAATTAGAAAGCCTTTGAGTTTTTTTCTTTTACCTGACATATTTGTTGTGTATTCTCCCTTCCTTTTATTTATTTTTTACCTTTCACTAAGAATGGAGGTGATTGTTAAGCAAATATTATTACTATTGACTTCTAATTTTTGTAGAATATAGCAGTTTGATTCTTAATTTTTGTACAGTCCTTCACAATGGTGTATCATTAATTTGACACTTGATTACAAAAATTTAACAGCCCAGAAAAATTCTTCTGAGAGCTTATTAGCATCAGTAAATGCTTCTGCTTTCCTATCTTTTAGAGATTTGAAGCTCATTTATCAATTTTTCCTCCTGAAAGTTAAAGAACTTTCGAATGAGAAAAACATCACCATTTTTTGAGTAGTGAAACAATTAAAAAATTTCATTTTAACTTCCATGAGACTTAATTCCCTCACTGTAAAATCGGGATAATGATCATTACCTTGAGAAGTGATGGTAAAATAAAAAATATGTGTGAAATACCAAATGCACTACCTAGTACACATAAGGTTTTCATTAATATTGGATGATATTCTTTTTCTCCTCCTTATTCTTCTTTTTACATGCTTGATCTAGATCAGTGGTTCTTAAACTTTAATGTAAATTTAACTCACATAAAGAGCTTGTGAAAACAAAGGTTGCTGGGCCCTGTCCCCAGAGTTACTGATCTAATAGGTATGGGGTAGAGTTGAAACTGTCTACTTCTAAGAAGTTGCCAGTCTTATTGAGTGAAGAGACAACACTTTGAGAGCCTCTAAACTGGAAAAATAATGCAAATGTAGTGAAGTAGAGCTTTGTCACTGTCAATATATTTTTTCTGTAGTATATTTCACTAATAAATATTATCACTTTGTATTTTGAAAATTAGTACACATGTACTATAAAATATTAACTTATCTATTTCTAAATAACCCTCCCCATGTCCTCATTTATGTAGACAATAGTGTAAAAAGATTGCTCTTCTGAAATTATGCAATATTTTGGTGAATGTTAGAATTCAGGTCAAGTAAATAAAAAAAAAAAAGAAGAAGAAGCCTTTCCTTAGTTGGGCATGTTTGAGACAAAATGAAAGTGGTGGAGTTTATTTGTTTTGTCTGAGCAATTGACGGAGCAATAAGTAACTGCCTGAAACTTGAAAAATCTCTTATCTGTATTTCATTATGATATAAGGAGACTTGCTTACCACAGTAGGTATTGTTATTGTACTTGGATATAATTTAGAGAATATGTATTTGGATTGAATGATACTTCCATTTTCATTTTATCTGCCAGATTTATTTTTCTTGTTCAGTGACATATCATGTCACTGGTAATGAGAACATGGATAACACAATTACCATCATGACTAGCAAAAAGGAAATATCTCTACTTTAAAAGATCACATTTAATCAGAAATATCTTGTGATAAGTTAACAAAATTCTTCATTCTTTTATTCAACCAACAACACTGCCAAGTGTCCAAAATCTAAATGTAGTACATGACACATACACAGTGTAACTACAAATAAGAATAATTCCTGTTGAAAAAATACATATCTAAAATATGAGTGTCGACTTGTGTCTTTGGTATCTTCTGAGACAGATTTTATGATGTAGTGTTAATGCAATCTCAAGCTACATATTAAAATACTATTATGGTTACAAAATAACACATGCAAAACTCTCACAATGTGGTTGGACTCTGGTAATCATCAGAGGTTTTCAGAATTCCTCTTTTCTCTATACTCACACCCTGGGTAATCTCATATTACTTTATCATTTTAAATACCGTGTACAGGCTAAATTTATAGGTATCGCTTGGATTAGATCTAGGTCCTAAAGTCCAGAATTTTATAACTAATGGTGTATTCAGCATCTCCAAGTGATTATTGAAAAGGAATCTCCATTATGACAAGTCACAGTCTGCTCTTTTTGCATACTTTCCCAGGCACTTAATGGTGACTACTCTATTTAAACCAGTAAGTTACAAAAAATGACTGCCACCTTTGTCTCTGTATTTTTCTTCTACCTTATATCCTCTCCACGAATATTATCAGTTCCACCTCAAACAAGTAACCAGAATCTGACAATGTCTCACTCTCCATTGTTACCACATGAGTCCAAGCCCCATCATCTCTCACCTAGATTATAATAACCTCTCTACTTATCTGTTTGTGTGTATCACTTCCTTCATAGTATATCTTCCCAAGAGCTGTAGAATGAACGATTTAAAACATGGGGCAGACCATGTACTTTTCTTCTCAAAACCCCACAGTGTATTCCCATCTTTCTCAGAGTAAAAGTTAACATTTTTATATATAATTGAGGCCATCACCAAGTATGTGAGCTCAGCTCCAGCTACTATGGTGTTCTTGAAGTTCTGATACAAAAATCATAGAAGACATTACAGAAAAAGGTAACTATGGAACAGTATGCATCAGCACACAGATGCAAATATTCTAAATAAAATTTTATGAAATAAAATCCAATAATATATGAAAGGATGTTAACTGTTGACCAAGTAGAATTTATCCCTGAAATGCAGGCTTATTTTAATATTTAAAATAACCAATCAATATAACTTAACAGATCAATAAAAGAGAAAAACCTATTATCATTTCAATAGATGCAGAATAATATTTGACAGAATGTAATATCTATTCCCAACAAAAACACTCAGTAAACCAGAAATAGAAGGAAAGCTCCTATGCCTGATAAAAGGCAGCAATGAAAAACTTATAGCTAAAATCACACTTAATGGTAAAAGACTGAGTGCTTTCCCTCTAAGCTTAAGAAAGACAGATATTTCTGATCTCACTACTTCTATTCAACATTGTAGAGTTTACAATTCAAGTAAAAGGATGAAAAAACACCTAGATTGGAAAGAAAGAAATAAAAGCTGTCCTTAATTGCAGATGACATGATTGTATATAAGAAATCCTATGGAATATACAAGGAAACTAGAACTGATAACTGAGTTTACAAGGTTGTAGGATATGAGCTCAATATACAAAAATAAACTGTATCCGTATACTAGCAATGAACAATTAGAAATTGAGATGATAAAATAATGTCATTTATCATAGCATCAAAAAGAAGAAATATTTAGTGATAAATCTGACAAAGATGTGGAATCCATGTGCATTGAAAACTATAAGCTATTGCTGAGAAAACTCAGCAAAGACCTATATAAATAGAGATACATACCCTGTTCATAGGTTAAATTGATCTTTAGATTTAACACAACTCAGTAAAAATCCCAGAAGTCATGATTTGGGGGGTAAAAATTGATAAGTTGATTTTAAAATCATATCAGAATGCAAAGCATGTGAAATGCCAAAACAACTTTGAAAATAGTTCTTGAAGCTGGAGGTATAACACTCTTCGGTTTCAAGACTCATTATAAAGGTACAGTATTCAAGACAGTGTGAGATTGGCATAAAGACAAGCAGATAGATCAGTAGAACAGAGAAGAGATTCCAGAAATATATGTAATCAGACAACTGATTATTGACAAAGATAAAAAAGCAATTTCACGGGTGTGATAGTGTTTTCAACAAGTGATTCTGAAACACTCACATAGCTATATGTGAAACAAAGCAACACACTTCATACCTTACACTATAGACAAAAATTGACCAGAACTGGATTATACACCTTAATGTAGAGTCTAAAACTGAAAAGTTCCAGGAGAAAATCTTTGTGACCTTTGTTTAGTCTAAGATTTCTTAGACACCATATAACAATATATAGCAACAAAAATTGATAAATTGAACTTGATCAAAATGGAAAATGTCTACTCTTTGAAAGACACTGTTAGGAGAATGAAAAGGCAAGCCATAGACTCAGAGAAAATTCTTGTAAATTATGTATCTGACAAAGGCCTATGTCCATATTATATAAGGAGTTTTCAAACTCAATAGTGTAAGAGCAACCCAATAAAAATATGGGTTAAATGTTTGAATACACACTTCCAAAAAGAAGATATGTAAATAGTAAACAATCACACAAAAATGTTTAGTATCATTAGTCAGTAGAGAAATGCAAATTAAAATCACAATGAGAGACCATCAAAAAATACTAGAATAGTATTAAAATTAAAAAGATATATCAAAGGTTAGAAGAGATGTGGAGGAATAGTAACTCTCATCCCTGCTGGTGAGCATGTAAAATGGTACAGACAACCTGAAATATAGCTTGACGCTCTCTAGAAGTTAAACATGCCCTATCATGGGATCAAGTCATGTCATTCCTAGGTATTTACTCAGGATAAATGAAGGCATATATCTATTCAAAGACATGTACAAGAATGTTTATAGAAACTTTACTGGTAATAGCCCAAATCTGGAAACAACCCAAATGTTTATCAGCAAATGAATGCTTGAATAAGTTGTGATAGTTCTGTACAATGGAATACACTCAACAATAAAAAATATGAATTACTGATACATGCAAGTATATGGATAAGTCTCAACATAATTATGTAGAATAAAGCCATATAAAAGAGTACATGCTATATTATTTAAATAAAATTCTATAAAATGCAAACTAATTTGTAATGGCATAAAGTTGGTCAGTGGTTGGCTGGATATGGGGATGGGATCAGGAATTACAAAAGGGCACAGGAAAATTTGGAGGTGGTAGATACATGAATTTCTTTGATTATTATGATGAATTCACAGATATATACAAAAGTCAAATATGATCTGCAAACTGTAAACGTTAAATACGTAGTTTTTCTAGGGCGCCTGGGTGGCTCAGTGGGTTAAAGCCTCTGCTTTCGGCTCAGGTCATGATCTCAGGGTCCTGGGATCGAGGCCCGCATCGGGCTCCCTGCTCAGCAGGGAGCCTGCTTCCCCCCCTCTCTGCCTGCCTCTCTGCCTCCTTGTGATCTCTCTTCCTCTGTGAAATAAATAAATAAAATCTTAAAAAAAAATGTAGTTATTCTATGTTAACTGTATCTACTATATGTTGTTAAAATAAGAAATAGTCAATGTTTGAATTTAAAGTGTTTTTTGTTTTGATGGCCAAATGTAAAAAATGAAAAATTATTTAGGATTATATACATTGTAACCAGTGCCAATCTCAACTTCAATGTTTTTAACATTTTGGTTTTAAGAAGCACATTTTTCTCATGATCATATGTAAATCATAAGCTTAAAGATCTTATAAAATTTTCCTTTAAATGTGTTTTTTTTCCCCCAGCTGAAATGTAATTTTAACAAAAACAATGTGTTTGCAGCAGTAAGTGAAGCATACCGATAATCTATCCACAAAGCATGGGCGTGTCCAAAAACCGCGAGTGTAGGAGGCAGGACGCCAGCTTCTAGTTCAACATCATTGGTGACTAGTCACTCCAATAACAGTGTAACCTGAGGAGGGCCATTTAACAGTGACCCTCGAGGTTTAATAGGGACCGCAGGGCTATGTATTACTGGGTGGACAAATGTGATAGCAGGTAAGCCTTTGGCCATCCCTTTAAGTAAGGTAAATTTACAAAGGAGCTTATTGGATGCTAGCTATTTTCTACTGCAAGTCTCTCTGAAGTTCTAGCTGCTGCAAGTTTGGCTAATTTAACCCAAGAGACTTAACCTACGTGTGAATAGCTGCTGTCTTTGAGATAGAATGCATACACTCATATTTCAATATGCTCATATAACCTTTAGGTGAAAATGTGATGGCATAGATAACTAATCTAAGAGATTCTTTATACAATAATGAGGAAGTAATGTAAAAAGAAAGCAAATTCACTAAAAAAAGTAAACTCAATATTGGCTTCAAAGTCATTTTTTTCCTTTTATGATTTAGAATAATAGATATGTGGTTAAATAATATAAGAACTATCCTATGTGGTGCCGGTTGGCTTAGTCAGAGGACCATGCAGTTCTTGATCTCGGGATTGTGAGTTCAAGCCCCTCGTTGGGTGGAGAGATTGCTTAAAAATAAAATTTTAAAAAGAAAATAAAGAGAACTAGCCTATACTATGGACACTGTGCCCCTAAATAGTCCAGCTTTGGAGTCCTAAGTTGACGAGGATCTAGAACACTGCACTTTACTCTAACCCTTCTTTCTCCTCAAGCTATACACCTGGAGCAGGTTCGATTTTCCCTGCATATGTATTTAACCCTTTTGTTGCTCCCCCATGAATTCTTTTATTATTATTATTGAGGTATAATGAATATATATTAGTTTCAGGTGTGTAATATAATGATTTGACATTTGCATATATTATAAAAGAATCATCACAGTATCTAGTTAACGTTGTTCCCATGCATAATTACAAAATATTTTTCTTCTGATGAGAACTTTCAAGTTTGCACCTTTCAAATATGCAGTATCATATTATTAACTATAGTCATCATGCTGTACATTGCATCCCTATGACTTCTGTATTTTATATCTGGAAATTGGTACCTTTTCACTTTTTTCACCAATTTCTCCCACCTGCCATCTTCCACCTCTGTCAACCACCAATCCACAATCTGTATCCACAATCTGTTTGTTGCTGTTGCTGTTGTTTGTTTTTGTTTTTTTCAGATTCTACATATAAATGAGGTGATGCAGCATTTGTCTTTCTCTGTTGGACTTATTTCATAATGCCCTCAAGATCCATCCATGTTGTTGCAAATAACAAGATTTCATTCTTTTTTTTTTGTGGATGAATAATATTCCACTGTGTATACCACATTTTCTTTATCCATTCATTCATTGATGGACACTTAGGTCATTTCCATGTCGTTGCTATTGTAAATAATGCTTCAATGAACATGGAGATGCAGATTTCTTTTTAAGTTAGTATTTTCTTCTTTTCCTAAAGATTTTATTTATTTGAGAGAGAGTGAGAGGGAGAGAGCACACACATGAGTGGGCGAGTGGGGGAAGGGGCAAAGGGAAAAGCAGGCTCCCAGTGAGCAGTGAGCCTGACACAGGGTTCGATCCTAGGACCCTGAGATCATGATCTGAGCTGAAGGCCGATGCTTAACTGAATGAGACACCCAGGCACTCCTAAGTTAACATTTTCATTTCTTTTGGATAAGTCACCAAAAGTGGAATTGTTGGATCATATGGTAGTTCTATTTTTACTTTCCTGAGAAACTTCCATAAAATTTTCTGTGGGGACTATGCCAATTTACATTCTCAGCAATAGTGCACAAGGGTTCCCTTGTCTCCACATCCCCGCCAACATTTCTTTTTTGTCTGACAAGCTTCTTAATGCATGTATATTTTTAGTCTGAATTTCTTGTATGGTATTTTTTTTAAGTTGTTTTTTTTTCTTTACCTGTAGTTCCCATTCATTACTCATCACTCACTTTGCAAATTGGTCAGAAATAGGCCATTTCTAAGATATTTAGACCGAATTATACTCTATTAGTTGACATCTTCAAGCCCCAAAGCATTAGATCAATTCTGGTTACTGGAGCTGCTAATTTTGAAAATGTTTTCTTATGATTACAGTTATTTCGTGTAGTGTTGGATATGCATTGGAATAGTCACTGTGTTTGATGATAATGGAAAGACTCTAATGTTTGTACAGTGAGGCTGTTCAGGCCAATCAGCTCAAAATTCTTCCATTTTGACCTACATTTGAGTCCTGCTTTCAATTCTGGTCTGTTTAGGGCAGTACTAAACTCCAATCAACTTAGTGCTTTATGTTTATAGTTTTCAGTGATGAGGAGGTGTGATTTGCTTTATGGTGTGTGTGTGTGTGCGTGCGCGCGTGTGCGCGCAATAATGTGCCAAGTTATTGTTGCAGCATTTATAGGATCAGTCTGTGGGTTTGGCAAAGGTTGTGGAAAACATACAAAAGTGTATTTTTTTAAAAAAAGATTTTATCATATTAAATGGGTTTTGAAATTTTTTAAAATTCTGAAGTTAGAAGAGGGGCTAATCCTTATGAGTGTCAAAGATGTGGAAATTGAAGCAAGTCCCATCAGTGCCTTCATTCTGAGAATAATTTTCCATGCTGGTTGCTATTCGGTGCCCTGCATGAGTGACTCAGTGTGCACCTAAGGACCATTTTAATGTGTGGCATCTGGATGGACACCTGGAGGCTGTGAAGCTTTGAACTAAGGAGCCATTAATGCTAAAAAAAAATTAACATTAATGTTGATTATCCTCTTTAACTTGTTTCACCCACAACTGCTCAATCATTCTGCAACCAGATTACTGCCAGGTCCATATGTTTCTGTGTCACTTATGCTTGACTAATTAAAATATTCTGTTGTAGGTGCTGCATAAATTTTAAAAGTCTGAAATGTCTCTCTAACCAACTGAATAGACTTTTAATGTTTTATGAGAATTAATGTATACATTTCTTTTAACCTGCCAAATACCAAACATATGACCTAAAATTTTATGTTCTGTTTGGTTTTGATTCAGAACAAAAACAAACCTATGCATATCAGCTGTGTTCTAAACTTTGCCAAACTGCAATACTCTTTATAATCCTGATAGAGTTTCCTTAATGTTTTCCTTTAGATTTACTCTTGCTAATGAATATAAGAATATTTTTTAGTCAAAGACTCTATGAGCAAAGAGAGTCCTCATTGGTAAAGAAAGAAATGCAAACTAAAATATCAATCAAATACCATTCCCTTCTTTCAAATCGTCACTGATATGAAAAGATAATAATCAGTGTTGGCATTCTCAAACACTGCTAATGTGAGTGCAAATTGGAAAAATATTTAAAACACAATTTGGCAGCATAGACTGAGTGCCTTGATGTTTTCATTTTGTTGTTTCAGTTTCATTCAAAAAGTATTATGAAGAAATAATCAGATATGTACAAATATTCGTTAAAAATATTTATCATAGTGTTATTTTTTGTCATGGTGTTATTTAAAACAGCAGAACTTAGAAATTTAGATGAGTAATAATACAAAAATTGTTCAATAAATCAGTTCTTCCACATGATAGACAAATGCCTTGTTTAAAATGTTTCTGAAGACTAATGCCAAAGGAAATTTTCTTTTTTTACCTTTAGCTAATTTGTTTTTAAATTTTAAATTTTAGCATAGTTAACGTAGTATTAGTTTGAGGTGTATGTCCTGGTGATTTGACAATTATACACATTGCAAAATGCTCACCATGATGAGTGTGGTTACCGTTTGTCACCATACAAAGTTATTACAGTATTATTTATTAACTGTATTCCTTATGCTGTACTTTTCATCACCATGACTTATTTATTTTATAACTGAAAGTTGTGCCTCTTAATCCCTTTCACCTATTTCACCAATTCCTCCACCCCCACAACTACCAGTTTGTTCTCTGTATTTATGAGTCTCTTTCTTTTTTTTATGTACTTCTTCGTCTTATTTTTTTAATTGCACATATAAATGATATCACATGGCTTTAGCCTTTCTCTGTCTGACTTATTTCACTCATCATAATACCCTCTAGATCCAACTATGTTATCACAGATGGCAAGATTTCATTCCTTTTTATGGCTCAGTATTATTTCATTCACACACACACACATACACATCTTCTTCATTCATTTCTTCTTGGGTACTTAGCTTGCTTCCATATTTTAGATATTGTAAATAATGTGGTAACAAACACAAAGGTGCATATATCTCTTCAAATTAATGTTTTATGTCAAAACATTTTCTTGATATTTGAAATTTTCTTGATATGATAAGATAACGTTAAGGGAGAAAAATCATCCAAGCAAACCAACCAAACACCACCATGTGTATTTACAGAAATACTAATGCACTGAAGGACAGTGCATTAGCATTTCTTATCTCCAGGGCTATTTTTACTTGTTCATTGATGTATTTTAATCTATTTATACATTTCAGTAAGGATCATTTCTTTATAATCAGGGAAGAGTTACCAGAAATAAACAAGCATAACAAATAATTATTTTTAAATAGTTTTAAAATTTATCTCTTAGTGAGTGAATATAGTACACTGATATGGTCCTATTTAAGTTTTAAAAATATTTTTAAATCTCTTAGTCCTATAAAATTCTAAATTTCTTGAGGTTGAACTTCTGTCACTTACTTCATTGTTATCTCACGTAGTGTCTTTCAAAATGCTGCATATGAATAGACTCTGTGAAGTTTTAGTAAAATACATATGCTCAGGCCTGTTTCTAGAGATTCTCATTTAATATGCCCGTTGTGTCACTAGGGGTTCTGGTGTACACAAAATCTGAGCCAAGAAGTTCCCTTTTTAAATTTAATTAATAATGTTAGTGAAAGATACAACGTTATTACTTACTACCTCATTAATGAAAAGTATTTATTAAAACTTAGTTTGAGTTTATAGGTTCATTTGGATGCTGGTTCACGCTGTAGGGATACCATAGTATAGAGATTAATTAAAAAAAATAGTTGTCTCAGTTCCTTTTGGAGGCTAGCAGAGTATAAATAGATACACAATAAAAATAATTTTTCTCCATCATTAGATTCCAAGTCAGGAATCTCTATATAGACACTAGTTGGGAAATAAAAGAACCAATAAATTGAGTCGTCAGGTCACATGTAATTTGTTTAAGAACATATGCATTATATTCATTTTCTGTTATGGAGCAAGGCGATATATTTCTGGATTTTTTTTTAACTTTTCATCCACTTCTTCCAGCATCATTAAAGAAAATAATTTTCAACCTATTCTCCAATACGTCATAAAATAGAGCAGCAACAAGGATAAACACAATAACACACAAGTAATAACAATGAGTAATTCGGTTATGTAATTAATTGGTTGAAACCATACTCCCCATACAAACACACACAGAGGTAATACAAACTTTTCACCTTTGATTATTATTTTCACTGATTTGTGTTATAGTTTCTGAACAGTCAGGCCCTGCTTCAGAGTCAAGCTTAAAAGACAGTGCCCCTTTGACATAGTCTTAAGTGGTTTAAGGAGATTAAAGAAGTGATCTCCCTAGCCCTAATTTGGTCCCATGGGAATATATTCTTGTTAATTTTGGTGCTCTCCACCTTTAACTATGGAAATGAGCAAATTATTTTTAGTTAATGTAAGGACATAAAACCAGAATGTTTGCCTTGTAAAAGGTGATTAAAATTTAAAATGTTATTGCTAGTTCTACCTTAAATTCATTGCACTTGAACTATTAATTTATTAGTTTTTATGAGTGAGTTTTTAGGAGTAAGCTGTTAAAATAACTAAACAAGGAAGCCATTATACCAAGGTGGCTCTGAGGCGGCATTGGTAACCTACCTAAGCAAACCAAAACCTAAGTGGGAGTCAATGTGCTTTGGTTTGAGAAAATGAAGCTTACCAACCAATGACAGGCCAGTAGATTTTCCCACAGCAGGCAACTGCTCAAGCCATAGCCAATCAGTTTTCTTGCTTTGCTTCTGCATCTTTTCTATAAAAACCTCTCGCCCAGCTCCTGCCCTGTCTGGAAATGCTCTTAACCACTTGTGGTTTGGAGCCAATAAATTGTAATCTGTACACTCAAATGCTTGAAAATTTTAATGTGCCTCAGTTTATCTTTTTTTTTTTTTTAAAGATTTTATTTATTTATTTGACACAGAGCGAGAGAGAGAGAGATCACAAGGAGGCAGAGAGGCAGGCAGAGAGAGAGGAGGAAGCAGGCTCCCCGCTGAGCAGGGAGCCCGATGTGGGCCTCGATCCCAGGACGCTGAGATCATGACCTGAGCCGAAGGCAGAGGCTTTAACCCACTGAGCCACCCAGGCACCCTCAGTTTATCTTTTAACAGAGCTTAACATAACTAGAAGTTTCTAAGCAAAACTTTGATGCTGAATTGATACTTACAAACTTATTGATCAACAAATAAAAATATTTGGGACACATTTCTTTAAATATTTCCAGAGGTATTTCTTTCATAAATTTCTCCAATGTTTAAAATACTTCTGTTTTCAAATTCTTCGAGTCTATCCAAAAGCAAGCCTCCTGACTTAGTTTCAAGCCTGCTAATCTCAACTTTCTTCTTGTTCCTGTGTAGTAGGAATTTATCTAGTCACCACTTTTATCAGAATATTTTAGAATTTAAATATCAAAGAAAATATGAAATGTTCCTGGAGAGGGTTGTTCTCTGTAAACTGAATGGGAATAAACTTGGCAAGTAAGTAGTCTTTAGAAATAGGATTAATTTGCACCAACACAGTATGGTACTTAATTTAGAACCTCTGGGTGAGAAGAAAAAATATATGAGGATCTATCAAGTTTACTGTGTGTGGCAGGAAACACAAAGTGCAGATCAAAGGCCCCACAGAGAAATCTGGGAAAGCTTATTTAGTTAAACCTCTTTGGTGAAATTTAGAGAAATTTGGTGAAATTTTTCTAGACATCCAAAATTGAGCAAAATGCTCTAATACACACACACACAGATATATATATATATATGTGTATATATATATATATATATATATGTATTTTTTTTTTGAGAGAGAGAGAGAGAGAGAGTGCAAGTGGAGGTCAGGGGTTGGGGGAACAGAGGGAGAGAAAGAGAGAATTCTAAATGGGCTCCATACCCAGCACTCAGACCCCAACCTGGGGCTCAGTCTCATGACCCCGAGATCATGACCTGAACAGAAATCAGGAACCGGCCACTTAACTGACTGAGCCACCCAGGCAACCTAAAATTCCCTAGTATCTTGAAGACACATCAGTTAGCTTTGTGGAGATGATGTTAACCTTGAGTACAAATATCTGCTTCAGACTATCATGTACATGAAAGGTATGCAGGTGGTCCTCACTTTGCACAGCAGTGCAGAACCATAAAAATGATTGTATAAGCTGAAACTGGGAGTGATTCTAAAACAATGGGGAAAATTATGATTATTTCATAACCTTTAATTTTTTTTACAAAAAATATTTAAAAACTCTGATTTGGTTATAAATCTGTAGGAAAATGAGCAAAATATTAAAACTGCCATTTAGTGCACTGTTATTTAAAAATTAGAAATAATTTTTTTTTAAATCGTCTCAAGAACAGTTTGAACAGAGCTTGCTTTCTTTTTGTTGTATAACTTACGACAGAGTATTTTTTAATGGCTTGGTAATTATTATACTCTTTTCTAAGTTTGGATCATATTTCAACAGAATATTGTTTGTCTTGTCAACGTTGTGAAATAACTTTGAGGGTTTCTTAGTGTGAAGTGTTTTTGCCAACATCACTTCCTCTGGGGCATGTTTATCCCCTTCTTCACAAGCACCCTCCTCATTGACGCCAGTAGGCTCACCTTCACTGTGTTCCTCTAGCTGTATATGTGTAGTGTGTTAGCAGCACTGTCAACACTGCCACGGTCAGCTCTTTTGTCTAAAATTTCATTTATGTACAATTCAAATCTGGCAAAGTTGTTTTCACAGTGAGGTAGAAGTTTCTACCATATTGCACGCATTTTGCTTCCTGCCATGATGCTTGAGTATTCTCAGTTGCATGCTTTATGTCATGTTTCTTCCCAAACTCAGCTAAAGAAATGACATGGTCTCCAGTTGCAGCTTCAGGAGTCTGCCCAAAAGTCCATCTAAGATAAAAAACTTTAAAAGTTGAAATACCTCCTCAGTTCAGAGGCTGGCTTAATCAAGTTGTATTTGGTGGTAGAAAGGCAGTTTTCACATTTTCACGCAAGCTCCCTACAAAATTAGAGTGGCCTGGAGAATTGTCCACCAGTATTAGTGCTTTAAATATTCTAGATTATTTTGCCTTTTGTATCTCTCTACCCCTGGGAGATAAGGAGGCAACATGACTACATGTTTTGTTGTCTATACATGAGTAGCAGATATACAGTGACCAATCGCTAATAGACTTCGAAAGAAATGACATGATTTGTCACTGGTCATGATTTGCATCTGTTATTTATGTAGTGATTTGTGGAGTGAAGAGATAGCAGCCAACAGTTCTTTATACAGTCACTCACAGTTAATATACACTGGCAGCTGAAATTTGAACAGTGTTTCCGGGGACTGGTGTTATTTAATTAAACCAGAAAACTGAAATACTGTTCAAAATGAGAACTACTTTTACTAAGCTTAACAAATTTATCTGAGGATTCTGTACTTAATTTTTCTCTTCATAAAAATGAGCTTAGCAGCTCATTTTTTTCTAAATGATGGCAGTGAGCTTTAAAATGTAAGAAATAATTTTAATTTGGTAAACTTTAAAGTATAAAGTATTTTAACTTCCTTACACTAATAAGAAGGAGAGTAGGTAGAATCTGCCCTCCATCCTTATGTGCAGCTCAGGAAGGCAACAGGAAAAGATTTATTTCCATCTCCCCCTGCATACGGTCGGCCAAGCAGCCACTAAAGATTGCATCTCTAGTGCTCTTGTTTGTATGTATAACAGACGACAGCACTTTGGACTAAACACAGACCTTCACTATGTTAGCCAGCCTGGAGTGGAGTCTTGAAGAAGAAAATATGCCCATAATTACATGCATAGCATCCTTAAGAAATTATGGAAATTTAGGGGAGTAGGTAATAGGCCCAGGGAAAAATCCTTCTGGCAAATCAACAAAAAGGAAAGTTTTCCTTAGGTTCTAGTAACTTAAAACATTTTTTTAAAACAGCTTTGCAGAGATTTAATTTGCACAACATAAAATTTCCCCATTGTAAGTGTACAGTTCAATGAGTTTTAAAAACAAGGAACCCTTGATAAATTTGCATGTCATTCTTGTGCAAAGCCATGCTAATCTACACTGAGTTGTTCCAATTTTCATTCCAATATATACTGCCAAGTCGAGCACTTTCAGAATTTTAATTTTTAGCAGAAAATTGCCATCTAATATTTTTCAGAATGTAGGGGAATGGAACGTTAGAATTTTTTATGATGGACATTGTATGTATATTTAATATTTATTTTGGAAGCATTTAAGATAATGTATAGATAGATAGATAAATAATGAGATTCAAACAAAAGTTACTGAATCTTCATATTAGTTTTAGTATGTAGTTGTAATCCATATTTTATAATTTTCCTCAAGGTTAAGAAACTTGACTGAGGGAAAAGACTGGTACATTTTGGAGCTAGGATGTGATCTCATATCTTTTGATTCACATCACATTGAGATAGAAGTTTCTCTATCTGATGATGATCCATCAAATATGGTAATAATAGGTATTATTTATTTTGATCTCACATAAATCATTCTAAGTTCTCTGCATGTGGCATTTCATGTAGTCTTTATGAGAGCTCTATAAAGTAAATGCTGTTATTTTCAGTAGTGCATAGATGAAGAAATTGAGGTACAGTGACTTTAGGCATACTGTCCAAAGTCATAGAAATAATAGACGACACAGTTGGGGCCCTAGTTCCAGAGTCCATTATATTTGCTTTACATTGTCTCCCCTAATAGCCATTGAGCACAAAGGGAAAAGACAAAGACTGGGGTCCCTTGTTAGAATTTTCCTTCTGGAGTAGAAGGGCCAAAAGAAAGAATGGCAAGGAAAATTTCCATTATTCTCTGGACAGTTTTCCTAAGTATCTCACAAACCATATTCTAATAGTGAATCTTTTCCATGTAAAGATATCTATTTGTAAACTTTTATATTTTCAGATTTGAGGTCTTGATTTATGAATTTTTAAGAAGATTTGAAATAATTTTCTACTATGCTAAAGGAGAATGGAAATTACAGACAGAAGCACATGTGCCCAACGTTGATCTTTAGGATGGTTTTACCTGTTGCTCTCTCTGCCTGAGGTTGCTTTGTCCCAGATAGGACGTGGCTCATTCCCTTACATCATTCCTTGTCTTTTCAAGAGTCATCTTCTTAGGCCTTCCTATTTACAGCAGTAATCCTCCATATTCTGCTTTGATTGTTTTATTTTTCTCTCTTGTACTTCCTAACCTAAGTTCAGACTGATACTTCGACCTCAAATTCCAGACTTCAGGGCTCTCTGGCTTAACTAACCTCTTTTTAAAATTGTGTCTGCATCTTTATCACTGAGAACAGTGGTTTTTAAAGCCATGGAAAATAATAGAAAATCTCATAACTGCTCATTTTTTTTCTATCTACCGCTGCACGTGAAATAGTCTTAGAGTAACAATACTAATACTACCGTCAATGATTACTGAACTGTTAGCATTGTTTTGCTTTTGTTTTGCATTATTTTGTTTTGTCTCTGTGTTTTCTGTTTTTTTTAATTTAATTTTTTTAAAAAGATTTTATTTATTTATTTGACACAGAGAGAGAGATTACAAGTAGGCAGAGAGACAAGGAGAGAAGGAAGCAGGCTCCCCGCTGAGCAGAGAGCGGGATGCGGGCCTCAATCCCAGGACACTGAGATCATGACCTGAGCCGAAAGCAGAGGCTTTAACCCACTGAGCCACCTAGGCGCCCTGTGTTTTCTATTTTTAATATCTCTTCTATACCTGTTGTCTGAGAATATAGCCATTTCATACCATATTCTCTGCCCCTGTCCCTCATTTAGTCTTAGTGACACAGGTAGCTTTGTATTTATGCTCTACCAGTCCTTACATCAGTGTCTCTCTAGTCATTAGCTTGTCAGAAGGTTGTTCTCCAGTAGATTCTTTAGTAAGGACTCAAGGAAACAATATTCCTGGAATTATTACACACTGGTAAGAATTTACCTAAGCCCTTTGAACTTGAAAATCTGTTTTGTTGGATAAAAATAATTCTTGGCTCCCACTTTTCTTATTCTTGAATATCTTAAATATGTTAACCACATTTTCTTTCCTTTATAATTCATGTACTCTTTTACTTTTATTTTCTAGGCACCTAAATGATTGTTTCCTCCCTCCCTCCCTTCCTTCCTCTCTTTTTAAAGTCACTTAATTTTACTGGAATATGTCTTTGTTGTTACGGTTCATTTTCTCAGTAATGCTATGTACAGTTTCAGTATGCAGTTTTACATCTTTTATTTTAGGAAACTTTTCTGCAATTACTGGATTTGGTATTTGTTCTGTTTCCTTACTTTTGGTTTCATCTTATTTCTTCTCCTACTATCCATATGCTCAACTTTTTTTTGCCTGTCTTCAATATTTTTAACTTTCTCTTGATTCCTTCTTTTCTTTTATTACTTGTTGAGTTCTAAAGTTTTTCTCTCTCACTTTTTATTTTGCTGAAGCTATCATCTGCTGTGTTTATTCCCTATTTATGTTATTTCTCATTTTTGGAATTCCTTTTCTTATTTCTAATTATATCCAGAGTTATGGAACATCGTTTCTGAGCTTTTCTAGTTCTGATTTATGTTGTTTTCTTTCATGTTTTATAGCATTTTCTTAATGTTTCTTAGCTAGTTTTGAAATAGTAGGTTACAGTTTTGTTCTGTTTTGTGGGCATAGTTTTTGGCAGGCTTTTATTGTCTGCAGTACATTATTCTGCTTTTTTTTACTCTTTTTCTTATGATAACTTTCTATGGGATATGACCTTGATACTTTCGTTGCTCATGTTTATATGAAATGAATTTTTCTAAGGCAAGGTTTAGGAAAGTTTATATGACTTTACAGAGCTCCCTCTTCTGTTGTTTTTGTGCTGTTTAAAAATGTGGTAATGTGCTCTCTGGGATTTCATCTGGACTTTTACTTACTTTTTCTTTGTTGCTTCTATCCTGTTCAGTTTTGGTTCCCTTTATAGCAATTTCTTTTCAGTGTGGGTTCCCGTCCTGGAAGGACCAGTTCTGATGGCCAGTTCTGAGAGTTAACAGGTGTTCTCTGTTCCTGGTTGTTCAGTACTTCTTGGAAGGGGAGAGATTACATTCACAAACTTCTTATACATTCGGCTGCTGTTTCCACATTGCTCTCTGCTTTCCAGTGAATGTCTTGGCAGTTTTAGTGTCCTATTCTGACTCTGAAGATACTGCGCTGTTGCTTTCTTCCTCTTCCTCCTGTAGAGATGCAACTATCATGAAGTTTTAAGTTATAGGTGGTTTACCTCTGACCATGTATTTTGGAGCTTATGGGGATAATTATTCATCAAGTTTTATTTTATTTTATTTTTTGAAGATTTTATTTATTAGAGAGAGAGAGTGAGCAATCGAGAGAGAGAGAGAGAGCATGAGCAGAGGTGGGCAGGAGAAGGGCAGAGAGAGAGGGAGAAACACACTCCCCACTAAGCAGGGAGCCTGACCAGACCACATGGGACTGGATCCTGGGACTCCAGGATCATGCCCTGAGCTAAAGGCCCAGACTTAACTGACTGAGCCCCCAGGTGCCCCTCACCTAATTTTATTTTACTTTATTTTTAAAATTAAAAAATTTATTTATTTGAGAGAGTGAGAGAGCACAAGCGGGGGGAGGGGCAGAGGGAGAGGGAGCAGCAGGCTCCCCACTGAGCAGGGAGCTGGATGTGGAACTCAATCCCAGGACCCTGAGATCATAACCTAAGCCCAAGGCAGAAGCTTAACTGCCTGACCCACCCAGGCGCCCTCTAATTCTATTTTAAGTGCTGTCCTGCTTTACTGGTTTTGCCATCTAAGTGCTATGTTTTTATGTGGGGATTTGGTGGGGATTAAAAGCCTGCATAGCCACCTCTACCGTCTTCCCAGAATCCTCCCTTCTATGTCAATTTTCAACATGTACCTTTAATTGAATGGCAGCCATTGATTATCCTCAGTAAATTCTTTTTAATTTTAATTGGGTTATATAATATGTATATGTATATTAATATGTTAAAGCCAAAAATTACCAGTCACTTAACCTGACACTTTTAATGGTCTTTTATAGGTAGTATTATTCTGGGAGACTCAGGTCCATCTTGAAATAAATTGATATGAATTTTACCTCAGAGTAAACAGCAAATTATTATTATTTTTTTAACAGTGATACAGCTTTCAGAGCCATAATACTCCCTAGTAGAAACAATTTTATGGGGGGAAAAAAACTCCATCTCAACTGATTGAATGCTCAAGTTTCCCTTCAAACAATCAAGTTTGAAGTGTTTTAAAGGACAGTTTTACTCAGATGATGGAAATACGAAAAAGAATAAAAGGAAAGCATTGCACTTACTTGGAGGCAGTTCTTTTCCTTTGAGGGAGGGTGTTTGTTGTAAGCTATAGGAGACTATGGACCTATTCATGGCATTAGTGGTAGCCATTTCTAGACAGGGAAGGCTTTCACAGATAACTCTTAGAGTGCTGTGAAATGATCCAGATTGGAAGGCAAGGAAATGAAAACGTGTACTTGCTTGAAAGACCGTGTATGCTCATAAAAATGAGTTGTTATGGTGGTCTTTCATCCCAATACCTGCAGATAAAAAGCTATCTCCACATTATTTGCTAAAGCTCTCTTACCTCACTTTTACAGAGCAAGGAATCATGATTTAAAACAGGGTAGGTGGTGGTTGTTTTTTTTTTTTTTTTGTCAAGTTGCTATGGTGAGATAAAAAAAAAACTCTAAATGTTCATGCAATTGGAATATTTCTTTTATCATGCCTTCTGATAAACTACATACCTTTTTTTTTCTTAAAAGGAAATGCTTAAGTGAATTCCTACTCCTTTAAGAGATCCACTCCCTGAAGGAGACAAACCATAAGAGACTCCTAATCTCACAAAACAAACTGAGGGTTACTGGGGGGGGGTAGAAGGGTAGGGATAGGGTGGATGGGTTGTGGATATTGGGGAGGGTTTGTGCTATGGTGAATGCTGTGAAAGGTGTAAGCCTGATGATTCACAGACCTGTACCCCTGGGGCAAATAATAATAATAATAATAATAATAATAAAATAAATTAAAAAAAAAGAGAGATCCACCCCCAGGTACATTTTGCATACTGTGGACAGATTTCCAATGTAAATCTGGTTTTCTCCTTCATTCTTTTTTTTTTTTAAATAAGCAATAGAATTCTTTATCAGTTATAAAAGTATACATGACTTTTTTCTCAGTCTGCTAAGTGTCTTTATTTGTTAACACAATCACAATGAACAGAGAAATGCTCCTATGTGCCACACGTACTCCTGATCCATGTACTCTCTAGTGTTAATTCATTTTTCCTCTAAATGAATCTGGATTCCTTTGGAGGGGGGAAAACAGACTTTAAATTTTATTTATTTACTTATTTATGTAGTGCTCTTTGAGATGCCTATGTGGATGCAAGAAACAAGGAAAAACCTGTTCATTGATTTTTTTTCTCCACAATTCCATGCAGACATTTGGGGGCCAAGAAGATATTTTCATTCTGTAGTTGCTATTAGTCAGGAGTAACTGAGAATTTTACATGAGGAATAAGAGATGTGGAGCATCTGGACTTTTTCGGGTTGATATTATTAATGAAAAATAGACTCATGGAAATAATAGTATCCAGTATTTAACCTGATATGCAGATTGTTGGGCAATATTATCCTGAGTGGATGCATGTTTTTTTTGGATACTGAAACCAAACATTTCTTAAGATTGAGCAGGTTTGGGATGACACCATTTACTCTATAGACTTAACCAAGATTTTACCAAATTGTAAAACCGACACAATATATTCATTTATTCATCCATTCAGTAAGCACTTATTAATCATGTGTGTTTCAGGTTTGTTGCAACATATGCTTCCATCCTGCTCTCTTCAAGTTTTGTTTATAGAGATATTTTTTACCTAGAGTATATTTTGCTTTTTTGTTTTTTTTGTATTTTGTTTGTTTGTTTGTTTGTTTTGTGACTATTTGTGCTGATAGTTATGGCTCCTGGTTCTAGATCAGCATTCTGCAGTGAAATTTTGGTGTGATCTCTCACCAGATATTTAATCCATTTTCATCTTCATGGAAAAAAGGGGGGAAAACTGTTCTTACTATCTGCTATTTCTGAAAATGAGATTAGAGCAGGTACAAATTAGCTAGAACTCGGGAAGCATCTCACATTACTCAAATGGATGATGCTAAGGAGTGACAATGATTATGAGGATGAATATCTTTTTTTAGACGATGAAGTCAAGAAAGATAGTTAGTTGGCTTTTTGACTATATTGGGTATGCACAAAAATTTACTTCAAAACAGGGGCTAGGTAATACAAACAAATGAAAACTGTGAAGTTTTGCTAGGGATCAGCAAGATAAGCGTGAGAAGCCTTTCTCATATAAACCTTAAGTTTTGGCTCTAACCTTAGCTTTATCCACAAAACCAGGTGCTAGAGCTAAGTGAGCATCTTTCCTTCCATCCTGCTCTCTTTTCAAAATTAGGGGAAATATTTTAAGGGAAAAGTGGTGGGGGTGGGGGGCCACATGTGATGGGTGTACCTTATGACTGATCAAGAAAGAAAGACCATTTCTTCCTGTCAGAGGCATATTACAAGGGACCTGAAGCAAAATAATATCACAAGGAAAGGGTTGCTCTCTAGCTGGGTCAGAGAAAAGTTAGGGATTCTATCTAAAATATGAATTCCTAGAGGAAAAACTATATTAACATAGAAAGTTATTGATGGAATTGAAATTATCCTTCGATAGATGTCTGCCTTGCTTACATATTTGCAGTGAGGTAGTAAAGTGTGAGAAATGTCCCCTACTGGCATTGTAAAAATATGGGTGTTGTAATTAATTAAGATGATATATTGAAACATTGGCAAAGTTTAGTGTTTGCTAATACATATGTGGCACAATTAAGCCAGGGTTATTGTTGTTGTTATCTAATCTCACAACGTATGCTTTTTTAGGACTGTCATCTTTTTAGAATTTACAAAGGAAATAAAGATCAGGCTATTATCTGACTTTTGTTCCTGAGAAACTAATGAGCAAGAGTCATTACTCATAACAGAATAATTAATTGGGTTTCCACTCTGTGCCAGACAGTGAGCTGGGATCTGGACTCACTTAGATAAGAAACAGTTCTTTTTCTCATGGCACTCACAGTGTAGGGAGAGACAGGTAAACAAATCATTGCCATATAAGTTGATAAATGCTATAATAAATGTATGAACAGATGCCATGAACATAAAGGAGGGCATATTTAAGTGCCTCCAGCAGAAAGCAAGGGTTTTCAGAGTAGCTGGTACATGCCTTGTAACAAGACTTCACAAAGTTGAAGAGGAAAGGAGAGGAAAAGCAACTTTGAAGCATTAGCAGCGGTAAAGATACACAAAGTTCGAATGAAGATAGGGTCAATTTGAGAAATTGCCTTGCTATGATGCCAAAGAGTTAGAATTTTTTTAAAAGATTTTATTTATTTATTTGAGAGAGAGAGCATGAGCAGGCGGAGAGGCAGAGGGAGAAGCAGACTCTCTCCTGAGCAGGGAACCTTATGCAGCGCTAGATCCTGGGACTCCGGGATCATGACCTGAGCTGAAGGCGGATGTTTATCTGACTGAGCCACCCAGGCACCCCTAAAGAGTTAAAATTTTATCAAAGAACATAAGAAGATATCCTAGTTTATAGATACAATCAACATAGCTTAGTCAAATTTTAATAAATACTAATGGCTCAGCTACTATTTGCCAGGCTACCATACACTTTTTATGTGCCATGTAGTATACTAAAGTTGGAGCTGAAGAATTGAACAGGTGTGACAGTTACGTGGGGGAAGAAGAGAAGATGACTGGTAATAGAAAACTAAAAGAGGCTTAAGCAAAAGAATGTTTATTCCCACAGATCGATGAATCAGCAGATGAGCAATGCCTGGATGGATTTAGGGGCTTACATGGTCATCAGAACCAAGGATCTTTACATCTTTTATCTTTAGCTTGTGACTTTATTGTCAAAAAAATGACTCTCAAAGCTGCTAGTATCATCCCCTTATACAACTAGTCCACATATAGGAAGGAACAAGAGAAAGGTTGGGAGTTTTAGTCTCCCACTTGTGAGGCATGTCTTTCTGGGAAGACCCCTAGAAGAGTCTTCTCTGTTTCATCTGTCTCATTGGAGATAACTTACTATACAGACATCAAAATTTTCAAGGGAGGCTGGAAAAGGGAATAACATTTATTTCCAGCCTTTATTATAGGTGGTCAGATTTGCAGTGAGGGAAAAGGGGTAGAAAATGACTATTTAACTAGTAACCAACAGTGTTTGACTCTTCTTAGGTAAAATTCATATTCGAAGGTCAAGAGGAAGAAGACATGGTATTGAAGTAGATGCAGAAATAGGGAGAAGACCAGATAATGGTGGTGGATTTGACAAGTGGGAGGTCACTACTGACTTTTACTCTGGAAATTCTAGTGGAGTTTACTATTAGGAGTCAAAATTCAGTATGCTAAGAAGTGAATTGGTGGTGAGGAAATAGATATAGAAACTGCTTTCCTAAAAACAACAAACAAACCAACAGCTCCTAGTAAAGAAGACAGAAAGAAGTAGTCTATGTTGGAGTGAGATTAAGGAAAAGCTTTTCATTCGGGGATGGGAGATAATAGATCATATTTACATGCTTTTGGTGGGGGGTGCACATAGATAGGAAAAAATATTAGATATAAGAACAGGGTGTGGTAATTGATAGTTTAAAGTTCCAGAGTAGATTAGAATAGATGAAGGCAAGGAGGAAAAATTATTTTTATATTCAGGAGAGGTAGACTAGAATATGGAGTTAGACACAACTCCATAGCCTGTGGATGGTGATTAAAATCTAGCCTAAGACCAGAACAGAGATCAATTTGTAGATGAGTTTGGAAATTAAGGGAACTCAGGAGCTGCTGCATGATGACCTTCGTTTCTACTGAAAATTTGGAGATAATGTCAGATACTGAAACTCTGTATGTGTAGAAAGGGAGAGGGAGTGATGGGTGATAATGGTGGGCTAGAATAGTCTAAGATGTGGGTATAAATTTGGAATAGCCAAAGCATGAAATTAGAAATAGTTTTATTAAGGATCAGCGAAAGGACTGTTGGAATGTATTCAGTACCAGACTGTCATTAAAAACATACCTTTAAATAATTCAGACTTATATGAGTACATTTTCTTCCATAGTGCTCAATAGCCAGTAAGCACAAGTAGATAAAGCCATTACTTTGAATGAGCCAGGGTTAAATATTATCAGGGAAGAGAGGATGTGACTATAATAGAGCAACCTAGAATATCATTAAAGAGAGAACAGGACGTTGAGTGTAAAATGAGAAAAATGAATCTATGAGGAATGCTACCAGACTGGAAAAATAGAAAAGGTCTGTGATTTTATATTGTGTCTATATTCCTCACAAAACCCCATTTCTTTAGTACTTAGTAGTCATATTTATCTGGCTGTGTAGTCAATCCCCAGCCATCATTAATTAGCCCAAGGGTCAATACTTGGTGGTTTTCATTGGCTTGTGAATCAACAGCAGATTATTGAGAAATAAGTTTGTTTCTTCCGCGAACTGGAATTCAGAAACAGTCATTAAATTTGGGTTAGGCTGGCACTGAGGTAATGCAAATAAAAGAGATTTATAGTCAGATTCTGCTATGGCTACATGGCAAAGCAGAGAATGGTGATGTCCAGTAAGAAAAGAAACACACAGAGAGACCAGAGATGAACAAATGAAGAAAATACTACTTGGGACCTTGATGCCTTTGCAGTTTCTGATTCTAACACCTTTTGAAGTTTGGCTTTATTTATACCATTCATTTGATTCTGTGAGATATGCCTGCATTTTAGATTAAATTTTCCTTTTATGCTTGAGCTAGTTTAAGTTGGCATTATTTAAATCCCAAAGGGTGTAATGAAGGACTAGATCAAAGGACTGGAGGTCTATACTAGTCAAAGAAGAGATTTAGTGCTAATGGGTGTTCTGGAGAGGTAAAATAATAGGAAAGTTTATGAGAGAACTGTTAGAAGGTTGGCATGAAATTAAATGTTTTTTCATTTTGATAATTTCAGAAGTAAGTTAAATAGCTATAGAGGATGATACTCTACTGTAAGAAAGTAGAAGAATGCCCTGAAGAAGAGTAGAGGTCAAGTGTTTTGGTCAAAGGAGCCTAGGAACTATTAGGATAGATTTTGAAATTAGCTAGGAGTTGTAGTGAAACAAAGACTGAGTTGGTCAACAAACACTTCACTGAATACGGAAGTGTGATCTAAAGTTTGGTAGATTAATTCAAGTATTGTGGAAAGGGTGTGCTAAGATGGCATGAACCTCAAAAGATGATTCCTGGAGGTACAAAATCACAATGGTATAGAAAGAATGGTGAGGAAAAGAAAAATTCTCCCTTGCATTCTATCTGTGAGCTGCTTGGCCACTAGAGAGTAAATAATCTCCAATGAATAAGTTATTTGCACTCAGTGTATTTGAACATCATTATTTACTGACAACAAATCCTAAGGGATTCTTATGGGATACTAACAAAAAACAAAAACAAAAACAAAAACAGGAAATCTTCAGAAAGGAGAAATCACAAAGAAAATAACCAACTTTTAATTACTAACATGGTGTTTGGCTATAGAATCACTTATAAATAATCTATATAGGATCATCTGTACTTTAGTAAATACACCTTCTGTGTGCTTTCTGGAATGAGAATATTAATGTTGATTATAAGAGAATAAACTCTGAGGGAGTCCCACTTGCATATCAAATGCCAGGCATCATGGAATGATCACCCATATAAGTTATATTGTCCAAGTAGGGAAAAGCATTTTAGGACCATATAGTCAATGCAACTATATTTATTTATTCAATTCTAGCAGTTGCTTAGTGGTGATGTCCTTTAAGTAAAGTGGTCAAAGAGAACAAGAGGACAAGAGGAAAGAAAGGCTTTTCAAAAATAATGCTTTAGGCTTTAAGTTTAGACTTAGATCTTTTAATATATTCCAAATTTGTTTTCACAATGCTTGTGATTTATTCTGCTTCATACACACTCCTCCATCACTTCGTATAATTGGCTTTGGTTTAGACAAGCACAGCGTCCTGTCTTCTAAGCAATTAATAAAATTCATTTTAAGTTTCGGGTTGTCTTTGTGAATGTATACCTTGCTTTACTAATGGAACTGTAAGATCCTCAAAAGTGGGACATTTTGCTTTTATAGTTACACAGTTTCTGAAACAGTGTTTGAGCATATAGTAGGTGTGTGGCAAATGGATATTGCCTAAGGGATTGACTGATGGAGTTACCAAGTGCAAGGCAAAGATGTCCACACAGAATCTATGAGGAGAGGATAAAGGAAAGGTTATTGTTGCTAATTGTGTTTCTGTGCCAATTCTACTTCCAAGAAGATTCATTAGTACATTCTTTGAGAAGGGAAGGGTCTTAACCAAATCTGATATTGCTAACACATCCTTGTTCTGGTAACTAAGGTGTAAGCAGCATAAATGCAATTAGTATATTTTGTGAAGGATTAGAAAGATATTTTGTTTGTTTTGATTATTTATTTATTTTGTTTGGGGCTTTTTTTCTTTTTTACAAAGTCTGTCTCAAGTAAATGCTTGAGAGAGGAGAGTAACTATATTGTAATCTGTGATTTACTCTCAGTGTGCTAATCATTTAGAAATTATCAGATGAAAATAAGCCCCAGTAAAAGATAGTAAAAGCCATTTTTATTCCACATCTGCTACATTGTAGGCAGAGTGTAGGCAGATAAAAAAACTAATAGTATTTATATATTACATTTAACTTCATAATACCCTTATTATAATAATTCTTAGAAATAGCATTATTTTATTTTAAGGGCATTATTTGAGGGCAAAGGAAGAGAAGTTACAGATGTTATTTGGCTCTCCCAGAAGTACACAACTAAATGGTAAAGACAGAAGTCTAATTTAGATCTGATTTCAAAGGTGGATTATTTTGCTCCTTTGTGCTATTGGAGAAAATTCTGTATTCTCTTCCCAAAAGCTTACTAAGTTCGGAGCCAGTAGCAGTGGTGGTAGTAGCAACAGTAGCTGTAAGAGTAGCAGATGCAGACTCAACAGCAGCAGTGTAACAGATATTTAGTAAATGCTTGCCATGTGCCAAGAACCGTTCTGCATGCTTGACATGCATTAGAAGAGGAGGAACATGATAGGAAAGGAGGCAGCGATATTCCAGGATTATTGCTTAGTTTATCTATACATAGGCTTTGTTTATCTAAAACACCTTTCTTGGCTGCCACAAGTAAATTAACAGTAGGCCATGTCGTCCCGTGTGTAATTTCCAAGCATTACTTTCTTCCAGTCTCTTAAACATCATCCCACTCTTCATATATGTGGGAGAAAAAGCAACAGCATGTCTTTGTTCTATATATATTGCCTGTTGGAAATCAGTTTGCCAGGGTCTGCTCTTAATAGTCAAGGGCACAGATTTCATTTTCATGCCCATTATGCATCAATAGCTCGAATCAGATATATTATGAGTCACGGCTGCCTTACATTTCCTGGGCTGCTGTGTTAATGTTCCTTTACTTAAGACTGCTATGCGCTTATTAGTGTCCAATGGTAACTGGTTCCTACTGAGTCAATGCATCTCTAAAGAATTATCAAGGATGTTATATGCTGAGTTAAAAATGAACACGATTTTGGGCTGCAACAAAAGTCATAAAAAGACAATCATGTATAAATTTAAGAGCCTTGTGAAGTGTACAGAATAGGAAAACTCAAAATTACACGAAGAGTTACACATATTTACAGAAATCTTTCTCCTTTGCCATTTCTGAAAGTGCTAGATTTCTTTCTGCTTTCTGCCTTGAAATTACTTCAACACCAACAGATGCCACATAAAACCATCTTTTCCCAGTCTCCCTGCAATTTCATTTAAACTTATTTTACCTATGATATGTCTCTCCAAGAAGCCTACTTATTCCTGTTTACAAAAGCAGCTAAGATGGGGAAAGATGGTAGGTTGTCTAGAGATATTAGAAGTGGGCTTGAAGGAGAAAATTAAGTCACCTGAAAGGGCTGAATAAGTTTATTGAAAAACAATTAAGAGGGGACCTGGGTGGCTCAGTGGGTTAAAGCCTCTGCCTTCGGCTCAGGTCATGATCTCAGGGTCCTGGGATTGAGGCCCGCATCAGACTCCCTGCTCGGTGGGGAGCCTGCTTTTTCCTCTCTCTCTGCCTGCCTTTCTGCCTACTTGTGATCTGATCTCTTTCTGTGTGTCAAATAAATAAATAAAATCTTTAAAAAAAAAAAGAAAATTAAGAAAAGTTGAAGTCATTGTGGGATGCCCAACAATTGCTATGGACAGCATCTCTCTTTTATATTTTATTGGAATAATATACTATTTTTTTGGAGTAATATGCTATTTTATCTATTGCCTTCTGTTCAATAGGATTTGTCACTTTCCTGAACCTAAAATTATATTTGAAAAATTAATTTTTATGTTTAAAGATTGATAATAGTTCACCTATATCCATTCTAAAACCATGTAAGAGGTATAAAAGTAAACAGTAGTGATATGGGAAACATTTTAAAAAATATTTTTAAAGATTTTATTTATTTATTTATTTGACAGAGAGAGAGAGAGACCAAGAGAGGGAACACAGGCAGGCGGAGTAGGAGAGGGAGAAACAGGCTTCCCGCGTAGCAGGAAGCCCAATGTGGGCCTCAATCCCAGGACCCAGGGATCGTGACCTGAGCTGAAGGCAGACGCTTAACAACTGAGCCACCCAGGTGGCCCAGCATTTTGTATAGTAATTCAAAATTGCTTAATTTCAATTTAGCATACTATTTAAAGTACAGTTCTGACTGCAGATCTGACTTTAGTTTGAACTTATTTCTATATGAACATCCTGTGAAAATTATTAGTACTCAATTTTTTCTACTATTAATATTTACTAAGCTATTATCTAATTTTGTACAATTTCTTGCCTATTCTAACTACCCATAATATTGGAAGTTCCACAGGAGTATGTTTCCATGTTCCTTGGTTTGATTATTTCAAGCAAAATGTATAATGGAGGAAAAAGTATTTGGTATAAATGTTAAGAAGGGCATGTTTAGGGGCTCCTGGGTGGTTCAATTGATTTATCCTCTGCCTTCAGATCAGGTCATGATTGGTCCTGGGATCAAGCCTCACATCACATCGGGATCCCTGCTCAGTGAGGAACCTGCTTCCCCCCTATCTGTGCCCCCGATTCGCGCTTGTGCTCACTCTCTCTCTAATGCTCTCTCTCAAATAAATAAATAAAATTTTTAAAAAAGGGCATGTGTATCCTAAGGGGAATTAAAGATAAAAAGTCTAAAGTCTAAAGAAAGGAGTGCTGATTATAAGCTTGAGTAGTATGGATCCTAAAGTTACCTCTAAAAAAATAGGAATATCTGAACTGATCTCATGTTAGCAATCAAAAGTTATATATATTCTGTATATTCTGTATATATATATATATATAACATGTATATTTTTCTCTACATAACAGTAATAATAGCATAACATACTCCATATCAAAGCTTATCAAACACTTTCCTATACATGCTCTGATTTAATAGACAGTTACTGACAAACAAGACCTACTAACNACACGTATATTTTTCTCTACATAACAGTAATAATAGCATAACATACTCCATATCAAAGCTTATTAAACACTTTCCTATACATGCTCTGATTTAATAGACAGTTACTGACAAACAAGACCTACTAACTGGTGGAAACATTCCTTCTAGATTATTCACGTCAAACTTCATCATAAGAAGAAAGGGTAATTGCTGCTTGTGATGTCAAACACAAACATTCTCCAAAATCATTAATATTCTCTTATTGTTGACTTTAAGAAATGGATTGTACCCAACTATCATTCTATGCCTTAATTTGCAGATGAACTTATAGACTTGTGGTATTCTTTCTTTTTTTATCTGCTTTATAAGGTATACAGTAGATATAAGAAACATACAATTCATGGTAGCATTAGCCCTGTTAAAACTGTTGTGAACTTTCTTGAAGTCTTTTTCCTCTTTGTCTTTATTTATAAAATTGTGATAGCAATGTTTATATAATATTTCATCTGGTTATTTTTGCTTTATATTAAGATTTTTTCATATGGGACTTTTAATAATAACTATAAGGCCTGCATAATATTTTATCTAATAGACATATAATTTATATGACTATTTCTATATATAATGATAAATATCTTTATATAAAAACATATTCCCCCATTTTATATTAGATCATTGAATTAAATGAAATGAACATGTTTTGACTTGTGTTATATCATTCCCAACATTTTTCTAAAATGTGGTACCACCTTACTGTTTCTCACAAAGTAGAAATGAACATATACTACCATATTCACCAGTTTAGGTATTAATATTTTAAGTCAACACTTCTTTATCAAGTAAGTATAATATCTTATGATTATTTAGATTACATTTCATTTATTTCCATGTGTGGAAGTGTTCCCCAATGTTCATATACTAGTTGCCATATTTGTGAATTTTCTGTTCTCATATTTCATCCATAAATGGGATAGAGTATAGTGCTGTGGAATGAACACAGGCTTAGCAAGCTTGTATATAATTTAATACCCCATTGGCTATGTGGGCTTTAACAAATAACTCAGCTCTTTTGATTCTCCATCCCTTATCTGTAGGATGGAAATAATAATACCCACTTTTTAAGGCTGTGTTGAGGGTTAAGAATATAATATTTAAATGCCCAGCACAACAACTAGCAGATGTTTAGTAAATGTTGACTCCTTTTCTCTGATAAAATTACTCTTGGACTTTATTTTCATGACTACTAGAGGAGCTATAATAATAACCAACCTATGTTTTGACTGTAAATACTAAGAATTCATTATTAATTTTTATGTTTATTTACCTGTGTTATGACCCTTTCATATATGCAAAGTGTTAAAATACTCAGCATTCAGCCTTAGGGGAAAGAGAAAACATAAACACATTTTATTACTTTTCTAGGATAAGCATAATTTTTGATGTGTTAGTAGAGCCTAATGAAGACAGCAGCAATAGCTAAATTTAAAAAGCATGCAATGAAAGAGATACATTAAACATGTCACAGTTTACTAATTTGCCAATCATTGATGGACATTAGTGGGCTGATGGATTTTTAAGCATTAATATATACCAAAAAGATATCTTGTGAAAAATTCAGACAACAGTTTCATTGAATTTACAAACTGGCTTCTTGCAGGCAGCTAGTTAACTGTAATCATTCTCAAGCTTAAAAATACTCAGGGTTAAAATGACAGGCACTAATTAATTTTCCAATTAGTTAAGGATTGATTCAGGATGTCATTCTTAAACTGTTCCGCCATTTAAAGAGCCAATCATTTATGTTGACAGAAGTTGCTTTGTGTTTAACATTTCCATTAGATATGCAGCCTCACCCTATAGCTATCAATCATCATAATTTTGACCCAGCCTGTCCTAAGTGAAGTAGAAAATGGTTGGTCAGCTTTCATACATATATCATTCTCTCAAAAGGGAGACAGTTTATATTAACAGTTTTGATCAAGCTCTAATTACCAAAGTTTTTTAAAATATAAGTTGTAGATGTTCATGGAACAACATGGGACTACTTATTAAGATGATGGAAACTAGTCTAGTATATGATTTTTGGAAAAAACTCAAATCTCAAATTTTCTGAACTTAATTTTTTTCTCATCTGTTGAAATGGGATAGTAATATATTTTTCTACTTGGAAAGATTATTTCTTATTTCTAAATGTATAATGTGTTATTATAATCCTGCTCTTAGTACCTGACATAAATGAGGCCTTCAATAAAAGTTGTGAATGAATGGTGGATTCCTGAATCCATTTCTTTAAACTTAGTTTCCTGTAGAAAAGAACTAAAGTAAAATGTGTGATTCTCATTTGCCATATAGACCTGTGTCATGAGGTACCAACAGTATTAAATTTTCTATTTAAATTAAAAGCTGCACATCAATTTTGAATGTTTATTTTCAGTTATTAACAGTTTGTTACCCAAACACAATACAAGTATACTTGAAGTGATATATTACTTTTATAAAACATTCTTTTAATTTTGAAGGTCAAAATATCGTATGTCATATTGGTAATAAATTAATGAGCCTAGTCAATATTTTTACTTGCAAGATGACCATTTCCATTGGCACAGAAATAAAAGTTCAAGGAAGGGTGACATTTCTTTACACAATTTTTGCATGAGCATTATCCACATAAGTATTTTTTTTTTAAAGATTTTATTTATTCATTTGACACAGAGACAGAGATTATAAGTAGGCAGAGAGGCAGGCAGAGAGAGAGAAGAGAGGAGGAAGCAGGCTCCCTGCTGAGCAGAGAGCCCGATGTGGGCCTCGATCCCAGGACCCTGGGATCATGACCTGAGCCGAAGGCAGCAGCTTTAACCCATTGAGCCACCCAGGCGCCCTATCCACATAAGTACTTAAATCATAAACCTGAGCACTGTATTTTATCCTTCTTCTAAAAAAAAGTTTTATTAGTATATAAGTCTCCTACATAAAATTCACTCATGGTAAATGTCATTTCACTATTGTAAGTAATCCCCACTCTTACCTAAATTTGCTTATCACCATTTCTTATCTGGATCTTTGAGTGGTCTTGCAGGTGCTTTCCTATTTCAGGTTTTGCCTTTCCCAGTCTTACCTCCATACTACAAATATTTCAGAGCCATCTGTACAAAAACAAGTCTTACTGTTCTAGATATCTATTGCTACATCACAAACCTCCTCAAAATTCAAGGGCTTAAAGTCAACAATTTACTTGGCTTATAAGTCTGCAATTTTGTCAGGAATGATAGAGAAAGACCCATCTCTGCTTCAAGCAGTACTTGTGAAATAACTTCCAAGATGGCCAAGTCACATAGCTGGAAAGTTGGTTCTTGTTGGACGCTCAGCAGAGGGCCACGGACTTTGGTTCCTTTCCTCATGGGGCTTTCTGGGCTGCTTGGAGTTCCTTTAAGATCCAGGCTTGTTTCTAAGAGCATCTGTCCCCAGACACAGGAAGTATCTGTTGGCTACAAAGGCAACAGACAAGCCTCACTTCTGCTGCATTTTCTTGATCCCAGCCACAGAATTTTGGACTCAATGGGATGAGTGTCAAAGAATTTGGGGCCATGTTTTAAAACTGTCACAATCAATGTGTCACTTCTCTGTTTCAAATTCAGCAGTGCCTCCCTATATTATTTAAATATTTTGACCAATTGCAGAAGCATAATTTGTAATGTTCTTTTTACAGTTTACCTCTGCAGCCTCATTTCTTTCTACTTCCATGTTTTCCACTCATGCTCTTGTTTCATTCTTGTTA
Source organism: Ailurus styani (assembly GCA_002007465.1). NCBI lineage: Eukaryota > Metazoa > Chordata > Mammalia > Carnivora > Ailuridae > Ailurus > Ailurus styani. Next base: position 3,625,067 of record LNAC01000013.1, on the reverse strand, counting down.
GTACTGGTGCCTGGATTCCTACATCTGTCATCCCTTTACATTCTGTTGTTCAATCATTGCCTCTCTCCCTCTGTCCTCAGAGCTCAGCTCACAGCTCTGTTCTGGAAACACTTATATGACCTTGGCCTCTATGCTTCCCACTCTACCCACACCAAATCTGACATGGATGTCTCTTCTATCGATCCCTGTGCATGTAAGTCAGTAATATGCTTTTATTATATTTTATGTATTTGACTTTATCACTAGATTGTGTGCTTCCAAAAGGCAGGTATGATGTCTTTTGTATCATGGCATCCTCACAGTTTATTGAATGAATAAATGGAAAAATGATCAAATATATACATCATAGGATATAGAAATGATTTGTTTATACATAGACAAAACTGTTATATATTAGGCATGCACTTCTGGAGACCTTCCATAGTTGAAAAAATGAATTATTCAAAATGACTTTTCAAATAGAAAATATAAACTTGGGTTGATGTAGTCTCAGAACATGTAAGTATAGAACTATGATATCGAGTTTACTTAAATACTTTTTAAGTGATCTCATAATTATCTTCAGCACTTTATACAGTGCTTTCTAGTAAGTGAGAAGCAGGGTTGCTTTTGTCTTGTGTTTTATCACATTTAACATCTACTCCAGAGTTGGGGTAGGATTTTTAGCACTAGCACTAGCATTAACGAGAGCACTTCATATGTGCTTGAATTACATCATTATAGGATGTAAATACTTTTAATTGTCATATACATGACTGTTAAAAAAGCACAAAAGTCACTAAAATCACTTGCACAAATTCCAGTGTATAAATAGTCAATTCTTATTATTCATTGATTCTATATTTAGAATTCACCTGCTGGCTAAAAGTTATTTGTAACCCTAAAATCAATACTTGTAAGAGTAGCGCCTTCCCCATCAGTTGTAGACATGTGCATATGCAGAGTGGCAAAAATCCAGTCATCTGATGGCACATATTCCAGCTAAGGTTGAACAATGTGATGCTCTGTCTTCTGGTTTCAGCTTTCATACTGTAAACAACTCTCCATTTACAGTCTATTTAGTGCCATGTTTTTCACATTTTGTGCTTTATGTTAGTAACCTGGCTGTTTAAACTGGGGTCCCAGCATAGTGCTGCAGTGCTTTTAGTATTCCTAAGCATAAGAAGGCTGTCATGTGTCCTGTGGAGAATATACATGTGTTAGATGGGTTTTGTTCAGGCATGAGTTATAGTGCTGTTGCCCATGAATTCAAAGTTAATTAATCAACAATATATATTAAATAAGGTGTCATTACACAAAAATACAAGTAAAACAAGCATATGTATTGCTCAGTTGATGAAATATTGAGACTGGAGGCCACAAGGAGCCTAATCCTGTATTTCCTCTATGGGGAATGATTCTAGTACTTGCTGATTCAATGTTTGTGGTAACTTTATAGACCATAACTAGAACAAATAACCAGAACATGGTACGCAGGATACTGACAAAGGATGAGATTACTTCTGCTTAATCTATAAACTGCTTTGCCAAATTGCTAAAGATAAACACAATTTACATATCACTTAGTCTACTGATTTTAAAATGATGGATACTTGAAGATAATTTTCTATCCAGTTCATAATGCCTCACACTTTGTACATAAAGCAATAGTTTATTTAATACTATATATATCATGATATTTCAATACCACATAATTCAAAAACACAGAAAATACAGCTAGCAATTTTTTTAAGTTCAAATATTTTATTAATTCAAACTATTTGTTGTAGTTCCAAAAAACTATTATTTTTCTTATAAGAGCTGCTTAAAGAAGGCTTTCTGTTTTCTTTGATGTAAATAGACATTTGCTAACTGGAGATGACTAGTTGGTGTGAATTTAAAAATTTTAAATGCAGCTTATTTCTTTTTTCTTTATTTTCTCTAATATTTATTTATTTATTTGAGAAATAAAGAGGGTGAGTGAACATGGAGGGGGAGTCTAGCCTGGTGCTGGATCTCATGACCCTAAGATCAGACCTGAGCCAAAACCAAGAGTCAGATGCTTAACTGACTATATGACCCAAGCAGTCCTGCAGCTTATTTCTTAAAGTAGAATAATATCTGCAATAATACAAATTGAAGATGGAATCTAATGAGATATTAAATCTGTTTTATTATGAGTAAAAACACTGATATATTACATTTTCACATGCAGATTATGGCTCTAAGATGATTTCAAGGGTAATTTGGAGGTGTAGGTAGAATTATCTGACCCTTAAGTCATTGGAAGTGGGTTATACATGGATCTACTTGACTGATATATGCCCTATGAGCAATATGTGACAGAGAGATAAAGAAATGTTATATATCACTAGATTACATTGATATGAATCATGGCAAAATTTCGGATTGGTATTTCCCTCAATACTTTTGAGCCTCCATTACTCAGTGGGAGAAATGATTAGTGTATCTCTACTTGGAGACCTAGGCTGGAAATGGTAGTTTGGCTTGGTGGGAATTGAGATTTACTGCCACTATGCTGTCGCTAAAAGATAACTTTCTGTCCATTTCGTAATAATGTTGCAATGAATATGGTATATCAGTCCAAATACTTGGTGTTTCACTGGAATTTTCTAAAATATATGGGACATATTTCACACACACATGATTGTTATAGCAAGGCAGTGATGATTGAGTCATTTGGGACTTTTGGATGGGGAAAACTGAAACATACATTCAGGTGTTGTAAATATAAAATATAAGAATCCAAATTATTATAAACAATTATTAGGAAGACTTTCAAAGTCTTTTAAAAAAATAATTTTGAAGAATTCTATTATTTTTACTTAAGAGAAAGTTTTCAAAACTTAATGGAAAATTATTTCCTAATGTATATCATAGCATTTGATCTAGCGTTGTGAGTACTAGTTTATCCTGGGATGCTTGTGTAGGGTATGCCACTTAAAAGTCCCTTGAACAATAAACTGTAATGAGATGCCTGGGTGGCTCAGTCGGTTAAGCATCTGCCTTTGACTTGGGGTCATGATCCTGGAGTCCTGGGATCAAGTCCCGCATCGGGATCCCTGCTCAGTTGATAGTCTCCTTCCCCCTCTGGCCCTCCCTACCTCTCATGCTCTCTCTCTCTCTCTTATTCTCTCTCTCAAATGGATAAATAAAATCTTAAAAAAACAAACCATAATGAATAAGTCCAATACTTCATCTCTGTTAAGTCATAAAATATATCCTATAGGAGTCACATTAAAGTTACTTACAGTCATTCTGAAATGTACTCTTACACGGAAGCATGGAAATTTAACTAGGCCCGAGTCCCCCTTAGTATGTTAAAGTAATGAAAAGATCCCCTAATTTCTCTTCGAAGTATAGGGGTAGAGGGAAACAACAAAGAAATAGGACACACTAAATTTTTCTGGTTGATGCAGAAGAATTTTATTGTCAGTAATCATAAGTACATTAATTTGGAAAATGTGCTTATTGGTATGGGGAGAAGACAGATAAAATTTGTGGCTTCTAGACTTTTCAAATACTGTGAGGCAAACACTTGTGCCCTTTGTCACTCTCCATCCCCTCAAGATTGCAAACAAAGAGTAATAAATTTTTCATAATTTTTCCAGAGAAAGGAAAGTATCTACTAACCAGCGAAGTACAATGGGTATAATAAAATCAGGGAATTTGTCTGGCTTTCATCTGATAAAATACTTCAGAAAGGCCAGTGATGCTTTTAATGAGTGGCCTTGAGCAATTCATTTAACATGTTTCAGCCTCCATTTTACTCTTTTCTAATCTAAAAGATTAAGATGCATCTACTTCCCAGCAGTGTGGAGGCTTAATTTTATTTGATTCAAAAGCCTTTGGGCTTTTTCCATGATCAGCTGTGTTTGGTTTCAGAAAGTTTTGAACTGTCAAAATTAGTCACACAAAAGTGATGTCACAGAGTATCTCCTTTCCTAAAAGCTCTGATTCCAGTATTATTATTTAAATTCCATGCTGTGATAGGTACCCTACATATTTTTAGTAATATACACATGTCACATATCGCTTTTGATATAGTCTGACCTGGGAAGCTCTGTGACTAATGTGGTTTTCTTCACTGGCTTGATTTGCAATTCAACCCATAATGAGGAAAACATCAGTGATTCAATTCCCTTTGTCAAAGCCCTTGGGCATTACCTGTGAAGAATGAATTTTCAAATATACTGGACCACATGTAAGAGAATACGTAATGTGCTATGTCATTTTTGAACATGGTTTCATTCAACCTCAATATAATGACTAAGCATGCCATGTGTAATCAATATTCTCAGACAACTGGGTAAAAAAGGCAATGTGGTACAGATATTAGTCTGTTAGTCTGAGAAAAAGATATTCATACTCTTAATCAGTAACGATCTGTGCAAAAAACAATGGATTATTTATTAACTTCCTTCACTGAAGTTGCAGATATACTTTTGACTACAAAACAAGCAGCCCATATATCTGTTTCTCCTGAACTGTTTTGTGTTACCGAGTAAATGTTTATGTGCACCACTCCCTCCCATTTATATGGTGAAGTCTTGACCCTCAAGGTAATGGTATTTGAAGATGGAGTGTGGGAGGGGATTAGGATTAGATGAAGTCATGAGGGTGGGACACATGCTGAGTTTAAAGGTCCTAGAGCATACAGTGAGATGGTAGCTGTCTACAAACCAAGGGAAGACCTCAAAATGAAACCTACTTTACGAATACCTTTCAACAGACATAAAATGACTGATTCAAACTAACGCATGTCTGTGTTTTCCTCTGTGTTTCCTCTGTGTTTACAACCACTGTGATATCATTGTTTATTTCTAATTAGCTCATAAATATAAAAATGTGTAGTATCACAAGGGCTGGAGATGCAACCTACACCTGAATTGAGCTCAATGATTTGAAATCATTAGGTAGTTATTTTTTAAATAAAGGCTCATAGCTGAGTCCATATGTATTGGAGGCTGGCTGTATAACTGGAAGCTTGCAAAATTAACAATGTAGAAGAAATGTTTATTAAAGGGTAAATCATTTTAAAGTCCTTAATTTGACACCTATATTATTAAATCTCAGTGGTAACCACAGCAATTGTTTAGAACATAACTAAGAAAAAACTTTTGTAGAGGAGCATTCTATCAGTGATATTTAGAATTGACAGTGTGGTGATTAGAAAACTGATAAATTTTAATAGGTTCTTAAATTATTTTAAAATTATCTACATGCAACGCACTCCTTTCATGCTTACATTTGGTTGCCTATGCTTGCTTTTCAGGATTTTTTTTTTTTGGTTATAATTAGAAAATATAAATAAGTACATAGTCTAATTCCAGTTGTTTCCAATAGATGTCATCTGTCACTATTATAATATTATTTTAAAAGAACATTCTTGTACAAAACATTTCTGTATACCTGAATTTTGCTTTTGATAAATTTCTAAAATTAGAATTTTAGTACTTGAAGTTTCCCTAGAAATATAGCAATGCTCTTAGAAGAAGTATATGTTCACAAATAGTGGAAACTATCCTTAAGGAATGTTTTCTAACATTGCAAATGAAAACCGTCATTTCCTTTGATTTACCTTTTTTTTTTTTGATCACTGGTGGGATTGAAGAAATAGATATTTATTATCCTCTCACTAACTTTGAGAATTTATTTTTAATGTCTATTGCCAATTCTTCTGTTTGAATATTATTCTTTTATTTATTATTTTATAATAACTAGTCAGTAATGATCTTTACTAGGAATAGTAACAAATTGCTTTTCCTTTGGACCAATTACAGAATTTTTTTAAAAAGATTTTATTTATCTGAGAGAGAGAGAAAGAAATAGCGAGAGAGATAACATGAGTAAAGTGGGAGAGGGAGAAGCAGGCTCCCTGCTAAGCAGGGAGACCCATGTGAGGCTTGATTCCAGGATCCTGGGGTCATGACCTGAGCTGAAGACAGGCACTTAACCGACTGAGCCACAGGTGCCCCCCAATTACAGAATTTTTAAAGAAGATTTTGCTTTCTGAGTCTGAATTGGAGTAGATATAAAATGTGGTCCAATTATCATCTATGGTAAAACTTTATATTTGATACACACACACATAAGACTTGTTTGAAAAATAGCTCCTGGTAAAAAATCTGTTAGTTAAAATTTGTCCCCAAAGAGCTACTGTAATAGCATTTATCATACTAATATTGTAATAAAATAAAGATGAAAGCTTCATAAGTGATGGTAAAGACTTTAGTTTTGTTTTAGATAAGATAAATGTGTATAAAGAAGGACCTCAATCTTGTTGGTATTTAGCAGATAAGCTCTAGAGTAATAATGGTTAAATGAGGAGAAAAACTTCAGTAACAAGTCACGTAGAGAAGAGGCCCATAAATGCCTCTCGCATCTGGGCAATTTGTAATATTTTGCTGTGTCTCACTTTCCGCATTCAGTTGTTGTTACTTGTTTTTGTGTCTGTCTTTTCCTTCTCCCCGAGTTATTACTATCTGCTACACATTCCTGAATTGGAATTTTCCCAACAGCTATCATACAGTAATTGACTAATAATTTTGAAAAATTGAGTAAGTAATTGAATTCCAGGTCCACTGTTCTTCCAAATGAACTCTGTTGCTTTCTGTGATTACAAGGGCATTGGGTGTTCTTTTGCTGATCTAGGGTTCAGAGGTGCTGGGAGCAGCAGACAAAAGTCACAGTGACATCAGTTTGGCCACGGATGCTGCTTAATGGTGTGTTAAAACTCTGCAGTGAAGAATAAGTTGCTGACATGATGCCTCCTGAAGGGACACACAAATGCTGATGCCTTTGTTTTTTTTAATTGGTCAGTTGTGTCCTATAAAATTTGGCATGAGAAATACTTTGCCCTTTCAGGTTGCTATGGACAGAAAATCCCTAACCAAGCAAAATCCAGGTTGCTCATGTGTGATTGAATGCATCTCTTCCCTTTAGAGGGAAGATGTACTTTCCTTTTTTGAAGTCATGTTTAATGTTCTGTTTGGTAAACATGTACCAAGGTGATCCTTTCATCAACTAGACTGTTGAGATTACTAATTTGTATATAGGAAGGTGAACAGCATGATAATCCAAGCCACAGGGAATATGAAGAGGGGAGAAGTGAGGAGTCTGTTGACCCATGATGTCTAAAAGAAAGATTTGCACTGGAAAAATGGAAATAACCAGGTGCCAATGGTAAAAATAAATACATAAATAAAGCTGTCTGGAGACAGAGGAAATCCTCAGATTTTATAAAGACTAAAGAAATCATTCTACTCTAAGTGGCTGAGCTGTTGTGGTACTCATTGTAAATTTATTATAGAGGCTGTAATTTATATATATTCATGTAACAAATTTTAAGAATCTACAGTGTCAAAACATGTTGACTATAAAGTGAACTGCTAATGAAAATAGATATGTTTTTCTATCAGTTTTTAAAAAATCTAATCAGTAAGGAAAATGAAATGAGCCATCTCTTGATTGATCAGGTAGTATATGAAGTTCTCAGAGTATACTATTATTTTATCTATTTTTTAATGATAAAAATGGAGGTTTAGACAAACCTATGTTAAACAGTTTTGCTGCTAGAAAATAGAGGAGATGAAAGTTAAACTCAGATCCAAATTTTTAGCTAATTTTTTAAAAAGATTTTATCTATTTATTTGACAGAGAGAGAGAGATCACAAGCAGGCAGAGAGGCAGGCAGAGAGAGTAGGGAGAAGCAGGCTCCCTGCTGAGCAGAGAGCCCAATGCGGGACTCAATCCCAGGACCCCAAGATCATGACCCGAGCTGAAGGCAGAAGCCTAACCCACTGAACCACCCAGGCACCCTTAGCTAATGGTTTTAACCATTTTTCTATTGTCCTGCAACTTCTCATACCAGGATTTACATGTAGTTCTCACCTCTGCCTCATGGTAGAAAAGTCAAGATAATTAACTAGAATATGTGAAAATAAACAAATTACTATAAGATAAGGCAAACTATAGTCAATTCAACCATAAGAAAGCATGAAAGGAGAGAGGGTTCATGTTGGCTCTGGTTTCATTACCAACGTGAGATTTGAACAATCGTGGAAAATGTAGTAAATAAAGATCATGGTAAATAAAGATGGGAGAAAGGCATTTTAGGCAGAAGGACAAAAATTAAAAGCAGATATGAGAAGTATGGCATTTACCAGTGAACATGAACTAGTCCAGTTTTACTAAGAAAGTGAGTTATAAAGAAAGAAGCAGTGAGGGTAACATTAAATACATAGATGTAGAGTATGGAGAACCTTGAATTCTTGGCAAGAAAGGGAAACATTTGTTCTGTAGGTATTTGGTTTTCTGATAATTGGAATGCCATGCTCAGAAGGTTCCTTTAGGAAGACTACCTTGGCAATAGAATGCAATATAGAGGAGAATTGGGAGATACCAAAGGCAAATCTACCAAGTAGATATTCTTACAAGGACACTGCTTAGAGATACGTAATTACAATAATATTAAAAGCCCTATGGGAAGTGAAAGTAATTAGAATTGAAAGCCTACTGTAGACCAGCACTCTACTGGTCATCCTGGATGATTAAATATGTTATATCATTTACATATCATTACTTCTGTATTATGGTAGTACCCTTAGAAATTGAGATAAAGACATGAGAGGGATGCTGCAGAGAGAGAATGAACAGAATTGACTGGCTAGGGTATAGAAAATTTCCAGTCAAAGATAATTCTCAAGGTTCAAGTCCAGAGTTCTAAATAGTGCTATGTCAAGATGGTTTCAGTTGTAGATGACAAAACCACTCTTGGAAATCTTGAGTCTGAGAGGTCAGCTTCTTTTTCTTAGGCACAGTGACTGTTTGTGACCTGTGTCTGGTCAGGGAGGTTAGGGTCAGCAAGGACATTCAGCTGATGGTAAAACAATAGTGATTACAAAAGCAGCACAGGGTTGTGCTAAATGATTTATCTCGTGTATTTCCCAGTACAGTCCAATGAAATATATAATATTATTTTTAAAAATTTTCACACCTATTACACATGTATTAGTTAAGTTAGAGAATAGAAACTGGTATTTTAGAAGAAAGGGATTTGATATATGATATGCTTAAAAAACTTTGGTAGGGCTGAGGATTAAAGTCCAGAGAAAAACACTGCATGTGAGGAAATTAGGAATTGCTAAAATGACAGAACAATGCCAGTGATCGCTATTGCCTGGAACACCAAAGCAGGTGATTTTCAAGAGCTCTCCTGAAACTACTAAAATTACCTTCTGCCTCTCCACATATCTGCTACCATTATAACAGAACAGTGACTTCTCCTCTTCTATCTTCTAATTCTTGTACAAGTTCTCTCATGGAATGTGCTTGGAATGTGAACCTGACCTCTAATGACCAGTAGATCTGGGAAATGTATTTTCTAAATTACCAATCTCTGAGGAAAGAAATTAATTTTTAGTCTTGATGGAAAATGCCATATATACACACACACACACACACCCCACCCAGAAAGAGAGAAAGAGAGAGAACCTGAACTTAGTAAATTAAATAATCTGCCTAAGGGTTCTAGTTGGTAGGTAATAGAAACAATATTTGAGACTAAGTTTAACATAAAAATTTATTGTCTAACTATTAGAGAGTACAGCCATTGAGCTCAGGATGGAGCAAGAGAGTAGGCACAGCCAGGTTGGTAAGTCAGTACTTGGCCCTTTATGTGAGAGAGCTAATGAAAGACTTCAACGAAAGGCTCTAAATGATCCTAAATGATCCACAAAAATTTCCCAGATAGAGTCAGCTTTAACTATCTTCCAGGCCTAGAGAGTTCAATCACTTGACTGTAAGGGGATCTAAAATACCACCAAGTGATTGGGGAAAGAAGTTAGTGGGGTAAGAAACCCGCTACATCTCTTCGCCCCTGCTGCAGGCAACAGTCATCTATAGGACAGAGTGGATGGGGTGAAGGAAAATCTTACCTTTGAATGGATATTGAATCATAGAATAATAGCTAATATTAGAATTAATGGATTAAAGTCGCCTGGAAATTTACATTACCTAAGACTGGGAATAAAACTCATGACATTGACCTTAGTTTCCTTTTAGGCCAAAGGAAGTTTACCCCCACTGAATAAAGTTTAAGGAGGGAATGGAAGGTAAAAATGCTGTTGCATTTAATCACATTGTACATGTTGTATGTTGAAAACACTAGTTACACCTAATATTTAAGAAACCTAGACCAGCATAGAAGATTGGCACTGACTGAAAATTAAGGAAAATAAGCAATGATGGGGAAAATGTTTTCCTGAATTCCACAGATGAAGTATAGATTAATCCACTTAAATCATTTTGTTGGACTTAACAAAGCTATCTGGGGCTTTGAGAAACAGGGACTAAATATATAATGTGACCCAAGATCTATGTTACTACTGTATAACATGACATAGAATATTCTATTTATTTGTAATTCTTTAAAAATAATATTATACATTTAAAAATATAAAACAGAATTTTGTTTAGGAAAAACTTCTATCCTCATGAATGTTTCACTTGTTTTGGTGCTCAAATTACTAAGAATGTTGTTAAGCAAATATCTTTTTTGCTATGTCTTGCCTTTTCTTGCTTAGACAAAACCTTGTTTTTTTCCTCTTATGTTTTCACAGTATTATTCTATCACTGATAAAATTCCATCGACATGTTTTATATTTGAGAAATTTTAAAGTCATGTTCACTATACATCTTGGCTATAAAACATGCTAATAAATGCACTCTGATTTATTTTTTTTCCTCCCAACAGGTTCTGGCTAGTTTTAAATGAGAAATTATTGGAAATGAAAATAGGAAAACGTGAATTTTTTTTTCTAAGAGTTACGTAGCTGTGGCAGAAAACAGCGTGGGGATTACAATTCTGATTGAAAATAGTATATATATGTGTGTGTATGTATATATATATGTATATGTGTTATATAGGGAACAACTACATATATATCACACACACATGCATATATATCTAGTAGCCATACACACATAGACTTCATTCATCAATTATTTTGATTTACCCACCCTCCAAACTTAAGGATTTAAATAATGTTAACTCCAACTTTTTTTTTGTTTCACTTACAAAATGTTAAAAAAAATGATGTTTAAAAATCAAGGGACACCTGAGTGGCTCAGTAGGTTAAGCGTCTGCCTTTGGTTCGGATCATGATCTCAGGTCCTGGGATGGAGCACTGTGTCAGGCTTTCTGCTTAGTAGGGATTCTGCTTCTCCCTTTCCTTCTGCTGTTTCCCTCCACTTGTTCTTTCTCTCACATAAATAAATAAAATCTTAAAAAAAAATCAATTCTTGGGGCGCCTGGGTGGCTCAGTGGGTTAAAGCCGCTGCCTTCGGCTCAGGTCATGATCCCAGGGTCCTGGGATCGAGACCCACATCGGGCTCTCTGCTCAACAGGGAGCCTGCTTCCTCCTCTCTCCTCTCTCTCTGCCTGCCTCTCTGCCTACTTGTAATCTCTCTCTGTGTGTCAAATGAATAAATAAAATCTTTAAAAAAACTAAAAAAAAATCAATTCTCTTTAGTGATCATTGTCAATAGACAGATTATGTTTTAATTGTTTTGGAAGAAATGCACATACATTAAAAGTAGCCTTTAACTCCTATAATTATCACCCGGGCTGTAATTTAGCTGGGTATACGTTGACACAGTTATACTATTTAAAAAATTCCATACCGGATACTAAAACTCCACTGCGTCTCTCTGAGAAGCCTCCACTATCCCAGCTGCCATGGAACCTTCCCCACACCCTGCTAGACTTCAGAGTAATTCAAGAACTAACGATTTACCAGTACAGCAGGGCCTGTAGAACTCTTTCCATATATGTCTGCTTGGGTTATACTGGTTGTTAACTGTAAGATCACCCCTGATTATTACAAGTAAAAATAAAGGAGAATACTTAAAACAAAATTATATGTATTATACATTAAACAAAACATTTTAAAATACATTATAACAGTCTGCAAAGGTTATTAGCTGCTTTAAGATTCATTCTTTTTTTTTTCTCTTTTTAATACTGCAATTCTCCCTGATGTTATCTGTTTTCTTTTTTTGAAATGACCACAGATATCTTTTGTAGGCCAAATAGCATATTACACATCTGTCAAAACCATACTTTATTAGCATATAACTGTATTTACAAAGCCTCTCAGAACCCTTTTGGATTGTTCTGGCTGCTTGCTTTATGTTCATTTCTTTCTTTAATGTGTTTATATTTTTCCAGTCATTTGTATAAATGAGAATGTACTAGAATGAATAGTTTCACCCCTCTGAGACCTAGCTTAAATTTCAAGGTTAATATTGAGTTCTGTTCTTTATTTCAATATGATAGTAAAGTTAAGTTTGAAGCAAAACACTAGTAATAAATGTTTCTGATAAAAATACTGTATCTATGAAATCAATAATAAACAATGGGACATTAAAGAGATAGATAGCCCCACCATTAGAGAAGCCCATGATCTTTATGGTAAATTTTACTTGTTTATTGAAATAATTAGGCCAAATTTTAAATTCCCTTCTATTGATACTTAGACAATTTGCTTTGAGATTGCTATTGGGCTCACCAAGTATTCACTGTGCAATCACAGAATTCATAGTGATATTATTTCAGGTGCTTGTACTGACTTCTAAATTGATGACAAAATTATAGTCCCCAGGATGAAAAGACTACATGAGTCCTCTTTAGACTCCTGACTACAGAGGTGAATTAGAAGCAAGTGTGAAAAAGGAAAAGGACCATCCATGATGTTTTGGTACCAAAAGAAATTCAAACTGTGGAACCACCCACATTCCACTGCTATTTTCCCAGTCACCACCTGGCATTGTTATCCTTTCCTTTTTTCAGTAGAAGTGGGGCATTCACTTAGATCTGCCTAATCTGAAAGAAGAGGAGTATCACACATACAAATAGCAATGTTAGTGCAGGTATTCAGAGACTATGCATATATTTATTCACAGATTACCCTCTCATCTCAAACTGTCTAGCTGGTTTAAAGGTTTATTTATTTATTGTTTTTAATGAAGTTAGAAGTTTGGGAAATGCTAAGGTAAATACATAAGATGGGATTAATGAAGAATTCGTAAAACAGACAAATAATCAGCCGTGACTATTTGTATCCCTAGGAGAGGGGCAATAAAATAATAATGATAATGATGATAAATCAGAAGGATTCTTTAAATTTAGAAAGCATGCAAATATGTCATATTGCCATAAAACTAGATTTAGGGATATTTTGAAAGGAAAAATGGCAGAAACTTTATTTTTATTATAAATTATATAAAACTAATTTTTATAATCACAAAAATCAGTGGATAAAAAGTATTCAAGGGAGGATGGTTAATTTTCAGTTATTGACTAAACTTTAGTTATTATAACTAAATTTAGTTATTGTAACTAAAAATTACAAAGACAGAAAAATTCTCCCAAGATGCAGACTTTAGACCATGATCTAATGACTTGAAATAGATAAGACAACTTAAAACAATATGTAACTTAGTCCAATACAGAATTTTACAATCCTGAGAATCAGTTTCAAATGAGGAAAAAGAAGTTCACCTAGAAGAATAACATTTAAATTCCACACAAATTGCTTTCTAATTTTAAGTCCCTTAGGAGATGAACTATAATATCCAATAAAGAATTAGATTCAGAAAGAAAAAAAGGAAAGTCATTAATTTATGAATGGCTAATAACATAAGTTCATGGGAAAAAAACCATATTTCAAAATTCTAATATAAAAGACCAAATGCAAAGTGTAGGTTAAGGGAACTCAGTATAATCAGAAAATGCTTGGAGATGGTAAGACATTATACTTTTCCTGTAGATTAATTATCAAAACCATTTGAAAGTTAAATATATGCAAAATATAAACCACTGGTTCAATATAATCTTTTAAAGAATCTGTTGGTTGAACTGAATCAATTTTAGTAGAAATGAATGAAATACCTGGTTACATTTATTCTGGTTTGCCCTAATGAGTATCATCAGGTGGTCATGGTTAAGAACTGCCTATTGCCCAGTTTATTAACATAAGGAAAATTTTCTACATTAAAATTTTTCTTGCTTCCCCAATATCTTGGGCAACAAAATGAAATATTATGCCATGATAACACCATTAACTCTTTTACTTCTACAATAACTATACCTTGAGATTTTAATAAAAATGGAAATATTTATCTTCTAGAAATCATACTAATAGCCAACAGATAAAGCACTTACAATCTGCCTATCGCTTTTCTCTTCTTATATAAATTTACTTATGCTTTACATCAACCCTAAGAGTTAGATACTACTGTTACTGTCTCATGTTACAGAAGAGAAAACTGAGGCACAAAGTAATAGCTTGCCTGATCACATAGCTAGTAAGTCTCAAATTCAGGTAATTTGGTCCAGCAGCAGATTCTAAGATGGCTCTTAATGATCCCCACTTCCTGGTATGCATGTATATTCATTTTCTACTAATTCCTTAACAAATTACTTCAATTTTAACAGCTTAAAAATACTCAAATTTATTGTGTTGTAATTTCTTTGGATTAAAGTTTAGACATAATGAGTCTTACAAGGTTGAAGTCTTCATATCAGCAGGGTTGTATTCTTTCTGAAGGCCCCAGGAGAGAACTTTCTAGGCTGAAGTTTGTAGCCAAAATTATTTCCTGTGGTTATAGGACAGAGGTTCCCATTTTCTTGTTGCCTGTAAGTCAGGGATCATTTTGAATGGTATGCATCCCTTCACATGTGGCTCACTTTCTTAATCATTAAAGCCAGAAAGAGCAGATAGTCCTAAATCTCTATGGCCTCTTCTGCCTCACTTCTCTCCTTTCTTCTGCCGTATGTCTCTGGTAAGAGCCAGAAAAAATTCTTGTCTTTGAAGGCCTCACGTAATTAGCTTGAGCCCATCTAGATAATCTGGATATATAACCTTCCTACTAATTAAACCAATTGATTACTGTAATTCCATTTTCAAAGATCCTTTGCAGTAGTGCCTACATTAGTGTTTGATTGAATCTTATGGGGGGAGATTTTAAAAATTCTGTTGGCTATACAGTCCTTTGTGAAATCTCCTCTCTTTAAGGATGGGCTGGCCTAGTAACTCACATGACCAATACAACAAATGTGATAGGATGCCACTTCCATAATAATATTTGTGACTTTCCTCTACCAGTAGGCACTAGCTGGCTTTGATGAAACAAGCTGTCATGTTTGAGAGGACAAAGTGTCAAGGAATTAAAGGTGGCTGCTGACCTTTAGGTATAAAAGAATTGATGCCCTTAGTCTAGCATCCTCCATGGAACTAAATCTGCCAATAAAACACATAAATTTGGAAATGGATGCTTTCCCAGCTAAACCTTCAGCTCTATCTCTGGCCAACACATTAACTGCAGCCTTTGGAGCGTATCTGATACAGAGGACACAATAAAGTCATGATGAAGTCCTGACCAAGGATCAGGACTTGGAATAATAATAAGTGGATAATCATAAATGTAAGTGGATAATGCAATATCTAGTATAATAATAAATGTAAATAAGTGGCTAATAATAAGTGTGTATTGTTTAAAGCCACTAAGTTTATGGTACTTTGTTATGCAGCAATAACTAACTAATGCATCTGGATTTAGAGGTTATTCTGTTTACTACTAAGCTGTACTTCAAATATGAGATCCAATTCAGTTTACATACAAAGGTTTAGATGTTGTTTCCCATCCTCCATTTCTACTCCTATACTCGTTCATCAGTATATTTGGCAAATACTAAAGGCCATTATAGGCATTCCCTGTGTATTTTTCAAATAAAAAAACAATAAAACTGGATTGCAGCATAGTGGTGGAGACAAAGAGAATAACATTTTATAGTAGGGATTTGTACACAGGGCTATTGGAAGAAAAATGAGAAAATGTTTAACTGTGTTTGTTCTCAAAGAAAGCTTTCTGAAAGAGATAACATTTTAATTGGGCCTTAAAGGATGCTTAGTCATTCCTTAGACTGCTTAAGGCCAGGACTGATTCACATAGGGAGAATAGAACACAGAAGAGAAGACTGCTCTGGGCAACTTTAGGCAATTGGGTATACATAGTAGAGTAGCCTGAGGTAGGTAAGGGCCAGATCTTGAAGGGGCTCTTTGGGTTTTCATTTTTAACATTCAATGAAGGATTTTAACCAGAGAATAATCAATATGAGATTGCAGTTTTAGAATGAAGTATCTGAGAATAACAGAAGGAAGAGATTGACAAGGTGGGGATGTGAATGAATAAGCTGAAAGTAGAGAGACAAGCTGACTGTGGTCATGATCCTAAGTAAGAAGTATCAGCGGGCCTCCTGAGGTGATATTAAAGAAGAGAGAAAATCAAGAAAACTTGACCTCTGCAGAGGTCAGTAGGAGTAAATTAATTTAGTAACTAATTGGTTGTGTTGTGAGAGAGAGGCAGAAGTCTCAGAGATTTCCATCTTATGGATTGAGTAACTGGGCGTATGACATGTAACTAAGGGAAAACAGGTAGGTAATAGGGTGTTTAGGTTGAGGTTGTAGCTTAGTGAGAGATAATTTCAATTTAGGAATAGTTGAGAGGCATATGGGATAATAGACATTTAGTAGGCATTTGTTATCATGGTATAAGTCAGGAACTTGGAAAAATAATAAATCATAGAATTGTAGATATAGATTTAGAAAGTAGCAATGTTGGGGTGATGGGTGTGCATAAAACCTCTTGGAGATGTTTTAGAGAGAGAAGAGAAGATAGATGAATACAGAATTCAGTACAATAGTAACATATGAAAGGGAACACAAAAATAAGAGCATGTAATAAGGGACTCTATACTGAGATATGTATAGAGAACACCAGGAAGGAATGGTCCAGCAGAGGTTGAAAGAGCAGACATTTTCAAGAAATTATACTATTTCTCATCAATTTATCACATTTTTTTTGTGCAACTCCTTGTGCTAATTTTGAAAAGATGGCGTTAGAGTTGATTTATCCAGAGTTCTAAAATTGTGGCATAAATAATTCAAAAAGAAATAATAATATACATATATTTTATTTTTATATTGGAATTTTCTTTGGTTTATTCATTTTATTTTATTTTATTTTATTAAGATTTTATTTATTTATTTGACAGAGAGAGACCCAGTGAGAGAGGGAACACAAGCAGGGGGAGTAGGAGAGGGAGAAACGGGCTTCCCACAGAGCAGGAAGCCCAATGCGGGGCTCGATCCCAGGGATTTGGGATCATGTCCTGAGCCGAAGGCAGACGCTTAATGACCGAGCCACCCAGCTACCCCTGGTTTGTTCATTTCAAAAATGAGGTAGTATACTCTAGATTAGAAATCAGGTGCTTATCATATAGCCTGGTTAGAACAAAAGTTTACTAACCTCTAGTCATATGGATTAGACAAATTTACCTGGTTGAATCTCAGTTTCTCCATCTTTTAAAAAGTGAATCATAATATGCATTGCAAGTTAAAAAAGATTCAATGTAAAATACTTGGAGCAGTGCTTATAACACAGCTATTACTCAATATTAACTGTTATAATTATACATCTCAGTAAAAATCATGTCTTAAAACAGTGAATCCATATAGTATCATAACTATTTGGAACCATTCTGGCTTTATAATACTATACTTTTTCTCATTGGCTCTATAAAAATTACATTTTAAAATTTGATTAACAGTGGTAACTTAAACTGAAGCTAGGAGTCAGCCAAGAGAAAGAGATACAGTGTTAATGTTTGGTTTCCAAGGTTTTCCTGGAAGAATACAGGATAAAGACAGAAAGCCAATGTGTCAACGAAAAGAGTGGCTAAATACAAGTGCATACTGTCAACTTATTAGTATAATTTTCCAAAGTTACCATTCAGAAAATCCCCATATGAATATTCAAGATGATTGAAAATCATGTTTGAAAAACTCTAAGTAATAACTCAAAATTTATATATAATTGTAGAAAAATATTTGTGGAAACTTAATTTCTTTAAAAATTTTTGTATTAGGAGAGAGAGTTAAAATGGCAGAGTAGTAGGAGGACCTTACGCTTGCCTCATCACAGCTAGATAAATATCAAATCATTCTGAAAACGAAGATTGATCTGAGGACTGAGAGAACAAACTACACAACTAGAGGGAGAAAAGAGGCCACATTGTGGAATGTAGGAGGTGTGGTGATGTAATTTGGGGGGGAAAAGAATAGTGGGTGCTATGGAGAGGAGGAAGCCCCTGATCTAAGGGTGGGGGGAGATAAAGCAGGACACAGAGGATTTAATAGATAAACACTTCCCTAAAACCATTGACTGGAAAAATGAGGAGGGCTGATTATCACAAGTTTTTACAAGCAGCAGAGTTGAAAGTCTGAAGTCTTAGAAGTCCACCCATCACCAGAGTTGAGACTGGTGGGCAGAGTGGTACTCCTATGGAGAAGGTGGGGAGAAGACTAAGAGTGGGCAGCATGCTCTGAAGATCCCCTGGGTCATGCTGGGAAAGAAAAGACGGACATGATATAGTCAATGTGTTGAATGGGAAAATTATGCAGCCAAGAATACTTTATCCAAGAAGGCTGTTATTCAGAATAAGAAGAGATAGAGTCTCCCAGACAAACAAAAACTAAAAGAGTTTGTGACCACCAAACCAGGCCTGAAAGAAATACTAAATAGGACTCTTTGCGAAAGAAAGACCAAAAGCAAAAAACAAAAACAAAGGAAAAAACCTCAAACCAACCCGCACCAAACAAAAACCTAGAAAGGAACAGAGGAATTCTCCAGAAACACTGACTTTACGGGTAATAACAGATGGCACTAAATTCATACCTATCAATAATCACTCTGAATGTAAATGGACTACATGTTCCAATCAAAAGACATAGGGTATCAGAATGTATAAAAAACCAAGACCCATCTATAAGCTGACTATGAGAGAATCATTTTAAACCTAAAGACACCTCTAGATTGAAAGTGAGGGGGATAGAGAACCAGCTATCTTGCTAATGGACATCAAAAGAAAGTCAGAGTAGTCATACTTAAATAAGACAAACTAGATTTTAAAACAAAGACTGTAACAAGAGGTGAAGAAGGGCACTGTATCATGATAAAGGGGTCTATCCAACAAGAAGATCTAACAACTGTAAATATTTATGCCCCCAACTTGGGAGCACCCAAATATATGAATCACTTAATAACAAATATAAAGAAACACATTGACAATAATACAATAATAGTAGGGGACTTTAACACCCCACTTACAGCAATGGACAGATCAGCTAAGCAGAAAATCAACAAAGAAACAATGGCTTTGAATGACACACTGAACCAGATAGACTTAACAGATATATATTCAGAACATTCCACTCTAAAGCAGCAGAATACACATTCTTTCAAGTGCTCACAGAACACTTTCCAGAAGAGATCGCAACTTGGGTCACAAATCTGGCCTCAACAAATACAAAAAGACTGAGATCATACCATGCATGTTTTTAGACCACAAGGCTATGAAACTTAAAGTCAACCACAGGATGGGCACCTGGGTGACTTACTTGGTTAAGTGACTCTTGGTTTCAGCCCAGGTCATGACGGCACAGGTGATTAAGCCTCACTTCAGTGGTCTGCCCTCACTGGGGAGTCTGCTTCAAGATTCGCTCCCTCTGCCCCTCCCCCCACACTCTCACTCTCTCTCTAAAATAAATAAATCTTGAAAACAAAACAAAAACAAAGTAAACCACAAAGAAAAAATTTGGAAAGGAGGTTAAAGAACATCCTACTAGAGAATGAATGGGTTAGAGAAATTAAAGAAGAAATAAAGAAATATATGGAAGCAAGTGAAAATGAAAGTGACAGTACACAACCTCTGGGATGCAGCAAAGGCAGTCATAAGTGGGAAGTATAAACTAATACAGGTCTTCCTCAAGAAGCAAGAAAAGTCTCAAATACACAGCCTAGCTTACACCTAAAGGAGCTAGAAAAGGAACAGCAAATAAAGCCTAAAGCAGCAGAAGGGCAATAATAAAGATTAAAGCAGAAATAAATGATATAGAAACAAACAAACCAACTAAACAACCAGTAGAATGGATCAATGAAATTGATTCAAAAGAACCAGTTCTTTGAATGAATTAATAAAATTGAGAAACTTCTAGCCAGTCTTTTCAAAAAGAAATGAGAAAGGACTCAAATAAATAAAATCATGAAAGAGGAGAGATCACAACCAACACCACAGAAATACCAACAAGTATAAGAGACTATTATGAAAAATTATATGCAATTTGGAATAAATAGATAAATTCCAAGAAACATACAAACTACCAAAACTAAAACAGGAAGAAATAGAAAAATTTGAACAGGCCCATAACCAGCAAAGAAATGGAATCTGTAATCAAAAATCTCCCAACAAACAAAATCCATCTATCAAAATACCACCAGTATTTGCCTCAGAACTAGAAAAAACAATCCTAAAATTTGTATGGGACCACAAAAGTCCCTGAATAGCCAAAACCATCTTGAAAAAGAAAAACACAGCTGGAGGCATTATAATTCTGGACTTCAAGCTATATTACAAAGCTGTAGTGATTGAGACAGTATAGTGCTGGCACAAAAACAGGTAACATAGATCAGTGGAACAGAGTAAAAAACTGAGAAATAGACCCAAAACTATTTGGTCAAATAATCTTCAACAAAGCAGGAAAAAAATATCCAATGGAGAAAAGATAGTCTCTTCAACAAATGATGCTGGGAAAACCAGAGGGCTATGTGCAAAAGGGTGAAACTGGACCACTTTCTTACACCGTACACAAAGATAAACTCAAAATCAATTAAGGACCTAAATGTGAGACCTGAAACCATAAAAATCTTAGAAGAGAGCACAGGCAGCAATTTCTCAAACATTGGTCATAGCAACATCTTTCTCTGTCTCCTGAGGCAGGGGAAACAAAAGCAAAAATAAACTATTGGTACCACATCAAAATAACAAGCTTTTGCACAGCAAAGGAAACAACCAACAAAAATAAGAGACAACCATCTGAAAGGGAGAAGATATTTTCAAATGACATATCTGATAAAGGGTTAGTATCCAAAATACAAGAAGAATTTATGTAACTCAACACAAAAAAAACCCCAAATAATCCAATTAAAATGGTCAGAAGACACCATTTCTCCAAAGAAGGCATACAGATGACCAAAAAACATATTGAAAGATGCTCAACATCAGTCATCATCAGGGAAATGCAAATCAAATCAAAACCACAATGAGATATCACCTTACACATGTCAGAATGGCTAAATCAAAAACACAAAAAAAACAGCAAATGTTGGTGAGGATGTGGAGAAAAAGGAACCCTTATGCACTATCTATTAGTGGGAATATAAACTGGGGCAGCCATTGTGGAAGACAGTATGGAGGTTCCTCAAAAAATTAAAAGTAGAACTGCCATATGATCCAGGATTCACACTACTGAGTGGGTATTTACCCCCATAATATGAAAACACTAATTTTATTGCATTATTTACAATAGCCAAACTGTGGAAGCAGCTCGAGTGTCCATCAATTGATGAATAAATAAAGAAGTTATGTTACACACACACACACACACACACACACACACACACACACAGGAATATTATTCAGCCATAAAAAAACCCAAAATCTTGCCTTTTGCAATAACATAGATGGATCTAGGGAATATAATGCTAAGTGAAATAAGCCAGTCAGAGAAAGACAGATACCATATGATTTCACTCCTACACAGATTTTAAGAAACAAAACAAAAGGGAAAAAAGAGAGAGACAAACAAAAAATCAGACTCTTAAATATAGAGAACAAACAGATGGTTACCAGAGGGGAGCTGGGTAAGGGTAATGGTGGGAAATAGGTGAAGGGCATTAGGAGTACACTACACTAATCATGATGAACACTGAGTAATATATGAAACTGTTGAATCATTACATTGTACATCTGAAACTAATATAACGCTATGTAAACTACACTAGAATTAAAATGTGAGTGGAGATAAAATATATAAAACAGTTGTTACTGGATCTCTCAATCATATGTCATACAACGCATTTTCCCATGTTAAATATTGATTCCTATTCTGTAAGAACTCAACTTACAGTCTAAATTCTAAAATTACATTACCTGTATAAGTCTCATAAATCCAATAAGAAAATAATCACTAATAACAAGAATTAATGAAGCATTTACTGTGTGTTATAATTTTTGCTAAATGCTCTACATCCTTTTTTCATCAGAGTCAACAAACTCTATGAGATAGACATTATCATTAGTCCATTTAGATCAGAAAACTCAGAGCAAGAAAGGGAGGTAAAAGAAATTTCACAGTATCACATTGGAGAAAATTTGTGGGACAAAATTTCACACCAAAGAAAACCAGTTAAGACCAGCTTCCTTTACCACTAGCTTGCTTAAGTGTTATAATATACTGCTTCTCCGCATGGACTTTTAAAAAAGGGAATCCCCACTAGTTTAGTATTTTTAGAAAATTCAAAAAGTTAAATGTATTAATATTATAAAGAATATGGGAATATTAATTCAGAACTTTATTTTTAGTTTTTATTCATCTACAGAATAAGTCAAGAAAAAACAACAACAGCAGTTATTTCTACTAGATTATCTAAGGACAAATACCCCTTAGTTTAAAAAAAAAAGGTTGATTTTACTTTTTAGCCACTGATATTTATAATCAGAATAAAACTGATATAAATACTATGAAATCTAGGGAATAAGCAATATGTGATTCATTTTATGTAATCTTGCATATGGGATTTAAATAATGTACAAATAGCAGTATTTATTGTTAAGAAGCAGAAAGTGATGATTAAGTTTATTCAGATGGGCACAATAAGCCATACCACAGCAGGGCTGACCTGGTTATTTCTGCTGTCTCTACAGCCACATCACTCCAAGTCATGGCCATTTTGATCAATTGCTACACAATAGTTTATTATTGCAACCCAAAATTTTCAACTATAACAGTCAACAAATATGTCTTCCTTTTAGCAGTTTTCATTTCTCAGTGTTTTGACTTATTAAATATGCACACTAAACTGGCATGTGAATTCTCATATATTCACATAATAATTCTATATTGCTGTTTATGGAGTTTTTAACTCTAAATATGTAGTGCCTTATTAAGGAAAAAGTTTCACTTCTTCCCTATCAATCTGGATGCTTTTATTCCTTTCTCTTGTCCAATTGCTGTGCCTGGGACTTCTATTACTATGTTGAATAAAAGTGGTGAGAGTGGACATCTTTGTCTTGTTCCTGATCTTAGGGGAAAAGATCTCAGTTTTTCCCCATTGAGTATGATGTTTGCTGTGTATTTTTCATATAATGCCTTCATTATGTTGAGGTATGTTCCCTGTAAGCCTACTTTTTTGAGGGCTTTTATCATGAATGGATGTTGTACTTTGTTAAATGCTTTTTTCTACATGTAATGAAATGATCATGTGGTTTTTATCCTTTTTCTTACTGATGTTATATATCACATTGATTGATTTGTGAATTGGGAACCACCCTTGCACCAGAAAGAAATCCACTTGATTGTGGTGAATGATTTTTTTTGTGTGTGTATTGTTGGATTCAGTTTGCTAATATTTTGTTGAGGATTTTTGCGTCTATGTTCATCAGAGGTACTGGCCTTTAGTTCTCTTTTTTGTGGTATTTTTTAATGAATTTGAAAGTTTTCCTTCCTCTTCTATTTTTTGGAATAGTTGAGAATAGGAAGGCTTCTAAAATCATTCTCTGATGCCAGTATTATCTTCATACCAAAACCATGACCAAGTGGGATTTATTCCCAGGATGCAACGGTGGTTCAATATTCACAAACCAGTCAATGTGATAACACTATTCTGAATGAAAGCCTTGCAAGATACGATTTTTTTTGTTGCATATTTTTTCCTTTCAGCACTTTGAATTTATCATGCGATTCTCCTCTGGCCTACAAAGTTTCTGCTGAAAAATCAACTGATAGCCTTATGGGTTTTTCCCTTTTATGTAATTTGCCATTTTAATTACTGTGTGTCTTCTTGTTGACCTCCTTTGGTTGATTTTGTTGTAGGATCTCTGTGCCTTCTGGATCTGGTATCTGTTTATTTCCCCATATTTGAAGGGAAGCTTTGGGTACCTGGGTGGCTCAGTGGGTTAAAGCCTCTGCCTTCGGCTCAGGTCATGATCTCAGGGTCCTGGGATCGAGCCCTGCATCGGGCTCCCTGCTCAGCGGGGAGCCTGCTAACCTTCTCTCTCTGCCTGCCTCTCTGCCTACTTGTAATCTTTCTCTCTCTCTCTGTGTCAAATAAACAAATAAACATTTAAAAAAAATGAAGGGAAGTTTTCAGTTGTCATTTCTTCAAATATATTTTCTGTCCCTCTTTCTCTCTCTTCTTCTTCTGGTATTCCTATAATGCAAATGTTACTATGCTTGATGGAGTTACTGAGTTCTCTAAGTCTATTCTCATTTTGCATAATTTTTTTCCTCTCACCTGCTCAGTTTTATTACTTTCCATTACTTTATCTTCCAAGTCACAAATTAGTTCCTCTCCTTCCTCTAACCTGCTATTTATTCCATCTAGTGTATTTTTTATTTCATTTATTGTGTTGTTCATATCTTATTGATTCTTTTTAATCTCTTTGTTAAGGGTCTCACTGATGTTCTCCACTCTTTTCTCAAGTTCAGTGAGTATCTTTATGATCATTACTTTAAATTCTCTATTAGGCATTTTACTTGTATCTGTTTTGCTTAGGTTTTTTGCTGTGGTTTTATCTTGTTTGCTCATATGGGACCTATTTCTCAGTCTCCTCTCTTTCTCTAACTCTCTGTGTTTCTCTGTGTTAGGGAAGTCGCCCACATCTCCTGCTCTTGAAAGTAATGGATTTATGAAAGAGAGTTCCTATAGTGTCCTGTAGTGCAGTGTCTCCTGTTTCCTAGAAGCTGACATTTCATTGTGGGCACTGCTATTGTTTCCTTGTTGCTTTTTCATTTGATCCAGTTGTTTACAGAATCTCTCTGTTGTGGGCATTGCTTGGTCCCCAGCTGGGGTAGGGTGCACAGTTTTAACAAAATGTGTGCAGATCTGCTTGTGATATAAGACCTGTGTTTGGGTGCCTGCGTGGCTCAGTCAGTTAAGCCGCTGCCTTTGGCTCGGGTCATGATCCCGGGGTCTTGGGATAGAGTCCCGCATCAGGTTCCCTGCTCCTCAGAGAGCCTGCTTCTCCCTCTCCCTCTGCTTGCTTCTCTCTCTCTATCAAATAAATAAATAAATAAATAAAATCTTTAAAAAAAAAAAAAAGACCTGCATTTGTCACCACTAGAACCAGGGCTATGTGTGGGACACATAATGTTAACAAGGTGAGCTTTGGGCTTGTTTAGGATCCTTGCACTGATACCGTTGCTGCTACCATTGCTAGGACTAAGGCCCTGCAAAATGCATAGGTTGGGAGATGTGGTGTTGGCAAATTTTGTACCAATCTTCTGGTGGAAGAAATCTGTAGCACTGGGACTGAGGCCAAGGTGGCTGAAAAGGGTGGATCTGTTGAAGTATACATGAGGGGGAAGGGGGTAATTGGTGTAAGCAAGTTAGGTAGTGAATATAGGTGCCAAGGTGGCTCCTGTGGGTGGCCCTGTATTTGTGTTGAGGAGTGGGGGAGGGCAATGGTGCTTGCCAGTTCTTTTGTTCCTGAAGGGGTCTTTCTGGGATTCCTGCCAACTCCTCCTTCCCTAGGACATGATCTGAGATGAATAAATAGCTCTCCTTCCCATATGTCCCAAAAGTTTTTCCAACTGCTGCTTCTATACTGTGTCTCTGTGGGCTATTTATGGTACTCTCTCTTTAAGAATGGGAATTCAGCTGGGGTCTCAGAATAGAGACTGCTGGTTTTTATTTAAAATATATTTTTTAAATTTTTAAGTGAGAGAACATGCAGTGTGTGTGTGGGGAGGAGAGGCAGAGAGGGAGAGAGAGAGAGAGAGAATCTTAAGCAGGTTCCATGCCCAGCATGGAGCCTGAATGGGGCTTAGTTTCACCACCCTGAGATCATGACCCTAGCCAAAATCAAGAATTGGATGTTTAATCGACTGAGTCACCAAGGTGCCCCAAGGTTGCTGAGTTTTAAAATTCTAGGTTTTAAGTCCCTCCGGTTGTAAGAACTCATGAAATTTGGCCCCATTTGCTTGAAAGCCAAATGTTATGAGGACTTGTCTTTCCTGTGTGGGCTCCCTAGTGTGATAGTTTGTTTCTTGCCCTTCTCTGTTCTGAGTTCCTCCAAACCATGGTCATGGTATATTTCACTCCTCATTGTGTCTCCACTCTTCCTACCCTCTTCGATGTGGCCTCTTCTCTACCTTTAGTTGTGGAGTTTGTTCTGCCAGTCTCAGGTCATCTTTTGGGTTATTTATGCTGATGTGAGTATTATTAGTTGTGTTCATGGGATGAGATGAGCTTAGGGTCCTCTTACTCCACCATCTTCCCCAAGAGACCTCCATTAACTTTTAAAAATTATTGTTCCTGCCATGATATTCTTATAATGGTAATTTTCCATTTAAATATATGTTTATTAAAAATATCTAAACAAATATTTCTATCCCTCCCATCCAATTATTACTTTCAATTTGCCAGTTTTCCTTTGTCTAGCATTTAAAATGAAGTATATCACATTTGTCTAAAGTACATTTTGGAATATTTTCTTTTTTTTAAAGATTTTATTTATTTATTTGATAGAGAGAGATTACAAGTAGGCAGAGAGGCAGGCAGAGAGAGAGAGAGGAGGTAGCAGGCTCCCTGCTGAGCAGGGAGCCCCATGTGGGCCTCGATCCCAGGACCCTGAGATCATGACCTGAGCTGAAGGCAGAGGCTTTAACCCACTGAGCCACCTAGGCACCCTGGAATATTTTCTATGATAGTCTTTGTTCATTATTTCTTCAATTGTATTTTATCGTTCAGAATGTTTAACTTTCTTGAGAGTGTGAGAGATATAAATATTGACATATTTATCCTAGATTTTGTTGTGATAAATGCTCTAATGAAGCATTCATTGCATTTATTTTTAAAAACGCACGGCAATTCTATTTTTTGAATCATCATGGACTTAATTTACATATTATGTAAATTCACAGCTTAGGTTCTGATCTGCACTCTTTACCTTATTGTATGCTATAAAGCTTTCAACTTTCATGGGTACCAATTAACCTGCCAGGCTCTTGCTATCATTTTTCTGACCTCATTTGCTTCTTCAATTAGAGGAGATCCCTAGCTTCCTGCCTACTATCTTGTCTTATGTTTACAGTGATTCTGTTTCTCCACTGTGGCTACAGAACCTCAGGATGCTTTGGCCAAGGCACTGTTTATCCAGATCTGAATAACAACTACTTTTATTTCTTTTTTTTCTCCACCCTCCCTTTCCTTTTCCCCTCCTTCTCTTCTCAAATTTTATATGTGTATGTAGAACTACCCTGAAATACTCATGTCTTCTTTTGCTCAATATTATCTTTTGAGTCTCATTCATATTGTTGTAGGTGTATTTTATTTTATTGTGGAAGTATACCACCACTTATTTGCCTGCTTTACTGTTGGTGTACAATACCTTTGGAAGTTTCTCTGGGGTGTATGTACTTAGCAATGGAACTATTGGGTTAAAAGGTTTGTATACCTTCTTCTTTAATAAGTAATGCCAAACTTTTACAAAGTAGTTGTAACCATTTCCATTCCTACTAGTGGGGTATGAAGTTCCTCATTGCTCTGTGTACTCACTGTTAGGTTAGTGTTGTTAAATTTTGATTTTTGCCAATCTTGTATGTGTGTGCTTGTATATGCTGTTTTTTTTTTCTTTCTTGCAAATAATAGATTTAAGGCTACATAAGAGATTAATTATGCAATTTATTTTTAATAGCTTTCTGGGTGTTTGTTTATTAATTTTTATTAGCTCCTGGCTTTATTATCTGTTTTTTTTAGTCTCTATTTTATTTATTTCTGCTGTAATCTTTATTATTTATTTCCTCCTACTGTTTTTGAGCTTGTTCTTTTTGTAGTTCCTTTAGGTGTAAGGTTAGGAGGTGTAAGGTTAGGTGGTTTGAGGTTTTTCTTATTTCTTTAGGTAGGTGTGTATTGCTATAATTTTCCCTCTGAGAACATCATTTGTTGCATCCTAAAGATTTTGAACTATTGGATTTTCATTTTTATTTGTCTCCATGTATTTTTTCTTTCCTTTTTGATTTCTTATTGGATGGATTCATGTTTATCAGCATGTTACTTAGCCTCTATGTACTTCTGTTCCTACAGGATTTTTTTCTTGTGATTGATATCTAGTTTTATACCATTATGATCAGAAAAGATGTATGATATAATTTCAATATTTTTAAATTTTTTGCAACTTGTTTTGTGACCTAATGTTATCTGTTCTGGAGAATGTCCCATGTGCACTTGAAAAGAATGTATATTCTGCTGTTTTCGGATGGAATGTTCTGAATATATCTGTTGGGTCCATCTGGTCTATGTATTATTGAAAGCCACTCTCTCCTTGTTGATTTTCTGTCTGGAATATCAACCCATTGAGGTAAGTGGAATATTAAGATGCCCTACAGTTATTGTATTCCTGTCTATTTTGATATCTTTCTCAGTTTTTGAATAAAATAGAGTACAAAGTTATAGAATAACTGCCACTGTTTTCTGCTCTTTGAATACCCCATTTTATGGTGAATTATTTCCTCGTATCCTTCTATCACTTCAACTTCTCTTAAATTAAAAGAAACCTTTCTTCCCCTTCCAAAGGAACCATCTTTTCCACCAATTCTCTCAACTCACATATCCAGGAGGGTTCTGATCCAATGACATAATTGAATTTTGCTGCTACATCATGATTATATATTCATTCATCATCACCAAACACCTTCTCTCCTGAATACTATTCTTTCCTCTTCTTTAACATAATTTTTCCTAACTCTAGAATAGCACCTTTCCATCATTTATTACCAGTCCACAATCTTTATTCTTAATAATTTTTAAAGAATGAGAATTGAGAAGTGGAAAAGAGAGAAAAGAGGTAAATTTAATACAAATTTTCAAAACACAGATCTGGGAACACAGTTACTGTAATTTCTTTTTTGCAAGGTAGAAGGAACTGAATGTGTATAAAATATTTGTATGGTGCCAAGTAAGAATGTACAGTGAGATTCTGATATGTGCTGGTATGAAGTTTTCATAAATTGAGAATTGCCCTTCCAGTGTTTACAGTTTTTCCTCTTTGCTAGTGCAAGCAAGTCTATTAAATCATAACAAAGCTTATTTTAAAATTAGAAATTACACAATTTAATGAATTCTGCAACTAAGAGTGAACTATTTCTATCCTCCTCCGATTCTCTGCTGTTATCTTTAGTGATTATCCCTGTTAAAACCCTACCAATCTGACATCCTCTACCATCCTCTACATATGAGTACTCATTTCTTTGTCAGCACCTACAAACATGGCTACCTCAAGGTGATCTCATTGTCACTTGGGATCACTGTGTATCTTATACCTTATATCTTTCTTCTTTAATCACAGTCTCATGGTCATTTATCTCCTCTACTACTTACTATAGCTATTTAGTTATTCTATCATGATCTACTGTTCATTACTGATGCACCATTGTCAGTTGATTTTCCCCTTTCTGATTTTTCCTGATTCTTTTATCCTCATGTTCCTAGAATACCTGGATTTCTTGACTTTCTGATATACTTTATTTACCCCAAACTTAAGAATACCATTGGCTTTATCAAATACAATTCCTGATATGTGGTCATAATTATAGAACAGCACAGTATTTAACCCTAGGTGGACCCTCTACTGCTGCTTAGCAATTCATTTGTTATATCTTATTGCCACTATATTCCATGTTTACTTTTGCTAGAACTTTCTATAATAGTCTCTCAGCTAAATTTGTTTTCTCAGAGGGATGAGATTTTTGCCCTAGAATCAATTCTTCTTAGGTTGAGTAGGGTCTGAGACTCTCCTTGGCTTTAGCAAGCTAGGACTGAATAGTGTGTTTTACTCCTATTATTTCCTCAGAAATTTCCTTCCTGTTCCTTACATTATTATATGATCTTTATTTCTTTATAAAAAATGCATTTTCTTCCTCTCCATTTCCTAATGTGTTATGCAAAGTTCTTTTTTCCTCTTAATATGAGGTCTTTGCAGTTTTATCCACTAACACAATTTCAAGTTTCTTCTCAATGAGAGTTGTTCCAAGTACAAGTTCTTAGCCTTAACTGCCTTCCAGAAATCTAGATTTATATTTTATGTTAGTAATGTGACATCTCTACCAGAATGCACTAAATACGTAAAAAATAAAACTCAACATTTACCAGTAAACCACTTAGTCATCTTGAATTTTTCATGATGTCTACCTCCCCTTGTTATTAGTGGCACCATCATCTATAGAAACCAAGAACTGACTGCCTTATCAAAATTATGTTAACTTTCCTTTCTAATTCTATCTCCAATAATACCTAACAAACAATAAGTACCATTGATTCTTCCTTCATAGAAAGTTTTTCATACCCACACTTTTATGACCATTCACACAAACACGCATACATATCATCCTAGTCTTTCATTTCTTCTGACATTATGATGTTTT
Source organism: Ailurus styani (assembly GCA_002007465.1). Taxonomy (NCBI): domain Eukaryota; kingdom Metazoa; phylum Chordata; class Mammalia; order Carnivora; family Ailuridae; genus Ailurus; species Ailurus styani. The sequence goes on along the minus strand of LNAC01000013.1, from coordinate 3,594,462 downwards.
TTCCCTGACCACCTTCCACCTGAATTATTTGCAATAGTAATCTCATTTTTCAATTGACCTAATAAGAACCCAAATGAACAAATATGCATGGTTCTATGAATAAGGCATCATTCCAATAATTTTACTCTCATAAATAAACTTTTATTTCTAGTATATATTTTTCCAACTTTATCTTTCACTATTCTGCTTCATTCATACTTTTGTGTGGACTCCTTATTTCTCTTCATTCCACATTTCCCAACATCATGTTGTTCCTCTATCTCCTATAACAGTCTTCATTGTTATTCAGGGGCATTCCAAAACATTTTCAATTATGCATTTTTTTTACACACAAAATGCTAAAATCCAATTCTCTAAACCAATGAGAATTAATCTTTACTTCATTTGAATTTTTTTGTCACTTAGCACCACTCTTCTAGAGATTATTATGTTCCTTATTACTGTGGATATTTATGCAGATTTTTTTCTCCTACATGCAATATTAGTAAAAGTTTGAAGAAATGATTTCTACTTGGTTTTCATATCATTCAAAAGAGCATCCTTCACACTTGGAATAAATTCACCAACATTTTCTACTGATATTGACAAGTTCCACATAGACACACAAATTCCATAAAACAAAATTTTCAGCCAATTTAATTAAAATGGACAATTTAGCTAAATAGTTGTATATGCTAATATTTTGAAATCACTTCCAAAAAAAAAGCAACTAGTAAATCGATGGAATGGTGTCACTCTTAACTGATTTGACACTTAGTAAAGAGATAGAAAAGATAAGGAAAATAAAGGATATAACCTGTTGAATTTAGAAATTTTGCTGTTACGGTGCTTTATACATGTAATGGTGGCTTCAGGAAAGCAGGGCACTTTATTGGATTATATCTAATACTGTTTGAAAATAAACCAAAGCACATATTTTTAAATATCTTGGAATCATGATTCTAATTTTGTTGCCAACATTCTGCTATCCCATTTGTTATCAGTATCTATTATAGTCTGTCATTTTAATGGATATGAAACATGTCAGAAACACAGCTTTAATGACAGCAGTGAAATTGTCTAATTAGAAGTGATTTTCATTAAAATACATTTATTTCTGTGAGTCAACAGTGGCACTTTATGTTGTAGGAATTTGAAGGATTCAATTTTTTTGTCATTTTTACAATCAAAGTGTCATTTTATTTAAATCTTGTCTGTACTAATTACCCATTGTGTACCATTGGATCAGGTAGACATTTTCTTTTGAACCTTTCTTCATCTGTAAAATGAGGATAACCATTTTAACTATTTGTGAGGACTAAATTGTTTCATACATGTGAAGTTTTTCAAATGGTTCTTGGCACATGATAGGCACTCATTAGGCAATAATAAATATAGCTATGCCTTTTGATAATTGCATCCCTCAGTTATTTTGACTATTTTGATTCATATCACTTATTATTCTCTTTAGTCTTTGCCTATAATCAGAATTGGGCATACTTTTTTTTTTTATCTTGAGCCATGATAGAATCGAAGAGAAATTTTGCAGTAATTACTACATTGTGTGGAGCTTTACCATTTGAAGATCGGAACTATTATAAATTTTTTAATAAATAGAAAACAGAATATGTTTAAGAGTTTTTTAAAGTCAGTATTTGACTGTAATCAGATATGTGACTTCATTCTTTTTACTTTTAGTGAAATAGTTAATGACATCTGCACACTGTTTTTATTTACTCTGAAATACTAGAATTCTAATGTAGAAGTGTCAGTTACACTTTTAGCAACTTGGATGTCAATTTAATGTGTTTATATTTCTGAATTTTACTCTGGAGGGGAAAGAAAAAAAACAAAGTAAATGTAAAATTAACAACAAAATTATTCATTAAATCTTATGAAACATGGTTATTTAAAACACCAGGTTGGGAATTAGGAGGTCTGTGTTCTAATCTACCATTTGCTGTAAAGTAAGCTTGTATTCTTGGGAAAGTAATTTATTCTTTTTAAACCTCATTTTTTTTTCCTCGTGTGAAAAATTACAGATTGAACTATATGGTCCCCAAGGAATTTTTCAAAAAAGTTCAACTATTCACATTTTAAACACATTTCTTTCTAGAAAAGTTCTATAGGGGAAACTTTTAAGATAGGGCAGCACCCATCTAGTGAGGATCTTGTCTCATGGCACCTGGAACTGCCATGAAGATGCCCTTTGGAGAGGAATATCCAACATGCCAGGTTGACATACTTTGCTCCTTTTCTATGTCTTTTTGAGTTCACCGGTGCTAAATGTTCCCTGTAGTGGTCTTGTGAGTGTGAAGTGTTATGAGAGCCTATGAAGACCCCAGTATTTGCAGTGGTATAGAGGTGGGATAGAATTTAAAACTATCTAGAAAATGCACTATGACATTAAAAAGGATGGAAGGGAAGATATTGGCAGGATGTGATAACTGTATGGAAAGGCCAATTTACCGATGACTTCATGGAATGCTTTGTGACCTTGACAAGGGATAATTCCACTCATTGTGGGTGAGTAAAGATTGGAGAGAAATCATGAGGAAGTACTCAATGGAAAAACTACTCAATTCCTTTAGTCTTCATGAAATGGACCTAAAATCCAATCAATAGTGTCCTTGTATATATGGATTTCTTTTTCACATATTATAAAATTTTGAGATTGTTTACATGGGCTTGTACACTCCATGATACTTTCAAGGTCCTGGGACCTTTCTATCTTTCCAATATGCCATGCTTAGCATATTGATACTCTGTCCTTAAGTAGACACTTCAAAGTTGCAACATAGTTCCTTCAAATACAGTATCTTATTCATGTTCAGGAAGGAAGAAATGTGGGTGATATTATCATTGAGGCTGTTACAAGGAAGCATGTATTTCCCAAAAGTTGTTAGCAAACTTTGCTTATATCTCCTTGCTCAGTGGGGCTGAGAATGTTCATTTTTATTTGCAGAAATGAGTGGGAAAATGGACATTTAGATGTTCTAGTTTCCATGGTAGAAGCAGACAGGAGAAAACAGTGTTTGGAAATGACTGTTTTTGTGGCCGAGAAAAAGGAGTTGCTACAGTGAGGGCTGTGGAAGTCATATCACATGAGAAATGGTTGCAAATGCCTAGTATATTTAACTAGAAAGGGAAGATTTAGAAAAAACATAAAAATATTTTCAGGCTTTTACATTTATGTTTTATGCAATAAAGATCATCCATGCTTTCTGTAGAAATAGTTCTGTATCAGACAGAACTTTATCAGAAGAGCTATTTCACATGAAATAGATTTTCTATAAGGAAAAAAATCTCCAACGTTTGAAATTTAGGCCAAAGATGTTTTAAGAACAATCTACTATATACTATAGAGGAAATTCTTATATTATTTCAAGGAGAGACAAATTTACTCCCAAATTTCTTTCCAATGTATTTATGATACGATTCTAGTCTCCATTACATCTCTTCACCCTATTTAAATGTCATTTGTGATCTCTGGGAAGAGTCGCTATTCTTTTTTTTTTTTTTTTTTAAGATTTTATTTATTTATTTGACACAGCAAGAGAGGGACACAGCAAGAGAAGGCAAGAGAGGGAACACAAGCAGGGAGAGTTGGAGAGGAAGAATCAGGCTTCCTGTCAAGCAGGGAGCCCAATGCAGGACCCCAAAATCATGACCTGAGCGGAAGGCAGATGCTTAATGACTGAGCCACCCAGGTGCCCCAAGAATTGCTATTCTAACATAGTAGCAAGTTTATGTTAGAATCTTAAAATTACCATTGACAGGGCTTTTCATTTGATTCTTAAAGGAAATGCCAATTATTTTTCTGATTTTAATCAGTTAAACATTTAGTAAGTTTGCTTTATATAAAGCCACCACACTTTGCAAATGTGTAAAGTTATAAATAGGCAAGGTGACATATTAGAAATGTCCATTGTTTTAGAAGACTTCTCATTATAATCTGACCATTGGATGTACTCCAGAGTTATACTGTTGCTCTCATAACTCATGGAATATAGTTTGTAATAACAATCATCTTCTCAAATTGGTCATTACCAAAGTTAATGACCTGTTTATTAGAACATCAACCTTGGCTTTGCCTCAGTCTCTTAATTAACACATCTGTCATTTACTACTAGTGGCTAAGAATTTCTGTGTAGAGGACAGCTCTAATAATGATGGCACCATTAAAGCGACATCTCTATATATTTGGATGGATCATCAAATTTGCATTGGCCTATCACAAACAGGATCCTGTGAGCCTTTAAATAGTTTTGGCAGCCCAAAATGGTGAAATCTAAACAGCAAATAGAACAGCATTAGCCTCCTTTGTGGAGCATTTGCATTGAAAATTATTTATTATCACTGTTGAGAAGGACAATCCCACAAAACAGTTTGCTGTACCTTCACGTGCAGAGAGCCATTCATACCCACACTGGTAAACAAACCCACCCAAAGTACAAGCCCTTCCAAATATACACATTTTCTCCTGCCATCTCCATTCATTTAATCATTCAACAAATATTGTCATATTGCATCTATGTAGATGCCTTTAGCAAGCTAATATCACACTGACATTTCCAGTTGAACATCTGTAATATGCATAGACATTGAAACGTTGGCATTTTTTAGAGAAGGAAATATGGTATTATGTTCCTAAAATGAGCTGATACTAGCTTCCTAAATATTCATTTGAAAATTAGACTGGAAGATGATGATACACTGACAAACAGAACAAAACAAAAATAAAATAGAGTTGCCTATATTATTAATTTTGTTCTTAAAATGTACTAAAAATTAAATGCTTATTAAAATTCTGCTGTCAAGGGAAAATTTTGATAAAACATTTATCTTCTCAAGTAATCATGTAGGAAACGTAAGTCTCCTGGAAGTTATATTTTGCCCTCTCTTTTTAAAGATAAATGCACTTTATTATTATTCAAGATCCATGTTTAATTATCATGGAAAGCCTAATACAATAAAGTGGTTTTATAAATTACAATCATCCTGGTTTTACATGTACCTCCATGATTCCTTAAGGTTTGTGAAGGAGACTGGTCCATAAAACAATACTATAAGCTTCAAAGGAGAGGTTAAAACAAACAAACAAAACTAAACAAAATAAAAAGAAATGAGGCAACAAAGCCACAATAACCATTTATTTGGCCCACCTTTTACTCTCTCTGACTTGAAGTTTATATTAGAAAAAGATCACTAGTGTCCTTTAGTACACATTTCTTTGGGCAAGAACTGAAAATATTTTTAAAGGAATCATGAGATAAAAATTTTGTCCATTTATAAATTTGGGGGGAATAGACATGAAAACTATACTTAAAACTCACGAACTTTTGACTCTCAGTTATAATTTACTGGATTATAAGCCCATATCCAACCCCACATGATTTGGTCCCAACTCATCTCTCCAACCTCATTTTCCTCCATCCCTTTATTCCAAATCAGTGTACTTTCTGCCCCTTAAAAATACTATGAAAATTACCATATCAAAGAACTCTACTCTTCCAGTATTTGGAATGCTCTTTTCTATTTCTCTTTATTAAGCTCTTTACTCAGATGTCAACTCTTCAGAGATTTTCTTCATAGAACTAATTACTATATGATATTATCACTTATCTCCTTTGTGTTTATTTCTCTTTATCTCGCTAGAATATAAATTCTTTGAAGCAAGGCCTTTGACTCTCAGTCTTTACTGTATCCCTAGTGTCTAGAATAAATTTTGGTACAGAGATCAAAACATATACGAATCCCAAAATATTTGTTAGCAATTAACTGATATAAGTCTTTGCAGAGTAACAGGTTTTTTAGTGACATATAATTGTATATAGTCAAAGTAAAAATCTTAATTTTATAGTTTTAAAGTTTGGCAAATTTATGTTTATATTTATATTATATTTATGCAGCTAATATCCAAATTAAGATTTAGAATAAGAAATGATTTTTAAACTTAAGTAAAAACTATTTCCTTTTAAATACACCTATGGGTCAAATATTTTGTTTCTCATAGGGAGTTCTAAGTAGTTACAGCTTGGTATCTTATCCAGTTGGTTGACTTGAACTTTGATATGCAGATATTCCTAGTCTTTGGGATCCTTCTTGCAAATCCAAGTAAAGCAAAGTTTTAATAAATAAATATTGGTAAGTTAAAAAAAGAAAAAGAAAGGCAAAAACCCCATAAAATTAAGTTCATTTGGGGCACCAGGGTGGCTCAGTGGGTTAAAGCCTCTGTCTTCCGCTCAGTTCATGATCTCAGGGCCCTGGGATTGAGGCCCACATCGAGCCCGGCATCGGGCTCCCTGCTTGGCAGGGAGCCTGCTTCCTCCTCTCTCTCTGCCTGCCTCTCTGCCTACTTGTAATCTCTCTCTCTCTCTCTCTCTCTCTGTCAAATAAATAAATAAAATCTTTAAAAAAAATTAAGTTCATCTTTGCAAGTTATTTACTTTGATTATTTTTGTATGTGGTTGAATTGAAACTTCTAAAATTACCAAAAGCAGTATGTGCTGGTGTGGGCTCCTTGAATAAGTTTCATGAGGTCCATTATGTTCAAAGTTTTAACTGAAAGCCCAATTTGAAACTTCTAATGGTTGTCAACTGTAAAGAAGAGAATGCTGTCTTTGATGTTCCTTTAGCACAGGGTAGCCATATAGCTCAATTTATCCAAGATAGTTTGTGTTTGCACATAGTTATGCCAGTGTAACTATTAGTGGTACTCCCTTTTATTCTAAAAAGTGTCCTTGGATGATAAATTGTTTGGTCATACAACTTTTGTACCATTTTTTGAGAAAGATATATACTGATCTTTTAGAACAATGAAGCTCTCTTTTTCACCTAGTGATAGATTTTGACTTAAAAAAGTAGTTGTACTTACAAGAAATAAGAGACAGCACCACAGACATTGATTGCTGCCTTGACCTCATTATGCTGATAAGGGCATTTGTGAATATTGTCTAAGTTAAGGTAATAAACACCCAGGTAGAAGGTTAATGACACATTTAGCATCAGTGGGGTGCCGGACAGTTTTTCACAGAAAAACCAGTTCAAGCTGGTAAACCTTCTGTCCTGTCCGTGTAGAACAAAAACGCATCATGTTTCCACAAACTGAATATAATTCAAAAAGAGGCTAACAGCGTGCAGAGAATTCAGCAATTGGCTGACTACATTGTTTTGCTAAAAAATAACAAACTTAAAGTGTTGTCAAGTCATTTTTTAACAGCAATTTTCTGTAATCTTTTGGGCCTTCTGCTATGTCTCTGCTAATCTGGGCCTTACTGCTGGCTGATACTAAAGACAGCATTATGACAAATTTATGAACTGATGAGTCATTTTCTACATTCATTCAGCTAATGAGCAAAACAAGTCATTATTTTTTAAGCCTGATTACCACTCCCTTGTTTAATACAAGGAGCACATACAAATGCTGTTAAGCTGCTTTCTTATGAAATACCACTCTGCTAACACTAACAATATCTATAGGCTAAAATGCCCAGCATAAATAAAACTGGAAAGAACTGATTCAAAATTTCTCAATGATGTCCATTAAATCCTTTCATTTTGGCATTAGGACATATTGCCATCATTACAAATTAGGATTCTGATGGTTTAAATCATATGAATTATCAGTAGCTTTCACATGCATGGACTTTCAATTAATTAGTTAAAAAACGATTGAATACTCACTACAGAAATGAATAATGTGGGGATTACTGGGTGGGACATCATAATAGAAGGGAGAAATGTACAGTGAGGTAGAAGACATCAATGGAAAGAGTAGTTAAAAGTGAGGCAGTGAAGAGTAAGAACTGAATAAATGAAGATGGCAGAATATTCAGAGGAATTCTGAGGAGAGAGGGTTCACAGAGAATTTAGAAGAACTGCGAGTTGAAAGATGGTAACAGCAAGATTGACTTTAACATTCAACCATGCTTAAATTTCCACAGCGAAGGAAAATGTGACAAGTGCAATTCTTTATTTCACTTTTGACTGGTCATGAGCTCTTTTTTTCCCCCCCTCTGCGTTTGAGCTTGATAGAAGAGTTTGTGAGGTGGTCTGGGAGGTTTCAGTGTCAAAAAATAATTTCTGGCCCTACCATGCTATTAGATGACTGCTTGATTCTTCAATGCACTATTGAGACAAACTGAAAGGAAAATTTTAATAACCACTATGAATAGCATAAAAGGCAGTCAAGAAGGAAGGGGAGACAACTTGAGTAACTAATTCAAAATTCAGGTCTATGTGATGATAGATCTTAAAATTGCACTGAAGGGAATGACTTGAAATTGTCAGATTCTAAGTTTAAATAGAATGAGTCTTTGGTGGGACAATATGAGTTTACAAGCAATGATTCTTGACGAATGGGTACTGTAAGCATTCTTAATTCAGATAGTGATTATGCTTACCAAGATTTAAAATCTTTCTAAAATATGAATATTTTTATGTTGGTAATAAATCAAAAAATTTGGTAATAAACACAATGCAATTTCATTCATGAGTCAAGATCTTGGGATACAATTTACCCGTACCATCATTTTTGGCAGGTGGAGGAATGCCCACTCTGCTTCCTCCAAAATATCTGCACCCTAATCCTTAGAATCTGTGAATATGTTAATGACATTACAAAATAGAATTTGCAATGTGAGTAAATTAAGGACCTTGAAATGGAGAAAGTGTCCTGGATTAATGTGTTAGGTCCAATCTAGGGCCATAAATCCTAAAATCAGAGAACCTTGTCCAGTTGTGTTCAGAAAGAGAAGGTGATATGACTACAGAAGAATGGCCAAATGCGAAGTTGCTGGCTTTCAAGATGGAGGAAGAAGGCCAGAGCCAAGGAATGGAGGGGATGGTCTTGAGAATCTGGAAAAGGCAAGCCTTCAAGAGAGATGGTCACACTCAAACACTATGATGTTAGCCCAGTGAGACTCATATCAGGCCTCTAATCTGCAGAAATACAAGATAATAAATTTGTACTGTTTTAGACATTAAACTTGTGGCAGTTTGTTATGGTTATAAAACCATAGATAGAAAACCAATGGCACATTATTTGTCATAGCAGAGAATTTGTGGCAGAAAGAATTCTAAGAATGATGTCCACCATTAAAAAACTTCCATTCCTAATCCCCGGAACTCTAAATATGATGAATTATGATGCCCTTAAATACGTTAGAGTTCATAGCAAAGGGGATTCTGCAGATGTGATTAAGTTTACTGATATGTTGAGTAAAGAATAGGGAGATTATGCTGGGTTTTCTGGATGGACCTAATCTAATCCATTCTAGCTCTTTAAAAGCAGAGAGATTTTTCTGTTCAGTGGTAGAAGAGGAAGTCAGAGAGATTGGAAACATTAAAGAAACTTGACTCCCTATTTTGAAAATAGAGTAGTCCATGTGAAGAAATCTGGGTCATCTGTAAAATCTGAGGTCAGCCCTAGTTGATAGGCAGCAAAGAAATGGGACTTAAATCCTAGAGATCAGGGAACCAAATTCTGGTACAACTATGTGGACTGGAAGGAGGTTCTTTCCCAGAGCCTCTAGATAAGAGCTTATACCAGCTGACACCTTGTGATACTTTTTTTTTTTTTTAAGATTTTATGTCCTTATTTGAAAGAGAGAGAGAGTGAGAGAGAGAGATCAAGAGTTGGGAGAAGGGTAGAGGGAGAAGCAGACTCCCTGCTAAGCAGGGAGCCTGATGTGAGACTCACTGACTTGGTCCCAGGATCCCAGGATCACGACCTGAGCCAAAGGCAGAGGCTTAACTGACTGAGCCACCCAGGTGATGTAATACTTTGAACCAAGAAGTTAGCTGAATCCACCCAGACTGCAGAACGGTGAGCTAATAAATCCATGTCACTTTAAATTACTGATTTTGTGGTAATTTGTTATGTAGCAATGACAAGTTAATACAAAGCCCTAAAATTTATTGACTACCCTTTAATGGCACAGAGCCATCCATATATTATAAAACACAGTGTGGCAAAAAGACAGAGTGGGGTTTGAATTTAAGCCCGGGTGACTCTACTTATTAACTTTATTACCTTGGGCAAATTGGTTAACTTTGATAAGTTTCATTTCTACATTTTTAATATGATGCTAAATGTGGCTGCCTGTTAGGGTAAATGGGAGCATGAAATGATTCTGAAACACATCCATGATAATGGCAGACGAATAGTAGATGATCAACAAACAAAAAATAGATAAATTGGAGGACCTCCAATTTGAAAGAGCACTCCTCTTTCATTCTTGGGTTGATAAGTGGAGAAGAAAATTAAAAAAATAAAGATGAAGGCCAATCTACCACCTTTTTTATTGGTTGAAGCATGTGCCTTTAGGTCTACTCACTAACTGGATTTGCTGAAACTGAACCCTAGAATTAAGAAGAATTAATCATCCAGTCACGGAGCAGGCCACAGAACTTCCTCACGTCCCTCACATGGAGGAAAAACAGTAGCTGTGGTCCCTGCAGGCATTTTCATCTCAAGAGAAAAAAGGTAGGGCTGAGTTAAGGGTGAAAATTATTCAGAGAGGAGGACAATACATACAGAGGGTAAATGTTTGCTTAGAGGAAATTCTTCTTCATTGAAATCAGAGTTATCGTGCAGAAATGGGCACTAGGATTTTTAGTAACTTTTCTGTGCTTACCTAGCAAAGATATAGTAGAGTCAGGACTTGAATCCATGTCTGTCAGACTAGGGCTTTTGCAGTTTCTATCATCCTTGCCTACATTCTGCAGGTGTAGAGAGGAAACAATAAGGCAGAATCTGAATAGAAGATCTATTTAAATTAAATATTTGAATTTAACTTTTTCTGCCAATGTTTATCTCTATCCTAAAGGAAAAAATGTTAGTAAACAAAGGATTTTCATTTAAGTAAATTCCTACCATAACATTGAAGACAAACTTCCCTAAAAGAAATAGATGTATGTCATAGAAGAAAATAAATATAATGATATTTATAGCACACTTTAATCAGCATTCAGATGTTAATAATGAGAGTCTTCAACCTGTGGAAAATTTTTATTTCTCAAATTTGGTCTTAAATTGTGCATAGGTTGAATTATAGAAGTTAGTAAGAGGACTTGGAAGCAATTTTATTTTCAGGAGTTCAGGATTAATACATGATATTTAGCTGTAATGTAATAGTGTCCTGGGCTGGGCCTTCATGTTTCAATTGGGTTTCTCTGTAGTTAATTAAATACCACCATGAACCATACTAATCTGTGCCAAATTCACTACAAAAAATCTTTTTTTTTTTTTTTTAAGATTTATTTATTTATTTATTTCACAGAGGGAGAGAGATCACAAGTAGGCAGAGAGGCAGGCAGAGAGAGAGAGAGGGGGAAGCAGGCTCCTCGCTGAGCAGGGAGCCCGATGCGGGCCTCGATCCCAGGACCCTGAGATCATGACCTGAGCCGAAAGCAGAGGCTTTAACCCACTGAGCCACCCAGGTGCCCACTACAAAAAATCTTAAATCAATTGACTCCACTTATGGTGACTAATTTAAATTTTTCTCTGTCACATTTCACAGATTGTCAAAAATCTCATTAATTTTTAAAAACAATTAGAAAGCTACAAACCCTACAATTACAAACTATTTTCTAATTCTATTTTTTTTCTGGAGCATTTTTTTTTACTACAAGCAATGACAATAGTTGAATATACAAAGTAACTTAAGGATATCATTTCATTGGATGAATTAGAAGAAATGAATTTTTATAGATAATAGAAAACTTGCAAGATTGTTTTTTTTAACAAAAGTACATGACACTTTATGATAACTTAGTAAATATTATTTTCTGATATTTCTGAGATAGTTACTAAATCTTCCTATTCTCTCACTCTGCAATTCTATAACATTGAAAATACATTATTAGGTGATGGTATAAATCCTAAAATTATTTTATCTTAATCAAACTGTCATATTTCATAGAGTGCAAAGAAATCTCAACTTTTGCACGAGTGCCTTCTGGCCCATGGATCAAAGCCTTCTGAAAGATTTTTTTCTAAGACCTGTTGCTCAGACACCTAGCATTTCAGAGGTAATCCTTGGAGCAGGAAGATGTCAACTGATATATAATTCACCCTGGGACCAGAGGCAAAGAGCAACCTCAAATGCTTGATTTTACATACTTCCTTCCCAAGCAAAACATCACGTTACTAAGATTGCCACTGTGAAATATTCTGTGCCTCAAACACCTGTTTTAGTGTCATGTGACCTATGGGTGTTCAATAAACATGAATTGATCTTAAAATATGTGGGTTGTGGATATCATGAAAAACAGAAGGAATTTTAGAATGATTATAGGATTCGTGAGTTTTGATGTTACTGGGTACATATTAGCAGTGTTTTATTTTAAAATTATTCCTTATCATGACACCAAATTTATCATATTGTAGGACTCACTTTGGAACAGCATCTGGCTACAATATTATATTTATTTTCTATAAATTTAGTTTGGTTATTCCTATTATGAATAGAAACCTCTTACATGGATTCAAATTCTCTCCATTTACAAATCTTTCTACTAGTCTGACCCCACATTACCAATTCTTTTGCAACGATTATGTTTCCAACAGCCTGAAGAAATTCAAGTTCATTATTGAGGGAGAAATTTCAAAGGGCTAACTAACATTTTCTCTTATTTACCACATAGAACTATAGGATTACTTCCTTTTTAAATAGTCTATTTGTATGGTTATTTTTAACATTTAAAAATTCTCATGTAATGTTTCTTTCAAGTTTTAACCTGAAATAGAACAGTTTCCTTTCAGAAAGATTTATTATCACTATAGATATATTTCTTTGGTAAAAAATATGCCAACAAACTTTTATGAGATGTTGTAGATGGAGGATATTTAGAGAGATATGTGTATTCCAAATAAATTGTACAACTAGTTATTGGGAGATATATCTCCTTTACCTATATTAGTGGGCCATAAGCAAGTTCAGGAAATCATTTAGAATTTAATAACAGTTGATTTTAAGCTTAATAAGTAGAATCAATGATTGCATAATATCATTCATTCAAATCTGCATCCATCATACATTTATTGAATATCTATTATATGTCAGGCATTGTGATTAGGTGCTGGGGATATAGCCAGGAATAATCCAGAGACAGTGTTACCCATTTTTCTTGGCAATACATTTCTACTTCTCTTTTCCTGTTGTTTCTCAATGTGCATCTATTGCCAGAGCCTCCTGTATCATCACATACTTATTATCACGTTTATAGCATTACTACATACATTATTACATAATAAACATTATTGTAATTCTCAGGTAATTGATAAAGGAACTAGGATCAAAGAATCCAGAAGTTCAGCATCTCAACAGCAAGCCTATATACTCATTGTACTCAACTTCCTTTTCTCCAAAGCTCCCTTTTTTAAACCTTTTCTACCTCTCCTCACATATACAAACTCCTCTGATTTTTTCCATTTCTTTATTTTGAATATAGTTTGCTATTTTTTATATAACATTTCCTTTCCCCTAGTTGCATATAATTAAGAAAATTTTCTCCCTCATTTCTCGCTTCCTTTTCTTCCTTTTCTAAATATAATGAGTAACTTTTGTGAACTGAACATTACATAATTTAATCCCACCCCTTTGCAGTAGATATTATTATTAACTTTATTTCAGGAATAAAAAGCTCAAGACTCAGAGAAATTAAGTGAATTGCCTAAGAATACAGAACTAGGAGAAGACAATTTGGAATTTTACAAAAATATCCTAGAAAAACATGCCACTTAAATTGTTTTGATGCATGGAATTATATGGACTTTTGTGAAGTAGTGAGGTGTCTCAAAAGACTAGTAACATTATAATAAATTTTTATTATCTTAGAAGTTTATTAAAATGTCTTTTTATTATTAAAATCATGTAGTAATTTACTATTTAATTGGTTTATAGAAATAATACATGCCAATATAATTTATTTGATCTGCAAACTATTTATTGATCATTTTAAAGATTCTCACTTGGTTTTAACCTGTAATGCCATCTATTTCTCCTTATATTACTTGACTATGATAATGATTAATAGAAAATAAATCCAAAATAATAATTTTCCTCTTAAAAGAAGAAGAATAAAACAGAATGCAGAATTAAAATACACGAATTTTTTCCAATGGCAATTAGTATTTCTCAAGCCTGTTTGTTTTTTATTAGACATTGAGTCATTATTTCCAAATGTCATGACTAGATTCCTTATTAAATATCTTTATACATTGCCTAAAAAATGATTTTTTGAGTTTAAACATATAGCCATTTATTTTATATAGAATCAAAGGAATTAATACAATTTATTATCTTAGTTTTCTTTTTCTAAGTAAAAACAATTTACGTATTTTTTCTAATATTCTGAAGTGTAGTCAGCTCCCGAGAGTGCATTTAAATAACTTATAATAATTACTGCAAAATTAATTATGATTAAGTTAATTATAGGTATAAAACCTAGATTTCCCTATAAGGTATTATCCTTCTAGTAGTACATAGTATTAAATATGGGTAATAGAGGTCTGAATGAGGTTTTTACAATATACTCTGAGTAAATGAAATTCCACTTCAAAAGATGAAGTTTGTGTGATTATATAATAAAGCATGTTGTCCTCTGTAGTTGGCTATAAATAAAGTGTTTTATAGAGAAAAGATTTCCCAACACATTATTGCAAACATAAAATCACCAAATATCTCAAGTCATAGTAAAGCAGTGTTCGTGATGGGAACTGGGACATCTTCTGAAATTGTATTTGTGGCAAACTTTAAAAGACTGAAAGGATAAGATATCTGGATTAGTCAGTGTGAAAAGGTGACTTCTGCTCTTTTAGGGGCATTTCCCTTAAGGTGGTATTATTTAAAGATTCAAGGATTTGGGATAGTGGTGGTGGTAATAGCAGACCCATAGGCAGAATTCTTTGTTGTAATAAAGTTTTCACAATTGGTCAGCACTTTTTCCATAATTCATTGACCATCAGTTATTTATGGCCAAGGAGATCAAGGAATAAGGAATTTCAAGAATCACAAGTACATTTTCAAAATATAATAAGATGGATAACCATTGCTTATGTCACTGCTAAACTCTTTTAATATAGAGAGATTCAATATCCATCTTACATTTAGGTGCGTTGAGTGGGCAATTTGATCAAAAGAGGAACAAAAGTTTAGTGGTGGAAGGAATGTACTAAGTGAAAATGATTTCTAAAGTTCCATTTACCTCTAAAATTCTTTGGTTCACATACATTCAACATCTAAAATGATTTTTAACCTTGAAAACTTAGGTCATTATTGCAGTATTATTTTGAAAAAGCCATGCTAAAGACAAAGTTACTCTGTTACAATGTCAACTAAGTCCCTGCTGTTCATTCCAGGTACTACTACCTGAGAGTTACTGCAATGCAGCAGAAGATTATTTATTTATTGACCTGATAAAAAACAGTTGGGAGTAGAAGTTGTGTTCCCCAGAAGGTGCCCTGATCCATGAATGAACAACTAGGTTTTGAAATAACTAGAGTTTATACAAGTAACACAGTGTCCAGAATGCAAGAAGCATTGAAGTCATTGCGGTGTCAGCATTGTTAAATCCCCATGGAGGATTCTAAGACACAGTCCCCACTAATGATCTTCTCATAGAAAGTGTGTTACATAAAAATAAGTGGGGTTGGATGACTGAGTGGAATGAAAAAGACATTTGTATTATCCAATAGAGAGAGAAAATTGTTCTCTTGCCAAATCAAGTGAAGTGAGAGAGAGAAGTTAAGGAATGGGAGGGTAAATGCTGGGAAAAGTAATTATTTCATTTTCTTTGTGTCAAAGGGGAACATTTTCTTGATTTGCATGCTACAATAGCTACTTCTATTCTATGACCTCCTGTAGGTAAGAGTGAAAGTACTACAGGCTGACACAGATGATAGTCCAATGCCCATGAAAAGGGTCATGAGTGTTCAACTGACATAACCCTGAGATGTAATTTGGGGACATTTCCTGTATTCATTTACTAGTGCTGCTGTAACAAATTACCACAAGCTGGATGATTAAAAACACTACAAATTTATCCTTTTGTAGTTTTGGAGGTCAGAGTCCAAAATTAGGGTGTTGACAGAGATGGTTCCTTCTGGAGGCTCTGAGAAAAAATCTGTCTCATGCCTATCCTAGCTTCTGGTGGTTGCAGGAAACTTTGGCATCCTTTGCCTTGTAGCTTTATCACTATAATGTCTACCTACCTTGTCACATGGCTTTCTTCCCTCTGTGCGTCTTCACATGGTCCTCTCTGTGTAGGTCTGTGTGTCCTCTCTTCTTATTAAGGACACCAATCTGTGCGTTTTATGCATTCACCCTAATCCACTGTGATCTCATCTTAAATTAATTACATCTGCAAAGGCCCTATTTTCAAATAAGATCACATTCTGAGGTTCTAGGTGGATATAAATTTGGGTGGTGAAAACTTTTCAACTCAATAAATTTAGCACTAGGTGTAAGTTTTTTTTTTTTAATGTTCAGTTAGGCAGCATACAGTACATCATTATTTTGATGTAGTGTTCAATGACTCATTAGTTGGGTATAACACCCAGTGCTCATCACAACATGTGCCCTTCTTGATACCCATCACCCGATTCCCCCCTCTCCCCACCCCTTCCCTTATGTAACCCTCAGTTTGTTTCTGGGAGTCCAGAGTCTCTCATGGTTTGTCTCCTTCTCTGATTTCTTCCCATTTGGTTTTCCCTCCCTTCCCCTGTGGTCCTCCGTGCTATTCCTTATGTTCCATATATGAGTGAAACCGTATGATAATTGTCTTTCTCTGCTTGACATATTTCACTTAGCATAATCTCCTCCAGTTCCATCCATGTCGATGCAAATGGTGGGTATTCGTCCTTTCTGATGGCTGGCTATATTCCATTGTATAGTAAGGTTGTGTTTGAAAGAATACCTGATCAATTGCATTCCTTCTAATCTTGTATGGAACTTTGGGATAGGAATACATGTCAGCGGTTGTGAATATAGGTTTTCCCGACTGAGATTGTCCAGAGATTCAGTTTGCATTGTGGTGATCCCTTAACATTAGCTCTATATGCTCTATGTGGTATGTTTCTAATAATTAAATAACTTCATATATCTATATGTGTGTTCTATATTTTGAAGATTTCTCAGAATGGTGAAAAGAGGGAGGAATCTTGGCTTTAATAATCTGGGAGAAAATATTTGAAAAATTTCACAGATATAATTTTTATACTTCAAAACTTATTACAGAACTTTTTTTTTTGTTTTACTGGGTTGAACATATAATATTTAGCAACGGAATAAAAACTTTTCACCAATTTTTTTTGTGAGTCGTTGTGCGTGCACTTCCTCTCTCTCTCTTCTCTTCCCTCTCTCCCACTCTCCCTTTTTATAATTCAGAGCTTACCTGAGAAGGCATCATCCAATCAGGGATAACAAGGATCCCAGTTACTCTTTCATCTATGTAGGGACATATGACTAGTTTTCACTAATGGAATGTAATGAACTGGCTTAAAAGTGTGTATTATTTCTCCATGTGCTCTTTCCCTTCCTCTGTCTTCATGCAGAAAATCATGGTGACAATAAAGCCAGGAGATGAGCATAGCAGACATATAATATTGGAATGAACCCAGGTCCCAGAATTGCCATTTTGAAGTGAACTACCAACAAAGAGGAGGATACATGATGGGCTTTGCTTAATTAGGAAATAAACTCTTATTGTGATTGAGGCATTATATGTACATCCTAACTTTGTTGAGCAATATAACGGAAGGATATATTCACAAAGAGTGATCACTTTGTTTTATAATGTAAATAGGAGTTTTATTACAAGTAGAAAAAGTAACCCTTGTTAGAATACATATGATTTTTAGATTTGCACAAAACAATAGGGAAAAATTCTCAAAAATTTTTGTTTGGGAGTATATTTAAAAAAAAAATACTCTACATCAATTCATTTGCAAAAATTTGAGCCATTCTGGAGCAGCCACATCACACAATTCCATAATTTCAATTCTAATTTGTTGTTTTATTATGAGAAGTGAATATTCCTGTTGAACTATGATTTTCAGGTTCTCTCACCTTCTATATGACAGATGCAATTAATTACTTTGCTCTTTAATCCTTATGAAGAATTGTATACTTATTTGTTAGTGCTCCCTGTTATTTCAAAACAGAAAACAACAATTTGAATTAACAGATTCAAGGGAAGCAGATACAGTCTTGTACTGTGATAGTATTGGTAGTCTCTGTCTCTGAGTCTCTAGATTGGTGGTCAGTCTCTGAGATGTCAATGGAAAGTTAATATAATTTTGCAGTATGATATATAGTACATTCCTGGTCAGGTGAATAGCACTATGTGCTGCAGTTGGCAAAGGCTTGTTAAATTGATAAGATACTCAAACACAAATTTCTCTTTTAAGTATGAAATCTAGAATGACTTCCACTATTATTTTCTGAGTTTTGGTTATAGAAAGTAATAGTTTGGGTGCCTGGGTGGCTCAGTGGGTTAAAGCCTCTGCCTTCGGCTCGCGTCATGATGTCAGGGTCCTGGGATCGAGGCCCGCATCAGGCTACCTGCTCAGCGGGGAGGCTGCTTCCTCCTCTCTCTCTGCCTGCCTCTCTACCTACTTGTAATCTCTCTCTGTCAAATAAATAAATAAAATCTTAAAAAAAGAGAAAGTAATAGTTTACTTAGTTATAGAAAGTAATGGTAGAATATAGGCTATAGGTTATAAATTGATCTGGAATAATGAGATAGAGATTCTGACAGTTCTTTTACTCAATAGCATGTAATATCAGTTTATTTTCCCATCTTGCTGTTTTGAAAAGTTATAATAATAACACGTACACATATGAAGATTAAGAGGATGGATTCTCTTCAGTGTATTGCCTTCTTTATTGAACACTTTAGTATAACATCACAAAAACATCACTTTAGTGGAAGCCAGATTGAATTTCAGCCAGCTGTTTTTCATCAATTTAAAACTTCTGTTTCAGATCTAGAAAACTGGAAAATAGTCTCATTAATTAACTTGCATTGCTAATTAAGGAAATTCTTGAAATTTGCTCTCCAAACTTTTCACGAACACATTTAACCATTGTGCGCATGTATGCCTCTACCTGTCCCTTAAAATAACTGAACAGGTTTGAACATAGTTATGCACCCTCCTTGTCCTGAGGGACGCATGGAGGGAAGGTTTTAAACAGCACAAAGTCATGGAGGTTTGCTCTTGGAAACTAAATAACTTCCCATGTTCTAGAATACCTGAATTTGTCTCTGAGGTTAATAGAAGAGAAAAGAAGTCATAGGGGAATAGCAAAAACTATTACTGCCTATATAAAAGCTAGATGTATATGCTCCTATTAGTGAGATTTAGGCTATTCCTATGTAAAGGGCAACATGATGTTACGTTTCACAAAATGACTTTGTTTTTATTGTTCCTAACAATGTATATATGTGATAGGTGAGTAAGAAAAAAATTCAGGAAGATAAATGATGCCTCAATTTATACATCTGTGCTGCTTTTCAAAATGTAAATACATAGAATTTTAGAACTTAAAATGTCCTTAAAGGCATTCACCCTCATTTAATGGAGCAAATAAAATACTTGAAATTACTTGCTCAAGATCACACAACTGGTCATTGAGAAAGTTGGGACCAAATTCCGAATATCTTGAATCTGCTTTGTCTTCATCTTTTTAATTATTCTTTAATTAGTTTATTGATGAGCAATTTTAGTAAAGATTTTAATTTTTTTTCAACCAAATGTTTAATATAATAATGTTCATGCTTTCTCTAACTTGCTACCTTTAGGAACCTTTATCAAATTAAAGAGGAATACAACATTTTGACTTGCTGTTGTGACTTGAATTTCTAACTTTTATAACTACTGTTTAGGACATCTGATGAAAATTGGTTTTCTTCAAAATAAAAGCATTTCTTCCAGAGATATTGGGGAGATTCTCTCATTGGAGAATGTCTGAGGCTATTAGCATGGAATT
This sequence comes from Ailurus styani, assembly GCA_002007465.1. Classification (NCBI taxonomy): domain Eukaryota; kingdom Metazoa; phylum Chordata; class Mammalia; order Carnivora; family Ailuridae; genus Ailurus; species Ailurus styani. Next base: position 3,574,486 of record LNAC01000013.1, on the reverse strand, counting down.
CAATGAAGCCATTTTATATTTTGGTAAAAATTTGGCCTACTCTAGCCTACTCTATAAATATGTAACAACAACAACAACAAAAACAGTTTGACAAAACTCTCTAATACAATCTATTTTTCTTTCTCATTTTAAAATCTGTATATAAGTCAAAATGCTTATTTATTTTCTTTTACTTCCTTAGGTAAATATCTGAGTTAAAGAAAGAATGGTAGATTTAGCATTGAATTTTTTGGTGTTCGCCAGTTTGTCACAATATTAGTGTTACTTTAATGTAATGCTTTTGCTTATAAGTGTGAATTAAACATGAATTCTAGTCATTACCAGCACAAGCCTGGTGGCCAGTTTCTAAATTATATTGCTGTTGGGTTGAATTATTGTAAATAAGGTTGTGCCAAATGTCAATTGATTATTCTCAGGTAATCAATATATTTAAAAAGGGAAATCTTTACTTGACTAACAGCAAATAATTTTTATTCCATGGTTGTGGTAGTAGGTGATTTTTAAAAATATATCAATTTGAAAATGTACTATTTTCAGATTGACATAGAAGTGTGTATTGAATAAAGGTTTTCTTTTTCTTATTTGCAAAAGCCAACAGGCTGAATATCTGAAATTATATGTAACCAGGAGTGTTATAAATTATTTTCCTTGTGATGAAGGTATGATCCATCACTGGCTGTGTTACCTGTCAAAAATCAATCAATCTAACCAAACATTAATTATTTAATCATGTTTTTGTTATTTCACTAGATAACTTTTCATGAGTGGGAGAAAAGATTCTGACCCTAAAAAATGTTAAGAAATAACTATCATTCTTCTATAGTCTGGGGAAGGGTTGGGAATTGCTATGAATTATAAAGGTAAAAAAATTCTAACTCTGTATCTCCTTTTATTTGAATTTAACATTTCATCAAAGATCTCTAGCTTTGCAATTATTAGATTTCTAGTTCATATGTGAGGAATATAATAAATAAATATGTTATATATCACAGAGATCATACATATAATATCTATACATATTACCTATCTGTCCCTCTATTATTTTTCTATCTATCTCTACACATCTTTATCTTCTTTGCTATATATTGGGGATGTCAGAAAAAAAGTTTTTTGTTTGTTTGTTTTCGTCTGTTTGTTTGTTTTCCTACTCAACCACATTATCTTTTAGAGGTGCTTGAAAGAATTTCAAACCTAGCTATAAAATATTGTGGTGCCTTTTGGGACTATGGGAAGATATCTTGACGTGGTGAGTTTTGTAGGGTCTGAAAACAAAGGTTTCATTTTACATTTTGTTTCTTGGTACCAAGCTTGTGGGAAACCAAGACATCATTTAGTTCTTACAAGTACTACATAAAAGTATCTATTTCAAGACACTTTGGCTCAGAAAGCCATGCATGTACCTGGCGAAATGTCACAGATTCACTTACTTATTACTCAGTGGTTAATATTCTTTAAGGTTTTTTACAAGATTTTCAATGCCTTATTATCTGAGCTTGAATCCAGAAGGGAGAAATTCGTGAATTATGCACAGTACAACATGATTATGATAATCACATACTTAACAGCAATTGTGCTGCTTTTTCAGAATTTGCAATATCTTGTAAAGCTCTACCCTCTTTCTTCACTGCCCATTTGTCACTAGGTACACAGACAATTTTAACCTATAAAAGATGGAAAGGAAAATGAGTTAAAATCACAGGAGTAAAATGTTCTTTTCCATGGGTAAGCAAATCTGCACAAATTCAAATACAATACAAATAGTCATAAATGCTCTTATTTTCTCTTCTGTCTTCTACCAACTAAAAACTGAGAAGTAATCTCAGAAAAAATATAAATAGAACATAGTAAAATATTTATAAACATGTAAATACATTTTCTGTCCTTTCCCACTCTTTTTCCCATGTCCTTTTCCAAATGTAGAAAAGCTCTCTCAATTTCCATTTTTCCTCATTTCAAAAAAATTAGTATGAATTAACATGTACACAGTGGAAAGTGATAAGGAAATAGAGGATATGCAATTGCAACACTGGAATGTTTCTCCTGTCCATGTGGAAATCAGCTCACCCATGTACTGTAGGAGACAAGGCCATTCCAGTGCCAGGCCAGATAAAATGTCAGTGGGCCTTCTGGTAACCAGGGTATGTTACTATATGATATAGACATACTGTATTCTGTATAGTACAGAACACATACTATATAACATATAGTGTATAATGAATAATATATAGTATAGAGTATAAGCTCAGTTTCTGCTTGAATATTCATAAAGGAAATCTCAAAGATTTAAATTTCAGATAAAACTTCAAGTTGAAAATGACATTCTCTTCTGTGATGACATTCTTGACATTCTCTTCTGTGATATAGTTACAATGCTTTCCATTTTGATATGTATCTTTCTAGGCTTCTGATTTAAAGAGCATACGGTACTGCAAATATTTTCCCCAAGTTGCTGCTTCCAGAGAGGACGAATCCTATGTCTCTCAGTGCCGATATGAGAAACTATAATAAGTCAGCCAATGGCCCAAGGTGCAACTGACAAGTATTCAGTGGTTTTAGGATTCAGTGGTTTTAAGTATTTAGTGGTTTAGGATGGTTGGTTTCCATCTTTATTAGTTTTATAGGACTGCATAACAAGATAGCATGAACTGGATAGTTTTAAGCAACAGAAAGTTATTGCCTGAGCTCTGGGAGTATGAAATCAAGGTGTCAGCAGGGTAGTTTTTCTGGAAGCTCATAGGGATATTCTCTTCCATGGCCCTTCCTAGTTTCTGGCGGTTGCCAGCAAATCCTCTCATTTGTAACTACATCATTCCAATCTTTGCCTCTGTTCTTGTATGGCTTTCTTCCCTCTGTGTATCTCTGTCCAAATTTCCTTCTTATAAATCACTGGTTTAGGGCCAACCCTAGTCCAGTGTGACTTCATCTTATCTTGGTTACATTTGCAAAGACTCTCTTTCCAAATTTTTCATTCATAGGTATTGTGGGTTAGATCTTCAGTGTATATTTCTGGGGGACACATTTCCGTCTATAGTAGTCCAGCACTGCACACATGTAGCTGTATTTTCTGAGAGGCTCTTGTGACATTTATGTGACTGGTCCAGTATAGCATTCAGGATTTATTGCAAACTATATTGGGAATAGCACATACCTCTTATGTCTGATACTTTAAAGTTGATTCTGCTTCACAGGAAGATAGTCTAGACCATCTTTTCTTTTAGAATAATCACAGAATATTCCATACAATAAAGTCCCTATCTGAGTCCCTGTTGTGTCTATAATCCAGAATTTTCCAATCTTTTTCACACCTTGGCACATTTATTAAATAGCAATAATATGGCACACTGAGGACTCAGTAGAGAACCTGTTCCTTGCAGAGTCCATGGATCCTGCAGCTTTCCCTCTAGTCCAGCCCTGTATCTCCATACACCTGTGCACAGTACAATGGTGTTTGGAAATATTCAGGCATTATTTTTATAGCCTCTTTTCTCAATATGAGGGATCAGATATTTATTTTTTTTTAAAGATTTTATTTATTAGAGAGAGAGAGAGATCACAAGTAGGCAGGGAGGCAGGCAGAGAGAGAGAGGAGGAAGCAGGCTCCCTGCCAAGCAGGGAGCCTGATGTGGGCCTCGATCCCAGGACCCTGAGATCATGACCTGAGCCGAAAGCAGAGGCTTTAACCCACTGAGCCACCCAGGTGCCCAGTTTTTTTTTTTTTTAATCTGGGAAATGTCTTTATCCTTCTATAACTTTGCAAAAGAAAATTGACATAAAGAGTTTGGAATATAGCAACAGAAATAGCAACAGAAATATGGCTTCTAAGGAAATGAGTCTGTGTATAGGGCATAGGAGTTGGGGACTAGATTCCTGATGGTTGCTAGTCACCAATGGAATAATGGGTACCATATTTTAGTCCAACCAAACTGTTCCACTACATGAAGATGAGGAAAGTGAACCTCAGAGAGCTTAAGTGATAAATCAGTATTATAAAACAAACCATAGAGAGAGAAAGAGCAAGCGCACAAACAGGGAGAATGGCAGGCGGAGGGAGAAGCAGGCTCCCTGCTGAGCAAGGAGCCCTTTGCAGGACTCAATCCCAGAATCCTAGGATCATGACCTGAACTGAAGGCAGACGCTTAACCAACTGAGCCACCTAGGCATCCCAAGAGACCAGGTTTTCTAACTCTGAGGAAATGAAGATTCTCTAGACTTTCAGCATAAGGTTCTCTTTGGTGGGGCCTAGGATTCTCTGCTTTTTATCAAGCAGGTTAGGTGATTTGCAAATAGATTGTCTTTCTGAAGCTACCTTTTTGAAGCTAACTTGTGCTTTGAATTGTTTCTTCAGAAATATATTTAAAGAAAAATCTCATTTTTTTCCATTGCTGAGAATGCTTCTTTTTTATTGTTCATTGGGTTTAATGGCAAGTATCAAAGGCTATTTATAAATCAAGTAATATTCGATTACTTCTTCTTACTGTTAAAACAATATGTGTCTACCCTTTTGAAGCTAACTTGTGCTTTGAATTGTTTCTTTAGAAATATATTTAAAGAATATCTCATTCCATTTTAACATATGCACGTGTGTTCTTAAAGTATTCACATATTGTAACTAAATCTTTCATGAATATTTCCTGGTATTACTAACTAATTCTGGATTTTTTGGATAGAGTTTTTACTGCTTTCATGTTTTCTATCTTATCAGTATACATTAATATAATTAAGGTATTTTATTACTTTTAATTTAGGTTGTTTCTAATTTTTTTACCATCTCTGGGTATATTTGAACAAATCTCTTATTATTTAGTAAGGATAATTTCTGGTGTTGAGAAATATAAAGTCTAAAACATTGTCCAAAAAATATAAAAGTCTAAAAATATAATGCCAATGTGAAAATACTGGAAGCTTTTTATATATATCATTATTTTGTCTTTCGGAAAATCTATATAAATTCACATTACCTGCAGTAATGTGTGATTTACTTTTTTTCTCATCTTATCAAAGACTGGGATATACACTTCATGCAAGGGTAGGATACAGTGTAAGTTATAGTTTTGCATTGTGGGGATTTTGTTAATAATATTATATAAATATATAACCACGATTCCAAAATTATGTTCCATAAGACAATTGACAAAATGGCTTTGTGGTCTAAAAAGTTTGGAAAGCACTCAATATGAGGTATTCCTTTTGGAAATTCAAAATTGTACATTAACTTAATAAAGACTAAATCACCTGTAGTAAATAAATACATTGGAACCAAGCTAAACTCAGTGCTTCCAAGACTCAATGGAAAACAAAATTCTTTCCTAATGTAACATACCATAATTTGGATATTTCACAGAATAAATATTAGAATACGAAATCCTTGGCAGGTCTATCTTAGAGATAACCATATGGTATGGTCAAGGAGTTTAGAATTATTTATTTTACTAGTGTGCATTGATAAGAAGATTAATCTCTGTATGATGTCTTAAAAACACCAGTTGGCCTATATTGTGAATGAATGTATTAAGTGTTTGGCTATTAAATGACATCTGACTACATATGTATCCAAAATAAGTGCACTTGATCATTTATGAAAACTATGTAGAGGCACTTTTTCTTACGAATTGGCTATTTTTTGCTTTTCTGGGTATAAAACGCTGATATTTTTGTTTGTTTTTTAATTCCTCAAAAGTAGTTCAACATCTTAAAAATTATTTTACTTCAAATATTATCATAATATCAAATGTTGGTGAGGATGAGAGCAGCTGGAACTTTAACACATTAGTGTCAAGAATGTGTATTTTTAGGGACACCTGGGTGGCTCTGTTAGTTGAGTCTTACTCTTGGTTTTGGCTCAGGTCATGATCTCAGGGCTGTGAGATCAAGCCCCATGTCTAGTTGGCTCAGCACTCAGCATGTGTCTGCCGGAGATTCTCTTCCTCTCCCTCCCCCTCTGCCCCTCTACCCACTCACATGCTCTCTCTCTCTCTCTCGAATAAAAGAATAAAATCTTAAATAAATGTATATTTGTATAATCACTGTGGAAAACATTAAGGCATTATCAGGAAAAGGTGAAGATATGTACAGTGTATAACCAACAATTCAACTCCCAGCCATATACCTTGAAAAACACTCATATATATACCCTTGAGAAATTATCACATATGGGTACCATATGTAATGTAAATGTAAACAAAAGTTTATTACATGAATTTTTTAAAAAGATTTTATTTATTTATTTGACAGAGAGAGAGATCACAAGTAGGCAGAGAGGCAGGTAGAGAGAGAGGAGGAAGCAGGCTCTCTGTTGAGCAGAGAGCCAGATGTGGGCCTCGATCCCAGGACCCTGAGATCATGACCTGAGCCGAAGGCAGAGGTTTTAACCCACTGAGCCACCCAGGCGCCCTATTTCATGATTTTTTTTTTTTAAATTTTATTACAAGTTAGTTTCATGACCATGAACAAATCTAACTCCATATGACCTGGCAAGAATTTTTCAGAAAACACTCAGGACATAATATATAATAAATGACTTCAAATATTGCATGATTTGAGGAATATTACACAAAAGAAATCATTTTGCCATTCCTATTTTCTATTTTAAGAGGAAAAACAACATTGATATTCATATGTATCTATATATCTACAGATAGAGGTATATAAATAGGTATCTGTTATATTTTCAATGCATATATATTTCCAGATGCTGTTTTAGACATTTGAAATACATCAGTGAATCCTTTCCATTGGAATTTACATTCTGTAGGAAGACTATAGAATATAAACATAATACATAAATATAGTTATGGTAGGTTAATGAAAATATGCTGTGGAGGAAGGAAAATAGAGCAGGGTAAAAAGGTTGGGTGTGCTGAGAGGAGGTGTTGTGATTTTTTTTTAACAGAATTTTTTTTATTAATAAGTTCATTCACTGTGGAATAGACCTATTCAAAGCTATTCAAAAGGCAAATGAATGATTTTAATGATCAGACAATGCACATTAAGCATATACACAAACTTTCCCTGAGATAGAAAGGATTTATCTGAAAATGTAGGGATACTGGAATTTCTTATTAATCTAACATAACCATGAACATAAAATTAATATAGTAAATAATACCATAACTATAGTACATTTATCAAGATTTTCTACATTAATACAATCAGTATGGCATAAAACACAGTAGAAATATAATAACCCCTTAGAAGCTTCAACTATCATTCCACAAACCTTTTCTCCTATTATTTCCTGGAAAATATAAATAGCTTTTGACATTTGTAACTAAATTGTCCTTTCAATAAAAAGCTATTATTTTGGTTAAGTTGCAAAAAAGGACTTTGTGTAAAAAAAATACTCAGTAAAACATATCAGCAGATTGCAAAATTTCAGGGTTAAAATTAGGTTAAGGGCATTGTCAGAAAGTGAATATTTTCATGTTAAGGTTTTTGAAACATATTTTACAGCAACTAGGGTAAAGGAAAAGCCTAGGAAGTACAAAGATAACTGAATAAATGATCTACCCCAGGGAGGATTTGAGACTCACCTCCCTGGAGGTATGTGTTGTCTATTAAAGGGGAATGCAATTTTGGGTCACGGAGATATTATGGGGGTTGTAAACTGGGAGAGGCCTGCTTAATCCCATTCCCACACCTCTAGATGTTTCCGTACATTCCAGAGGGTAGGAACAGAGGAGGTTTGCCTTCTCTTTCCAAGGAGAATTTGTTTACGTGAAGGAAAGATTACTTGCCCCCTCTCGGGAGAAAAGAAGTATTTGTCCTCTTATATAAATGCTTAGATTCATATTCTGGGATTCTCATTTAGAGTAGAGAGCCAGGTACATGTAAGGTCACATCTATCTGGCTTTCATCACATGACCCAAGAAAGGGGTAAAAAATGAGACAAAATGAACTAATGCAGTTATTGCTATGAGTAATAATCATCCCTGCCTCAGAAACTTTATGCCTATTTTTAGAATAATGCAAATTATAAATATTGAAACATAATGGTAGAAACTTCCTACTTTCTAATCTCGTATTATATACCATTAAATTGAGAGAGAAAGACCTTTGAAGGCAAGAGAGGAAAGAAATAAAACAGATGGAAGGGCTAGGCCTAGAAAAGAATTATAGATGAGCTTACTGGCACATGGAAATGAAAATTAATCGGAAAAATAGCAAGCCTTTTAAGATTATGAGGGAGTCATACTGCCAAAAACCCATACATTTTTGCCTTTAAAAGTCTGTGATTGTTCAGTGCTTAGAACAACTGTTGGCTCCACAGTTCTGTCAGAAACCAGACTGACAAAGCTCTGCAGCCACCAAGGAGAGCAAAACCTAAGACCCATTTCACATGGGCCCAAGAAGGACAGAAAGGAGAAATAACAAAAACGAAACAAAAAGTCCCTCATGACAAGTGGAGCCTGAACTCTCAGATTCAAGAACAGCTTGGGAGCCTAATCACCAGACGCCCCACGTTCCTAGGGTAAAGGATTCCATAATAATTGCCAGTAGAATTCCAGAATTTCTAGACCAGTGAAATTTGGTGCCTGAAAGCCAGGTGGTGTTCCCATATGATACAAGCCACTGGGATCCCACAGCTTAGAAGGAAGCTCGCCTCGAGAACCACTGGACTCCTTACTTTCCAGAAAAAGGAAGCTGGGCTACTGGCCCATAGATACTGCAGCATGTTGCTCTGAAAGCTCCTGTTCCTGTGTCAGCCACAACACCTCCTTCAGCCCACAACCTTGAACACCTTCGCTCTTGAGTCCGTATTTCCGGACGTTCGCAAAAGAAGAGGGAAGACGACTGCCACCTTCACTCCCGGGCGCTCTTCAGCAGCCGAGGGGGCCCGAAGCACCGGAAGCGCGCTGCTCCCTGCGGGCAGGCCGGACAGCCTTCCCCGCGCAGCCGCAGGAGGCGCGCGCCGAGCTGTGCGAGGACGGGTTCCTCGCTGTCGCCAGGGGACCGGTGTGATTTTTAAAAGCATTCAGAGTAGGCTTTTATTGGGTTCAAAGCAGCTCCTCACCCCAAGAATTTTACAGGAGAGTCGGAACACTCCTAGAAGGTAAGTTATCAATTATCAGGGTTGCTGGGATTAGTTAGCTATTAGTTTAAGCCAAGGAAGGGCTTATTAAGAGTGGGACAGAGAGGGCGCCTGGGTGGCTCAGTGGGTTAAAGCCTCTGCTTTCGGCTCAGGTCATGATCTCAGGGTCCTGGGATCGAGGCCCGCATCGGGCTCCCTGCTCAGCGGGGAGCCTGCTTCCCCCTCTCTCTCTCTGCCTGCCTCTCTGCCTCCTTGTGATCTCTCTCCCTCTGTGAAATAAATAAATAA